>CP129448.1:7215000-8415000 GCA_030445155.1 Quercus variabilis | reverse complement strand
GGTTGTGTATAATAGTTTTGGCGTGTAATTTTATCCTTTTGCCATTGTATGGATGATCCTTTCCTTTAATAGTTAGTAATCAATCTAATTATATATATATATAAAAGATAGATCCTAAATCAGGAGGAATAGAACTGGGTGTGAACCAATCTATTACTTAAGTTCGAAGCATTTTGTGTCATTCTACTATTGTTGGATGTAAAAATATAGTTTTATTAAAATCCAATCCTTATCAAATTTGAACTCATTTACAATATTATTGTTTTGTGCTTCATTGAAATGTGCAAGTTTGTTCGCGTGTGTGAGAAAAAAAAAACTAAAAATATTTACAAAATTTAAATCTCATAAACTCTATTATGGGTCTTTGGGTGGGTTGTGTCATATAACGTTCTCACCGTTTATTAAAAGTTATCATGGATTTCAAGTGGAGCTTGTAGTGTGCCATGTTCTGGAACCTCATTTTCTCTCCCTTGTCTATTTATTTCTAAAAGTAAAAACTTTATTTTGGGATTTTCTCACCCAAAAAAAAAAATTATTATTTAACTCGTTCTCCCTTGTTAAGTGCCCACCCCATATTGCTTTCTTTCCCCTCAAAAAATGTATTAATAAAATCGGACCACCATCAAATTTTATATGATAACTTTTTCATAATTTTGAAGGGGAACGAGGACGGTAGGAAAGATGGTTGTAAGGCGCACACAAATAGCGTATGTCACTCAGCCTACTCACTAAAAAGAAAGAGAAATAACACACTAATCAGACATTCTCAGGTAGGTTAAAGTGATGCTAAAAGTGAATATTGCTACTATATTTCCCAGCAAAATTAATATACTCAAAAACCTAAAATTTATCTCACTAAGGTATTCATTTTAATAATATAGGATCTTCAACCAAAGGCTATAAACAATTACTTCACAAAGTTTTCGAAGGGCCTTTTAATGGCAAAATGGTGTTATTTTGCATGAAAATCCCAGTTTTAAAATTTAGGTGTGCTTTCTCGGTTAATTCTTTTTAACTTGAGTTAAATTTGTGTAGTTAAATCTAATATGAGTTTGGTTTTTACTTTGCCATGCATTTAGTAAACTAAGTCATCATTATTTCAATGTCAAAATTCAAAACTTACTCTCTAAGTTTTATTATTTTTCATATCAGTCCTTGTTGTGTAGATAGCACCCCAGGACTCAAATCAATAACAGTAAATAAGCGGAAATTAAATAACAAGCACACACAAAGAACATAAGAATTTACGTGATTCGGCAAACTACCTACCTCCACGGCGACGACGGAGAAATTTCACTATAAAATAGGGAGATACAATAGTGCACAAGAACACTCTCAAGAAACCCAATTCCTAATACACCCTAACTCTCTCTCACCCACAAGACAAGAAAATACTATTCGTCTTCTTATGCAGCTGCTGCTAGGTTATTAGGAATTCTCTAATTCTCTCACTCACACGGCTGCCCTTCATCTCAAACCTAATATATATATATATATATATATATATATCAAAGTCGGTTGTACTAGGAATTATATTCCTAGTTGAATTCGGACAACTTGGGCTTGTGGCAATTCAAGCCACACGGGCCCCCTTCAGCAAATCTCCACCTTGGCTTGAATTGATCAAGCTACACGAGCAAACTCCTCCATCGCCACCACCTTAGCCCTTAAGGGCTCACAAGCTGCAAACACCAATTAAGTCCAAGCAGTGCTTGAACTTGTCTGTTGGAACTGGCTTTGTTAACACATCAGAGGCATTCTTACTAGTAAGAATCTTTGACAAAGAAATATCACCAGACGAAACCCATTCTCTGATCTTGTGATACCGTACAACAATATGCTTTGTTCTTGCACGATAAACCTGATTCTTCGCCAAATGAATTGCACTATGGCTATCACAATGTAGCACCATGCTATCCTGCTTAAAACTAAGCTCATTAACTAGTCCACTAAGCCAAACAACTTCTTTTCCTGCCTCTGTCATCGCCATATATTCTGCCTTTGTAGTGGATAAAGCAACTACATCTTGTAGTGTAGACTTCTAGCAAATTGGGCCACCAGCAAACCTAAACACATAGCCTGTCGTGGACTTTCTAGAATCAAGGTCCCTTACATAGTCGGAATCCACATAACCCACAGCTTTTGTACTAGCTCTCTGATCAAATAGGATACCGAAATCACGAGTGCTTGTACGATATCTAAAGATCCACTTTACTGCATTCCAGTGCTTTTTACCTAGATTTGCCATATACCTACTGACCACACTGACTGCATGAGAAATATTAGGCTTAATGCACACCATCAAATACATGAGATACCCAACTGCATTTGCATATGACACTTTAGACATATACTCTGACTCCTCATCTGTACTTGGACACAACTCTGAGGACAATTTAAAATGGGCAGAAAGCGGTGTGCTAACAGGTTTTGCATCAAGCATACTAAACCTCTCTAACACCTTCTTAAGATATCCCTTCTAAGATAGCCATAATTTACCAGCCCCTTTATCTCGGTGAATTTCTATCCCAAGGATCTTCTTGGCAGCTTCAAGATCCTTCATGTCAAATTCACTACTCAACAAAGACTTCAACTTCACAATTTCTTGCTTACTCTTTGTAGCTACTAACATGTCATCAACATATAAAGCAAGAAATATATAAGAGTCATCAGCAAGTACTCTAAAATAAACACAACAGTCATACTTACAGCGCATGTACCCATGTATGACCATGAATGAATCAAACCGTTTGTACCACTGCTTGGGAGACTATTTCAAGCCATATAATGATCTCTTAACATAATCTTCCTTGCCAGGTTCTTTGAAGCCTTCGGGTTATTGCATGTAAATCTCTTCTTCTAAATCTTCATGAAGGAATGTGGTCTTCACATTTAGCTGCTCTAACTCCATGTCATGCATTGTCACAAATCCGAGGATTACTCGAATTGAGGTGTGCTTCAAAACTAGTGAAAAAATCTCATTATAATCAATTCCTTCTCTCTGTGAGTAACCCTTAGCCACTAACCGTGCCTTGAATTTTTCACCTTCCTTTTCTGACAATGCTTCTTTCTTGCGGAATATCCACTTGCAACCAATAGCCTTCTTTCCCTTGGGCAATTTCACTAATTCCCAAGTCTTATTCTTCTGTAGTGACTCTATCTCTTCTGACATTGCTACAAGCCATTTATCATTGTCTTTCCTATTTGTAGCCTCCTTGAAAGTGAATGGATCCCCACCGCTGGTTACGAGAGCAAAACTAACCATGTCTTTAAAGCCATATCTCTGAGGTGCTTTGTGAACCCGTTTCTCTCTACCTTTAGCAATTGAATAAGACTCTTCTTATTGCTGCTATGGATCAATCTTAGCATCACCCTTATCACTGGATGAACTATTCTCGTCAAACTCTACCTCAACAGTTAATTTCTCCTGTGGACTATTATTACATGTCTCTGCTTTATTCTGTTTCAACATAAAGGCTTCATCAAATATGACATCTCTGTTGGTCACCATTTTCTTTGAGATTGGATCCCAAAGCCTGTAGCCTTTAACACCTTTTTCAAAATCAAGAAATACACATTTTCTTGACTTCGAATCCAATTTAGAACGCTCTCCACTCTGCACATGCACATAAGCTAGACAACCAAAGATTTTTAGACTCGAATAATCAATTAGTCTACTGACCAAACCTCTCCTGGAATCTTGAAATCTATGGCTGATGATGAAGATCTATTAATAATGAAGTTTGCTGTGTTAACTGTCTCTACCCAGAACACCTTAGGCAACCCTGTATTCAACCTTATGCATCTGGCTCTTTCTGCTAAGGTTCTGTTCATTCTCTCTGCAACCTCATTTTGCTGCGGAGTTCCTTTAACTGTGAAGTGATGAGTAATGCCTTCTAATTCACAAAATCTTATGAATTTTTTATCTCTATACTTTAGTCCATTATTTGTTCTAAGGTATTTTATTTTCCTGCCAGTCTGATTCTCAACCTGTGCTTTCCATTTTTTAAAAATGCCAAACACATCAGACTTATGCTTCATAAAATAAATCCATACCTTTCTAGAGTAGTCATCAATGAAACTGACGAAATACTAAGCATCGCTTTGAGAAGAAATTGATATTGGACCCCAAACATCTGAATGAATGTATCAAGAACACCCTTACTTGTATGAGAGTCTATCTTGAAACTGACTCTATGCTGCTTCCCATACACACAATACTTGCAGAAGTCTAGCTTGCATGTCTTCACCCCCTTCAGTAAATTTTTTTTGTGCAACTCTAACATACCACATTCACCAATATGGCCAAGTCGAATATGCCATAATTTTGTGTCGTCAGTGCTGGACTCCACTAGAATGGTGACTACAACTCTTCCTACAACTGTGTTCCCAATCAATCTATAAAGCATGCTTACTTTTTGTCCCTTCAACACCATTAAAGCACCTTTGGTAATCTTCATGATTCCACCATTTGATGAGTATGAATAGCCCAAATCATCCAATACTCCTAAATAAATTAAATTCTTTCTAAGATCTAGAACATGTCTGACAGTACTAAGAACTCTTACAACTCCATCAAACATCTTGATCTTCACGGTACCAATTCCAATAACCGGGCATGTAGCATCATTACCCATTTGGACCATACCATCGTTGTAAGGCTTATACATGTCAAACCAATCTTTCTTTGGAGTCATATGATATGAGCATGTTGAATCTAAAACCCAATATTCCGATAGAACATTGTTACTTAATGAAACTGGAAGTAAATCTGCACCAACTTCACTGTCATCTGATATTTCTTCAGCAACACTAGCTGATTCTAGGGGCTTCTTTCCATTCTTCTTCTCCTGTTAATGCTCTTTCAACTCTTTACATTGATTCTTGTAGTGCCCTTTCTTGTGACAATAAAATTACTCTACATCTTTCTTTGCACGTGATTTAGACTGTGATCTATTCCTGTTGGAGTTTTGTCCTCTTGATTTGCTTCTACCCCTATTGCTTGACTCAAACTTTACAATAAGTCCATCAGCCTAAGAACCATCACCATCTTGCTTCATCTTTATGTGTGACAAGAGAGCACTAGTCACCTCCTTGAGTACTATAGTCTCTTTCCCGTACATCAACGTAGTCACTAGATGATCAAAAGAAGTAAGAAGTGACGCTAATAAGAGTAACGCTTTATCTTCGTCCTTATAATTCACCCAAAAACTTGACAGTTGGGTGTTCAACATGTTAAACGTATTGAGATGTTCCAACAGATCAAAACCCTCCTTTATATGCAAACTATACAGTTGCTTCTTCACGTACAACTTGTTCGTTAGATTCTTTCTCATATAAAGACCTTCTAGTTTTTCCCAAACCTCCTTTGCGGTCTTTGCTTCTAGGATGTTATGAATAACCTCTCACCTAGGTTAAGACGAATAGCGCTAGTTGCTTTCTCATCCATTTCTACCCATTCTACATCCTTCATCGTTTCTGGTTTCTTCTCCTTCCCAAGCAAGGCCTTATGAACTCCTTGTTGAATTAAGAGATCCTTCATCCGCCTTTGCCAAAGAGAAAATTTTTCCTTACCACAAAACTTCTCTACATCATATTTTGTGCTTGACATCTTTACTGTGTTCAAAGAATTGAATCCTAACCTTGCTCTGATACCACTTGTTGTGCAGATAGCACCCCAGGACTCAAATCAATAACAATAAATAAGCGGAAATTAAATAACAAGTATACACAAAGAACTCAAGAATTTACGTGGTTCAGCAAACTGCCTGCCTCTACGGCGACGACAGAGAAATTTCACTATAAAATAGAATGATACAATAGTGCACAATAACACTCTCAAGAAATCCAATTCCCAATACACCCTAACTCTCTCTCACCCACAAGACAAGAAAATACTATTCTTCTTCTTATGCGGTTGCTGCTAGGTTATTAGGAATTCTCTAATTCTCTCATTCACAGGGCTGCCCTTCATCTCAAACCTAATATATATATATATATATATATGTGTCAAAGTCGGTTGTACTAGGAATTATATTCCTAGTTGAATTCGAACAACTTGGGCTTGTGGCAATTCAAGCCACACGAGCCTATTTCAACAGTCGTATAAGTTTGAGTTTTGTTATTTCAGTCCTTTAAGTTTTATTATTTCCCTATTAAGTCTCTTGTTAATGTGTTGTTAATTTCTACCATTAACTTTTTTTGTTAATAAACATTAATATTTTATTTTTTTAATTTATTTTTTAATTTTAGAAAAAAAAACATTAATTAAAAAAAATAACGCTATTTAGAGGAACATTCTCTCCCACAAATATTTGTTAAAAATTGAACCTCAAACTAAACTCAGTGAGTCAACTCGTCCCCATAAGAAACAAAAAGAAGAAAATAACTGTGAACACTGTAGCAAGTCCACACCTTTTGGCGAATAGTGAGGTACTTTCCATAAGTGTCCATGAGAAAGATTTCACCTTTGTCACCATTGTTTTTCTTTTCTTTCCCCCTCTAGATCTCTCATTGTCTCTCGTTTTTCTCTTTCCCAATCTTGGTTTCTCGGATTAAGGTGGGATTTCATTTTTGTTATTTAGTTTGGGAGAGAACATTACCCTAATTGCTTTTCTATCATTTTTTATTTTTTAATTAACATTTTTCTAAAATTAAAAAAATATATATGAAAATTAAATAAAAAAAAATAAAAGTCAATGGCAAAAAAACTAACGATACATTAATAGAAGACTTAAGAAATGAAACTTAGAAGTCTAAAATGATAAAACACAAATTTATAGGACGGAAATGGAAATAAAAAAAAAGGGTAAAACTTAGAGATATATTTTGCATTTTTGCCTTATTTTAATTGGTGGTTTTTTATTATTGATTGTGATTACTTCTTAGGTGGAACAGCTGATCTTGTTAATTAGTAGTAGTACTTCATTTAAACCCTAGGTAATGTCAATTCCGGATCGCGCCACCTATTTAAAGAAAACGGCGCAAACGCATAGGATAGCAACACAACATATTTTCTTCTGAGAGAAAGAACGACAGAGAGAGAGAGAGCGCAAGAGAGAAAGCGAGAGGGAGATCTGAGATTCTGAGATGCCTAAGAAGAAGAAGCGCAGTGTTGCTGATCATCATCCCGCTCACAGGGAGGTGAATTTCTGTCACCGGTGTTTGCATTTCTGCAAAAGCGTCAATTGCTTGACGAATCATGGACATAGACTCCACCGATTTGATCCTGTGCAATTCGATTGTGAGATTTGTGGCACTCCACACTCGTGTCAGGCCTTACTTGCTGAGCACAAGGATCTTGTGCATGTTGATCATGATGCGACGGGGAGGCAGTGCACATGCTGCGGCACGTTTGCTCGTCGAGTCGACCGACCGGACATCTGTCGTGTCTGCTCTAGGCCATTTCCTGTCCAGCAGGTCTTTCCTTTTCTTTCTTTGTTTTTTTGTATTTTTTTTGGTTGTTTCTTTAATTTTCTTGCTCCTTCTTTTTGTTCTTTGCGCTAATTGGGCTTTTCTTGCAGGTCAACGTCGCTGCTGAGTTATGAGAAGAGGTATGATTTTAATAATATATGTGTATTGATAGGTAAAGGGGACCTCATTAGTTGATTTATTTCATTCAGATTAGTAATCCAATGCAGTTGCACATATCGTATTGCATAATGATTTTAAGGTTAAAATTAGGAAATTACATCTTGATGTTGTTTGCCTTGTGGAGACCAAAGTTAGGAGAGAAGTTGGTAGCACTCTTTTGGAAATGTTATTTCCTGGATGGGGGTAAGAGATAGCTTACTCTAGTAATGATTCGGGTAGAATTCGGGTTTTTTTTTTTTTTTTTTTAATTATCGGCAAAGGAATTTTATTGAGAAATAAACAGATCAATTACAAAATATTGGCTTGCTCCAACAATATGACATTACAAAAGGATTGAGGACAGGAACAGTGGTTTCTACTCGCTTTGACAGAGTGAAAACTATTGCTCCTCTCCAATCTCTTGCTACTGTGGCTATATAGGAATTGTTCTCTCCCATTGCAGTGTCGCAGTTGACCTTAATTGTTCCATACTTTGGCCTTGTCCACTCTGCATTCCTGGGAGGTTTCTTGTAAATTTGGTTAGGCCCAGAAACAGCTAAATGTTCTAGATAGCGTCTCATTAGACTTTGGTGAACTCTTTCCACATTTATCTCTGATCCTTAGAAGACCACTGAATTTTGGGTCTTCCAAATAGCCTCTAGCACTAGAGTCTACTATTGGAAGGGATACTAGGAACTCAATGAGCTGGGTTGTGGATGAGAATGCTAGTTGATCAGGTCTAATACCCCAATTACTAGTGAACCATAGAGCTCTTGCAAAATCACAGTGAATAAAAAGATGCATTGGAGATTCATCTTCCGGAGGGCACAACTTACTGACTTGGGAATTAAATTGGTAGAAATTAGTTGATCATCCACATTCATATTCTCAATCTTGCTATATTCTCTGCAGCAGGATGTAACTAAGATAAAAATTCAAAAGTCTATGTTCTCTCTTGGAAGTGAAAACACCCCTGGTCTACATGGTTTTTCTGCATATTTTCTTAAGAAGACTTGGAATATAGTGGGGTGTGATGTAGTTAAGGCTATCCGTTCCTTTTTCCAATCTAGAAAATTGCTTGGGGAAGTGAACTCTACAATCATTATCTTGGTACCAAAGACAGCAAATCCATCAAGAGTTGGCTGTAACTTTGTTTTGTAAACCCACTTACTTCCCACCACATTCATCTTAGGACGATATGGGACAAGAGTCCATGTTTGATTTTTAGCAAGCGCAACCAATTCTTCAGTCATTGCAACTGACCAGCCAGCATGACATTTGACAGCTGTAATCAACTTTGGTACAGAAGGAATGTCATGTGGGGTAAAGAAAATTAGCATTCTTTGGATTTGGTTTGCGTACTCCAGCCTTGGACCTAGTTTCCATTGTATGCTGATTAGGTTGTGAATTTGCAGGGATAGTTTGACTAGAAGGAAGTGAATCTGTTTGGAAGGAAGGAAGTACTAATTGTGAAGGGGGTTCAACTAAGGCAGTGTTTGTTTCAGGTATGGGCTGGGTTAAAGTTGTGGGTAGAGTTGACAAGGGGTAGAGAAACTTGTAGCAAGTGTTTGTTTAGATGCAAAGGCTGAAATAGGTGTAGTATTGTGTGACGGTGCTGTATCACCTTCAACTTATATGGTGCTGTATTAGGAATTCAAGGCTTGCTGTGCTAGTCAGGCTCTGATACAATACTAAACTTGCTTGAGGAAACCATATAAGTTGAAGGTGATGAACCAAGACTTTGGAAATGGTTTCTATATTCACATAATGAATTAAGTTACAAAAGCTCCGTCCTTATATAATAATAAGTAAAATGACTTGTAGCCTATCATTTTAGTCATGTACAAGTAAACATAAAAGGACTTTTGTTCTACACCATAACTTTCATCTTCAATCCAGCTTTGTCTTCATCAATTCATGACTGTAATTTTTCTTTAACCTTCGATATCTCAATATATATATATATATGTATGTATGCATGCATGTATGTATGTTTGTATGTATGTGAAAATTAGAGATTTACCAAACAAATTAGACGCAACTGCACACTTATTAACAAAAATATTCATTTTCCTATTACACATTTTATTTGCTTTTTTTTTTTTTTTTGGTTTATTGTTGTATTTATTAATGTTTTCTAATATCAGTTTTTTTCCCCTTTTGCAGCCAGACTTGGAGTGACTCTAGGCATGCGGCTAGACTTTAGTTACTTTAGGCATTTATCATTGTTATCGTGACTCTAGGCGTGCAGCCATACTTCAGTTACTTTAGGCATTTATCTTTGTTATTGTGGATGATATTATGTTTTGTACTTAGTACTTTGGGGAGTTCTCATGGATGATTTGTTTTTTGTTTACCGCATATAATTTTGCACTCAGTTACTTGCTTTACTCAGTTACTTTTAGAACTTATCATGAATGCTCTTTTTTTAAGTATTGAACTAAATTTACCATCATGGCATGGATATCTAATGTTGGTTTTACTTTTATTGTGTCAATTAATATTGGTCTCAATTGTCAAGGTTATACCTTTTGGTATTTTGCTTTGTTGTGGTAAGAGTACTTCTTGATGATTGATGGGTATGAATTTGTAATAGCATTTAAACTTTTTGTGTCAATTGCATTGGTTCTCTTGCCAAGTTTGTCATTTTAGAACTTTGGTAGTATTTCTATTTAAGATTTTGGGTTTTGTTTGTCTGTTTGACTTTGTGGATATCTAATTATGTTTACAGGTTTCGTGTCAAATATTTTGATTCATCTCCAAGGTTGTGTCTTGTATGAAGAAATGAGTTTACTTGATGTGGCAACATAAATGTGTGTAATGATACTGGTCAAGTTTCTGAAATAAAGATTTTTACTTACCAGAAAAAAAAAGTTGTAGTTTTGTTACGTTTGTAATATACTGTTTTACTTGCTTTGCTAACATGCTTTTGGTAGAGAGAGTTTTATGTGATTCATGTAAGTTCAGTAAGTGTGGTAGATAGAGATGGGATTGTCTGGAATTTAAGTAATGATCTGTTACCGGTATGAGAAAGTTTGGTTTTTAAGTTCCTCTTAGGCAATTTAGAATCTGAGTTTAGTGAAAATGTTTGGATTTTAAGTGATTCTGTTTTGTTGTTGCAAACAAAGGGTTAGTTTGTTTGGAACATAAGTAGTTATTGGTATGGTAAAGTTTGGTTTTTAGTTAGTTTAAGCTAGTTTCGTATCTGTTTTTATGCAAATGGTTGGCTTTTTAAACTTCCATTCACTTTTTACCAACAAAGGGATAGTGTGTGCGTAGGTGTGAAGTTGCTTTTCTCGAGGAACATAACTACATTAGTGATGGTTTTGAGGAATTGGACTGGAAAGAAAGTGCTAATCTTATCACTAAATGTGTTAGATTGTTGGGTGTCATGTTTAGTTCTTGGGCTGCAATAGTATTAATGGAAATCTAATAAGTAATTCATCAAAGAAAGAAAGGGAAAAATAATTATTAACTATGGTTTTATCAACTCAAATCTCAATTATTTATCCAACGAGTTATGTTGTGGTTATATATATATATATAATAAAAGGAAAAGTAGAGAGAAAATCCAATTAAATTTTAAATTGAAATTCAATTAGTTTAATTTTGCGCCATATGTCTCAATCTAATCTAAATTTTAGAATTTTGTGCCAAGTGAGTTAATTTAGTGTAAAAATTGAATTTTAATTAGAGTTTAATTTTGTCCCACATATCACATCTAATCTAAAATTTTAAATTTTTGTGTCAAATTGGTTAATTTAGTGTAAAAAACGAAGAGTCTAATATAATAAACTATAAAAAAAATATAATCATATAACTAAAAAAAATTCAAATTTATAAGTCATATATATATATATATATATATATTAATAGGTAAAGTTTAGAAAAAGTTGAATTAGAATTTGAAATTATAATCTAATTTTACGTCATGTGTCTAAATTTATGTGAGAACTACACCATAATTATCTACTTAAGCTTGTGTCATGTGTTTACTTTAATTTTTTAATCTTTGTATCAAGTGAGTTAATGAGTGCAAAATAATAAGAATCTAATATTAATGAATTATAAAGTTTAAAAAAAAAAAATCACCACATGTTTCTCAAAAAATAAATAAAATAAAATCACCATATAACAAAAATCACTACACATTCTATCTTATTAAAAATTAAAAAAAAAATGATTATAAGTAGTATTAAATTTAGGTAAGAATTTTAATATGTGACTAATTACGTTTACTTTAAAAAAATAATTTGACTAATTATCTATATTTTATAATAAAAAATTATGTTTAATTTTAAATGTATCTTTATGTATGCATGAATGCATGTGTTACAAGCTTTAAAAAAAAAATTAATTTGACTAATTAAATATATTTTTATAATAATTTTTTTTTTTAATTTTAAATGCATCCTTGCATTTGTATGGAGTTACATGCTAGTCTATAATAATAGATGAAGTTGAGAGAAATTCAAATTAGAGTTTCAAGTTTACGCCATATGTCCTAAATTAAAGTTTCTTGTTTATCTCAAACTTGGTTTTGTGTTTGGTTTAATTATTTCATCTCAAGATTTCCATCGTTTTAATAACTTCTATGTACAATTTGTATTTTATCAAATAATCAATTTTTTATTTTATTTTAAAATTCTGAAGTTAGTATGTGAATGCTATATTTTTCTTCAATTTTTTTTTTTTTTTTTGCTATATAGTTATATTTATGAATTAAAATTTTGTGAATGCTTTGATTTTAGTTTATTCCCCAAGCATGGAGTTTGCTTTCTATGCAAGATTGAGACAAAGATTAATTTTATCTGAAAAGAGAAATAGAAGAGGTACAATATTGAGATATTAAAAAAATATTTTTCTTTAAAAAACTCATAATTAGTATGTAACCTAGGCCAAACAAGAACAAGAGATGACGAGCCATTTGAAAGGAGTATTCGACGTAGACAATATAGCATTAATGATGAAAGTAGAAAACAACGTAAGTGCTACATTTTTTAGTTCTCCCAAAGAAGTTCTAAAATTAGGAAGAAAAAGTGAATTTTTGTTTTTGTTGTCATAGGAAAATTTACAAAACCATTGGATTTAGGACCTCCAACAATGGTATGTGAACATTGTGGAGCTCAACTTTGGTATGAAGAGAGAACTGTAAAGTCAAAAACACTTGCAAAACCGAAATTTAGTTTGTGCTGTTCTAAAGAAAGAGTTGAACTCCCTTTATTGAAAGAACCTCCACCCTTTCTTGGAAACTTACTCAATATTAATAATGATCAAAGATCAATAAACTTTCAACTAGGGATAAGAATCTACAACTCTCTCTTTGCTTTCACTTCTTTAGGCGGTAATGTTGATAGATCTGTGAATAATGGTTCTGGTCCATATGTGTTTTGTGTAAATGGTCAAACTCATCATAGAATTGGATCACTTCTTCCTGTCCATGGCCAAAAACCTAAGTATGCACAGCTTTATATTTATGAAACTGATAATGAAGTTAAAAATAGAATTGATGCAGTTATACATGAAGATGATAGAAATTATGTAGATCCAAATATTGTTACCAGGTTGATGGAAATGTTAGACTAGTGCAACCAATTAGTTAAATGTTTTAGAATGGTCAGGGACAGATTTGATGAATCAGATATACATAATGTCAGAATTCGTTTAATACGAAGTCGCAATTCTCGTGAAAGGCAATATGACTTACCTATAACGTCTGAGATAGCTGCTCTTATTGTTGGAGATTTTAATATTTAAAGTTCTGATAGAGATATTATTGTTGAGAATCGAAGTTTAGGATTGCAACGTATAAATGGAACTCATCCAAGCTTTATGGCATTACAATATCCATTACTTTTTCCATATGGTGAGGATGGGTATATGCTTGGTATACCTTATAGGAATTTGAATGGGAACAATTCTAGAAAAAGGGAATCAATAACAATGAGGGAATACTATGCTTATAGGCTTCAACAACGCTTTCATGAGGGCAAGACACTATTGCTTGGTAGAAGGCTTTTTCAACAATATATAGTGGATGCATACACTTCTATCAAAGAAGAAAGACTACAATGGGTTAGATTCAATAAAAAAAAAAAAAAAAAAAAATTAAGGTCAGAGCTGTACTATGGTTTAAAAGATGTCGTTCTTCGTGGTGATACAAATCCCGTTACTGTAGGCAAACGAATAGTCCTACCATCCTCATTTACTGGAAGTCCAAGGTACATGGTTCAAAATTATCAAGATGCAATGGCAAAATGGCCAAAAATCAATCATTCCTTAGAATTAATAAAAGGCTTGAAATATGAGGATCGGCTAGATATTGTAGCAAGGGTTCTTAAGATAAAATTGGATGACCTATTACATGATTTGAGGCATAAATCTTATTTTGGAAGAGTTATTGCAATTGTGTATACAATTGAATTCCAAAAAAGAGGACTCCCACATGCACATATTCTTCTATTCTTGGATCCAAAGGATAAGTGTCCAAGTCCAATAGACACTGATGGTATCTTTATGGCTGAGATACCAAATCCAGATGAGGATCTTGTTGCTGATGAAGCTATAAAACAATTTATGATGCACGGGCCATGTAGATTTGTAAAACTGAAATCATCGTGCATGATAAATGGTAAATGTACAAAACATTTTCCAAAAAGATTTTATGAAGAAACAATAATTGATGAAGAAGGCTTTCTAGTATATAGAAGGAGAAATGATGTAAAAACAATAGAGAAGAACGGAATTCTTTTGGATAACCGATATGTTGTACCTTATAATGTAGATATTTTGGTGAAGTACCAATCCCATTTGAATGTAGAATGGTGTAATAGATCTCGATCGATCAAATATTTGTTTAAATATATAAACAAGGGATCAGATAGAGCAATAGTTGTTGTAGAAGAGAATTTGCCAAATATTGGGAGTAATGGACAAGAGACCAACATTGCTGTTGATGAGACAAAGGCATACTTGGATTGTAGATATATTTCAACTTCTGAAGCATGTTGGAGAATATTTGAATTTCCAATTCAGTTTCAATATCTACCTGTTGAAAGATTAAATTTTCATTTGGAAGACGAACATCCCATCATTTATCCGCAAAATACAAGCTCGGATAATGTTTTAAATATACCTGGTATTGAAAAAACAAAGTTTATAGAATGGATGAAAACAAATGAGGCTTTTGAAGATGCTCGAGAGTTGACTTATGCTGAATTTCCTACAAAATGGGTATGGCATAGTAATGACAAGCAATGGCAAAGAAGGAAATCTAAATATTGTATTGGAAGAGTGTATTATGCACATCCTTCAAGTGGTGAAAGGTCTTATTTGAGAATATTGCTTAACATTGTCAAAGGTCCAAGAAACTTTAAAGAATTAAGGACTATAAACGATGTTACTTATCCAACTTATAAAGAAGCCTGTTATGCACTTGGACTTCTTGATGATGACAAAGAATGGCATGATTCCCTAATTCAAACTTCGAGTTGGGCCAGAGGGCAACAATTGCGTCAACTATTTATTACAATAGTATTGTTCTGTGAAGTAGCTGATCCATTAAGTCTTTGGGAATCCAACTGGAAACTAATTATAGAAGACATACTAAATAGGCAAAGGTGTATCCTCCAATTCCAAGAACTAATCTTAACAGATGACCAATTAAGAAATTATGGATTATATGAAATTGGACAAATCCTCCAACCATATAGAAGATCACTTAGAGATTATCCACAAATGCCCCAGCCAGATATGGATCTTATTCAGAATGGGAATAGACTTATTCAAGAAGAAATGTCGTATGATGTATCAAGTTTGAAAAGAGAACATGGGATCCTAAGTTCTGGCCTAAACAATGAACAGAGAATAATCTATAATTCTATAATGGAAGTTGTTGCTACTGAAAGAGGGGGAATATTTTTTGTCTATGGACATGGTGGAATGGGTAAAACGTATCTTTATAGAACCATCCTGTCTGGTATAAGATCAAAAGGCAAAATTGCTCTTGTTGTTGCGTCTTTAGGAATTGCCGCTTTGTTGCTTCCTAGTGGAAGGACTGCTCACTCAAGATTTCATATCCCAATTAGTGTAAATGATGACTCTACCTGTGACATAAAGCAAAGAACACAAGCAACGGAATTTCTCTTAAAAACAAGTATTATACTTTGGGATGAAGCACCAATGGCACATAGGAATTGTTTTGAAGCTGTTGATCGCACGTTACGAGATATACTACAAATTGAAGATCTTCAAAATGCTGAAAAAACCTTTTGGTGGTAAAGTTGTAGTTCTAGGGGGTGATTTTCGACAAATACTTCCAGTTGTGAGAAAGGGAAGACGAGAAGATATAGTCCAATCCTCAATTAGCAAGTCATATCTATGGAATGATTGTCATGTCTTTAAACTCCAAACAAATATGAGGCTTCTATAGAACAATATGAGTGGAATAGAGACATCATCTATAAAGGACTTTAGTGAGTGGATTCTTAAAATAATGGTGAATTGGGAGAAGGAGATGGGGATTACAACATTTCAATTCCAAGTGATTTGATTATCCAACCTTCAGAGAATCCAATGCAAGATATTATTGACAACACATATCTAGTTTTGGAAAATGAATACACAGATCCAAGTTACCTATAGGATAGGGCAATTCTCGACCCTACAAATGAAGTTGTAGAAGAACTAAATGACTACATTGTGCCATCCTTAAATGGAGAAGTTCATGAATATCTAAGTTCAGATTCTATATGCAAGGCTTCTTCAAATGTTCCTAACCAAGATCTCTTGTATACTGTTGAATTTTTGAACATGTTGAGATTTCTAGGATTGCCAAACCATAAACTGACATTAAAAATAGGTTTGCCTGTAATGTTGCTTAGAAACCTTAATCAGAATGAAGGTCTTTGTAATGGAACAAGACTCATTATAACAAGATTGGCTACATGGGTGATAGAAGCAGAAATCATAACTGGCACTAATATAGGCAAACGTGTGTTCATTCCAAGAATAACATTATCTCCAAGTGATTCAAAATGGCCATTCGTTTTAAAGAGACGACAATTTCCAATTTCAGTATGCTTTGCAATGACTATAAATAAAAGCCAGGGACAATCATTGAAACATGTTGGAGTGTATTTGCCAAAACTTGTTTTTAGTCATTGGCAATTGTATGTTGCAGTGTCTAGAGTTACAAGCAGAAATGGACTAAAATTCCTCATCATTAAAGATGAGACTGAAAAAAAGTTTGAAACAAAAAAATATTGTGTATAAAGAAGTTTTTACCAATCTTTGACTCAAGAAACTAACTAATAAAGGTAACATAATTTTATATATTATTTATTTTTCTGTTTATCTCCTCCAAATTGATTTAGCTACTTCGTATATGCTTACTGTTTTGTTAAATTTCATGTCTATAAGATAATTGAATACAAGCTAATTACTATTTTCTATCTTTAACAAGCTAATTACTTTTTGGTGTCTTTATTATACTGCTTTGTTTTGTTTTATTCTATGAAGTATCTAAATGAAAGATAGAATTTTTATAAACTTTCAAATTTATTAATCTATACAGGTAGGGATCCAAGATGATGCAATATTCTCTCCTTAATCAGCTTTGTATAGACAAACACAAAGAAAATTGGAAAGTCAAGATCAGAATATCAAGGATGTGGAATGCAATCAACTCATGACATTATTAGTTTAGATATGATTTTAATCAATGAGCAGGTTTGTTTTTCTTCTATAGCTTTTAATATTGTTCGATCATTATATATACCATGAACTCTATCTATATAAAACTGATTCACTTTACTTGCAGAATAATTTAATACATGCAATCATTCGAAATAATATTGCTAAAAAGTTCAAGCCACTTTTGCAAGAAGAAAAATTGTATGAACTCTCTTATTTTCAAGTGGTTGATGGCAATGCATTGTATAGACTAGTAGACAATGGCATCAAGATCATGTTCACATTGAAAACTAGCATTAAGGAAATAAAGGAGACTGATGTTGATATACCGCGTCATAAATTCAAATTTGTTGACTACAATAAAATACATAAACGTGTTAATAAACAAGTCCAGTTATCAGGTATCTCTATATATTATGCGTTATATTAATTTTTTTAATAATTATGCATTATATTATTGTTATATATGAAAATAATTACATCCACATCTTTGTAATGCCCAAATATCATTGCAAATGTGATTGGTGTTGGACCGATTGAGCAACCTTGCATTAAAGGATCAAATGTCTTGATGAGAAACATAAATGTCATGACTATAGAGTATGTCTTTTCTTTTAAAAAATAAATTATTTTCAATATGTGTACTTTTTATTTTTTTTATTTTTGATAAGCCAATACATGCACTTATATTATATGAACTTACACTGTAACATTGGAAAATTTGAACAAAGGAAATGAAATAAAGCTTACACTTTGGGGATCAGTTGCAAATGAAGTTGAGGAGAGCTTCTTTACTGAAAATCCAGGCCCTTTTATCATAATTGCTACATGTTTGACTGTCAAGACTTTTAAAGGCAAGTTCATTTCTCTTTTCTATTTCTCTTTATAACCATCTTCTGAACTACATAAGAAATCATCCAATTGTTTGAAATACAAAGTATTTTGGCTGAATTATTATGTAACCATCCAATTAAGAAGTTGTATAACTGGATGGAAACTTAGATTTAGTTTGCTATTTTCTATTTCATTATTGATTGCCCTGTAAATTTTATAATTTTAAATTTGGTTGGAAATTTTTATTATTATTTGTGTATTTGAAAATTTTGGAGTGGAAGTTGGTATGGGGCCTAGAACATAATCCTATTGAGGAAGAGATGATGGACATCAAACTTTGTATGGGTTAGCATGAATGCCTCACTTAATTTAATTTTTACCATAAAGATGCAGAAAGGGATTTTAAAACTATAAAGATCTTAGATCTTAACGACAAAAAACAATATGGAAAGCATCACATTAGATTATCATGGGAATCTCTCTCTATATTGTACATGTCTACAAGATACTATGCCCTCTAATCTAGACCTCTCTCTATTACAGTAATGATTCCATTGAAACTTCAATGTACTTTTTTTTTCTAATGAATCTCGTGCATTGCAAAAGAGTATAAGTTATTGTCAACAAGTGGAATGAGAGTTTATACTGATTTGGACATTTCTGAGACTACTGAATTCAAAGATCAGTAAGTGCTTTGTTTTGGATTCACATTTTTAATAGATTTACAGTCTCTACAATACTATGTCTAATATCTTTATGTAATATAATAGGCTGGTGGAAAATAACAAACCAATAGTACAAATGCCAAAGCAATTCAAACCACAATTAACAATTCAAGAAGAGATGTATAAGAAAATAAGAGAAGAAATGAAGAAATGAACAATTACAGAGAGAGAGTTGAGAGAAAAGAATGATGAAGTTTTCTCTAATTGATATAAAAATGAATCTGTACACTATATATGTATATATACATCTCTAAACCTAAACCCCCAAAACAGAGGCTTAACTAACTAACAGAATCAAGGAAAGTTTGTTACAATACGTGTAGAAATTAGTTATAACACGTGTGATGTAATCTGACTTAACTTAACAACTAAAAGCTACATGCCGTTTATCTTCAGTTCTAAATAACCTTTGTAGTCCATCTGTCGTTTAGCTCTTCCTTTCTTTCTTCTTCTGTGATCCTTTCTTCTTATGCTGTGATCCTTCCTTCTTAGTTATCTGATACTCCCCCTCAAGATGAGACTCAGAACCATGTATGTTTAAGACATTCATCTTGGAGATTAAGAACTTTAGTTGTTGACTGCATAAGGCCTTGGTAAACAGGTCTGCTACCTGTGTATGTGTAGGAGTAAAGAACAACCGAATCACTCTTTCTTGCACCTTATCTCTAACCAAATGACAGTCCACTTCTATGTGTTTTGTACGCTCATGGAAAACAGGATTCTCACCAATATAAATCGCTGCCTGATTATCACAGAAGAGCAAGCCAGGTTGTGGATGATTAACCTCCAAATCTTTCAACAAAGCTAACAGCCAAGACATTTCACAAACAGTCAAGGCCATTGCTCTATATTCAACTTCAGCTGATGATCTAGAAACTATAGATTGTTTCTTAGATTTCCATGAAACCAATGATTCTCCTAAGAACACACAAAATCCAGTGGTAGACCTTCTAGTATTTACACAAGAGGCCCAATCTGCATCCGTGTATGCTTTCAAATGCAAATCTGACTTTGATGACAGAAGAATGCCTTGACCAGGACACCCTTTAATGTATTGTAAAATTTTATATGCAGCATCAAGGTGTGGCTTTCTAGGCTTAGCCATGAATTGGCTTAGTTTATGAACTGAATAGGTGATATCCGGCCTTGTTATGGTCAAATACAGTAGTCTTCCTACTAGTCTTCTATAAATCCCAGGGTCATCCAATAATTCTCCTTGATGCTTGCTTAGTTTTAAATTCTGTTCCATTGGCACCTTGCTGGGTTTGCAACCCATCATTCCAGCATCTTGAAGAACTCCTAATGCATATTTCCTTTGACATAATGAGATCCCTTTCTCTGATCTAGCAACTTCAAGGCCAAGAAAGTATTTCAATTTACCAAGGTCTTTCAACTTGAACTCACAATGCAAAGAAGTTTTGAGATCTTCAACTGCTTGAACATCATTACTTGCAATGAGAATGTCATCAACATAAACAAGCAATGAAATGAAAGTCTGATTGAACTTCTTAGTAAATAAAGAGTAATCAGATTTTGATTGCTTGAAACCATATTTTAAAATGGTTGTAGAGAACTTGGAGTACCACTGCCTTGATGCTTGCTTGAGACCATACAAAGACTTGTGAAGCTTGCAAACTAGGTTCTCCCCCTTGCTGTGAAACCCCTGAGGTAATTGCATATATACTTCCTCATGGAGATCACCATTAAGAAAGGCATTGTTCACATCAAGTTGAACCAAATGCCAACCTCTCACAGCAGCAATTGCAAGCAAAGTCTTGACAGTGGTGAGCTTAGCAACTGGAGAAAATGTGTCAGTGAAGTCCAAACCAGCTTGTTGAGTGAATCCCTTGGCAACAAGTCTAGCTTTGTATCTCTCCAAGGAGCCATCAGCATTATATTTAACCTTATAAACCCATTTACACCCAATGGCCCTTTTATGGGGAGGTAAAGGTGTAATGGTCCAGGTCTGATTTGCTTCCAAAGCAGCAATTTCAGATGCCATAGCAACCTGCCAATTGGAATCTTTGGCTGCCTCATGGTAAGATGTAGGTTCAGGTATGACAGATATGAGAGAGCAGAAATGGGCATAAGTGGAGGATAATTTTGAGGAATTGATGTAGTTAGACAAAGGGAAGGGTGTACCTGACTTGTTGGCAGAAGGAGAGAGGTGATTATCATGGACAACTGTGCTGCACTTGAAGTCTATTAAGTAAGCAGGTGGTTTGGTGATTCTGGAAGACTTCCTTAAAGGAACAGAAGAAGGAATAATAGGTTGAATAGAAGGAGAGGGGTGAGAAGAGTCTGCAGAATTGTCAATCATTAATTCTGCAGAAACTGGAACATGATTCTCTGCAGAATTTTGAACAGAAATCTCAGGAGGTATGATACCTAAAGGAGGAATGAGATTAGAGGGAATATCATGAGTGAGGAGATGATCAAGATTGGAAGCCTGTGGAATTGAAGTAGGAGTCCCAGAAGCAGGAATGGAAGCCTGTGGGACAGAAGGAGTATTCCCAGGAGTAGGAAAATCAAAAAATGAGGCAGCTAGTTGAACAATTGAAGGGAAAAGGTGAGGTAATGGAATGTTTGTGTGGGAAGAAAAGGAATGGGAGGGTGAGATGAAAGGAAACACAGTCTCAAGAAAGTGAACATCCCTTGATATAAACAGTCTTTTGGTGGTTAAATCAAGAAGTTTGTAACCTTTGACTCCAAACGGGTAACCAAGGAAAACACAAGATGATGATCTAGGATCAAATTTTGATCTATTGTGGGATAAGGTAGAGGCAAAGCAAAGGCAACCAAACACCTTTAAATGAGCAAAGGAAGGAGGTTTGCCATAGAGTTTTTTATAAGGAGTTTTCTGGTTCAAAATTTTGGAGGGTAATCTGTTTATGATGTGGACAGCAGCCAAAACACATTCTCCCCAATAAGAAATGGGAATATTAGACTGAAATTTCAATGCCCTTGCAATGCTTAATATATGCTGGTGTTTCCTCTCCACAACTGAATTTTGTTGTGGAGTGGCAACACATGAATGGTGGTGAATAATACCATTGGTAGCATAAAAATCTTTTAAGAAAAAATCAGGGGCATTGTCAGTTCTAATGATCTTAATATTGGCATGAAATTGTGTTTTTATCATGTTATAGAATGAAATCAACAAAGGCCTAGTTTCAGCCTTGGATTTCATGAGATAAACCCAAGTGGATCTTGTGGCATCATCCACAATGGTAAGGAAGTATTTGAAACCATCATGAGTAATTTTAGCAAATGGTCCCCAAACATCACAATGGATTAAATCAAAAGCATTGTTTGAAATATGGTTAAAAGAAGGAAATGGAAGTCTTTTTTGCTTGGCAATAGGACAAAGAACACAAGTTTTATTGCTGTGAAAACTTTGTACATCAGGAATATGACAGTGTAAAGCATGAAGCTTATTATCCGAGGCATGTCCTAACCTCATATGCCAAAGATAAGACTTTGTGACACTAGGAATTGAAATAGAATCAGACACTGAATTAGCAAAAGATTGAAAAACAGACTTAAGGGTTGAAGAAGAAGCTTCTGACACAGATTTGCAGGATGATTCAGTGTGCAGCAGGTACAAGTTGCCATGTAATTCACCCACTCCAATCGTTTTCCAACAAATAAGGTCCTGTATAAAACACAAGTTTGATAGAAACACAAGACAACATGGAAGTGTTTTGGTTAATTGACTGACAGAAATCAAATTGTATTTGAAAGAGGGAACACAAAGTACATTTTCAAGTTTCAAGGTTGAAGTAACTTGAATTGTGCCTATATGTGTAACAGTGACCTTTTCACCATTAGGTAGTTGAACAAATGTTGAAATGGAGCTAGTGATATGTGTAAACAAGGATAGGGAATGAACTATGTGGTCAGTTGCTCCGGTGTCAAGAATCCATACATCAGTACCATAGGCATTTTTATTGACAGGTTTAACAGCAAACACTGAATGATGCAAATCTAAGGAAGCAAAATCTGACCAAGTATTACATGCATTACCTGAAAGGGCAGAATTTGCTGAGTGTAATGCATCATTAGCAGCACCAGATGTAGATGAATGGTGAGAGCTGAGCATTGAGATTATTTGTTGATACTGCTCAGAGGTGAAAGGAAAAGAGTTGACTTGTTGAACACCATTACTGCTAGAGTTGTCTTGATCATCATCAACCAGGACTTGATTAGCCATTGCCACTCTACCTTTCTGTTTGTAGCCTGGAGGAAACCCTTCCAACTTGTAGCATTTTTCCTTAATGTGTCCTAGCTTACCACAGTGACCACATACAGGCCTTCCTTTAGCATTGGCCCCTTTCGTATACTTATTGTTCCCTGGATATAAAATCCCTTGAGTCTGAGCTGCAAGAGCAGTTGATTCAATCAAAGGAGGAACAGGAAGTCCTGAGTACCTTTGCCTTTCTTCTTGAATCACCAAAGAAAATGCCTTATCAATGGAAGGACTAGGCTCCATCATAAGTATTTGTGTTCTGACTTGAGAATAAGCATCGTTCAAGCCATTTAAGAACTGCATGAGTGAGTCTTGATGCTGAAAGGTTGTGATCTTATCATTCACACCACAGGTACAGTTTCCACATGAGCAACAAGGCAAAGGCCTAAAATTCAATAATTGATCCCAGGCAGCTTGAAGATCAGTAAAGAAACCTGTTACTGTGGCAGCACCTTGCATCATAGTTGAGATTTGCTTCTGAAGCTGAGAGATCCGTGGTCCATTTGCTTGAGAGAATCGTTTCTTGAGAGTGTTCCACACTTCAAATGCAGTGTCTCTGTAGATCACACTGGCAGTAAGGTGAGGGGAAACTGAATTCAAGATCCAAGAAGAGATCATCGAATTGCATTTGGACCAGGCTTGCTTCTCTAGTGGTGTGACAGCCATTGATGCGTTAACAGTACTATCAATGAATCCAATTTTGCTTTTGGCATCCAAAGCCATTCTCATTGCTCTGGACCACATAGGATAGTTATCCTGAGTTAGTGGTTGAGTAACCAGAATCGCACCTGGTGTTTCACCATGGTGCAAGAAAAATGGACTTCGTGGATCTTCTATTGGAGTTAGCTCTCGCTGAGAAGAAGAACCAAAAGTAGAAGAACCAGTTTGATTATTCGACGCCATTGAAGGAGGCTCGAGCTCTGATACCATATAAGAAAATAAGAGAAGAAATGAAGAAATGAACAATTACAGAGAGAGAGTTGAGAGAAAAGAATGATGAAGTTTTCTCTAATTGATATAAAAATGAATCTGTACACTATATATGTATATATACATCTCTGAACCTAAACCCCCAAAACAGAGGCTTAACTAACTAACAGAATCAAGGAAAGTTTGTTACAATATGTGTAGAAATTAGTTATAACACGTGTGATGTAATCTGACTTAACTTAACAACTAAAAGCTACATGCCGTTTATCTTCAGTTCTAAATAACCTTTGTAGTCCATCTGTCGTTTAGCTCTTCCTTTCTTTCTTCTTCTGTGATCCTTTCTTCTTATGCTGTGATCCTTCCTTCTTAGTTATCTGATAAGATGAACATCAACAGAGAAGCATAAGTGAAATAAAAAAAATTATGTGGGACTCTGATAATGAGGTAAGAAAAAAATATACCTTCAACAATAACATTGTGTCCTTAACATTGCTTTTATAAATTGATTGACATTAAATTAAATTTCTAGGAAACTATCTTTACCTGTCAAGGAAAGATTATAAACATTGACAAAGATAATTCTAGTTGGTACTTTATCTCTTGCGAAGTATGTCGTAAAAAGGTAAAGTCAAGAGAACAATTTTTATGGTGCGACAATTGCAACAAAAAGGCATTCTTCCCAATCCCAAGGTACACAAAATGAAAATGTTTACTTTTTATATTAAAATACACAACAACTAATATGATATTAAAATTATATATGTCATATCTTTTATCAGGTATAGAATTCAATTAAAGGTTAAAGATAGCTCAGGAATGGCCACATTTATTTTATTTGATTCAGAAGCAGAAAAATTACTCAACATATCAGCCAAAGACCTTTTGAACAAATCTTTAGAGGTGAGAATGTGGAAGATAAAATTAGTATTTAATATTTACTAAACTTTACTTGAGTATACAATTTGAAAAATGTTACTTTTGTTAGGAGCCCAATGAAAGTCATCCTTCTTGTGCAAATAGAAAATCTGAAAGGAAAACAATTTGTTTTCCAAATACAACTAAATGACTATAATCTCAACTATGGATGAGAATTCTACACCGTTAAGAAACTTTTTGACTTTTTTAAAGAAACTGACAAAGCAATTCAGCTTGATAAAATGACAGAAGTATTTTTTAATTTTGCAAAATTACAAATACGATATTTAAGATGTATATGTTGTAATACATTCCTCAACCTGTTCTATTGCCAGGCTTACATCAGTGATACTTCAAATGAATGTAGCAACAACTTATCAATTGGTGAAGATGGTGATTGTACAAAATTTCAAAAACTTGATGTTCAAAGCAATGTGCAACTCACACCAACATCTGTACTCAAGGAAAACAAAAGGGCATATTCAGGGACTACTACAAAGCAACAAAGGAAGAAGATACAAAAAACACTTTAAAGTTGTCTTTCAATTTTTAAGATTTTCTATGCACAATTTGGTTTTAATGAATTTGTAATTTTGGTACTAAAGACGTATTGGAACAAAGGAAATTTTTTTGCTTTTATGCACAACTTGGTTTTAAATTTAAACAAAGAGGAATTAAACTCTTATATTTAGTTTTTTGAGGATACAACTTTACTTCAACGTTTTTTAAAATATAATGAATACATTGAATATTTAGTGGAAGAAATCAAATAAATGAAATTGAAAAATAAACTTGCTCACCTAGTGAAACTTCCACTTCCTAAGAATGTGCTAGTAGAGAATCGATGCTGAATTCCAATAGCTAATGTCACACCATTTGGAGGTTCATCTTAATTTTTATTTATTTTTAATTAAAAAAATTGGTAGATTTCCCGTGCATTGCATGGGTTAGCGACTAGTATATAATAATAGATGAAGTTGAGAAAAATTCAAATTAAAGTTTCAATTTTATGCCATGTGTCCTAAGTTATTTATTTTTAAAGAGTATTATTTCTTAATTTAATAATCAAATGTGGGACCAGATCATTCATCCAAGTGAGTTATTAAGTACAAAAACCAAAGAGTTTAGAGTAAATGAATTGTAAAAAAAAAAAAAAAAAAAGGTGCTTCCCAATAATTTAAAAAAGAAACATGGACAATTTACATTTTATATCTAATAATATCCTTACAAAGGTCATTTTGATCAATGGGATCCATCTTTGTTTCGTGTTCAGCTTGTCCGAGGAGGTATTCCTCCTCGGACCACCTTCCCAGTCATATCACGTTTATGGAGGTCTGAGCTTCAAACTACTAACTACTATTTAATCATCCTCGGATCACCTTATTCCCTTGGCCAAGGCCCAAGGCCCAATATATGATTTCGAGCCCTTATCCCTACAATAGCCCCTCAAAACTCCGGTTTTTCCCTCTCATATGAGGAGGAAAAGTGGGGTTTTGATTTTCAAGGGACAAGACCATTTATTTCTTTGGCTTACACGCATAGGAGTGCCATTTTACGTGCTTGCTTCTGACGCTTCAGGGTCTGCGAATCGTCATTTATTGCTCCAGGCGGCGCTTTGTTCCCCCCCTTGACAGGAATAGTCATTGCACCAGTACAATAATGCCAGAGCATGCGACCCTTAAAAAAACTGCGCATAGCTTAAAACCAAGATAAGTAATTCTTATTCCCCTCCAATACAGTATTGATGGGGCGAGGAAGAAAATTATCCTTTTTATCCATTTAGAGACACAATATGCAAAAATAGACTACAAAAATGAAATCTACACGAAAAAATGGGTAAAGAGAACTTGGACTGTAAAAAGTCAACCATGTAGAAAAGTTAACGGTCAAAGTCAACCATCGGTCAACGGTCTGGTCAACAATGACGTCAGCAGATGAGTGGATGATGACGTCAACCCTAGGTGACGTGGCAGTATGACGTCACAGATGACGTCAGCAGAACCTGAAGGAGGCGCGTGAGGGCGCGTGACTGAGGCGTAGCTTCTTCAGGCGGCGCGTGAGAGCGCGTGTAGGCTCCGATGCTTGCGAGACTTCCACGGTTGAGTAGATCGAGGCGAGACGATCACAGTGGTATCTGCAAAAATGTTATTGGAGCAAGATGCATGGCGGAGACGGTGATTGCAATGGTTTGTGTAGTGCGGGACTCCTCAACGACGGCGGCTGCAGTTCCAGAACCCGAGGACAACGGCTGAGAGACGTTGAAGGTTCAACGGTGGTGGCTGCAGTGGCTGTTATGACGGCGGAAGCGATAAGAGTAGAGTAACACCAAGAGAGACAAGACTGCTAAAAGAAAGGTCAAAGCAGTGGCTCTGATACAATGTTAAATATTAGTATTGATACACCATGTTGAATATGCTAGTATGGATGCGGAAGCGAAAGCATAAAATATAGAACACAATAACACATGAGGGTTACGTGGTTCAGCCTAACGGTTTACATCTACGGAGGAAACCCTAAAGGGCTACATCAATAATATATTATAGTGTAATACAAATCCTGTGTTACAATGAATCATAACATGTATATATATAGTAGACTAAATCCTACACTAATAGACTTCTAGTACAAGTAGGAGACTTGGCTTACACACAAAGTAGAATTAGGCTTGGGCCTATGGTAATGGGCTAATATTTCTCTAACACCCCCTCTCAAACTCAAGATGGAAACTTGATGAAATCTTGAGATTTGGTAAGGTTGAGAAGATCCCTTGAATGAAGTTTGGCTTTATGACGGTAGTTTGATTAAGGCAATGGTCTTGTAGTGTTGATGCGACTTCTAACGGTGGCATGACTATACCGGAGAGTTTTAATGGCAGTAGTAGGGAGCCAAAGAAGATGAACGCAGCAAAGAAAACACCAAGGAAGACAAAGATTGCACTTAAACATACCACAAGGACAGAAAACCATGGCCACAAGAAGGTGGCTCTGATACCATGTTAGAAATACTGAATGTGATTGTATTGTATTTCATAATTGAGGAATATACATGTGATGCCTTTATATAAGAGGCATATGTGTGCAGTACAAGAAAAGTGTAGTACAAGTACAAGTGTGTTATACAAATAAACTAGCTAGGCCTAAAGCCCATAATATAAAATACATTAACACTTATGTGATTATCTTCAAAGGAATTTGTTTATCTAGATGTAAAGCTATGCTAAACGGCATAAACTTGACGCTCAATCAGAGCCTCCAATGGTGCTCCATGGTCAAAAGACCAACAAGTGTAAGAAGAATCAAAGAAATCAATATTATTATTATATTTAAAAATAAAGTCAGCATGCAAATCCTTATTCTTCCTCTCACAAAAATCAATCAATCAATCAATCAATATTATTATTATATTTAAAAATAGAGACCTCATGTGGAGTGCATGAGGTCCTGCCATGCGACGTTCTAATTTTACATTTAGTATTTTTTACCTTTTTTAATTTTACATTTAGCATTTTTTTTACCTTTTTTTCATTAAAGAATTTTATCTATTACCCAAAGAAGTACATTAACTTATTCTCACTGTTATAAAAAAAATGGTTTGCCGTTGACAATTAAACCAAATATTATGAAAAGCCCAAGCTCATTTATTATCTCATATATTACTACCTGCCAGGGCACTCCCCCGTGCGTAGATGAAAGGTAAAACCTTGACCCACTAAACAAACTATTTTTCTCCTTTTCACGTGTGGCTGAAATGCAGCCGAAACCTTCACTCACTTCCCTTCACACTACACACTATTCAGCTTCTTTGAAGGTTTGCACTCCAGATTTAGATCTTTTAGACTACACACACGCTTCAGCTTCTTTGAAAACAACAATTTTCACTACACAGATTCATTGATTATTTGAAGCCATAAATGCAGAAGCTTGAGAGATATCAGCATTTGGACTTTTGGGCTTCAATGCAATCACTTCTAGTTCCAGCCAATTCTACGCACTTAACACCAGGTAACTTCCACCTGATTTATACAATGTTTTTATTGCATGTTCTCAGATATGTTATGCTTCTATAATTTCTCTCCCAATATTTACTTTTAACTTTCAGATAGGTACGTTCATCTTCAAAATTCCCCGTTCCTCTTAGATTGTTTTTTATTTGATATTGAATCCCAAATTTGATTTGTTATTGAATCCCAAAACATTATGTTTGTTGGAAGTATTTAGTTTATCTATCTCTTAAAAAAATTTATAATTCAATAAGCAAAAAATATATTAAAAACAGTTGTTAACCCAGAGAAAAATATTGATTTGTTTGTTGAATTCTAAAATATAATGTTTGTTTGAAGTATTTAGTTTAGCTATCCCTTTACTTATGTTTTTTTCTCACTCGGTTGTTGGGCTTAATGCTCATGTTGCTACTACGACTACTGTGCAAGAAGTTGGGAGACATCTGCCTACAAATGTCAGTGCCTTGGATGCGTATATGCATACAACTGAGCTTACAAGTACCATATTAATAATTGTTTATGATTGTACTAATTCAATAATTAGCTTGGTTAGAGTATATGTATGGCTCCAACTTACCTAAAAGTGTATTGAATCTTCGCTTAGGCTTTTGGTTGCATGATTAATTGTCTTCTTGACCTGATCATTTTGTGTCTCAATGTAAATGGCCTAAATTATTTTGTGATTTAATAGGGTCTCACTAAAATAAAATGCTACCATGTAATAGGTTTCACTGCAATGGTCATTCAGAACTCTATAATCACTATGAATAGCAATGAAGTAAGAACTAATACTATACAATCATATATAACTACACACCATAACTGTCACACAAAAAAACCCCAAGTTAAGTGTCAAGCCTCTGTTATGTATGGCTACTGAAGGTGAGGTTAAGTAATGTATCCAATTGCGAATCTCAACAGTGATAGTGCAACTATTAATAAAATTTTCTATTTAATTATCATTGAATATAAATTTCAAGACATGAACCTATTCAAAGTACTTACAGAAATGGGCAAAAAGGAAAAGTAAATTGATAGAGTCAGAGTAAAGCAAAGTTTGATTTTGATTACTAAATTAAAAAAGTATGTTCTAAATTAAGACAATTGAACAATGTTTCTAATTAAAAGTAACAATAACATGAATTTTCTGAATATCCAAAACTTCAAATTCTCCATCACTAACAGTAAACAGTATGAAGGACAATTTGTGGATAATAGACCAAAATATTTGACAGCTATAAAAGCAGTTCAAATTACATTTTACTACGTTTTGGATAGTTTCATTACTATTTAATATTAAATGCATATCAATTGTTTATCATTTAAACGAAAATGGCAAGCAATAACAATCAACATTATCGAGGACAATCCATGGCATGAATAATGGACCATCATGTGAGCTGGTTCTATAATGGGTAGCTTGGTCTCTAGAGATTACTATGTATAGTAGGGCCATTAAGGTATTCTATCAGATAAAGCCACTTTCAGAAATATAGAAGTATCTTAATTAGTCAAACATTTGATTTGTGGGATTTGGCTGAACCACCGGTTATAAAGTTTCCCTGATTAACAACCATCTGCAATTAGAGAATAGATTTTACAATTGTCAATTCTCATGGTTTTCTTCATTCTCTTGAAGTGTTAGAATTAGCTTTGTGTCCGTGCAACACTACTCACTGAACATTTTATGTTTACGTTTTTACTGATGTAACATTGTAAATTGATATCATAATAAACAATATATATATAGAAAGTTCCATCCTTGTTGTACAAATTAACCAAAGTGGAGATTATAGTAAGTTTTGGTAAATTGGTAACAGAAATATATATCTATAGTAAATTGGGGTATTGTATATTAATAAGTTGAATATATCATCTTTTATATTTCAAGTTTGGAAACGCAGTATAGAAAAGTCAATGACATAGTCCTGAGTAAAAGGCCAAACAACACACAAAGTAAGTGTAAAAACTACTTGGAATTTTATATTCATCATAATTTTTCATTTTTGTCATTCTATTAGGAATTTTATATTCATCGTAATTTTCCATTTTATTGGGTTGTTACTGAATTTAAAGAAAAATTAATTTTTGACACATATGATTTTGCATATTATATATTTTCATTACAAAACTTCATCTAATTCTGCTTCATTTTTCCCTATATTTTAGGAAAATTTATAGAGCTATGGAACTTTGGCCCACCAAGCTGTGTCAATATTGTAATGCAATATTATGGTACGAAGAGAGAAATCATAAATCCAAAAACACAAAGAATCCTAAATTCTCGATATGTTGTCGAGAGGGCAAGGTGTTACTTCTTATGATGAACTCATTACTAATTAAGTTTTATAACAATTATGCTATAATATATGTACAACATTCTCCAAAAAGAATATTACATAAAATATTAAAACATTATCCGTGCATTGCACGGGCAATTTACTAGTGCCAATAAAGATGAGGTCGTCATCTATTAGATTTGCAACAAAAGGAATCATATTGCCATAAGATGTTTTAATCGTTTTAATCATTCATTCACTGTGGATAATATACCCCAATCATTTGCAGCCATGACCATCTCTGACCCCCAAGACCCTGCCTGGCACCCAGACATTGGAGCTACAGACCATATGACTAGTAATCTAGGTAATCTTCATTCCCTGACTCCTTATCATGGCACTGATGGTGTAATGGTAGGAAATGGTGAAACTTTGCCAATTACACATATTGGTCAAGCAACGGTTGGAATGGGTGATTCTTCTATCACACTCAATGATGTCTTATTAGTTCCAAATGTTAAAAAAGACCTCTATTAGCAAGTAAACCACTGATTACCCTCTCATATTTGAGTTTGATGGCCCTGGTTTTGTGATAAAGGACAAGATCGCACATTAGATCATGGCGAGAGGAAGGAAACGGAAGGGCCTATATATTTTTGATGAAGGACCAACACGTGCTGCATTTGATGGAGATCCAGCAACCTTTTTCTCAAATCGATTTTGGCAAGTCAACAAAGATTGTTGGCATCAACGTTTAGGTCATCCACATCATCAGATCCTAGAACATTTGCACTCTCAAAAGTTTATCTCTTTTGATTCTCATTCTAAATATTCTGAAATTTGTACAGGTTGTCAAATTGGAAATTCATGTAGGTTATCATTTTTTCCTAGTACTAGTAATATAAGTATCCCATTTTATAAGATTCATTGCGATCTGTGGAGACCAGCCCCAAACTACCACCAAGTTTTTGGGTGGATTGTTTTTCCACAGCTGTCTTTTTGCTGAACTGACTACCGTCTTATACTCTTGGCATGGACTCACCTTTCTTTCATCTCTACGGGAAACATCCAGAGTCCAGACTATGGTTCACTTCGAATATTGGGTGCTAGGTGTTTTCCATACCTTGTTGGCTATAGAACACACAAGCTGGAGCCAAAATCTCTTTCTTGTGTTTTCATTGGTTACAGCACAAAACACAAAGGCTACAAATGTCTCTATCCACCAACAGGTCAAATATACATCTCACAGCATGTTGTATTTGATGAATCAATTTTGTCATAGCCTCAACCTACACGGCTTTATGATCATGATCAAACTGAGGGAGAGCTTTGCACCTTTTCTGATTGGGAAGGAAAGTCCTCTAATAAAGCACCATCACACAATGCTACACCTATTTCAGCCTTTGCACCTCCACAAACACTTGCTACAAGTTTCTCTAACCCCTTGTCAACTCTACCCACAACTTTAACCCAGCCCATACCTGAAACAAACACTGCCTTAGTTGAACCTACCTTCACAAATAGTCCTTCCTTCCAAACAAATTCACTTCCTTCACATCAAACTATCCCTGCAAACTCACGACCTAATCAGCATACAATGGTCACTAGGTCCAAGGCTGGAGTACACAAACCAAATCCAAAGTATGCTAATTTTCATGCTTAAGGTACTCCACATGACATTCCTTCTGTACCAAAGTCGATTACAGCTGCCAAACGTCATGCTGGCTGGTTAGCTGCAATGAATGAAGAATTGGTTGCACATGCTAAAAATCAAACATGAACTCTTGTCCCATATCGTCCTAAGATGAATGTGGTGGGAAGAAAGTGGGTTTACAAAACAAAGTTACAGCCAACTCTTGATGCATTTGCTGTCTTTGGTACCAAGGTAATGATTGTAGAGTTCACTTCACAAAGCAATTTTCCATACTGGAAAAAGGAATGGATAGCCTCAACTACATCACATCCCACTATATTCCAAGTCTTCTTAAGAAACATATGCAGAAAACCGTCTAGACCAGGGGTTTTTTCACTTCCAAGTGAGAACATAGACTTTTGAATTTCTATCCTAGTTACATACTGCTGCAGAGAATTTTTTGTAGCCGTAGTAGTATGATCAATGAATGATTCAGCCACCCTTCTTATTATTAAGACTTCATCTACATCATTTGGTTTACCCAATAACTCTTCGTAGAAATTGAGGATAATGCCTTCAATTTTAGTAGGATCCTCTCTCCTTATCCCATTATCATCCAGCAAACACCTAATAGTATTTCGAGCTTGTCTAGCCTTAATCAAACAATCAAAATATCTATTATTTTGGTCTTCTAATTCCAACCATGTATTCCTGGCTTTTTGTTTGAGAAAAGCTTCTTTTGCTCTAAGAATGGAATATAGCTCATGAAGATGTACATCTTCTTCTTCTCTGGCCAAAAGATCCTCAGGATTAAACAAAATTTTATACTGAATTAATTCAAGCTTATGCCTTATTGTCTTGACCTTGCTGGTAAGATTCCCGTACTTCTCTTTATAGACTAGTTTCAATTTTGTCTTGACAGCTTTTAATTTCTTACATATTGTAACACTCCAAGCCTCCTCAACCCAAGTTTGAAAATCTTTATGGTCTCCTCAAGCATTGAAAAACTTAAATGGTTTGGGACCATAATCTCTTCTAACTCCATGAATAGCTTGGCTAGAATTTGAAATAATCTGGAAATGGATATTCTCCTTCCACATAACCCAAATTCTACCCAAATCATTACTTGAGTAAGCTATCTCATACCCCCATCTAGGAAATAACCTTTCCAAAAGAGTGCTACCAACTTCTCTCCTAACCTTTCCTTCTTTTTGTTTCTTCTGAGGTTGAGTTAACTCACTGAGTCTAGTTTGGGCTTCAGTTTTTAACAAAATTTGTAAGAGGGAACATTCCTCTAAATGCCTTTCTGGTTTTTTTTTTTTTTTTAATTAACGTTTTTTTTTCCTAAAATCAAAAATAAATTTAAAAAAATATAATATAAATATAAACAAAAAATAAAAATTAACAGTAGAAACTAACAGCACATTAACGGATGACTTAATTGGGATAGAATGAAACTTAAAGAGCTGAAATGACAAAACCAAAACTTATAGGACTGAAATGAAAAATAATGAAATTTAGAGGGTGAATTTTGCATTTTGGCCTAAAATAATGTTCATTCAGTTTACTAAAGGGAAAAGTAAAAAACCAAACTCGTTCGATTTAACCACACAAATTTAACTCAATTAAAAAAGAATTAACTCGAAAAACACACCTAAATTTAAAAACCTGGATTTTCTTGCAAAATAACGCCATTTTACTATTAAGAGGCCCTAAGTTGAAGATCCTATATTCTTAAAAGGAATACCTTAGCGAGTTAAATTTTGGGGTTTTTGAGTATCTTAGGAGCTGTTTGATAGGGTGATTTAAGCAACTGCTTTTAATGTTCAAACAATATTATACGTATTTCTACACACTTTTTTACCTACACGTCTTTCCAAAAAATACAAACATTACTAAAACAACATTACAACCATCTTTCCTACTATCCTTATTCCCTTTCAAAATTATGAAAAAGTTATAATTTTTTTGTGGGGTGGGCACTTGACAAGGGCTTCCTCTACTTAAGATATAATTTTTTTAACCCACTATTATCATATTCTTTGGATACCGCCTACAATAACCTCTTACTTTTAGAATTGGAAAAATTGCACTTTACCCACCTGTGGTTTGACTCGTTCTAACAGTATCTATCTGTGGTTTAAAAGGTATCACTTAACCCACCTGAGATAACCTCCGTTAGACCCCCGTTACCCACCTCTGTCCTTTCCGTTAAAAAATCTCATTTACTATATAAGCCATAATAGAAACAAAATTAGAAGTAACATATTGAAGAACAATTTCTCTCTCACCATCTTAGAAATCATATCTTCAAACTCAAATCCCATTTCATGACCCAAATCTTGTTCAATCAACACAATAATGGTTCCCTCTTGATGTATATACTACCTATAATATACATCAAATCTTGCCATAAAAAATAAATAATAAAAATCAGTTTAAGTTACAAACCCAAATAGCAAGGGAAAACAAAAAGGAACCCATAAATCCATTAACTCCAGAAAATTTGAATCCACCAATCCACCTCTCTCCGCTGCTTCGATCTTAGCCGATTTAGACAATCAAGTTGCTCTACTACTCAGCCGATCTCACAATTTCGTTTTTCTTGTTTCTTTGTTTTTCTTCCTAGTCTGGGGTTTTGGGCCACTCATCTGGACAAAATGTTTTGGCAAAAAACCCCTCAGTGTCTGGTTGGCAATCACTGTGCTTAGGATATTGCTGCTAGATTTGTTGGCTTTTGGTAGCTTTACAACTAAGCACCTCCTATGTAGTGGGCATGTATGGTTAGAATTGTGTGACTCTATCTGTGGTTCTTTCAGGAAGTCAAGCAAAGGATTCTTTTTCTTGTGGAGATGCTAGAGCCTTTTCTTGATCCTGCTATAGCCACATCAAAAAGCGCAATAGATTTTGGAGATCTATCTTCCTCTTTTCCTGAAAAGCAGGAAACCACTTGTGTGACCTCAATGTCATCCATACAACAATAAGAAAGCCAGCCGTTCTTCCTTCTTTGGAATCTGAATGGAGGCATGGCTTAGTTGCTCCTAGGTAATATATGTTTGTATTGTTTATTCAATGAGTTGGTTGTGGTGTTAGATTTGCTAGATTATGGGTTTTTTTTTTTTTTTTTACATGCAAATCTAGGTTTTTTTTTTTTAGAGAACCAAGCAAAAGAGAAGGGGTTAGAGTTTTAGAGAGAGAAAGCCTAGGGTAAAGATAGAATCCAGCAAACTGGTGGATACCATTTATTCTTAATTTTTGTATTTTATTTTGTTATTGTTTTATGAAGAATTAAGTAATCAATTTTTGGATTTAGCAGTGGAAGGCTAGCGAATCTATGAGTGTATGCTCACATAGATTTGTGGCTTTGTTTGTGATGGTAGGTGTATTGGTTTTCTTGTCATTGTAAACGTATGTTAGGCAATTGTAGTGAGCAATGGGTAAGAACGTTAAATGCATCATTCCATATACTTTTCTAGATTTTGATTGTGAAGAAGAAGAAGGAGAAAAAAGAGAAAAGAGACATAAAATATAATAAAAAAAGACACATTTATCTCTATTTTTAACTGTGAAAAGGAAAAGGTGGATAACAAGAGTTTAACGAAAGTCACCTCAGGTGAGTTAAGCGATAACTTTTAAACTACGGATAAACATTGTTAAAATGAGCTAAACCAAAAGTGAGTAAAATGCAGTTTCTCCTCTAAAATTTGACCAGTCGAAGCATCTTAGAATCTTTTTAATTATTGTAGGAGGCATCAAATAATGTTACATTACGTAATATTATTGTTAAATAATAATTTTTTTTTTAGGTGAGAATCCCAAAATAAAGTTTCTATTTCTAGAAATAAACACAAAGAAAGGCGAGAAAAAGAGGTTCTAGAACAAGGCACACTACATGCTCCACTCAAAATCCATAGTAACTTTTAATAAATGATGAGACAAGTTATACAACATAACTCACTCAAAGACCCTAATAGAGTTTATGAGATTTAAATTTTGTAAATTTTTTAAGTTATTTTTTTTTTCCCACACATGCAAACAAACTTGCACATTTCAGTGAAGTACAGAACAGTAATATTGTAAATGAGTTCAAGTTTGATAAGGATTAGATTTTAATAAAACTATATTTTTACATCCAACAATGGTAGAATGCCACATAAAAATGCTTCGAACTTAAGTAATAGCTTGGTTCACACCCAATTCTATTCCTCCAGATTTGGGGATCCATCTTTTATATATATAAAATTAGATTGATTATTAACTATTAAATGAAAGGATCATCTATACAACGGCAAAAGGAGATATAATTACATGCCAAAACTATTATACACAACCATCTGATATGGTGCAAAAAAGTGGTTACTTCCGATGGGTCCAATAGCTGCCCTAAATTTTCTTTAAACAAAAAAAATCCTAAAGTGAGGGCATTTGAACTTGAGAGTTGAAATTGTTATATTTCAGCATTGAGTTCTTCCAACCAAACCTGTGACAGATCCCCAGCGATCTCCACTGCTCCACACTGAATAAACAGTACACAAAGTCATGCCATTCAGTTGCTTATAAGCAAAACAAATAAAAAGAGATTATCTGGTGATAACCATTACCTTTTGAGGGCTGATCAATCCAAGGCTCATTCATTTTATTCAGAACGCTACATGCCTCACTGTACTCCAAATCAGGTAGCAACTTCAGGGTCAGCAAAAAACACCTGCATATTGATGAAACTAATGCTTCAGCCATCTTTGCGTTTTGGAAAGGAAGTTTAAGAGACCTATAACTTGTTTTTGTCAACTGCAAGAAATGAAATGACAATTTTGTTGCATTAAACACTAATGGTTCAGTACATATACATTTTATTTAAGCACTCAAATCTTATAATCCTCGTGCTTTACATTCAAAGAGAAGAATAGCCATTTCACCAGAATCCAAGTGTAATTGTTTCTTTTGTAGGACAAAATGAAGAGTGACCCTCAAAGCGGATTTCAGCTGCCACTGCAGATTACGCATGGGACAAGGTAGGCTCATTAGCCCCACAAATTTGACATAGATAAAAATAAAGTTTTTTTTTTTTTAAGATGCAGGTTGTCCCTGATGGGGTAGAAAGCAAAGATTTGAACTAGACTCCCCAATTGTGCTACCCTTGAGGTGAGATAAAGAAAAATAATATTAAAGCTCTGGGTGTTTATGTGCTTTTTCAACAAAAGTAATAGCCAACTACTACTACCAACACCGAACACCTAAACTAAATTCCTTAACCATTTGTAGTTACACCCTCCTAAACGCCTTTAATATAACCACCATTTGAACATGATGAGCCAGATAAGCAACTGATGTCCACAAGCTTGCCAAATCATATGCAGACAGAAATTATCAGGTTAAACAAGTGTTCTTACTGTGGTGTGTTCAGTTGGCTGGCAGCTCTCACTAGTTGTTGGAACATCTTTCGCTCATCTATAGGGTCCATCCCTGCGGAATTTGGGGGCCAAAATAAATTCTATGAGCTGTATTAACGTAGTAAGAAGTTGTAAAACACTTGATACAGTGACTAACCCTGATTTATCTCATCAACAACCCTAAATGGGCAGTTTGTAAGATCTTGGAGAGAAACAAGATAAGGAATGGTTCATACTGTCTGTTCCTAGTAGAAGGAAATTTTAGGACACATCAAAAACAACTATCACAAAAGCAATCAAGACATATATACAAAAAGATTCGATACCCCTCCAGACTGATGATGAGCACTGAGAACTTGGAGCTGTCCTGCTTGCCTTAAATGCAAAAGGTGAAACCAAATGAAAGCGTGAGCCTAAGTTGTTCAATATGATTCAAAAGCAAATTTAAAGAGCACAGAACAAAGAAATTATAAATAAAAAGAATTCATATTGACATTATAATGAATAAATTAATCTTTTTTTTATAAGTAGTATAATGAATAAATTTATCTCTAAATCACAATGGACCATAATATTTAAATCCTTGATATTCATATTACCAAAGGACCTTTAAGGATCCTGTTCAAACACCATTGGCAATCATAGAATATGGTCTTGACTCTTGAGGCTTTATCCACATTCATAGCTATGAAAGCTCTGCTTACATCATCTTCATCAAACAGTCTCAACCCAGATTGTCAGATGCCAGACATCTTGGGATGATGAATGATACTTCCTTAGTATGTTTGTATATCTTTTGACACATTTCTATCAGAATTATAGCATCATGCTAACTGCATCTTTCTAACTGGGTTGGTAATAGCACATCCAAAATGTTATAAAGAGATCTGATCCACATTTTTCCATGCTATTTAGTTGGTAAGCAGGAAGTAAAAATGTCGAGAGCTAATCCACAATTTTTGACATATTGCAAGTCAATAATTTCCAAAGTTTAGATGCTTGGCCATCAAGGTAAAGTTATAATTAAAGGCAGTAACCATTGATTATCTACAGTGCATACTGGATGACTACAAGAGATAATATTCAGCTCATAATTATCTCTCTTTACTGTAATTGTTTTTAAGTATATATTTTGATTAAACTGATTCTAGCTTAACAATCCAGATCCCTTGTTCAAAAGGCATGGTACTCAGATACTGTGCTTTACTAAAAATATAAAACAGATCCAAAGCTGCAGTTACCTGAACTTGACTTTTATGAGTATTCCAAATTGATCAAAGTCCTCGTCATGCTCATCTGAGAAGCAGAAACATTAAATAAAATAATTGAGAAAGAATACTATAATGGATGGAGGGAGAGGAAGGGAGGGGGAAGTAGAGGAGAGTTGGCCGGCAATTGCCAATTTCCGGCCAACTCTACTCTACTCCCTTCCCTCCCCTTCCATCCAAACTGGCCATAAGGTACATTCTCTATAAGCAAAGCAATGAATACCCAATGAAACTTCTCCTATGACAGCCATCTCTTGAAAGTTACGACTGAAAGTCTCATTCATCCGAGCAACAAGATTTCTCAATGTTGGAAACCAATTTTCCTGCACCAATTTAAAATTTGGACATTGCATAGGAAAAATTAGACCACATAAATAAATATATGGATATCAAAAAAGAAAAATTTGAGGCAGCTGAGCAAATATATGACATACAAAAAAGTAAAAACAGGAGATGGGGAAAAAACTAAAAGCATACAAGATTAATAATATGATATGATAGGATCAAATTATTCTTTTTATTCTTTGACAAGAAAATTATTCAGTTCATTCATTCCCTAAAATTTTGACACAACAAGTGAGGAGCAATATTAGCTTGAGTTTGGGAACATGCTAGTTTCTTCCCATCTAATAATTTCTAGCCATTCATGAGATTCATGTATACAATGAAAAGAATATAAAAACCATACGATTATATCAATCAATTTAAAAGGAAACCAAACACCCGGACCCTTTTTTTTTTTTTTTTTTTCAAAAACTAAACACCAGGACTTGTTTAGGTTTTAATTGAAACCAAAAGTTACCCAGATGAATTACCAAATAATTTAGCCAGCCAGATGCTACGATGATTAATATCAACATTTCAGAAAGAGATGCAAAATAATTTTACCCTGATTTTATTCATCTAGATAATATTCAATTAATTACTGTTACATGGAAATTCTAGATGAACTAAAACAATTTCAAAAGGAGGAATGATAAAAGAATAGATTGATTTTATGGTTTGTGAATTCACTGGTAGGAAAGGTGAGAGAACAGGAAAGAGGGGGTGAGCTGCACAATAGGTAATCTTTTTTAGCAACATGTGGCAATCCATGCATATTGTCTTCCCTATCCTCGTATGATTAAAGTAATAGTCTTTAGCTTCAGTATTAAATTATGCAGAGTATATACGTTTTATTGGCTTATCCCATTTACATTGACTTTGATCACAGGATGATGGCCAGTGAGAAGGGATTGAAGGAGAGAAATAGTAACTTCACAGAACCCTGGCTATGTAATGAGGCAACTAAACTTCACTCACCTTCAAGTTATCTATTTCAGCTAAACACCTCCTCAGCTCCTTGTTATCTGCTTCAAGTTTTTTTGCAAGATCTTCTAACTGTGACATGGTTTTAATTATGGTCAAAATAAAATATAAAAGAAACTAGTACAAATTATACAAAAGATGGCAGAATATTACCTGATTTTTACAGTGTTCATATTCTTCCAAAATATTGTTGTTTAAAAAAAGCATAGAATTGGCCTGTGATATATTATCTTGAATGGCAGCCTCCAATTCCTCAATAGTAGTAGGCATCTCCATTTCAACACAAAAGAAATTAGAATGTTCCTTTAATAAAGAGCCATGAAAATATGAAGCACTGAGGAAAACAATACATTCTTAAAGTGAAACTAATCATGAGACTGGCATATTAGATTCCCTATGTAAATACTAATATTAATAACATAAGATTTTATATAAGGCAGTATCTGTTTTGATAGGTAATTCAATTTATTAAAGATTTGAAAAGTATAAAGGGATTATACAGTTCTAAGAAAGCAAATACAGTGATAAAAAAGAGAGTAAAGAAAGAAAAGAGACAAGCTGTTAACAGCACAAAATCATAGAGTCTAGGAATTCCATCAATGACTAAGTAGAGATAGTAACGGACTTCAATCCCCAAAATGTCATTAAGGTAGTATCTTAATTGGAGCTCTAATTATTAATAAATTTTTCATGGCAAAATGTAAATATTAAGGTAAGGATACTCCAAACAATAGGCAAAAACGTAATAATTGTGGCAGCTTGTACTTCTAGGAATGTCTTAAACCAGATAAACAGGTAGTTGGAGCTTCCATGTAATCCCTATTCCCTCCAGGATACTCTTCAAATGCCACTTAAAATCTATTTAGTGCAAGAAGCTAAATAAATCAGTTTATGCTGTACAATCTTATCCATAAGTGTGAAATATTAATCATATGAAGCAGACATTGCTATTGAATTAGCTAAATCCCAAATATCCCAAGGGTTCAAAGCATACATCCTATGTTTCTACCATCTAGAAGGGATAACAGAACACAATATAAGACAATAATGTTATCTTCTGTCATAGTTTCAAGCCACAGAATGGCATGATTAGTACACACAGTTAGCAGCTTTCATATACGTGCAACCCGTTCACTCTAGTGCAATTATTGGGCTTGTTGTTCCATATAAATCGATCCCATAATCTTTTCACATCAATAAAGGAAATAACTAGCAACATATTAAATTTATAGTTAATTTAATTCATTAACACCTCTTTCTATTTTATATAATCTTTTTATATCTATCAAATTACTATTATTATTATCTATATATATATATATATATAAAACCGAAGCTTTTGAAACTCTCACAATTTTCCACGTCACCACATCAATATTATTTTTTTAAAATAAAATTATTTAACATTTATTTACCCCATACATTGCCTAAAGAGAGTTGGAAACCAAAAATTATTCCCATACGTTGCCTAATAATAGTTGGAAACCAATACGTTAACCAAAGTAGAGTTGAAAACTGATTACAACTCAGCAAATTATCCACCCTCCTTCAACTATATATATATATATATATAAAACACAATAACAACAATGTACAAGCTGAAAAAGAATGAAGAGCCATGATAATTGAAAGAGCTACATTTAGGATTTTTATTTTTGGCTTTTGCTTTTGCCACTGCTAATAGAATTAGACATACAATGAAGTTGGTGTGGCTGGCTGTTGCTAACATGCTCAAAGCTCAAGCATGGCTCCATGCAACCATATAATACCTATGGTATTCTTTTTTAATGGTTTAATTTTGCTATAGTATTGAATTACTGCTTTGCCTCAAGTCTTGCATCTTAAGCCTGGTACCCTTTTTTTTTTCATCTACATTATTTTTTTTTTAATCTACGTTCTTTTAATTCTTCTGTTACTCCATTTGGTTCTGGTGAACACGTTGGATATTTGAAATACGTATGTTTGATTTTGCGTATGTTTGATTTTGCGCCTGTGATTGTTTTTAATCTTTTGTGTCGAATTTTTTATTTGCTTTCATATGTGCCTAAGATTTTTTTCTCTGTCTTATTCTTTTGTTATGTTTAGGATTGATTTTCTTTTGAGTATTTGGGTTAATCTCCATATTTATATTGACATTGTTTTTGTAGGTTTGGTTTTTGGGTTAAAATTTTTACTAATTATTATTTTTTATCTCTATTTTTTTGGAGAAAAATCAAAGCTACAACCTATGCCTTTCAACCTATGGAACGATAAATTTTTATTTAGTATGTTATATATAAATTTATTGAATTTAGTTTGGTTTTGAAGTAGAATTTGGGGATTCTATAAATTTTGAAATTTTAAGTCTAGGGGTTTTTGGTATTTGTGTCTCAGTAGGTTGGTCTTAATTCTTCACCTTAAATGCTTTTTATTTAGGTTCATGTGATTTTTTGTTTTCTTATTTAAAGCTATGATTTTTGGTTGATTAATTATTTGTTTGAATTAATTTCACTTAATTATTTATTTGGATTCAACATAAAAGATAATGGAATTAGGTATTATAATTTTGATATTGTTCCATGTTTTGTACTGTCTATATTGTTATAACTAAGAGAGTCATATTGTTACTCAAATTTGAAACTTGGTGTGTCTTCCTATAAGGGTCTTTGTTTATATATTTACAATATATATTAGTTTTGAGTGTGTGTGTATATAACTATTGAGAGTTTTGCTTTATTAATCTAAGAATTGTAAATTACTTTGTAGGTTTCGGTAACTATGCACTTGTAACTCAATAACGTTCAATGTTAGACAACACTTTTAAACTATGGAAAAGTATAGAAGTTAAATATTTCTTCATTTAAAAAAAAATTACTAACTAGCAAAATGTCTATTTACTCATTGTTAGATTTTTTTTCAGAGTCAATAATATGCATCGCACGGGATAGCGACTAGTTATTACTATTACTATTACTATTATTATTATTATATCTATCAAATTATCATTAATAGAAACCGGCATGTCCTGGAAGCATTAACTTTTGGAATTGCAAAAACTCCAGCAGTACATCTCAAGACAATTGCTAAGACACAAGCTTCTATAATACAAAATTCTTGATAACTCATGCAAACTGAATATAAAATTTTGACATGTTTCAACTTTAAGCCATAATACAAACCTCAATAAATTCCTTTTCAAGTTCAGGAATGATCGTAGCAATTGATTCTGCATGCCTCTTGGCAGCTGAAAGCTGCTATCTAAAATGCTCTACCTCCTTCTTACCTTAACAAGAAGTAAAATGGTATATAGTCAGTTTCACAAGAAAGATAGTTCACATAATTTGATATCATGGCTTCTAAAATATATAACTTGCACTCCTTTGAGGACAATATAATACGTGGGAATTCTTAATGCGAAGACAACATCATGGCAAAAATATTGTTATTCTCAGTCAGTATCTTACAGTATTGATAGCTATTGCCGAGATAATAAATGATACCAACTCACCAATACCTCACTAAGACATCGAAATTCCATCACTCAGAAGAATGAATCAAAACTTTGGTGGAACTTATTTGTAATATATATATATATATTTATACATATTGACAAGTTAATAAGCAGATTTTATTAAATTGGAAGAAAACTTTCAGCATAAAATATTATACAAAAGGTTGTGGACTAATCATGCCAAGCTTCTTAAACTAATACTAAAAAGCCATTTGGCACACAATTTGACCTATAATTACTTTCTAGATTTGGTCCTATCTCATAAACAGGATAATATATTCAAAGACATGGGCTTCTCCCTAATCACTTAAATACACATTATATATAAAAGCATCTCCAAGAACATTTTCGGTTTCTTGAGCCACTTTAATGACACTAGCTCCAGTGTCAAAATCTTCACAAAGATCCCTAACTGGAATCACACAAGAAATTTTTTAACCAAGCTACAAACATATTAAACTATCTATGAAGCAATTAGGATAATATGATCTCCTTCCAAAACTAGCATAACCATAATATTAACCGACCTTCAAAAAGCACAAGTGTAAGCTTTCTTTAAAAGAGAAAGGGCTCCTGAAAAGAAAGGACTACAAAGCAAAATTACTTTCAAGATCTGTTTATTTCTCAATATGTTGTCACCTGGTCACTCGGTTTATGTAAGCAATGCCAATAAGGCCAGTTTAAAATTATGCCTTTTACAAGCAAAAAAAATATAAAAAAAAAATCATAATTTTTTTTTATAAGTAATAAAAAAGGCAAGGCCCTAGTTCATGGGAAGTATACCCAAGCTACACAACTAAACGATTTTTCAATAAAAGGGTCACAATGAAAGTCCATGAACAGATGAAAAGATTTTTAAAAATTTTCTAGCCAAAGAAAAAACAAAATTACATTTTAGTAACAGCTTACAATATTCGAAGTGCAGTGATGCCAGCATAGCAAACTTTTCATGCTGCTTAAGATCAACTTCCAAATCTCTAATCTAAAAGTCAGGAAAAAAATTTATACATATCAGGAAAGGGATCAGAAACTGAAGATATATATGGTGGGGTCAGGTATGCCATGTCTTCAACAAAATAACAGAAAAAGATGTGCATATAACATACAGAGATCCTACAGACAAAAGAAAACTTCATCAGGAGACTTGCAGGAAGCTATGTGAATTGGTTACAAACATAAAAAGGGAAGGCAAGGAGCATACATAATGGAGGGGGAATGGGAATTATTGTCATTGTATATGTTAGTTCAAACAGAAAGAAAAAGAAAAAAATAATATTTTAACAGAATTATTAAATTTATAAATTTCTACATGATTTTCATTTTTTAAAAATTCAAATCTCCAAGACAAATTCAAGAATTTAAGGACACCCTTGGTCCTGAGTGGAGGAAGAATGGGAGATTCAAACTAGTGGCCACCACATCATGAGATAGGGCCTTCTTTAAAGTACTTCACCTGATTTTGAAGTATGCCACGTATAGAAAAGGAAGACAGAGCATACGTAATGGAGGCTGAAGGAAGGTCCACTTGTCTTGTTTAAAAATAAACTCTCATTGAGAATTTTGATCATGTGAACAAAACTCCATGTTGAGGAGTAATACACAATTGCAAAAAAAAAAATTATTTGTTACTGTTTCAAAAAATAAGCTAACTAAAATTGTCCATAATATAATTAAGAATAAAGTTAATTCTTTATTCTTATAACTAATAGTATTAAGAAAAAGGTTTTTAAAAACACCATTAATTATCCAGTGTTACAATTGTTAATTATACAATATAGAACAAAGTTGGCTCCTCAAAGAGTTATAAGAATAACAAAATGACCTGTTCACTGAGGTAAGGACATAATAAACAGGAACAATATAGATTTCAATTTTTTAATTGTAACTTTAAATATAAGAGGGTCAAATGTGTGAGCAAAAGTCTAGTAAAATAACAAATCATGGGATTCTGGAGGAAGACAGAAAACAACCATGTTAAATAAAGTTTTGGAGAGGTCCTTCAGTTGTTGCAGAAATAAGACAAACAAAAAAAATAAAAACAAAAAGTGACTCACAAATACAAAATAATCTTTTTCAGCCTATAGAAAATAATTTTACACCATCATAGTAACAGATTTTAAGATTCATTAATAGTATATAAGATGGGTATCTAATACATTTTAATAAAGCTTGTATGAACTTCTAAATCAGCTTGACAATTAATCAAAAAAAGTAACTTGGCGTCAAATTCAATGGATGCCATACGCAGTTCTGCAAAACTCTGCTTGAAAGAAACAGCCTCAACAAGTAACTCCTGTAAAACAAGGGAAAAATAGAATGAAGCAATTGAAAATTTCAAAATATGTATCTCTATACTAGAGATAACTTATTTTTTAATTCTGACATAAACCAGCAAACAAAGTCACAGCACAGCAAAATAACTAAAAGGGGGCAAAAAACCTGAGCCTGAAAGCGACTTCACCTTAACTTCCATTGCACAATGGAATTGCTGAATGTTATATTTTGCAGCTTGATCGATAAGCTTCGCCACCAGAGTACCCAAATCATCTTCCTTGTCCAAAGATTCTAATTTTCTTCTCCTTTGATCTAAGATCACCAAAGAATATTCTGAAGTAAATGTAAAGATTGAATGTGGCACTTTTCTATGTAGTAATATTTTATACCTACCAATTAGGCTTTCAATTTCACGCTGTTTTTTCTTCTCATGCTGTAAAATCTTGATAATATCCTCCTACAATTTATATCCAGAATGAAGTCCAAATGCAAATTTGTATTTTTTTGATCAACTCCAATAAGTTATGAATCAATAATTAAATTTGGTAACACAAACATACAGCATAGACACAACAGTCAGGCATCAGTAAAAACTTTGGAAACTTGTATGCTTTTCAGCATACCCGCTGTTTATGAAATTTTGCAGCTTCTTCCTCCAAGTATCTTGGATCATTCATAAATGACCCAAGGCTTTCCTCAATCACAGAAACTGATTCTTCAAGCTCCATTTTCTTGGACCTCATAACTTCAATTTCCCCAACATCTAAACCTGGAAGCAGAGTAGAGATGAGAATTGGCAGCTTATGAGATTGTAAAGATTTAGATTAAACACTAATCAAGACTAAGGGTTTTCTAGAAACATACTACACAGAAGAAGACTTGAGCAACCCATGGCGTCTACTGTAGCTGAAAAATGGTTACCATATCTAGATTTAGACCATTGATAGTGATTTTCTGGAGTCCAACAATCCAAAATATCCAACTTTAGAACCTCATCAGCCTTTTGATCAGTTTCCTTGGACCCTACGTACTGAGAAAAGTTGAAAAATAGATAAGCTCCTGATAAAAAACATAATCATAAACCACATTTTCAAACTCCCCAACTTCACGAGGCTCAGCCCCTCTAACTGCCCGCAGTCAAATACATCACAAATTGAAAAAGGAAGCTAAGGGAGCTTACTGAACGATCCAAACCAAATTGACCAGTCAAAACCTCCTTAACAGCATTAGGAGCATTAAAAACTTGGTCAAGCCAAGAATAGATACCAATCGAATGCATCTGCTTGGTATAAAAAAAAAAAAAATTTGATGATAAGATGGTTACTTTTCCCCAAAAAAATTGATGATAAGATGGTTGGACTATTCAACTGCAGAACATAGTTGGGGCCCAAGTCACATACCTCCTTAGTTGGTTGAAAGGGCAAGGGTGCACGACCTTCATCCCCCATATAATTCAGGGCCGGGACATCAAATGACTTCAAATTTTTTTACTAAAAGATCCCGATCCCTAGGATCTTGAGTGATGAAAGACTGCAAATCAAGCAAAAAAAAACAAAGACTAGAAGTTTAGTGTCAAAAAAGAACTTTCCTCACCGCCCAACAATAATCATGTTCACATAACATGATTTTATTTATTTTTATTTTTTTTTAAATTATGCTTCATAAACAACATAGCATTCCTTAAAAAAAAAATTAAAAAGTACAGAATAATTACACAAGCTTGGTTAATTCAACCCATACAAATATGGGGAAAGAGAGAATATAGCATCAGTAAATAGAAAAAAAAAAAAAAAAAAAAAAAAACAAAAAAAAAACAAAAAAAAAAAAAACAAAAACAAAAACAAAAGGGTCTAGCTGAAATACTCATGCCTTGATTCCAAAAATAGATAAGAATTATTCATATACCAAGCTAATGTAAAGGAGCATAGTTATAAGCACTCTAGGTCTCAATCCTACATGCATCCATCCAAAAACATTGCGGAAAGACTAAGAGTAAAGCACCTGGGATGTGCAGGGGTCTTTCTGTTTTCTCTTGCATAATGTTCATATTAAGTATAATTTTGTTTCTAATAAACTTCCATTGATCTCAAAAGCTTAAGTGATAGGAAGAGGTGAATTTAGACATTTTATAATTATTCAAACACTCCCCCATCACATGTGAGCCTAGAAATCACCTAGAGGCCCAAGGTGGAATATTAATTTTTAAATGGGAGGTAAAGTGGTGACAAGTGATAACATCCAAACTTAGAACCCCCTGCTATGATACCAAGACAAATTACCACTTATTCCAAAACCTTAAGTTATTAAGAAATGATGATTTAATCATTTAACCATGATTCTAATGATTCATATAAGGTTCAAATACATGAGAGAAACTGATACATAAATGTTCATATAATCCATTTGTCTGGGACATACTAGCATATTTTTTGTTTAATTAGTGACATACTATGACTAGCGTTGTCCTGCATTTAACTAATTTAATGGTCCTTCACTTTGATGTCTTATTCAAGTTTATCAAAATCTTATGGGACCTTATTCAAATCATAGCCTAACAAAATCTTTCCACCACCTTTGTCCCAATTGCCTTTTAGGTAACTGAGATCTCTAAAATAAAAAAAATAAAATAAAACCAACAAGAAGCTCAGGTACCTATGATCATCATCCAGGTCTCAGCATGTGCCGAACCCAAATGAAAAAAAATAGTAAAAAACTTTAATTTTTTTATGTTTGATACAGATGAAGGAAAAATACCTTCCAGATGTAATAGGGGACATGACCTTCTAAATAGTTTGCATGAACCCAATCGGAGACATTAAGCTGAACACAAAAATTATTAAAAAGTAAGTGAAAGAAGAATTAATTCATAAAGCAACAATCCGAATTATAAAATACATACCTCAAGCAAAACATGACCATACACTGCTTTATTGAACTCATTGCGATGGTCTTGCAACCAATGATAAGCCTTAAATATCCTCTCAGTTCCAGATTTCATTAATGCCTGAAGACATTTGTTGTGTGTATTCTCCATATCCTTCAACCTGTAAAATTATCAGAAAGATATTATAAAGGTGAAAGGCATATGAAACATTTAAATCTCATTCAAATTTACCTGTCTAGGCAATTCCTGAGGATCATTTTCTTTTGACCTAAAAGTCTTTCCTTCTTTGACTTTTGATTCCTCTTATTATTAGCTGAAACTTCTAGCTCCAGGATTTGAGCCTTTAAATTATCCTGGTGTAGAAATGTTTTCAGTAATAACAGTGACGGTATCAACCAAATCAAAAGAATAGCAACTAAACAGTAATTTCTGACTTTCATAAAAGTGATAAGGTAAATTATCATCAACAGAAAACACACAAGTTCAAACTAATCATTGTTTTCCAATTTACTTATAGGAAAACCAATACATAAAATTTTAGTAGATTATACTTGCACCAATACAATCGTTTTTTTTTTTTTTTTGATAGGTACACCAATACATTTGATGATAGCAAAAAAAGAGAGACCATAACTTTTTCAAGATACTTCAAGACAGTTAACCACAAAATCAGTTCCATATATTGAAAGTGGTTCAAGTCTCCAGCGAACATATGTCTATAAACTCACATCATAGCCCACACCGCCAAAAAAAATCAATAATTGGTTAGAAAAGTTACTTACAAGTTCATCTTTTGGAGGTTCATATGGAGGCAGATTTTCAAGTTCTGCTTCAGCAGCAGCAAGATCCTCTTTAGCTTTAATGATTCTTTGTTGACAAGATTCTTCTTGCTTCCTCAGGTCTTCCATTTCTTAATATTTTCCTCGTACTTGCACCCTCTATAGAAAATGTAAGTGAATATTGAAGGCAACAGAAGAAATACAATTGTGTGACAAAATATTAAAGAGACCAAAAAACTGAAAGAAAGATAGCGAGCTGTAAGTACCAAAGGGCTTTCATTTGACATAAGCTCTGTAAGTCTTTTTGAATTTTCATTTATGAGACGGCCAGCTTTTTTACATTTAGCATCCAAGACTGCCTTCTCTTGCTTTTGTTTCCTGCAAACAATTGATTGATTAATGAGTAAACTAACACTTTAGAAGATGAAACATGACATATTGCAACAGTGATTGATCTCAAAATGAAGAAAGGAAAAAAATGCAAGCAGTAACATGCAACCCACGCAGTCAGTCACTCACTTTTCACAACAATTATATAGGTGTTCCTATGTACTTAGTATGGTATACCTTTGATAAAACATATCCCATATCAACCCACAAAACCATATATGAAAAACAATTGTTGAATTTTAGCTAAGCTTAAACCCAGATAGCCAATGCATGGACCCCCAAGACCTCACATAGATCATAAGATTGACCACATTGTGAAGTCCATTCAGTATAATATGAAATAATTGCAAAATGTCACAGCAAACTTGGGCATGTTAACTATCAAAAATCTGCCTGAAGAGAAAATTCCATGAGTAGCTGTCTCTGGTACAAAGATAGTATATCTAAAGTCAACAGACAGAGAAATAAAGATGTGCCATAACCAGCACAGAGATTTGACATGCAACTATGTCAGCATGTCAATGGCCACATGATAAAACATTGTCATTAGCATATTATGAAGTCAATATTTTATCAAACTCAGAGATAATGCATCCACATTAAGCACTACACACACTTCAAGTGCATTGAGTTTCCCATTGTAAACGCATTGTACTTTTCTTGTCAATAAAACTTTTATTAGCTATCAAAAAAAATATATTAAGCACCACACATCTGGTGAACCAAAGATAAGTCGTCATACTCAATGGGTTCCTTAAGGTCACTTAAGGTTTTTGCAGCTTCATCCAACTTCTTCTTTGCATCCTTTTCATGCTCCTTAGCTTCCATTTATTCAGCCTTCTTCATGTCATACTTCAGCCAAGGTAAGAAATTGAACATATATAAATATATATACACATTTAAAAAGAAGCAGAATCGCATTTATTAAATTACATTTTATAGTTGAAGCATGCGTCCTAATCTAGATCCTTCAAACTTACTTGAGTCAAAAAGTTGACTTGGATGTTGAACCTTTGAATGATGGATAAGAAATGGCTAGACTGTTATGCTTTCTTTGTTCGTATTATAAAAGCTAAACCACTATACTTTATAAATGTATCATTAGAGAGAGAGAGAGAGAGATTGAGAGATACTTGGCAAACAGATAAAACTCAGCCTAAGTCCTATATTTCTTGCACTTAAACAGCTAAAATTTTCAATCTAAAGCAGGAGGAATGCAATTAAAAAGGGGTTTTGAGTATTTTTAATTATTTTTGTTTATGCTAAGTATGTGCAGCAAGGATGAGATTAATTTATTTTTATTTATGCTAAGCATTCAAATCTTCCATTTGAATGCGTATTGAAAATGAGTAAAAAACATCTAATTCAAAGTAAGAATTCATCAATTCTATTTCTTTTTCACTTCCCCTACATTTTCTCAGCAACCAAACAGCCCTTTAGCTAATAACCAACAAGAAATTTTCAAAAAAAAAAACAAAAAAAAAAAAAAACAACAACAACGCTGTGCAGTGTTACACCAAGGACAATGTCACCATCACAGAGCATCAAAAACCTCGAATCCAGAATTCAGAGTAAGAATTCATCAATTCTATATCTTTTTCACTTCCCCTACATTTTCTCAGCAACCAAACAGTCCTCTAACCAAAAACCAACAAAGAAAATTTCAAAAAAAAAAAAAAAAAAAACCTAACGCTGTACAGTGTTTACACTCTATACAGTTTTTACACCAAGGACAATGTCACCATCACAGAACATCAAAAACACACCACAGACTAAATCGTGGACTTCAAAACGCTTACAAGAACTCAGACAGAGACATAAATATAGCTGAAAGAGTGAGAAGTGTACGGACCTTTCGATTCTTGCTCGCTTAGCGCGAGGCTCGGCCATTGAGGAAGATTGATCAGAGTGTGCGTTATGTTGGAAAATCGGAGACTTTGTGAAACCCCTAGGTGGTTGATTTGGGGATTAAGGAGAAATGGGAGTGAAAATCAGGGTTTCAGATAGGAAGGAGGGGAAATGGGCAGAACAACAATGTGAAGGGCAAGTACGTTGTAAGTTAGGCAAAGGGTTGAAGAATTAAGAAAAATAAGCTCTCGAGTTTTAGAATCTCAGAGATCCGTATTAAAACTATCACTCATTTTGTGAGCGTTCTTGGACAGAAAATGGTACATGAATCTCGAGTTTTAGAAACTCGAGTTCTATACCAAAAAAAATTATTTTGATAGTCTTCATAGTGGCGTTTTTAAGTCCTATAGTAACGTTTTAAAGCTCTATAGCAGCGTTTTCTTGCAAATTTTTTTATAAGTGTTCAATACCAAGTTCAGTGAGTCTTATAGTAGCGTTTTTAAGCCCTATAGTGAAGTTTTTAAGTCCTATAATGGTGTTTATGGAACTCGAGTTTTTAAAACTCGATTTCCACGTGGATTTTTTTATAAATTGAGACTTAAAAACTCGATTTTTATCTTGAAATTCGAGTTTTAGACACTCGACATGCTAATTTTCTACATTCTTTTACAACATGACAACTAACTAAATTTTTTAATATTTATTGTTATTTAGAAAAAAAATTCTAGGAAGGAAGAGTGAGAAGCACTGGGTTCGAGAAGGTGAGAATCGGGGTTTTTATTTGGGAAAATAACATTAAAAGCCAAACTATTTTTGTTAATTAGCTCAGTTTTGAAACTATTTTGCTAAGTAACAACTCGATAGCATGAGTCTCCCCTTTGGAGTTACAAATTGAGAATTATGTTCTCGATTTTTCCATTGTGCTAGACCAACTATCCATGCAAGCATGCAAATTAAGTCTAATGGACTCAATTTCTGGCCACTAAAATCGAGTTTGTTGGACTCAAGTTTGCTACATGAAAACCAAGTTCATTAGACTCGATTTATAAGGGGTCCCACTAGTCATTGTTTCACGCTTTTTCGGCCACGTGGATAGAGAACTCGAGTCCATTAGACTCGATTTCTCTTTAATGAAAATCGAGTCTAATGAACTCGATTTTTATGAATGGTCACCAGCCCCTCCATGTGTGGCATGTGGGTCCCAACTGTGACCTTTTTTCCCCCTTACCTGTCTTACTTAGTCTCTTCAACTCTCACACCCTCTCTTTAGCTCTCACAACCTTCTTCACTCAGTCACAAACAAATTTCCTCAACTCTCACACCCTCTCACACAACACTCACCTCAACAACACTCTCTCATAGGTAATGTTTTATATATATTTGTACTTCAATTATATTTTTACAATATTGGGAATTTTTTTGTTAGTTAATATTGTGATTATTTGCTAGTTTTTTTTAAAAAAATTACAACATATTAGGAATTTTTTTTTGTTAGTGTAAATATTGTGATTAATTTATTTGTTAGTATATTGTGATTAATTTATTTGTTAGTATATTGTGATTATTTGATAGTTTTTTTTTTTAAATTAATATTATGATTAATTATTGAGAATATTTTAGTACTAAATATTGTGATTAATGTTATTACAACATATTGGGAATTTTGTTTTATTTTTTGGTTAGTGTAAATATTGTGTTTGTTTTATTTGCTAAGATTTAAATAAAATTAATATTGTGATTAATTATTGGGAATATTTAGTACCAAATATTGTGATTAATTATGTTATTACAACATATTCGGAATATTTGTTTTTTTTTTTTTTAGTTAGTGTAAATATTGTGATTAATAATATGCTAGGTTTAAAAAAAAATTAATATTGTGATTAATTATTGGGAATATTTAGTATTGGGGGAATATTTAGTACCAAATATTGTGATTAATTATGTTATTACAACATATTGGGAATTTTTTTTTTTTTTGTTAGTGTAAATATTGTGATTAATAATATGCTAGGTTTAAAAAAAAATTAATGTTGTGATTAATTATTGGGAATATTTAGGGTATGTTTGGAAACCGCTTATTTTGCTAAAACTGAAAAATTATTACTAAATGTAGTGTAAATAAAGGTAAAAGTTAGTTGAAATAGTATAGTGGAGCCCATGAATAGTGCCAAAAAGTGTAATGGTACCCATGAATAGCAGCAAAAATAAGCTAAATAATGAAATAATTTTCATTTATAATCCCAATCCAAACGCATGCTTAGTATTGGGGGAATATTTAGTACCAAATATTGTGATTAATGATGTTATTACAACATATTGGGATTTTTTTTTTTAGTGTAAATATTGTGATTAATAACATGTTAGGTTTAAAAAAAAAATTAAAATTGTGATTAATTATTGGGAATATTTAGTACTAAATATTGTGATCAATTGTTAGGAATATTTAGTACTTTTAAGCTTTTATCATGGGTATGAAATGGATTATGAGTTTGATACCTAAGATAGTATTTGTAGTCTTTTTAGCATAAATTATTTCAAGATATATTTGTTTAAGATTTGTAACAGAGATTTCAATGGATAACCGGTTGGTATAATATTTTTGTTCATCATAACTTATTTGAATGGGTTTTGAAAGTCATGCCCCTAGAATGATTTGGAATTTTAAAAGAATATGAAATTGGTAATGACTATTTTTGTATGTGACCTGAGGTGAGTATATGCAAATTTGGTTGAGGTTAGTATTGTTGGCATTTCATATGCAAAGTTTTGTGATTGATGTTGATTGAGAGTTATAAATTTGTCACTAACACAATTACACTTGATGATCTATAGGTTGACAATGATCCATATAAATATATAATATGGTGGACCCCTTAGCAATGCCAACCCTTATGACGGATTCCCATTTCAAGGTCCAGGTATCCAGTGCTATTATATGCTAATACGTTGCAAGCTAAAGATCTTGAATGATTTGAAGATAAAAATTATGGAAGAGCTGGAAGTGAACCCTGCTTTGCATGACATACATATTACTTTCTGTTCTCCACATGATGTCCTCAATCAATGCATTAATTACAGATATATGGCAATAACAAAAGACAAACATGTGAAGATCATGTTTAACAAGATGCAAAAATGGGAACAAGTAGCAAATTTTGAGTTGTAAGTCACTTTGGAGCCATGTGCGGAAGTTGGCGTAGAGGAAATTGTACAAACAACTACATCTTTATTGTTTGCAGTCCTAGATGATCGATACACCACATTGGGAGGCTATACACCCCCTTTTTAAGAGACACCAACAACAATTGAGAGCGAACCTAGCAATAGATATAAAGATCAATTTGGTACACATTAAGGTGAATCCTTTACACTTTCAGTAGTTGAAGATTAAGACAAAGACTGTGTTGATCATGCTACCATTAATAGTGAAGATCTTGACAATAGAGATGAGTATAAAGAGAGAATTGAGCGAGGCGACTTTGACAAGGGTGTTGATGACCATAAAATTACTCCCAATCCTCATGTTGATGATATGGCTGAATGTAATGAAGATGATGTGGATGCTACTATTAGAGTTCAGCATGTTACAAATACGACCCCAGTTTATGAACCTCCTGCCTGATCATTTAATGAAAATACTTGGGAAAATATGGTTGATCTTGAAGTTGTTCAGCAAGAATTTGCTTCTTCTTTGGAATGTGGACATGAATTTTATTATAGGATTGATTTTTGCAAATAAAGATGCGGTGAAGCGTGCATTAACAATTTACTCCACAAAGCCTAACAAAAACTTTATGACTAGTAAGTCGACCAAAAGTAAACTGTCTATGAAATGCATAGATGGGTCATGCAAGTGGTACATTGGGGCAGTCATGAAGCCCAAACTTAATGGACTATGGATGATCACATCTTATGGGGGTCCTTACAGTTGTATACCCTTTGGCACGACACTTGATGGTAGAATAATGGATTCTAATTTTCTTGCAGTAGAATTTTTTCCAACGTTGCAAGAAAATCACATGGCAACAACTGGTCACCTCAGAGACATCATTAAAGTGAAGTATTATGATCATAAGCTTTCTTACTATAAGATATGAGATGCGAAACAAAAAGCTATTGCAATGATATTCGGGGATTGGGAAGAGTCTTACCAAAGGTTAAGAAAGTTGTTGTTGTCATACTTGGATCAAGAAACTGGCACTTGGTACTGGCATCACACCATACCTAGGGACGAGTTCGGTGATAAAATATTGCGCTATTTATTTTGGACTTTTGCTCCATGCATTGAAGGATTCAGACATTGTAAGCCAATGATCAGTATTGATGGAATCCATTTGTATGGTAAATATCGAGGGGTGTTGTTGATTGCAATGGCCACCAATGCTAACAAGAAGGTTTTTCCTCTCGCCTTTGTCGTTGTGGACAAAGAGTCAGGGCCTAGTTGGGGGGTGGTTTTTAAAATGCCTCAGGATTTCACTAAAGGATGTGATAGTAGATAAGGACATCTACGTAATTTCTGATTGACATAAGGGTATTCAAAATGCAATTGCAAACTGGCCTAGAGATGATGACGGATGAGTATGAGTATTTCACAGATATTGCCTTCAACATGTTGCTAGCAACTCCAACATGCATTTTTAGGATGCCACTTTAAAGTCATTGGCCTTGAAAGCGGGGTATGCTACTTAGGAAGCTAAATTTGACTTGTACATACAAGCTATCAGGGAAGCCGAGATCGAGGCCCTTAGGAAGAAACTAAGAACCGGGCGGTAGGAAAGTGAACCTGACTCATCCATCATGCCATACACATATCTAATGAAAGAGGATCTAGATATGTGGACCCAGCTACATGATGGTGGATACCGTTATGGGGCTATGACAACCAATGTCTCAAAGTGCTTCAATGGAGTACTCAAAGGTGCCTGTGGCTTGCCTATTGTTGCAATGGTTGAATTCACTTAGAGCAAACTTGTCACGTATTTCCATGATCGATACAAAGAAATTACTCATGATCTCTCGGAGGGTAAGGTGTGGAGTAAATATGCCCTAAAAATCTATGATGCAAATCTGAAAAACTCTACAAGACACCAAGTAAGGGAATTTAATAATTTGAATGGTACATATCAAGTAATTATTGCATGCGACATCTATAGCTTTGGAGGGGGACACCATAGTCATGAAATAAACATATTGGCCAAAACATGTGGTTATGGAAAGTGGCAAAATCGAAAGATCCCTTGTTCACATGTAATTAAAGTTTTTCAGTTCCTGGGGCAAGATATGACTAGATATATTGACCCATGTTATAGTTTGTAGAACACAATTCGCACCTATTCACATGCATTTGTGATGCCAAAGTTAGAGTCATTGTGGAGGGATGTGGACGGTCCAAAGTAGATGCCTGACCCAAAGCTATTATGGGCCAAAGGTCGACTTGTGAAGTCTAGGATACAGAATGAGATGGATGGGGTCCAGCGAGAACCGGGAAGCCGAAGTCCAAATTTTGACTTGAGAGAGATTCAACAAAAGCAGAGCTGTGGGCTATGTCATCAACAGAGGCATAACTGTAGAAGATGTCATCTTTCCTATGGGGCTAATACAAGTAGTAATGATCCAAACTAGGTAAGTGATGTTTTTATATAAAATGCCATGATTGTATCAATTAGCCAAGTTGCATAGATTAGTACCTTTGTTTTGGTTTTTGGTTTCTAACAACAATATTTCAATTTTTGTTAGGCATGCAAATACTCAATTTTGAAATGGCATTGTAGATGTAAATTGGGGTTCTCTTCATTGTGTATTCAAACTTACTATTGCGTTGTATCGGCACAATTATTATTTTGTTTATCACTGAATGCACTTGTAATCAAAGTATTCTATATCCAATGTACCTATTTCTAGATTGTGATATTATGAATGTTTAATTTTTTCTTTCAATTAGTTGTGATATTATGCTTATTTGGATACATGCTCATTTGAAATTCACACAATACAAATCATTCCAAATAAAAGTAATTTTTCATGAGCATTAATAGGAACTCAAAGCTTTGGGTTTCGGATATAGGCATATTTTGCTTTAATTTTATGATCTTCGTTCCATTTCTGGAAATTTCCATTGGGGCAGGGCAAAGCAGATTAAGGCATCACCACGTGTTAACTCTAATGAGGATAAATATGCCAAGAAGCATGAAGCTCTCTGTCCTAATAAAGATGAATCATGCAAGAGAATTCTAAATAAGGTCAGAATTATATTATGGAACTCTTTGTATGATCTGCAATGGTTGATTTTGAAAGTCTTTATATAACCTGCAATTTTTAACACAACTTCCATTCATATAGTTGAAGGCGAGTTTGGATATTGAAGATGTGAAATTGCTTGAAGAGTTGTTCATACTTGAGGGAATTTTATTTGATCCATATTCAGTTGAAGAGCTGGAATCAAGTTATGAAGATGTTACTTTGCAGACCATTTCGTCATTACAACAAGCTGTGGAAGAGCTTGTTTCTACTGTTGAGGAGGTAAGTTAAACATTCTGAAATTTCTGAAGTAAAGGGTTACAAGCACCATTTGATGACTTCTGGTTCCCTATTTGATGCCATCTCAATAAAGAAAACAAAAGAGAAATCTAAAAAGCTACAAAAGTTCAAGGTGGGAATAAATATTTGTGTCAAACTTCTCTTCCTACATCAAAATGCAAGTCAGTTCGTGGCCAGCTTCTTCAAGCAGTCTCCAAGACTAATCCTTTTACTTTTTATTAAGAGAGTTTTCAGATATTGTGAATGTGAAAAATATAAAAGTATATATCAATGTTTTGGTTCTCATATAAGTTTGGGGATTTTATACTGTTACAGCTTAAGATGGAAAACAATGCTCTCAAAACCAGAATAGTAGCTGCTGAAAGGCTTGATGTGCTCCACAAAGAGAGTTGTAAATGTTCAATCGTTCTGCATAAGATTTTAAGTGCTTTCAGTTTCTTCAATGGATGGGGTCAGTCTCTTCTGTCAGGTGGCTGAAATGAAGACTTAATCGGCATTTCACGGAGCTATCTCACACACAAAGTATAAACATTTACAGGAAGTGCACAGTAGAATTCATAAATTTTACTGCTATTGGCATGACAAGATGACTTTGACCATCTGATTTGCTGTATTCTCTTAAACTTAAGAAACATAGATAGCAGTGGCGTAGCCAAGATTTTTAACATGGGGGGCCGATTTTTGACGACGATGATTATCATCGTTGTATGGACAATCTATATATTTAAGTTGATATGGACCTTCTTTGAGATAAACTTGTCGGATTTCATTTTGTTTGTTGATAGGAAATTCATATATTTGTTTACGTGATCCTAGATCACAATCTATCTCTTTAGACTGAATTCTTGAACATTTGGAGGGGTGTTCCTCAGGCATTGAAGTATCAGCATTTATTTCTACAGCAACATTTGTTTCTACAGCCACAGGAGTTCTAAATTTTGAATTGCTAACATATTTTTTCTTTAAGAATGCATCAATTGTTTTTCGTTTGCTCATAATTCTTTTAACTTTAGGAATATGACTCAAAAATTAACCTGAAAAGAACTAAAAAAATAAAATCTTAATTAGAAATTTTTACTTAATTATATGGATGTTATTCATACTCAAGAAAAAAAATAAAATTTCCACTATAATTTAAACAAAATTTCCACTATAATTTAAACAGTCAACCCATCATCATTTCTATTATTCAAATTTTCTTGTATTTTAATTTTTTTTTTTAATTAAGAATAACCCCTCAAACAAAAGCAAAAATTAAACACACAAGTATACAACATAAACCAAACAATTTAACAACACCCACTACCACATGATATCTAACTAATCAAAAATAGATAATAAATCAAAAAAAAAAATTACCTTAGAAACTTTATTTTCCCTTCAAAACTCATCACAAACAACCTCCCTTCAAGACTCTTCACAAAGTGCAAACTTTATCTTCCCTTCAACCATATATTTCTCTAAAAATCTATGAAAAATTAAAGAGCATATGAATATTTAAGTGTAGATAGTTGAGAAAAAAAAAAAACACTAAAAAGAGATGAAGCGGAAACTGAAAACTCACCCTCTGGCTATGCCCCTGCTCTAAATGATTTATTTTAAGAAAGCAAGAAGAAAGAAAATAATGGTCAGTTTTTTTTTTTTTTTGGGATTGTGAGGACTAAGTTTGAGAGGAGGGCTGAGCTGAGCTGAGGGTTTTGTTTTGTTTTGTTTAGGGGCTGCTGGAACCAGTGGAGTGGGCAGTGGTGTGTACACAATAGACAAGAAGAGAGTAAAAAGAGAAACAAAAGAAAGGGTTCTGAATCTTCTGATTTTGAGTTAGAGAATGGGTGATAAAGTTGGGTAGTGCTTTGGGTATTTATATCTAAGTGGGCTGTGAGCCATATTTTGTTTTATTATAGGATAAAAAGGCATACAATTGAAACTAGAGCTTGGGAGTGAATTGAAGTATTGAACAGAAATGGGAGGGGGGGTCGGATGTACATCATTGGGGGGGGCCAATTAAAATTTGTATATATGCTGATGGACATTTTTTTTTTTTTTTTTTGCAAGGGCCACGGCCCCCACAAGGGGCAACGTGGCTCCGCCCCTACATAGGCAGTGCCAGTACAGAAAAAAAAAAAAAAAAAAAAAAGAAAAAAAAAAAAAAAAGAAAAAAAAAAAAAAGAAAAAGAAAAATCACAGGTACTATGTAAAAAGTATGCACATATCCACCCAAAATTCCCTAATACACGGGGCATATATTGGATTTTATGCTATCAGCTGCAAGGAATAGAATCACTGAGCATGGTTGCCTCATGGGACTCTCTAATTGTTCATACCTTATAATATATGAATAGATATTTTGCCTATGCTGGGTGGCCTGCTTGATGATCTCATAATTCTGACTGTCCTAGTTAACAATCATCAAATCCAAATTATGACAATCACATCTCCAATAATAGATAGGAATCTAAAATGGTTAAACCAGACGCTTTGCTTTGTTTAAGTGACTAGAATTTTTTTTTTTAAGCATCCATATGAATGTCTAGACTAATTTGCTAGATTTTTAAGAAACCAATTTGTTAATATTATATGTGAAATGTTAGGTTATTTGAGTGGTTAGCGTACCGATACACTATAATATTGAATTGCATAAGCATGATAATCATCTCCTACCAAAATTTGTTTGATTTTTTTGTTTTCTTGCTTGCCATCTTCACTCTGCAATGCTTAATTAGCAAATCCAAACCCTAGGCTGAATTAACTTTGCATGTGGTCTGACTAGCAAAGTTACGATTGGAGCAATATCCACTTTCACATCAGTGCAACATTGACACCATTTTTATTATGCTCTAAAGACAACTCATCAATAGTTTATGGAAAAAAAAATTGCGAAAACTTTTGGTCCTAGACTTATTGGCCTAAGATGCGCCTAGTTGTGCAAATTCTTAACTCTGCCTCTCCTATAGATTCTGCTCCAAGAATCACAAATTGCAACTTTTTTTTTTAGAGAAGAAAATAAAGCCTCTTGTTTGAACATTGAGAGTTAAGGCTTTGTCACTATGTCTGATGGTATTAGATTAAGCACCAAGAGGTCCCCAACTTTCTACAAGATTAATGAGCCTTAAAGTAATAGAAATATAGAATGGGATGGGGTTTGGAAAATGAGTTAAAAGGATTTTTTTTCTTTCGGTCGTTTGAAAAGATAATAAATTAATTGGACTTTGTCTTTTATTAGAAATCATGCACTAGGAAAGATGACAATGTTACTAATTTAATGCTACTCTTTGGTCAGAAATCAAGCACTTTGTCTTTCTTGATATGTGGGTTTCAGTTGGCACATGGAACTCAAAAAGATTATATAGAGTAAATCCAAGAGAAAAGTATGCTATCCGTGAAAGGAAAATTCTTCCCCTTTCTTGGAAAAGTAATGCTCAGAAAGAGGGTTATGCGTTTTACTTTAAGAATTCCCTTTTTTAGAATTTTCAAATATTCCAAATTTCCCGTGAGCTCAAAACACTAGAATCCGTACCCTTTTGGTCCTACCTACAGGACTCATTGCAAGACATTAATCATTATTCATTAATGAATCAGTAAAGGCTTTTAATCCAAATGTGCTAATTAAGGAGGTAAGAAAATTTTATCAGTAAACTTGGTCCAAATAAGCATAATAAACATAATGGCAACATAATAAACATAATAAATTTTCGTACTCATCTCTATCGTCAAGCATAATAAACATAATAAGCATAATTTTCGTACCATTGTAGCAGTAAACTTATTCGCTGATTGGGATAAAGAGGTAAGGAAATTTTATCAGTTTAGGCTCTTGATTTGGACTTAACCTATAGGAATCAAGTAACAAAATTTGCTCTACATAGATGGCAAAAAATATATATATATACCACATATTTGATCCTCAATTATTTTGATTAAGAAAAAGTAAAAGGGATTAACAGATCATACAATACAAGGATCAACCCCTTTTTCTCAACAATGAAACAACTTTATACAAATTATCCAAAGCCACCATGATAAACCATCAAAAAAAGTTGCCATATTTTTTAAAATGATCTTGAAATGATCATAAACCCGAAACCTTCTACATCAATCTAAAACACTCAGATTCTATACTTCAACGTATTTGGAATAAAAAACATTTCTAAAATAATGACTAGCAAAATCAGAAACCCAATATCATATAATAATAATAATAAAACAAAGTTGCCTAGAAAATTTTACTTCTACCACATAAAATCACAAACAAACAAACAAATAGCACTAAGAAAACAAAAAGTAGAGAGAGAGAGAGAGAGAGAGAGAGAGAGAGAGAGAGAGAGTCCTTACTTGTGATAGACGAAGACGGAGCAACGGAGCGACAGAGCGACAGGGAATGAGAGTGAGAGCGAGAGTGAGAGACTGTGAGAAGACTCGGTGTGTTTGAGTTTGAGTGATTGATTTGTGTTTTGAGTGATTTGGACACGTGGAGGGCTGAACTGATATCGAGTTTAAAAGACTTGGTTTCCATTTAAACGAAATCGAGTCCTTCCTTTCAACAAAACCGAGTCCAATAAACTTGATTTCTGTGCCTACGTGGACCAAATGTCCACCTCAGCTGCTACCGCAAAGGGAAAATCGAGTAATTTATACTCGATTTTTAACTCCAAAATCAAGTCATTTGGTCTCGAGTTGTTAAATACCAAATTAGTTTCAAAAGTGTGTTAACTAACAAAATAGTTTGGCTTTTAGTGTTATTTTAAAAAAAAAAATTCGAGAATCAGCGCCAAACAAGAAAACACATCATATTCAAAGGTTGTTGGACCCAAGTCCAGACTCGTTAAGACTTCAGAAGATTGACTTTTTAAAAGAATAAAATACCACCAGCCTCATTAGTTTTTTATTTTTATTTTTTAGTGTTATAATTTCTATTCAACTCAATTTGAGGTTTAAGTGTATATTTGATCATATTATTCATTTGAGAAATATTTATATAGTTAGGAGTGTCATTAAGCTAGCCACAATAATCACAGTAGTAACATCAATTTGTAATCACCCTAACTTTTTCTTACTTTCTTAATCATATACAATCATTGCTTGGTAAAAATCCTAATCTACCTCCAACAAATCACCAACATAATTTCAAAGCTTCTTAAAACACTATATATATATATATATATATAGAGAGAGAGAGAGAGAGAGAGAGAGAGAGAGAGAGAGAGAGAGAGAGAGAGAGAGAGAGAGAGAGAGAGACTTACAAGTTCACAATTTCCTAATTTTATAAACCCTAAATACCAATACTAAAATTTCTTGAAGAAAATTGTGGATTCCAAGTAAAGAGTAGCTAGGACCCTTACACATAACACTCATCACACCCCAAGATATTTTTGTGATGAAAAATATAGTAATCCCAAATTATAATTGATGCAAATTATAAAATTTTACCCAAAAAATAGAAGAGCCTCTGAGCACGTGTGTGAGTGCGTGCTCAAAGGGTAGTATTTCTTTAAAAAATATCACAACACCAAATATCACAAATAACTAAACATGAATTTATGAAATTAGTCAAAATTAAAGCTACTAAAAGTATCTAATAGGCTACCACTTTATTTGAAAACTCAAAGTAAAATACAAATTCTACAAACTCAATGGAAAAATGCCAGGTGAAATAAAAAGAGCCTCTATAAATTATTGTGTGTGTGCAATGGGGATTTTTTTTTTAATATAGATTTAGTGTCATAATTTTTCAGGGTAAATTTTCTAGTTACTTGTTTTTAGTCACATTTGAAACTTAAGCATTGGAAAATGGTTCTACATACCAAGATTTTTTTTTTTTTTTTGGAAACTACATACCAATATTTTTTTAATAATAATTTGATAGTTACAATAATAGAAAAGAGGAGTTCAAAACCTTAGTAATAAATTTGATATCGAATCATGAGAGACGCATTTCATCTATGACTTTGTTTTCTCTTTTAAAATAAATATTTTAGCTTCCTTTAGGGTACATGCCCAAATATAATGTTTATGGGTGTTATTAGAACTTTGATCATATAAGTCTTTCGCATTTAATCTGAAAAATTCTCTACAATGGGAAAGCCCTACCATCAATGCTTTCAACAATACTACAAATATAACAACATCAACCAATCAAGGTGACGTGTTATGGATAATTTGGTGAAGCACAACCAAAACTACTCTTCAATCTACTTGGTTAACCTACAAATAAGTTAAACAATGGGTCATTATTTGAAGGGAAGAACAAAAATTTACATAAGATAAAATATTTAAAACAGAAATATGGGAAGAAAAAACTAACCTACAATCGGTACAAAATTAAATTCACACAAATTAATTCAAAAAAATAATGTAAAATGAAAACCTATCTTACGTTTCACCTGAAATGTGACCAACATCATCCAATGCAACGGACTAAAGTATCATTTAGAATCAATCAATCATACATCCCAGTAAGTTAATTTTTGCACATTGAAAAACATAAAAGTAAAAGGTTGGGTTGTTTTCCAACTAAATACAGTGATCAATGAGATATGTAAAACCTTATCTTTCAAATGAGAATGTAATGACCAAATGGATCAATAGGAGGCAACAATCGAGTTAGTTTTTTTTTTTTTTTCATTAACATTTAGACAATTTTTCATATATTTGTATAACGAGATCAACGAACAAAAGCAAAGATTAAACACAAAAAGATTTTACATTTTAACTTTTCTAAGTTCTAATTAACCACAAAGTACAAATATAATCCCAAAGATATTAAGAATTTATCTTGTACAAGAATGAAAAATTAAAAGAAAGAGAATGTATGAGAGAGAAAGAAAGAGATGTAGTACTGGATGCAAATTGCTGTCTTCGATCATAGCCTTTCCACCAAACCTAATGAAATTACACCTCCATCACAGAAAACCATTGAAGAGAATCAAATAAACACCAATTAACTTCATATCAAAGGAGAAAGTGAATAATTAATTTTTTTTTAATTAAAAATGAGAGTTATCAACCTAGATTGGAAATGTAAGCCTCAAAAGTTTATTTGTAGGCTGTTCCTTATAGAGAAAGAGAAATAGATGTCCATTAAAATTAAAAAAAAAAAATAGAGAGAGAAAGAGAAATAGATATCCATTAAAATTAAAAAAAAAAATAGAGAGAGAAAGAGAAATAGATGTCCATTGAAAAAAGAAAAGAAAAACAAAAGGAGAGAAATAGATCAATCCGTGGGGCTGGTGACTTTTTTATGGGATAAGTCTTCAATTTGTGGAAGATATCTGAGTAGTTTTGGTTAATTTTAAATTTTGAATAAAGAATGGTGAGACATGTGATGATAATGGGTGAAAAGGAGGAAATCAGTTAAAAGTGGATAGAGGAAAATGGAAGTTTTTATTATCAATGTTCTATATCTATATATATATATATATATATATAACCAAAGCCTTTGAAACTCTCACAACTTTCTACGTTAGCGCAATAAATAAAATTAAAAAATTAAAAACTCTTTTGACTAAAATATTAGAGAGATTCACATTAAAATTAAAACACAAAAAAGACTCACGTAAGGATTCAAAAAAGAAGAGAGAAAGACTCATGTTATAACTCCTCTCTTCCCACCTCAAAACCCTAGCAAACTTACCCCTCTCTCCAAAGCTACTCCTCTCACGCTACTATCGCCAATTATAGTCGAAAACAAAAAACCAAGCCATTCCCTAAACCTTGACGCACCCAATAGACTCACCTCCATGCCACCGTCGCGATTCAAGGTTAGTCACAAAGCCATTGTGTTGTCGCGGAACTGCCATGCCTTGGATTTCCTTAACTAGATTCCCTCAGACCGCTCTAGCCTTCATTGATTAGCCAATGGAAACGAGCGAACATATAAGATCATCTCTCTCACTATTTGTGTATTGCATGTTTGATGCATGTTTGAAAGTTAGCAGGTACACTTTATCTATGCAATAACTACGTTATTGCTATGTTCAAAGATAGTGGCTTGCAACTTTTTAAAAATATTTATATTTTAGAACCATTATGTTTATTGATAATAATTTGAGATTTGAGTATCACACTTCAATTATTTGGTTTTGTGGACATAAACAGTAACACAATGCTCTATTGTAGAAATAAACTGTCACAATTGATCCATGTTTTAAGATAAAAGGTCTTCAAAATTCGAAAGTTATTGTCCAATCCTCCTAAATTTTGAAATCTTGACATCGATCAAATTTGTGAATCTAAACAAATAAATCTGACTAAAAAATAAAGCCACGGATTTTGCAAACTCTCTCTCTCTCTCTCTCTCTCTCTCTCTCTCCAGGCGTGAATTTCAAAATAGGGGGAGGGGCAGTTGGTTGGAGGATCAAGGTTATAGTTTTTCTATTTGGTCGAAAAATTTATTTGCTTATTTGTTTATTTTAAGCAAAAAAGAAAGCATGATATTGGTTTCTAGGGTTTTCGTTCGTGATCTGATTCAATTAATCTAGGAAAAAATTTACATTATTTATAAAAAAAAAATAGGAAAAATCTCAAACTATCTTTTTTCTCAATAAGTATTAAAAAAATTCTATTGTCCATGAAATTGCTATTGTCTATTAAAAAATTGCACCTGTAGATCAATATTTATATTTCTTAACTTGGCATGTTGCACCTATGGCTAAAATTTGTGTGGATCTTTGGAAGCTCAGAAATCTTTTCTTCATTCACTATGGTTTTTCATTCTGTATTTTTTCTCTCTTACGCCTCTTATGAGTATTGTATTTGACTAGAAGAAAGATTTTTTGCTTTGAAGGTCATGAAGCACCTCTCTCATTTTATTTGTACTCACCACAAGGAAAACATTCAGGTAAGACCCATAATCTATTTTAAAGTTTGAATGGAAATACCCATATCATACAAGTACAAAAGATAAATCTTTAAGGGATGAGCTTAATTGTTTCTTATTTTCAATAATAAATCATTTTACTGCAATACCGGTAATTGTTTGAGAAATCTGATATGTTCATATTGCTATAGAATAGAGAATGGTAGAAGCCAACTTTATTACAACTACTTAAATTGATTTGACTTAATTCCATACAATTACAAAGTATAGTATGAAAGATAATGGAATTAATTGTTGTAATTTTTATTTTCTTTCCATGTTTTGAATTTTCTCTATATTATTTTTACAACTGAGAAAAGATTGAGAAAGTGATATTACTACTCTAATTTGAAGTTTAATGAGTCCCCTTCAAGTCTTGGTCTTTATCAATTTATATATTTGCGGTTTATATTTTTAATAGTTGTTGAGAAATTAAGGCTTAGTTGCACAATATGTGTAAATTCTAATGACAGCATAAGCCCATATTTTTGGGATTAATAGTTTATAAATCCTTTGCATGACAACAATGAGATTTGTATAGCCAATCATGTTTTTTAGAAGGCTACTTTAAATAGTAAGTCAATGCGTTTCTTACATTTATGTATTAGTTAGAATTGTTTTCAAATGATTGTACCAATAAAAGTGAATGTGTATAAATTTTGTTTAACTATTCCGTGTATTGCACGGGTTAGCGACTTATATATATATATAAAACCAAAACCTCTAAAACTTCCACAATTTCCCATATCAGCACAATATTTAAAAAAAAAAAAAAAAAAAAAAAACATAAACCCAACCCTGATATACGCTCTGCCTTCTCTTTCTCCAAAATGCAAACCTTAAGCTCCTTTTACCAGCTTCCCCACCCCAACGCTCCTCCTCTACCATCTCCCCCAACGTTTAGACCCAAGGCAGATCTCCTTCCTCAAACCCACGGCAAAGACACCATACCCACCATACCCACAAACCAACAAAGATCTCCAAGAATCAAAACCTACCATCCCCACCATACCCACACAAAAAAACTATTTCTTACCCAAAAATTTCAGTAAAAATTAATATAAAAAAAAGCTAAAACCCGAAATTTTTTCCTCAATTCTGAAAATATTTTCTACTCTCTCTTCTCTACCCTTCTCTCCTTCAAACGCGATTCTCTACATCAGCTTCCTCCAATTTGTTTTAAAAAGAAAGTCCAACTCCTTTGCTCCATAAACTCTATCATCTCCCTCTTCCTCAACTCTACGTTGATGTCGTAGTGGTAGTAGCGAGACACTCTGTGTTTTCAAATCAATGTTTTTAATTTTGTTCTGTGCTTATTTTTCCTCACATCAATGATCAAACATAAAACTTCAAATTTGCCACTAAATGATTTGTGAGGGAAAAAAAAGCAGAAGAAAGAATTCAGCCATGGGTTGGGATGGACGAAGAAGCATTCCTCTTGGTTCTTGAAGGCTTGCATTTGTACTTTGTAAGTCTGTAGTCTTTCAAACTGGTATTGTGAAATGACTAAATGAGATTTGGAAATATAAAAAGGCAGAAGCATTGGAATGTGGTATCACATGGGTAGGTTGCTAGACTTGGGAGTGGAGAAGTTTCATGATTTATAAAATTATAAATATACTAATATATTTGTTTATTTACAAGAAAACCCAAAATGTGAATTATTTTTTCCTCAATAACCATTCTGATCACTTTATTACGATATTCTTCTTTGGAATATTGTAATAAATAAAATTCATTAAACTATATCATTTGGCTTAATAATAGTCATATATAAGTAATATATATGACTATTGGATATATGACTATTATGCTATGTATCCAAGAGTTAAGCTATTTTGAATATACACCACTATAAGACCTCTTCCTCTCTTCCCGTATGTGTGTTAAAATACTTGGCATTTAAAAAAAAAAAAAAAAAAAAAAAAAAAAACTTACATCGCAACATTTATTGGATTATTGAATACTGATTTTTTTTTTTTTTAATTTTTTGTTTGATTGATTGATATTTTCCAAGAAAACGTTAATGCTAAAACAAAAAGAAAGTTAGTAATTTAAGGGGTAATTACGCATAACCCACTTGTGGTTAAGGGCGAAAATCACATTGCCTACCCATGGTTTGAAAAGTATCACTTAACCCACCTGTGGTATGTTTTCGTCAATCTCCATAACCCACCTCAGTCCCAGCCATTACAAAAACACCTCTTAACCCCAAAACACAACATAACACGAATTAAAACACCCAAAACTCAGAAACTTTTCTAGAGAGAGACCTGTGGTGAGATCAACGTGTTCTTTGTGGTTTGGAGTGTCTGGAGGGGGAGAAAACACAAGTTTCGCAACATCAAAGCTAGGGGAGGTAGTTTCGGTAAAGAAAATCAAGGTATTTGTGTTTGTTCTCGATTTAGGGTTTTAGATTTTGTTCAAGTGCCAACTTACTGTGTGAAACTCTAAATTTGGGCTTCCCAGGAATTGTGTTTTGTTGATATGTCTTCATCAAGTGGTAATTTATTGGCTTCATGTGGGCATATGTGCAATGAGCAGACTTGTGTTTTGAGAACAAGTTTGAGTTTGTACAATTTTGGGAGGAGGTTCTTGGGTTGTAGCCTTATAAGGTTGGTCCTAAGTGTCCTTTTTTTGTTTGGCTTGATAACCCAACTTGTCCTCATGGGAATGAAACTGCACCTTTTGCTCTAGAAAGGATGTCTAGGCTTCAGAGTGCTCTCCAACTTGCCAATAAGAGGGAAATGGCAGAAGAAGCTAGGCAAATGGCAGCAAAGGCTCTTGAAGAGGAAGCCAAAGCTAAGAAGAGGGAGATAAAGGCTTGAGTTGTCTGTGCAAAAGCTAAGGAAAAAGCCATATTTGCTGAAGAGAAGTAGAGAATGTGGAAGTTTGCATGCATTTTGTCATGGATTTTTTTGTTATTGTTATGTTGTTGTTGTGTTTTGGCTCAATTGAGTTCTCTGGAGTGAAGAGACCTAGGTTGTTGTCCTGAAGTAGTTAATTGGTTAGTAGAGATAGTTATGGCAATGGCGTTAATGAATTTGCATTGTAATAGCACTAGCCTACTGATGTAATGTTTTGATGTGTCAATGAACAAAGAATTGGTCAATTATTGAGTATTGTTTTGTGCATAACATAATAACCATTCAATTAAAGAAGTATTGGTCAATTATCAATGACCTGCGCATACCATAACAACCATTCCACAATAACGACTTTCATACATTTTGTATTGAAAAAATCTACTTTGACACAATCTATAGTAGCAATAAATAAACTTCCATATAATCCGGTTTGGACAAATAATGTTCCATACAGTTACCTGCACATACCATAACAACCATTTCACAATAACAACTTCCATACACTCTGTATTGGAAAAATCTACTTGGACACAATTTGTAGCAGCAATAATAAAACTTCCATATAATTTGGTTTGGACAAATTATGTTCCATACAAACTGTTTTGGACAAATAATGTTCCATACAAATTGAATTGAATAAATACCACAACTTCCATATGATATCACAAAATTTCATACCATAATAACAACTTGGAGTGTATTGTACCTTAACTTCTAGTAAATTACAAAAAAGTACATTCCAAGGTCAGCTACATATATATGTATATATATGATAACTACAAAAAGGTGATTGTTTTTTACACTAATTGATAATTACAAAAAGCCAATAGTGGTCTTCACAAAAAACACTAACTGCAGGCCCACATGTTCCCACTAGCTTTGCTCCCAATGCTGGCATGCGTACCCACTAGCTTCATTTCTTGCCTTCACTCTTTCCACCCACTGAATTCATTTTTGGTGGCCTTTATGTAGCAAGTTATCCTCTAGTCCTCACACCACCAGTGCTTTTATTTGCAAGTGAAGGCTACAAAATAAAAAATAGATCCACTGGTTACAAAATATCCCAGTTTACACAACCATCGAGGAAAGAGGTAACCCAACTAAGTTACCTATGAAGAACTTTGTAGGGTATCCCAGGTCTCCCTAAGTGTGTGAAACTCTGGCTATGAGGAAGAGAACCATCCTACTCTCATGTGAGATGGCCTAGCTTGATTTTCTTACTATAAAGCTTGATTTCCTTGCTGTGAGGATGAAGGTTGAGTGGCAGATCTCATGTTGTAAGTCTGGGTAGGCTGCTGGGATGGTGGTGGCCGGGGTGCAGCCTGAGGTGCAGATCTAGATCTGGTACTAGGTGCAGGCACCCCTCCCCTTACCTGCAACAAAATCCAGTTTCAGTACATTAATACTTTTGTAAGTTTAAAAACAAGTTTTTTTTTTTTTTTGCCATTTAAATCTCAATTACTTACAGCTTTTTCCCTTTCAAACCTCTGTCTCCTCTGCCATGGTGTCTCCCCAGTGATGCCAGCCTTGCACCCTCTTGAGTTATACCCTTTCTCTTTGCATTTCCCACATCTTACAAGTCTGTTCAACCTACTTGCTTTGTAAGGATTCTTAGGCTCATCAGGAGCCCTCTTTCTTTGCTTGGGTGGCCTGCCTGGTGGTTTGTACATGTGAGGTGCTAGGGGAGCAGGTTGTTCAGTCTCAACCCATTCTGACTGGCTAGGCATGGGAGGAAGTACCTCTTTGTATATTTTCATGTAAGTTTCTTTGTGGTAGCATGGGTGGGTGTAGGTTTCTGGTGTCTCAATGTTTGTATAAATGGCTGTTATGGCATGTTTGCATGGAATGCCATTTAAATCCCAATACCTACAGCTGCATGTCTTCTTAACAAGATCAACTACGTGCCTCTCATACTAACTAGCTACCTCATAAAGGAAATTGCCAGCTAGGGTAGCACTAAATGGCTTGCTTTCAATTTTCAATTTCTCCAACTTATCTTGTATGCTTAGACATAACTTTCCAACATACTTCTGTATCCCTTCCCTTTTTTTTGTAAAGCCTAGTCATAAGTCTAACCCTAATCCACTTCAACATTGCCAAGATAGGCTTGTCGCTAGACTTCAATATCATTGAGTTAAAAGACTCACTCAAGTTATTTACCAAACAATCTGTTAAGGCCCTAGGAGTGAAGTGTGACCTTGTCCACTGTGTAGGTGTAATGTTTGCAAGATACTCATATACCTTTTCATCCAAATCCTTTATGTACTGCATGCATCTCTCAAACTCCCTTACTGTTGTGGTAGCAGCATACCTCCACAGTGCATCCTTCAGCTCCAATCTCTTGTGATCTACTTTGAAATTGTTGTAGATATGTTTCACATAGTATCTATGCTCCATAGAAGGGAATAGTGTCTCTATTGCAGGTATAAACCCCTACAAAATAACCAAACAAATAAGCAAAACATGTTAGTTCAGCAAACGAAGTAAACTATTCAAGTATAACTGAACAAAACTTGCATACCTTTTGCCTATCAGAAATGAAGGCCAACTGAAGCTCCTCTGGCCCCCTATATTATCAACAAAAATTTTCAAAAACCATATCCAAGACTTCTTATTTTCTTGTTCCATAACAGCCATGGCTACTGGAAAAATGTTATCATTTGCATCCATGGCAGTGGCAGATAAGATTTGCCCTCCAAATCTGTGCTATATGTGACAACCATCTAAACTTACAAATGGCCTGCATCCACCGAAAAATCCTACCTTCTGAGCATTGAATCTAACATACATCCTCTTAAATTTTGGCTAGGAAGTCTCATCAGCCATATATGTTTGTAGTATAACCCTACTCCCCTGTCTATAGTGTTTATCATTTGTGTATAGTCCCTAAGGACACCATATTGCAGTTGCTCATCTCCATTGATCAAATCCTTTGCCTTTCTCTTTGACCTATACACTTGGTTTACACTTAGTTTAACAGATAAATTTTGCATCACATGGTTGTGTACACCATTCACCTCCCAATTTGGATTTTTGCTAAAATCCTCAATGAACCTCTTAGCAACATAAACTGATGTTGCTTGGCTATTTTAAAAGACTTGGGGCAAGTACAGTTATTAGTCAAGGTCTTAATCTGAAATGTTAGCTCTCCCCTTATTTGAGATGCATAACATCTCCACTCACACTCATTCTTATAGTGAACTGATATCTTGGTCCTCTCATTAAGCTTGAATTTGATGTCAATAGGTTTTTTAATTGCATACTCCCTCAAAGCAGCTCGGAACACCTTTGCATTAGGAAACTTCATCTCCTTCTTCAATACAACATTTCTCATGTCACTCTTAGCATTAAACTTTGGCTGCTCAGGTACCTACTCATCATCAGAACCATCCATGCTTACCATGTCATTCTCAAGAGCTGGCTTAGCCCACTCAGGGTCTGCATAGGGTGCATTGCTTAATTCTAGGGCTACATGGGGTGCATTGCTTGATTCTAGGGCTACATGGGGTGCATTGCTTGATTCTAGGGCTATATTGGGAGCATCACTTGATTTTGGAGCAGAACCTTGTGGAGCTAAGTTTGGAGTAGCAAATATATCATCACCAAAGTCATCCCCTTCTAGGCCTTCATATAGCCAATCATCATCATCACCTCCTTCAACATTTTGTTCTTTTAACCCTTGCACCAACCTCAGCATCATGTTCTTCAACTCTATCACCAACTTCAACATCCTCAACATTCTCATCATCTTCTTCTTCCTCCAATACAGCTTCATCATAATTGCTCTCCACATCTATTTCATCCACCCTCCATCACTACCTACACCACCTACATCACCACCTACACCATCATCTACCACTCCCCCTCCATCAGGATGCTCAATTGCTAGTGGCTCCACATCTATGTCAGTATAGATTATGATTTTGTTAGCTAGCTATGCCTTATGAAGGGTAGTCATGTTCATCACATTTGCATCTATTTCTATGTCCCTTAAATCATCATCTACATTACCTTCAAGAAGTAAATACCTATATCTACTGTGTTCTTTAGAAGCACTAACTAGATGGCATAAATCTCGAATTTCAAAGAAACTCAACTTATTAGGGTCAATCTCTATCAATGTATGTACAGACCCACCCACATATTCAAGGGTTGGGTCCTCCACAAAACATCCCCTAACATGAATTTCAATGTCAAATATGAAGTCAACCATCTACAATTAAAATAAGTAGTTTGTTTAAAATAAGTAGTTTGTTTACATACTGACATGCTAAAAACGACAACAAGCCAAAAGAGACAACAAGCTAAACATAGTGTTGTTTTGTTTTCATATAAAATTTGTTTTATTGTTGAGAGACAACACACGGCCAAAGGACCACATATAGCACATGCAAAACTAGATTCCCAACAAATTCATAGGGACCACACTATCCACAGTTCACAAACAAGTGTAATCACTGACAAATAAATTTGATTCTTTTAGGTATACGCATTATATAAACAACCATAGTGGTACATTAGCTACATCCTAAGCGATTCTACATATAAATAGCAAAATGCACATTTAACATACACCAATTTTGAGAAAATTTTACAAACCCTAACTACGTAGGTGGGTCGCAGTAAAAAATGCCATCAAGAACCCAAATGCAAATCAACAGTAGTCACGCATACCTTCCCCTAGCTTCGATGTTGCGAAATTTGTGTTTTCTCCCCCTCCAGACACTCCAAACCACGAATAACACATTGATCTCACCATAGGTCTCTCTCTCGAAAAGTTTCTGAGTTTTTGGTGTTTTGATTTGCGTTATGTTGTGTTTTGGGGTTAAGAGATGTTTTTGTAACAGTTGGGACTGAGGTGGGTTACGAAGATTGACGGAAACATACCACAACTGGGTTGAGTGATACTTTTCAAACCACGGGTAGGCAAAGTAATTTTCACCTAAACCACAGGTGGGTTATGTGTAATTACCCCGTAATTTAATGTTTCATATTGAATTTTTAAGATTGGAATCTTAATATGTGACCAAAGAGGTTACAAAAGTTATATTTGTAAAACATATATATAAAATAATAAGTCATACTCAATAGCTTTTTCATGCATCGCACGGGTTAGTGACTAGTTATTTTTAATTATGAAAAAAAAAATGGAAGTTTTGTTTTTGTAAGTAGGGTAAGAAGTTTTTTTTTTTTTTTTGTTATTAGAAACAGGCATGTGAAGTTTTTTTCTATTTAGTGGAAAGTTAAAAGGAGATTTTTGTGGTAGTTTTTTGTGTTTTTGAATTATGTTAAATTACAGTCTTAACCTCATTTTTTTATTTTTTTAGAAATAAGAACTATTTAATTAAATTATGGGTATTTTTGACATTTTATGAAATCATAACTAACTTTCTGAATTCTATTAATATATAGAGATAGGAGGGCCTTTTAATATTTAGTTTGTATTACATTATAATAGGTACTGGACTATATTTTTAGATAAAATTGATGCAAATTTTATTGTTAATTGAAAATTAGGGTTCATTTACACCAATAAATTAGAAACAAAAAACAAAATATAATCTTTGAATTTTTTTTTTTTAATATTTAGTTTGTATTACATTATAATAGGTACTGGACTATATTTTTAGATAAAATTGATGCAAATTTTATTGTTAATTGAAAATTAGGGTTCATTTACACCAATAAATTAGAAACAAAAAACAAAATATAATCTTTGAATTTTTTTTTTTTTTTTTTATCTATTGGAAATTGGAAGTTGTTTTAGGAATTTTCTGTTTGCTAGGAAGTTTATGTTTTTTTTGTTTCTAATTTATTGGTGTAAATGTTAGTTTGAGAATTTTTTGTGTGCAGGGAAGTTAGTCTTCTTCTTTGTTTGCTGCCTTTTTTTTATTTCCTCTGTAACTGACTCTACTGTGCTATAAATAGTAGAGGGCAGATATCTATTACTCACATGTCTTTTTTCATCTTCTTCATCAATTAAGTTTGAGCTTTATGTTTTGTATTCCTCCTTTATACTCTGTTTTTTCGTTTTAGAGAGTAGAGAGCCATGTTTTTTGTTTTATCTTTAGATTCGGAGAGACCTTAATAAGTAACACCATGCCCCATTGCCAGTGTAATCATTGCGCTTTCATTTTTGTTTTAATTAGCTGTCCCAAGGTAACTGACAATGTCAAAACTATGGATAGCCATAACTATGATAACCACAAGAGTAACTGTTTTGACTGTCCCACATGTGGCATTGCGTCTCACGACAGAGCTTGGTTGACCTCCACTGTCAAGAAGTCCACATAGACACTGAGCACACAAGCCGTTAATGACTTGCGTACGAAACTTTCACCACCATCGTCGACTGTACTTGCTGGAGTTGTTGCACTGTACTTCTTCTTCCTAATCAAGCCAATTGAAGGAGAGGTACTTCTCTTCTTTCTCTTCTTATTATCAACAGGATGCTTTTGATGGTGATGCTCCAACAAGATTTGCAATGTGATTGCTATCCCACATAAACACTCTTTGGTTTTGGAACTGTGTTTAGTGACATTATGATAGAACAATCCACAGGTAAATTCTCACTCTCTCTCGATGTCTTTTTGTAAAATCAGTAAAATTTGTCTCTCACAGAAATTAAATGTGTGCCTCGCAGTGTGACTGTGTTTAAATAAAATAACACGATTTAGAGACTTCAAACCTATTATTAATTTCCTCCAATATTTCACTAATTTCTCTTGTAAAATTTTTTAATTGTTCTATTTTATAGATAAAATAGAAAGACAAACCCTAATTATCAATGTATAAAAAAATATTTTAATAATTTTCTTTGTAAGAAATTATAATCTTGAATGTTCTATGTCATAGATAAAATAGAAAGATAATAAGAGTAGTGTGGTGATTTGATCATACTATATCCGTGTAAAAATTGAAAATTGCATGATATAATGATTAATATAGATAAACATGTTTCATGCTTACTCAAGAAGGAAAAAATCATTTTGATAAAAAATGCAAATATCTTTCAATTATTTTTTGACATTCCTAATTGTATGTTATTAATTTTTTTTTTCTCTTGTTGGACTTTATTTCAATTGTTGCAAAACAACTAAATTTGAGTAAGGATACCATATTTTAAATCAATTGTTTCTCATATAAATATTTTTAAAATGACATTAAAATTTTAATATACTTAAAATAATTAATATAACAAAATAAATGTATTATACTATTAGTAATCTTTTTAATTACATAAAATAAATGCTACTATATATATAGAGAGAGAGAGAGAGAGAGAGAGAGATATATATATATATAGAGAGAGAGAGAGAGGCGACATGCAATATCCAAGAGGAAGGAATCAAAGTATGCTGATGGCTTTCTCTAACCACCCTTAACTGCATGTGTAGACACTTGCAAGAAGCAGTGTGTTTGTGTTTTCGTCAATAGGAATATAATTTTGATGATCTACCATGCAGATATATATAAGGGGAAGTCATGTTCATCCCTTCCAAATCAGTCCATATACTCCAATAGGGGGCGTTGATTATATGTCTGCCCAATTACATACCATTTTATCAACTTAGTGGTATCTTCAAAAAAATAAAAAATAAAAAACAAAACCAAATGAATCAAACAAACTTCAATCATGAGAAACATCAACAGTCAAAGAACCCGAACTCACTGCAACTTTTGAGAGCAGTGTTCACGAGACAACTTTCGCTACAACTTTTTCTATAACTTACTCACGTGACAAGTAGCGAGTGATAGAATTGTGGATTTTTCACTTTTACTCTATCCCTCACAATTTGCCACTTGAGCAAGATGTGGCAAAAATTGTGGTGGAAGTTATGTCTCTTGCATTTCTCTATTTCTAGTAATGATAGAATCACAACTTTTACTATAATTTTTGCTACAACTCTGAGCAAGTTGTGACAAAAGTTTTAGTTTTAGCATTTTTCACATTTTTTTTCTCTTTGTTCTGTTTTGATTTCAATTTACATTTTTTCTATTCCAAAAAATAAAAATTTTTTTTTTGGGGGGTGGGAATTGCTTTTTTTTCCCATTATTTGGTTGTGGCAACTTACAAGCAAATGTTTAAGTATTAGTGTTCAAATTGATATGAAAACTGTAGTTTAAAAAGTGGTGTGATTCTTGCGAAAACACGCGTTCAAAGTATTCATAATGCCCTATATGTTGAGCTTCCTAATGTATAAGAGAATGGAGAATTTCCTTCACTCCATTCTAAAGAGAGCAAAATTGAATCCTCGCTGTGGCAATTATACTCACCTCTGCAAGAACAAAGTTTACAACTATAAGTTGAATGGGGTATCCACATTATATAACACTAGCTTCTAAATCCATGTATATACATGAATACACTTAAAAATCTACAATAAGATGTATAATATAATTCCTATATATATAATTTAAATACTATTGATAGTCATTTTTATATTTTGATAACTCTTTAAAAAATTTTGTAAGGATATTATTAGGTATAAAATATAAATTGTCCATTTTTAAAAAAAAAATTATTGTGAAGCACTTTATTTATTTATTTTATGATCATTTATTCTAAACTCTTTGGTTGTTGTACTTAATAACTTATTTAGATAAATATTTATGGTGTGGTTCCACATTTGATTTTAAAATTAAGAAATAAAACTCCTTAAAAAAAAATTAATTTAGGACACATGGCGCAAAATTGGAACTCTAATATGAGTTTCTCTCAGTTTCACTTATTATTATATATATAAATATATAGATATATAGATGTTGGCATAATTTTGTAAAAAAAAAAGGCGTAAATATACTTTTGGTCCCTACATTTTGGGCCATTTCTCGATTTAGTCCGTAAAGTGATTTTGCTCCTAAGTTAGTCCCTAATTTCAGAAAATCGTTTTTATTTTAGTCCCTGTCGTCAACCTAGTAACAAAAAATGCATACGTGGCAAACGGAATGCACTGTTGGCTGTTATATGCTGACATGACAAATAAAATATTACTAATAAAACCACGTCAGCATGCCACATCAGCATTTCAATTAATAAAAAAAGCCAACTCAGAAATTTTTTAAAAAAAAAGTAAATTAAATTTAAAAAAAAACCTTAAATCTAATTTTAACTAAAATCATTTCTTAAAAAATAAAAAATCGTTATCTTTTTAATTCTTTTTCATTTTGTTTTTATTTTTCTTTATCCTTATCACTCATTAGCTTTAAAAAAATCCCTACACTAAAGACTAATCTCAAATTCTCTCACTCTCTTCACGCTCCATGGATAGAATCTCTCGCTCTCCACTGTCCATGGCCGGAGCTCACTGAGCCTTCTTCTCCACCACGCGCCGGAGCTCACAAGCAGACCAACGGCGAGCAGATCAAGCTTCTTCTCCCTCTCTCTTTCTGCAAAAATCTGGTCTGAAGCTCGCTTTCTCTTTCGACTTTTCCTCGGATCAAGATCTCCCTCTTTCGGTTTTCTCCTTCAGATTTGGCTTTGATCTAAGTTTAGAGAGAGAGATGGGCTAAGATCGGTGGGAGTCGTTGTGAAGTGGTGGTTGGTCCGGTGGTGGGTGGGGCTGGATCGTTTGGGTTTCTGATCTGGGTTTATGTGGCTTGATGTGCTGGATCGTTGGATCGGTGGCTTGATGTGGCTTGATTAGTGGGTTTACTGGTGGTGGTGGTGTGTAGTGCCGCGGTGGTGGAGTGGGGTTGCTGGGGTTTTCTTTTTTTGTTGGGGTTGCTGGGTTTCCTTTTTTGCTTTGATTTTTTGTTGTGGGTATTGTGGCTGATTTGTGGGTTGCCGATGGTGGTTGCTTTTGATTTGTGGCTGATTTTTTGATGTGGGATGTGTGGGTTTAATGGTGGTGGTGGTGGGGATGGGTTCGTCCGGCATCTACTCGTTGGGTTCTAGGTTGGTTTTTTCACGTGAGTTTGATGATTTCTTCATGTTGGAGGTTTGATGATTTCTGGGCTAGCCGAAGAACACGAAGAACATGTACACCCATGTTCTTTCGAAAATAATAAAAAGAAAATAACAAAAGAATTCAACGTTTATTTTTTTTTTTTTAATGTTTATTTTTAATAACATTAATGTTTATTTTTAATTTTTTAATTTTCTGACCTGGCTTTTTAATTAACTTATATGCTGATGTGGAATTTTAAATGCTAATGTGGCAATTAAAAAATGCCAAATCAAAATTTTTAATATTATTTTATTAGCCACGTCAGCATTTATTGTGTATACAGTACACACCGTTTGCCATGTCAGCATTTTCTGTTATTGGGTTGATGGCATGGATCATTTTTAAAACAATTTAAAAAAATCAGGGACTGACTTAAGAGCAAAATCAGTTTAAGGACCAAATCAAAAAATGACCTAAAATGTAAGGACCAAAATAGTATTTACGTCAAAAAAAAAAAAAAATATATATATATATATATATATATATAAAGAGAGAGCAAATTTCACAACTAAACTAAGTATTTTTTAATCTTGAATCCAGAGGCAGAGCTAGGGGGGCAAAAGGGGACAACTACTCCCCTTGACTCCACCAAAAATTTCATATACATGCTACTTCTAAGCAAAATTTCCCTGACATAAATAACAAAATACTCCACAATCCACACTTGGAACAATGACAAAAAAACGAAACACTCCAAACTTGGGATCGGTGAAACTTGGCATAAAAAAGAAGGAAAAAAAAAAGTTACTACGTAGTCTTTACCCTCCAAAGTTTGTATCATGCCAATCTTGCCCTATGCTTTTTTTGCCTTCTTCCAAATTTACCCATATCATTACTCACAGACTCATTACACTTTTTCCAACTAATCGTTTTTTTTTTTTTTTTTTTTTTTTTTTTTTTTTTTTTTTTTTTTTTTAACTTTCTTAGTAAACTTCAACCACAAGGCTTAAATTAGTGGGTCCTATAATTCAACAACAACAACAACAACAATAATAATAATAATAATAACTACTAAACTGCTTATGTTCTTATACTTATAGGGCAGAAAAACCCTTTATGTTTTTTTTTCTCTACCATTTTTTGAATTTTTTACAATTACAAATAATGTCTTTTTGCCATAGATCCAAAATTTTAAATACTTTGAAGAATAAAGAAAAAAAAACTTTAATTTTCATATATATATATATATATATAAAACAATCAAAATGGTGAGACGTGTATACACAATATATTACTATACTCTTAATATTTTTAATATTTAATATAAATCTTCAAATAGATCATTTGATTTCAAATGAAGATACAAGGGAAAGAGGTTTTGAAGAAGTGTAATAAAAAAATGGTTGAAAATATTAACTATACTATTTTAAGACAATGGCATATTAATATAGATTTCAGGGATGATTAACATAAGAATGTCAAAAAATGGTAAACGATGTAAGAGGGATTTGAGAATATAGGTGTGCATTTAAAATAACTTATTTATATTTTCACTGGTTTATTTTATTTAAAAATAAATTGAATAAAAGTATAGTTATTCCTTAGAGAAAAAAAAAAGTGAGGCTTTACTGTATAAGTGTATATTATACTCTAAAATAAAATCAAGCTCAATCAAACAATTACTAATACAAGTCCAACACTAATAAAATAATCTTTCATCTATAGTGTTAGTATTACTACTTCAAGTTTACCATTTTCAAAACAAAGAAAAAGTTTACCTAAAAGAAAGATTACCATTTTCAAAACATCTCTCTCTCTCTCTCTCTCTCTCTCTCTCTAAAAAAAACGCCTGACTTGTCCCATCCCGTTTCATTGTCATCCCTACTTCGATTTAAGAGCATCCACAGCAGTAGAGCTAAAAATTTAACTTTTTAGCTCTACCAAAAGTTACTTTATCTATTTTACCTACATACATGCTGCAGCAATGCATCTATTTTAGCTTCAACACAATAAAATAATATAAATATCACAATAAAATGATATATCACCTATAAAAAAATAAAATATCCTACTACCTAAAAAAAATCCACAGTACCAATCACAACCATCTCTACCATCAGCCACAACCATAGCCACAACCACCACCACCACCACCAGCCACAATCACCACTCTACTTTGGCAACCACAACACAACATAGAAAGAAAAAAAAAAAAAAACCCAAAATCACAACCCCATCACCACTAGCCATGACAACCACAACCACAACTCAGTGCCACTGCCACAACCATAACCGCAATCATAAACCACAAAACTCATAGCCAAAATACACAAAACCCACTGCTAAAGCCAAAATCATCCACCACCACCACCACCGCAACCAAAATCCACAAACCCACTGTCAAAATCATCCACCACCATTACCATAGCCAAAATCAACCACCACCACCATAGCCACCAAACCCATATGAAAATACATTTAAAAAAAAAAAAACTCAATCACAGCAAAGAGAATAGAGAGATGGGCGGCAACGGTGGCTTGCGGCTTGGGGAGGACAGTGTCGGCGTGGGTCTGATCGGCAGAAGAGAAGTGGGTCTGAGGTGAATTGGCGGCGTGTGTCTGAGGCGAATGGTAGCGTGGGTTTGAGGCTGATCAGCGGCTTGGGATGGCTGGTGCGTCGATGACGTCGAGCTTTGGTGGCGGCGACGTTGACGATTGTCGGGCCAGCAACGGTAACAGAGTGACCGGAGTTGAGAGAGTGAGCTTGAGAGACTTGAGAGACTTGAGCTTCAGAGTGAATGAGAGAGAGTGAACGAGAGAGAGTGATTGAGACTGGTGTGATAAAAGAATGAAAAAAGAAGAAGAAGCAAGTTGTAACCGGCTGGAATAAAAAACTATTATTTTTTAGCTCTAAGCTACCGTGCACATCTATAGATAGATGTGCACTGTAGCAATTAAACTAAAAAATTTAGCTATAGCTCGATTGCTGCATAGGAGTTTTTTTTTGTGTTTTGGCACATCTAAAATAATTATATAGCTATTTAGCTCCACTGATGCAACTGCAAGTGCTCTAATGGTGAGAAGCCAAATTCTTTTTTTGTAAATTTAAATTTTTTTTTTTTCCATTTATATATCTAACTTATATGTAGAAGCTTAATTGTGAGCCTCACCCCCAAAAGTCCCATATAGTGCATCTTAAAAAAAGTATAGATGCACCTATACCTTTTTTTTTTTTTTTTTTAAGATGCACCATAAATATAATATTATAAGCCAGCTTAAAAGTATAGATGCATCTATACTTTTTTTAAAGATGCACCGTAGATATAATAATATAAGCCAGAGTGCGTATAACCCTGACAAGAAAATGTTAATGGTTGTCCCTAAAAAAATATATATATGTTCATCTAGCATTACACAAATTAATTAGATATAGATCTTTCTAATGGTAAGTTTGATTTTGATGTGCCATGCACAGGTTGGTTGCAATTAGAGCAAAATTGAAATTGACCTCAGAAATGGTAAAAAATAACAATCCTTATTTGGAGCCGAAAACAGAATGAAAGCATAATTTATGACTTCACACTCTAAGGCTCTATTGCTACCCAGGTTTGACTCCCGGCGAACGCAAAGGTTTTGTTATGCCAAATTTCATTGTCTCCATGTAATTGTACAAGTGCATTGCACAATACTTTACCCAATAAGGCTTTTTTTTAATCACTATTAGTGTACAACTTCGTGAATATACATAGTATATTTAAAAACAATCACAATTATATATATATATATATATATATGTATAAATTATTTGCTTATTGATTATGAATTAAAAAAACAAATTGAAATTAACATTTAGAATAAAAAATGTAAAAATAGAATTAGTCATGCCAAGACAACGGTTCCTGAGGGACCAATCCCGTCTTCACCAAAATAACTTGGAAAAGAGTTTGACAAAGACCACCTTGCTAAGATGTGTAGCTTTGTTAGCATTCCTATACACCCAATTAAACTCCAGCCGGTCAGATCTTACACATAGGGTCCGTTTGGATACAACTTATTTTTACTAAAACTGAAAACTAAAATCACTGTAGCAAAATAATTTTTAAATATGTGAATAGTACCGTGAGACCCATTTTTAATATTTTTTTTGAATAAAGTGATTGTGGGTCTCGTGAACAGTGTATGAACAGTACCAAAACAGTGACATTTGTCTCATGAACAGTAAATTTTGTCTCCTTGAAATGCCAAAAAAAAAAAAAAAAAGAAGAAGAAGAAGAAGAGAAAAATGCAACGTAGGATTCAGCAGAAACGCTGAATCCAAACCCACACATAGCAATCTAACTTCAACAACAAAATTAACAATTCTCTAGGGCACTAATTTGGATCTATTGGTCACTACCTCAACTCAAATTTTGGAATTACCCTCAATTACCACAGTCTAAAGCTACTTTTGACTTGCTAATTCTGTTGCCTCCAAAAAAGCTTTGGCTTCCAGTTGAATAGAGACCTTAGTATTCACTTTTTTTGAGAAGGCGAATAAGCTACACTATAAGCCACATTCCACGGGTGCATGTAGGAGCTATGCTTCATACATGATTCTGATATCAAGTTCAACATGACAAAATGACCATGAATGACAACATTTAGGAGAAAATGTTTTGTCTTAAAAAATTTAAAACTCAGAGCTTGCCTTGAACTATGGACAATGACAATGCCTCAAAAGTCAAGGTTATGTACATTTGATTTGTGAAGCTTAAGGTCAAAAATACAATTATCAAATGACATGCACCCACTATTATCCTCTGGCTCACAAATCAAACCTTAAAGTATCTTCTCTATCAACCATGGCATTCACCCACTATTATATATGCTATATGATTCTCATATGAAATATTTCTAGATTCATTCATATGTGAATCTTCCAAACCAAAATTTGCTCACGAATTAAGACAAATAAATAGTTTTTGTTGAGAGCTTTCATTTGTTCCACTATATTTTCTACTATGTGATACCATTGTTTCTAGCAATGCTTAGCTTCATCAAAAGTCACACATAACTAAGTATATACTTTGAAGAGCATTACAAACTATGAAAAAGAAAAAAACCTATTATAAAAGCTCCTAAACTAAACAAATTTCTCTGGAAATGGACTAAATTTATAATTTTCTTATTTTTTTTGGTTTGTTTGTTTTTGGATATGATTTTTTCAAAGATAAGTAACAACACTCATATGGAATGCTATATTTTAGCTATTGATGAATATTTACCGCTTTTAAGTGCAATTCCCCATATTGGATCTAAGTAAATACTATCTCTCTATATTTACATATTAAGAAACTAAATATATTTTAAATTTTTAATTGATAAATCTCATACCTAACTGTATAAAAAAACTTGTATTAAAGTCCGGCATTGTTACTAATTGTATAACTAAATTTGACTATATATTTTTTCATTATAGATATTATCTCATGAAATATGAAAAATTTCAAAAATTCCACTTTCAACTTAGTGTCTCCAAAAAATGAGTCATGTACATTGGACTTGGAAGAAAAAAAACTATTGGTCTTACCCAATTATACCCTTATATTCTTACCATAAATAATTGGATTACTGGCTTTGTTTATTGTTGAGATGCAACCCAAAACAAAAAAGGCATACGACAACACAAAATTAATAATAAATAAAATCTCCAAATAGCATTATAATGAAATATTGTTTCCAAAAACCATATTTTTCAAATTCGTATGGTTGCTTATTTTAATCCTCATACGGGATTTAAGTTTCATTTAGACATTTGAATTTTGATATTATTAAATTCAAGGGTTAGTTATGAAGCAAAAGAGTTGTTAATCGTAAAAAAAATATGTGAGAAAAGGAATTGACAATGTTTCATAGGTCAATGGATATGAATAGAAAAGGGGTTGCAAGTTTACTTACAAATCTGTTTGTTGTGCATTAGGGGGTTGGCGTGTGTTGTTAAGAGTTGTTTGCTGATGGTAGCAAGTGGTTAGGGGTTGAGATTATATTTAGAGAAACATTTAAGAGAGAGTGAGAGAGAGAGACAAGAGCCTGAAGTCTACATAGAAGTGTTTAGGTGAGATGTTCTTGTTTAGCTTATTTTTGTGGTCTTCTTGATTTTTGTATTAGGTGTTAATGTATTATTTATTTTGGACAAAAATTTTAAAAATTTAGATAGAACTCATGGCACAAAATTGAGAATTTAATTAACTCACTTCACCAAAAAAACAAAAAGGCATGTGGTGCAAAATTGAGAATTCAATTGAAATTTAATTGGATTTTCTCTCAACTTCACATAATATTATATATATATATATATATAGATAAGCCAATTGTTAAATGTGCTAATTTTTCCACAAGTCAATTGCTGGAAAGTAATTGTCTGCATTTCCATAGTACTTCTACTACTTTATAATCACTTCCAATGCTATAACTGCAAGTCTGCAGCTGCGCAAATGCCTAATTTTCTTCGTGCGCTTGTAGGATTCTTGTTGCTAGCAACCGGGACATGAGATTAAATCCTGCTAGCTATTTGGCTTAGTGGCAACAGTACCGAAGGAGGGAATCTTTAAGGGTTTATGTGTTTCGGAAGGTATGCTTATTCTTAGATTTGTATGATGTTTGTATGAATTAGTATGCAAATATGTATTGAAGGGGACAAAACTAGTATTTAAGGAGGAAAAAAAATTGAACCGAAGTTGGAATAATGAATCCAAATATGTGGGTTCTAGTTAGCTCAACTAATAAAGTCTTTGATAATTGAATAAGAGATTTAGATTCAATTTCTTCCTACACCAAAAACTAATTGGTATTTTGGTCTGATGATAAATAGTTATCATCAAGAGTGGAAGCAATAGGCTGAAGCTCTTTAAAAAAAAATTTGGTCACTTCTCCAAAAAATGACTTCTATGTGATGTTATATATTCAATTAACCACAAAATAATAGTTAATATTAATTATTGAATCTTACTATTTAAACTTCTTCTTCTAACTGGCTATGAGAGAGTATTTTAGAACTTTGCAAAATTGGACATGAAGATGAATGATAATCTTAAAGACAATATAGATTTACTAGCTAAATTAATAATTATGATAATTTCTGATTGTAAACAGTATAGTTTTTAGAAAAAAATGAAAAATTATTGGTTGAACTAAAATCCTATTTTTGGAATTAAAATTAATAAATACTTCAAAGCAAATGTTGACAAATAATTTGGATGAAGATAGTATTTAATTTGAAAGAAAAAAAAAAATTGCATTGAGGATTAAGGGTGGGCCGTCCCCCTTGGTGAAGTTGGAGTAGACCAAGCAGTGCAGGCTCCATTAAGAGACCCCGACCCAATGTCAATGTTGGGCTTTTAGTGCTTTGGTTCGATAAATCCTAGGAAAATTATTTTTTCCTTGCGACATGGTGTTCCCAATAGATCCTACAAAATCTAACAAGAAGTGATTCACAAATGAAAAGAAGTAATCTGTGAACAAATCTAACAAAAAAAGAAGAAAAGGAATATCCTACTAGAAGAAGGTATAATGCCAGTTTTTTTTTTTTTGATAAAAGTTTGGGCTAGACTTTGATTTGTTGTGAATGAAGTTTTTTTCCAAATATATTAATTTTACTTTTTATATGCATGAAAGATCACCTGGTGTACTTTCTACTATTGGAACTTTTTAATGAATGTTATTATTTGCATCCGTTAATAAACTATTTAAAAAAAAAAGTTTTGAAACCATAAAAATATAGAAAAAATGGAAGAAAAAAAAAACAATCAATCAATTGTTTTCTTTTACCGTAATTAAAAAAAAAAAAAGTTATGTAGAGCATCGTTAATATTACAATTTACTCTTTAAACCTTCTCCTAGTATAAGACGGAATATAATGTCAGTATATAATATGGGCTAGACTCTGTTTTTGAGAGGTATGTTGCGTCAATAGTGTTCTGAAATAAACCCTAATTAGATGACCGGATAAGAATTCCTCTCTCTTTTCGCAAGCGCCTCTCCTTTTCTCTCCCTCAGTCGTTCGCTGTCTTCATCCATCAGGGTCTGCTTTTCTCTCTCTCAGTCGCTCTCTCTTCATCCAGCAGCAAAAGGGTCTGCCTCCAAACCTCGCTCGGTCTCTTCGTCCATCGGCAAAAGGTCTGCCTCCAAACCAAACAAAGTAACTTTTTGTTTTTAAAATCAGCAAATTGCTTTTCTTTTTGTGTGTTGTTGATTTTGGTTGGTGGGTACTTTACAATATTCTTCAAATTTCTTTTTCGCTTTGGATCATATAATCATCAATGTTTATGTGTTTTATTGATCTTGCAAACACAATTCAGTATGTAATAGGATTGCTATTTGGTTTTTTTGGTTGTTCTCTGGATTCTGCATGTTGTAGCGTCTGTCAGAGTTGTTGGATCTGTTTTTATCAGATCTTTTTGTTATATGAAATTACTGCATTCTAAAAAAGAAAAAAAAAAAATATATATATATATATATATATATAAACATGATTTATTATTTAGTATATTACATGTTGCCTCTAATAATAATAGTCTTTATAATTTTGTGATGGCCTACTAAAAATTTAAATTGACATATTCTAATTTTTTTTTTCATTATTGTTTTTCAGTCCCACACTATAAACATCATGTCGTCTGAATGGGCTAATCTTCCGGATCTTATTCTCTCTGAAATAGCGTGTTGTATATCTGTCTATGATGATCTTGTCAACTTTGGTGCCGTCTGCAAGGCATGGCAACTTTTCTATTCAATGAAAAAGCTTCCACTATCTCCTAGGTGCCCTTGGCTTCTACTTGCAGAAGAAAAGGAACAAAAAAATCATACACGTGTATTTTTCAATGTATTTGACAATAAACTTTACAACTTCAAGTTGCCCGAACTTGCTGGAAGAAAATGCATTGGAACATCTTTTGGATGGTTGCTCAGTGTAGGCATCGATTTCCAGATGAATATGTTTCATCCATTGTCTAAACACCAGTTAAGTCTTCCCCCTCATCCATATGTTTGGGAACGATATCGCAATTTTGAACTCTTCCCTTTAGATTATGGTGATATCTTTCTTTACAAGTGTGTTTTATCAAGGAATCCATGGAACTCTGTAACTCATGAATATGATCGTGATTGCATAATCATGGTTATCTATACTAATTTCAAAACATTGGCCTTCACTAGACCGGGATATAAAGCTTGGATTGATATAAAATGTGATTCTCAATGTTTTTATGACATTACACTCTACAAGGGAAAATTTTATGCGGTAAACAATCGTGGTAACGTTGTTGTTTGTCACGTTGATGGTGATTTTGTGTTCACTGAATGTATTATGCAATTCTGCAAGGAACCTGAGGATTATATCCAAAAGTATCTTGTTGAATCATCGGGAGATCTTTTGTTGGTTTCACGCATACGAGAAGGTCCTCTTGTTGCCGATGAATTCATTAATGACGACTTTGAAGATGATATTGAGGATGTGAACATTCATGAAGATGAATCTGAAGAAGAATCTGAAGAAGAACAAGATCAAGAACAAGTGCGAGTAGTAGGACAAGAAATCATCTATGAAATTCCATATGTGACAACTGGGTTCAAAATTTTAAAATTAGAATCTTCTTCTGAAGTGAAAAGCAAAAATGAACATGATTGGGTGAATGTTGACAGCTTGGGTGATCAAGCATTGTTTTTGGGTGACAATTCATCAATATCCTTGTCTGCATCAAGCTTCAATGGATGCAAAGCTAATTGTATCTATTTTACGGATGACAATGTTGACTGCTATCCTAATTGCTTAAATGGTGGAGGGTACGATATGGGTGTATTCAACATGGAAGATGGAACCATTAAGCAGCATTACAAAGGAAAATCCCTCTCTTCCTTTGCTCCTCCAGTTTGGTACATTTAATTTACATATAACATATGTATTGCATGTGTTGATTTAAATAATTGAAGCTAGTGAATGTGTGTAAAAGACTTGTCTTTATTTATCCGTCTTTGATTAATTGGTTTATTGAATAATAATACAGTTTTTTCCATTTTAATATTTAATTTTTATAATTTATAAGTTCTATTTTTTTTTTCATGATATAATGCCATACTTATGTTTTTCACTTATACGATGAACAATGGAACTTATCGTCCTTATTTTTGTCTATTGTTGAAGGCGTTAGTCCTTAATTTTATTCACTTACTCGAGGACATATAATATGAATGTTCTGAATCTCAAATGCTTGGAACTTGGTTGAACCAATTGGTCTGGTCTAATTTTTAAAATAGTGATTAGATGAGGAAACAAAACATCCAGTAAACTAAACTTAAGCAAGATGAGAAGTCCTATTCCACCAATAATACTAGAGATTTTCTCCGTTGTTCCAATGCTTACAATGCTCGAAGTAGTCACCAAAAAAAGTAATGATGGGAAATCATCTGGTGGAATGTTGTAAAAGCCTCAATTTTGTGAGAACTAGAAGCTTGCACGGTCCACAATGAGAACCAATAAATCACCAGTAAGTTTGTGGAATATACTCAATCAAGTATACCAAACAATGAGCGATGAGAACATACCTGCAGAATTGCATGAAACTCTGCTTTAAGAAATTTGATAACTTAAGCAGACCTAACAAAGCTCTGTGCTGATCTTGGTACTTCAAAAGAACATCTAAGTGAAGCTCTTGCAGACGAGGGAAAGCTATAAATTCATCTTCAACTTTGATAGAGCACCGTTCCCATGCAGACATCCAACTACGCATTAATATTTCAAGAGATAGAAACCGCTGAGCCACAAGAGAATTGTTCCCATAAAACCAAGGACCAACAGCCACTAGTCCATCAAAACCTTCAATGGAAAGGTGTTTCAGGGAAGGTAGTTTCCCAAGGGGTAGCAAGATACAGAAATTTTCACAATTTTGAAAGCTTACAGATACGATATTGCAGAATGAATCATCTCCTAACCAACCTCAAAATCTTGTGCCACCATAATTATGGATCCGTAACTTATTCAAGTTTGTATGAGGCACAAGCTTCTCAAGTACATCCCTTGTGCAGCCTGAGGGCCATCCATTCAACACTGCTTTCCGCAATATTCCAACTGCACTTCACATATCCAGATCCTGTCTGATGTTAAGTCAAAAGCTGCAGACATTCAACAAACACAATTATTGCTAGTTGGTTTTATCCTAAAAAGAAAAATAAATGAAGTGTGTTCATTAGGCCCTACATTAACCCAGGACTTTTTGTATACAAAGCTTTCAATATCACTGCAACAAGAATCATCATTGGGGCTTCAAACTTGTACAGAAGATATGAGTCAGTTTCCTGCGAAGGGTTGACAAGAAATGTAGGCATAAAATGAGACAGGGCAAAGCTCAAGCATTTCCAGTATACAATGATCACTCATTGACCTCTATGAACAGACAAAGCTCTAGCATTGCTGCTACCAGTTATGCAATGATCACTAAAAAACATAAGTTGAAAGTTGATAATTTAGAAATTTCCTTTTTACTAATTAGATGTGTAAGGTCAAGAAGAAGAATTCACCAATCCATCTACCTGACAGCAAGTATGATATGATGAGTAAAATGAGTATCAGAGCAGAACTTCAAGTAGATGAAGAGATGAGGCTCTTGTGGACTATAACCTCATGAGATCACTTCTTTGTCAATTTTTATGAGTGGTATATGCAGTTCCTCTTTGGACAAGGACACAAAATTGGAACATTTTATGATTTTTAAGCTTCTGAGAGATAATAGATGCTGAAGTGGTCCTCGATTGAAAATGAAAAGGAATGAAGATTTTGACATCCGTGGATATCAAGATGATTAAGCTTTGGAAATAATTCTAATGGAAAGGACACAAGAGAATTGAAACTACATCTTATGCAAAATCTCTCAAGGGATGCATAACATTGGTGCATCGGAAACAGTAATTTTCCAGAGTTATTGACACCAAGTGATTTTATTGTATCAGCTTTGCCAATACTAGGAAGCAACCTGAGAGATGGACAATCAGAGACATCTAACTCTTCAAGACAGTGGTTGTTACCCGTAGGTAAGGACACCAAGGCATCATGTCCACTAATTGTTAACTTTAGCACTTGAGGTGGTAATTCATTCAACAACACCTTATTGCAATACTGTAACTTCAATTCATTTATGGCTGTTAAATGTGGAAGTGAAGTGACAAGCAGCTGACACTTTTCAATCACAAGTGTCTTTAAAGAAAAAAGGTTGTCAGGAAGACCCTTGGTCAGGTTACAACAATTTTGTATATAAAGCTGTTGAAGACGAGAGAAAGCTACTACACCTTCATCGTCATCTCTGAAAGGAAGCCATCCCTGCAATAGCAACATGTTCTTGAAGCGAAAAGTTTGTAGCGATGCAAAAGGCTTGCTTTTAGAATCAACAGTCCCATAAAACTCTGTACCAATAGTCACTACTCCATCTAATCCCACAATAGAGAGGAACTTCAGAGAGGGAAGTTTACCAAATGGTGGCAAGGAGAGGCAAACTTACAATTACCAATTTGGACCAATGTGATATTGCATGAGGTTGCAATTGGTCTAGTGCGTCTCTATCCTTTTTGGAGCCATTTGTATTCCCACCCCACTTTAATACCGATTCATGAAGTTGCAACTTATCCCTCAAATTGGCCTCTAAAGCATCTCTAGCATCAACTACATTTTCCAACTTCAAAATAGAAAGGTTCCCTTAAGTTGCTGAAACTCCCTCAACTCTTTGATGTCAGAACCACGATTTTTTCCCCAAAAAACAGAAGTTCATGTTCGGAGACTTTTCAATCTACCCATTAGCAATGGCATTTCCATCAAGTTTGTTCTAATAATATCAAAGTGACGCAAGTTCTTTAGCCTTCCCATGTTGGTAGGAACTCAGTGAGAGAATGACAACTTGCCAACAGTAATGTTTGCAAATTGTATGAAGTACACACTGAATCAGGTAATACTTTGATTGCAGTGTGAGAAATGTTCAAATATCTAAGCTGTTTTAAATTGCCAACTGTTTTTGGCAAAACTGTCAAATTCTAGTGGTGTGATAGAGATAATATCCTTAAGCTTTTCAGTTCTGGTAATAAGTGGAGTACAACTTTAGTACTTAAGCATCCAGACCACAATGACACATTTGATGGTAGAAAGCTTCGCAAACCCTTGGCTCCATGGAAGGCTTCAAAATTGTGAACGAAAATGACTTCAGACCTAGCCAAAATGAAAGCACAATCTAAGTAAATCAAAGATACAAAAGGGAAGCTTCTAACAAGAGGAAATAAAGACTAAACACACTTTTGGAACAGTGATTCAAAGGTCTAAATGTTAGGTATTTCATTCGAAATTGAATAGTTACTCAAAGTATGTGAATTGTATAATTTCCTATCATAAGAAAATGAAATGGACCACTCCACCTATTTTTGGACCAAACATATACAGCACCATGGAATGGAACCATCCCTCTCTTAATTTCGGCTGCCAAACAAGGGAGTAGTGGGTAATATCTTGTCCTATAAAATTATTCATTACACCCGGTGTAAAAGTGGGATCCCACCTATAGATCCTACATATGAATATGCGAGAAAGATGCAGTACACCAAGTATACCAAATAACTTGTCGCACTCATTCCATTCCTCTCTGCACAGTACTCACAGACAGGTTGTCCCTCTTGCCACACCTTCCACCTATAGTCAGGTTGTCACGATGTTAAAATTTTATGGAAAGTGCTTGTTCCATGCAAAAGAAAAGCTAAACATGTACTGTGATTTCTTTTCAAGAAAATTTTGGAAAGAATTATATACATTTGATATGAACACAACTGCAACATTACAAGAATGACGTTCTTCATTTTATTAGCTCATGATTTTGAAGAAATAGTATAAGGTCTACATCATCTGATTGAAAATCTAGATTTTACATTACAGTCATATACTAGTCTAGATTGTAAAATTTTCACATTAACTTGCTTGTCAAAGCTTCCTGACAGAGTAATACAAATTCAGATACCATCTCTCAAGCCATCTTCTGTGCAAGGAAGCTTCCTTCTGAGGATCTCATTCTCCTTCCGTAGTTTCATAATCTTCAGTTTAAGTGTTTCAACAAAACGACTTGAAGCCATATCTCTTTGCTGTTCAACCAACTTTGTTCTGCTAATCAGCACTGCATTGTAACCGAGATTAATGCATCAATAGATAAAAGTGTTATTGTAGCATCATTTATCACACTATGTGGTAGAGCATATTCGTTTTGTGCATTTACTTAGGATCCCTCAATCCTTAAATCAGATTTAAGCCTAGGCAAACCCTAACATGTAATAATAATAAAACATAAAGCATTTAACCAGAGAGGACATGCAATTTCTAGAATAATATGGAATGAGCAGGTTAGGATTTCATGTATTAAGTACAATATCAGTCGTAGTTTCTGGTCACATCTGGTCTTTGACGGTTTCAAACGTTGGTATTCAGCATTTAGTCACTAGAAAAGTGTTTTTTGATCAAACAATTTTTCAATAAGTTGATCAAACATATATTTGGGGTGAGTAATTAATCAACTATTTAACCAATCTAAAGCAAGAAAAAAATGGAATGCACAAACAAGCACCATTCAAAGATGGGCGAAACTATTTGAACAAAGAAAATGAAAGCAATCACACACTCACATTCCTTCTCCAGTTCTTGAATTTTCCTACTCAACTCATTTTTCTCTTCCTGTTCAATCATATGACAGTCCTTCAGATCCTGTATCTCAAGATCATCTGTCAACAACAAAAATCAGTGACATTATTCATAAATGCCTTATAATTCAACAAAATCTGGAAATGGAACTCCTAAAATTCAGATAACCTCACATTTAGATTCCACATCGACATGAACACGGTCCAAAACTCTGTATTGCAACCCCAACTCCTCATATATATATATATATATATATATTTTAAACAAAAAGACGGACCTGGTCAGCAAGATTATGGAGAGATTCTGATTGCAGTTTGGACAGCCGCTCATTCTCTGCAATTTATATATATAGCTAGTGCTTTCAAATTGACTTGAGAAGAGTTTTTTATTTAAACAGTTTATTGAGGCAATACAACAAACACAAAGCCGTAAAAAGAATGGAAATCCTATTTATGCGACCTTGGCGGAGAGAATGAGAAGTGAATTGGAGGGCTTCTTGGATTTTGAGCTCAGCGTTACTGTTGGATTTGAGCAACTCTATCTCCGCAATGGCATTCTTGAAATTGAAATCCTGAATTGAAGATTATTAACAAATTACTAACAATTACCAATTCTCTCTCTATATAATACATTACACGATACAGGTTACCTGCTAGATGAGATCGAAATTGGGGAGCAGCACCGACTCCATTTCTTCCTCTTTGCTGCTTCCCGCCATTTTTTTCTTTCTATTTTTCTGTCTCAGTTGTGAGTAAATGAAAGGAAAGAGAGAAGAATGAGAGGATATATCTAATGGAATTGGTGAGTAAATGAAAGCAAGTGATTTGGGTTCCACCGAGAGTAACGTTTTGAAAACATGAAAATGTACATTTTATGTCACAGCTCACTGCTAGCAGGTTTTGATCGGTGGATATGTGATGGTGGGTCACGTAGGGATATACTCCCATCATTAACAACTCATCATGCGATGAGTTGTTGCACAAAGTTGAAAATTTTTATATGTTGTTAACCTTGTTTTTTTTTTTTTGGATTTGTATATGTCCTTAACTTTACTTTTTACTGCTTTCTCAAAAAAAAAAAAAAAAAAAAAAAACTTTACTCTTTACTGATTGGTGCTTTAATTATTATTGGAACTTAAAAATAAATAAATAGTAGGTGGTGGAGTATCAGATCTGGGTGACTCAACAAATGTTTTAATTAATTAATTAATTTTTTTAGAAGTGATATATTCACAATATTTTTAGAATAAATTTTAAGTAGCAAATTGTCATGAGTTTTTAATTTAAACTAGTCGCAGACCTGCGCAATGCGTGGAAAAATATGATATAATTATTTTTTATTGGATAATTATTGAATTAATATATTCGATGGCATATTATTAAAAATTCAATATGTGTTATTTGAAATTATGTTTTAAATTAGAAATTTTTTGTAGTGTAACAAAATATATTTTGTAGTCAGATATTATATATAGTGAGATATGTATGAAAACACAATGCAATAATTTTATTTTAAAAAAAATTCATAGTATGAGAACTATTAGACCAAGTTGTAACTATGTATACTTTGTTTACTACTATACAAATGTATGCAATTTAACTCTTATAGATATATTTTTCTCAAAAACATAGATCCACGTCTCTTTCTTTCTCAGAATTGAAACTAAGTGAAAAAGTAAATAAAGATAACTATGCAATAGATCATTATCAATAAATCATATATTATAAAGTGAAAATATAAAATAAAATAAAATGCAAAAAGAAAAAGTTCCTTAAGTATCTATATATAAAAATATTAATAGCATAATGATGCTATAAAGTAAATTATATTTTATCTTATTCTCTTTTTGGCATTTTTAGTAAAGATGATCAACTAAGCAAAGTAAAAGCTTACCAAGAAAATTCATATTAACTAAAATTTTGATGGTGGAGATGCTAATTATTTGTAATAAAATGACCAAAATAAAAATAAAAATAACAAATAGATTTTTTTTTTTTTTTTTTGCTTGGTAATTGCGGGGGATAGAACCCCCGAGCTAATGGTTACAACGGAACCGGATACCGCTAGGCTACAAGGCCCGGTAAAAATAATAAATAGATTTGAAAAAAACATATAAGATTTCTAAAAGCAATCTTACCAAACACATGGGATGCAATAATGCAAAATTACTATCCTGAATATTTTTTTTTTTACTTTTTTGATACTCTACAAATAAGAAAAATTTATTCACTTTTTGTCATAGTATAGACTATAGAGTGATTACAAAATAACAAAAAGTCAAGGAACTTATAGCAAAAGGCTTTCTATACAAAATTCCAGTAGAAGGGAGACTAAGGCTGCATTTGTTTCAGTGTAAAACCATTTCAGGAAATCATTTTACACCTTACCGTGTGTTTGGTTGCGCATGGAAAATAGAATTTTCCGGAAAAGCATTTCATTGACTGTTAAATATTAGGCTTTGACCCGGAAATTATTTTACGTTTCTATTTTTACTTCAAACCATTTTTGGACTCAAACACCGAAGAGAGAGAGAGAGACAAAGAGCACGAAGAGAGACTAGAGAAAGTGAGATCAAGTTCACGCTGTCGAGCTTAGCCCACCGCCCCAAGCCTAGACCCGCCGTTGAGCTCACGCTGGCGAGATCGCGCCATAGAGCTCGCGTCGTCGAGTCGCGCTGGGGAGATCATTCCGTCAAGATCGAACCGTGAGATCGTCTTGCCGCCCTCTAGATCTATCTCTTTTCGTCTCAATCTCAGCGCCGCCTGAAGCCTGCCGTCGCTGGACCGGTCTCGTCGCCCATGACCCACCCATGACCGATCTCTCTCTTTCTTGATCTACCTCTCCCTTTCCCTTGATTTGTGATCACTCTCTCTTCCTCCTCCCTCTCTCAGTTTGACCGAATGGTTTTGTGTATTAAGAATGGTTTTGTTTTGATTTTTGTTTCTTTAAAAGTTTACATATTGCAATTTTGTGATATAAAACTTGTTTGGAAGCTGAGAAAATGTGAAAAATTTGTAGGGAAATAACATTTTAAGAATGTTGCCAAACACTGGAAATTGTTTTCTAATATAATTTTTAAAATGCAACCAAACACTAAAAAATATTTTCCTTTCCCGAAAATATTTTTACCTAAAATTATTTTACACTCGGAAAATATTTTACACTGAAACAAATGCAGCCTAATAGGCCCTCCACTTTCTTCAAGACATAGGAGACTATATATGAAAGACCATACCTCTTTTGCCTACCCTTTTCTCTTTCTCAAATTCACATTACCAAAGAAGTATATGAAACTAAATAAAAATTGTGAATACATCTCTGTTTAGTGGAAGCCCATTGGTAGGCACGTTCAAATTCGTAGCCATGTATATTTTGTTTTGATATAAACTCAAATTTCTATTTAAAAAAAAAAAAACTAAATATTAACCCAAACCAAAATTCAACCAAAAATATAAGAGTGATTTGTCATAGGAAATTTAAAAAATACAACAAAAAAAATCAAATAAATAAACCATCAACCTAAATTAGAGTTATAAGAAAGAACAAAAATCAAGCAAGAGAGAGAGAGAGAGAGTACTCACAGTTTTTGTGTAGAAAAAAATATGGATTGAATCAAATAAATGATATCAAATTTATATAAAATAAGATGGAGAGAAGAAGAGTTAAAATATAAGAAAGAAAATGATGAAAAAAGTTTAACGGTAAAGTAAAGAGTAGTAGAGAGATAAAAAGGCAAAGAGGGAAGGGAAAGGTTGGAGGAAGAGAAGAAGAGTTTATTTATTTATTTTTAGAATAGGAAGATGAAAAGTTTAAATATTCAATTACTTGAAATTAGAAAGAAGAAAATGAAAAGTTGAAATCAATAGCTGAATATAGTTAAACATTTGCATCTAATGAATCGTAAAGTTTGTAATGAATGGTAAACATGTGCATATATCCACTAAATGATAATGAATTATTTAATTTTAACAATTACTTGAAGAAAATGAAAAGTTGAAATCAATTTGGGTAGCTGAATAGTCAAATATTTGTATTTAAAATAAATGAATAGTAACATGTTGAATAGTAATGGAGTGCATTAACAGGTTTGTCCATTAACCATATTTAATTATTTTATATAAAATAAAATAAAAAATCATAAAGGAAAAAAAAAAGTATGACGTGGTTGATGAGGTGGCTCAACAGGAGTACAACAACATTAAATTCTACGTATCAGCTTTTAGATATAATATATAGATGCACAATCGAATTTATTTTTTTGTCCACTAATAATAACAAGTAATAAATAAATTCATGTAAATAAATTAAAGGTAATATTAGTATAGCACTCGTTTTATTTTTCAGATGTGAAAAATTTAGGTAAAAATTATTTAAAAAGTTTTTGAAAATAATTATATAAAATTTTTTCTAATTATGGTTTAGCATTTAATCCACTTCGATTAAATTCTTTCTATTTAGTCCACTTCAGTCTAATATAGTCCCATTTGGTTGACTTTGGTCCATTCGGTCCATTTCGATTCAATTCAGTTCATTCAGTATAATTTAGTCTAATTTGATCCAATTCTGTCCAATATGGTTTATTAGGTCCAATTCAGTCCAATATGATCCCTTCAGTCCATTTCTTTACCAATTTGGTTCATTTGATCTATTTCGGCATACATATTTAAGAATAGGTAAAGACAAGTTTCAATTGAAAGTACTGTCAATTATTTGAGTAGTATTAATTGTGATTACATGATTAATTTTGATTATCATGATAAACTCCTTAAGTGAACGAAAATTTGATTAATAAATTTGAAACTTAAAAATTTTAGTTGTACCAAAAGAAATTAGGAAAATATAATGCATTAATCACAATAGTTAGAAGAGTATGGCCCACTTCAAAAAGAATAATATCAATCAAAAACTAAAAAAAATAAAAACTTATATACTTGTAAAAATAGATAAATGGAAAGTATTTTTAGGAATTGTTTAATTTTTACACAGAACAAATTATCTACTATAGAGTTTAGAGAATAAATTATACATTAGACCACATCTCAAAATAATTATATATTCTCACGCAGAGCATGGGTCTACAACTAGTATGTATAAAAGTAGAAACCTCATGTGCGAGAGTATTAGGTTCTGCCATATGATACATTCTTTGAAATTTTATTTGTTTAATTCATTGAATTAGCTAATGAAGTAATTGCATATATTAAATATCTATAGTTGTGCATTGATTATTTATATTAATGAATTTATATGATTATTGTGGGGACACAATCTATTTGTCCGCTTTGGGGGGCAAGCTTGGGCATGCTTATTGTGCAACATCCGCAAGCTTCTATCCCCTCATGGCTTTGTCCGCAAGTGATATGGGAAGTCTTTGAGACTTGTCCCACATCGACAAGAGAAGGGCCTCACCCATGCCTTATAAGCATGAGCTCAAGCATAAGTGTACCACTACTACAAATGTTTAGTTGCTTTGAAAATAGTTGACACAAAAATTAAACGGTTTTAGACCCCTTAAAATAACCAGATTGATTAGCCTAGTTAATTAGCCAAGTTGTTACTTTGTTAAATTATGCAATTCTAGGTTAAAACAATTAAATAATCATATCAAACGTATAAAACAGCGGAAAAATAAAAGACACAATGATATGATCACCCAGGAAATCACACGGTAAAAACCTGGGGAGGATTTGACCCACCGATCCTCAAGGCAAAGCTAAATCTATTATGAAAGAATCGAAGTTTATACAGAAGGACTTACAAGCTCCCCGCTTGACTTCCTAATGCTACCCACCAGTAGAACTTACTGACACGACCACGTGTAAGCTTCGAATCCACGGACTCCTTCTTTCTTGAATTCTTTAATCAGCTAGAAGCACCCATGCTTGATATTCTTTAAGCTTCAATGGTAGCAACCGAGTTGATCATCAAGATGTTGATACTATCTCTACCTTGAAAACCCTAAGTTTTGTGTAAAGGAAAACTCTTTCAGATCTTACAAGAGATTTACACAAAACCGCAATGTATGAGTAACAATACAACTGGAGCGACTCTAAAAACGTGGCTAGGGTTTTTCTTTATATACCTAGGGTAAAAACAGAAAACCCAAAAGATTTAATGAGTTAGGGCTGAGCTGGAATATTCTGCAAAAAAACATTCTGCCCGAGATTTGATCGATCGAGCATTTCCTTTGATCAATCAAGCCAGGCTGAAATGCACCAATGCATCTGCAGCCACTCGATTCCAACTTTACATGAAAGACCCAACTTTGAGCAAGTCCAAACACAACTTAAATAACCTGTTTTGATCATGGTTTGCCAACAATACAAATTAAAGTTGTAAATACATAAAATCCTAAATCTTTAGAACCTAACAAATTCCCCCTTTAGCAATTCGTGATAAAACACAAACTAAAAGCTCAAAGTTTACAAATAAAAACCCTTTACAAAGATAATGCTCATAAAATCAAAATTCAATCCTAACTACTATCTATCAGTTGCAAGTGTAGACAGCAGCTCAATTAAATCAACCTGTATATTCCTGAAATACTCAACAAATGCATAAACGCATGTGTAACAGAAAATATTATATAAACATGTATAACATTCTTGTATGATTCACACAACACATAATAAAGACATATATCAATGAATAATTCATAGAATATAAATCAATAAACAGTGAATCCAAAGAAACAAGAATTAAATAAAAAAAAAACATGTATATCTATCAATGACAAAAAAAAGAAACACTCCAAACTTGGGATCGGTGAAACTTGGCATAAAAAAGAAGGAAAAAAAAAAGTTACTACGTAGTCTTTACCCTCCAAAGTTTATATCATGCCAATCTTGTCCTACGCTTTTTTTGCCTTCTCCCAAATTTACCCATATCATCACTTACAGACTCTTTACACTTTTTCCAACTAATCATTTTTTATTTTTTATTTTTATTTTTTTTTTAACTTTCTTAGTAAACTTCAACCACAAGGCTTAAATTAGTGGGTCCTATAATTTACGAACAACAACAACAACAACAACAACAATAATAATAATAATAATAAAAACTAAACTGCTTATGTTCTTATACTAATAGGGCAGAAAAACCCTTTATGTTTTTTTTTCTCTACCATTTTTTGAATTTTTTACAATTACAAATAATGTCTTTTTGCCATAGATCCAAAATTTTAAATACTTTGAAGAATATAGAAAAAAAGAACTTTAATTTTCATATATATATATATATATATATTTAAAACAATCAAAATGGTGAGACGTGTATACACAATATATTACTATACTCTTAATATTTTTAATATTTAATATGAATCTTCAAATAGATCATTTGATTTCAAATGAAGATACAAGGGAAAGAGGTTTTGAAGAAGTGTAATAAAAAAATGGTTGAAAAGATTAACTATACTATTTTAAGACAATGGCATATTAATATAGATTTCAGGGATGATTAACATAAGAATGTCAAAAAATGGTAAACGATGTAAGAGGGATTTGAGAATATAGGTGTGCATTTAAAATAACTTATTTATATTTTCACTGGTTTATTTTATTTAAAAATAAATTGAATAAAAGTATAGTTATTCCTTAGAGAAAAAAAAAGTGAGGCTTTACTGTATAAGTGTATATTATACTCTAAAATAAAATCAAGCTCAATCAAACAATTACTAATACAAATCCAACACTAATAAAATAATCTTTCATCTATAGTGTTAGTATTACTACTTCAAGTTTACCATTTTCAAAACAAAGAAAAAGTTTACCTAAAAGAAAGATTACCATTTTCAAAACATCTCCCTCTCTCTCTCTCTCTCTCTAAAAAAAACGCCTGACTTGTCCCATCCCGTTTCATTGTCATCCCTACTTCGATTTAAGAACATCCACAGCAGTAGAGCTAAAAATTTAACTTTTTAGCTCTACCAAAAGTTACTTTATTTATTTTACCTACACACATGCTGCAGCAATAGATCTATTTTAGCTTCAACACAATAAAATAATATAAATATCACAATAAAATAATATATCACCTATAACAAAATAAAATATCCTACTACCCAAAAAAAATCCACAATACCAACCACAACCACCTCTACCATCAGCCACAACCATAGCCACAACCACCACCACCACCACCAGCCACAATCACCACTCTACTTTGGCAACCACAACACAACATAGAAAAAAAAAAAAAAAAAAAAAAACCCAAAATCACAACCCCATCACCACCAGTCACCACAAACCACTAGCCATGACAACCACAACCACAACTCACTGCCACTGCCACAACCATAACCACAATCATAAACCACAAAACTCATAGCCAAAATACACAAAACCCACTGCCAAAGCGAAAATCATCCACCACCACCACCACCACAACCAAAATCCACAAACCCACTGTCAAAATCATCCACCACCATTACCATAGCCAAAATCAACCACCACTACCATAGCCACCAAACCCATATGAAAATACATTAAAAAAAAAAAAAAAAAAAAAACTCAATCACAGCAAAAAGAATAGAGAGATGGGCGGCAGCGGTGGCTTGCGACTTGGGGAGGATAGTGTCGGCGTGGGTCTAATCAGCAGAAGAGAAGTGGGTCTGAGGTGGATTGGCGGCGTGTGTTTGAGGCGGATGGCAGCGTGGGTCTGAGGCTGATCAGCGGCTTGGGATGGCTAGTGGGTCGGTGACGTCGAGCTTTGGTGGCGGCAACGTTGACGATTGTCAGGCCAGCAGTGGTAATAGAGTGACCGGAGTTGAGAGAGTGAGCTTGAGAGACTTGAGCTTCAGAGTGAATGAGAGAGAGTGAACGAGAGAGAGTGATTGAGACCGGTGTGATAAAAGAATGAAAAAAGAAGAAGAAGCAAGTTGTACCCGGCTGGAATAAAAAACTATTTTATTTTTTAGCTCTAAGCTACCGTGCACATCTATAGATAGATGTGCACTGTAGCAATTAAGCTAAAAAATTTAGCTATAGCTCGATTGTTGCATAGGAGTTTTTTTGTGTTTTGGCACATCTAAAATAGCTATATAGCTATTTAGCTCCACTGCTGCAACTGCAAGTACTCTAATGGTGAGAAGTCAAATTCTTTTTTCCATTTATATATCTAACTTATATGTAGAAGCTTAATTGTGAGCCTCACCCCCAAAAGTCCCATATAGTGCATCTTAAAAAAAGTATAGATGCACCTATACCTTTTTTTTTTTTTTAAGATGCACCATAAATATAATATTATAAGCCAGCTTAAGAGTATAGATGCATCTATACTTTTTTTAAAGATGCGCCGTAGATATAATATAAGCCAGAGTGCGTATAACCCTGACAAGAAAATGTTAATGGTTGTCCCTAAAAAAATATATATATGTTCATCTAGCATTACACAAATTAATTAGATATAGATCTTTCTAATGGTAAGTTTGATTTTGACGTGTCATGCACAGGTTGGTTGCAATTGGAGCAAAATTGAAATTGACCTCAGAAATGGTAAAAAATAGCAATCCTTATTTGGAGCCGAAAACATAATGAAAGCATAATTTATGACTTCACACTCTAAGGCTCTATTGCTACCCAGGTTTGACTCCCGGCGAACGCAAAGGTTTTGTTATGCCAAATTTCATTGTCTCCATGTAATTGTACAAGTGCATTGCACAATACTTTACCCAATAAGGCTTTTTTTTAATCACTATTAGTGTACAACTTCGTGCATATACATAGTACATTTAAAAACAATCACAATTATATATATATATATATATAAATTATTTGCTTATTGATTATGAATTAAAAAAACAAATTGAAATTAACATTTAGAATGAAAAATGTAAAAATAGAATTAGTCATGCCAAGACAACGTTTCCTAAGGGACCAATCCCTTCTTCACCAAAATAACTTGGAAAAGAGTTTGACAAAGACCACCTTGCTAAGATGTGTAGCTTTGTTAGCATTCCTATACACCCAATTAAACTCCAACCGGTCAAATCTTACACATAGGGTCCGTTTGGATACAACTTATTTTTGCTAAAACTGAAAACTAAAAACACTGTAGCAAAATAATTTTTAAATATGTAAATAGTACCGTGGGACTCATTTTTAATATTTTTTTTGAATAAAGTGATTGTGGGTCCCATGAACAGTACCAAAACAGTGACATTTGTCTCATGAACAGTAAATTTTGTCTCCTTGAAACGCCAAAAAAAAAAAAAAGAAGAAGAAGAAGAAGAAGAAGAAGAAGAAGAAGAGAAAAATGCAACGCAGGATTCAGCGGAAAAGCTAAATCCAAACCCACACATAGCAATCTGACTTCAACAACAAAATTAACAATTCTCTAGTGCACTAATTTGGATCTATTGGTCACTACCTCAACTCAAATTTTGGAATTACCCTCAATTACCACATTCTAAAGCTACTTTTGACTTGCTAATTCCGTTGCCCCCAAAAAAGCTTTGGCTTCCAGTTGAATAGGGACCTTAGTATTCACTTTTTTTGAGAAGGCGAATAAGCTACACTATAAGCCACATTCCACGGGTGCATGTAGGAGCTTTGCTTCATACATGATTCTGATATCAAGTTCAACATGACAAAATGACCATGAATGACAACATTTAGGAGAAAATGTTTTGTCTTAAAAAATTTAAAACTCAGAGCTTGCCTTGAACTATGGACAATGACAATGCCTCAAAAGTCAAGGTTAAGTTATGTACATTTGATTTGTGAAGCTTAAGGTCAAAAATACAATTATCAAATGACATGCACCCTCTATTATCTTCTGGCTCACAAATCAAACCTTAAAGTATCTTCTCTATCAACCATGGCATTCACCCACTATTATATATGCTATATGATTCTCATATGAAATATTTCTAGATTCATTCATATGTGAATCTTCCAAACCAAAATTTGCTCACGAATTAAGACAAATAAATAGTTTTTGTTGAGAGCTTTCATTTGTTCCACTATATTTTCTACTATATGATACCATTGTTTCTAGCAATGCTTAGCTTCATCAAAAGTCACACATAACTAAGTATATACTTTGAAGAGCATTACAAACTATGAAAAAGAAAAAAACATATTATAAAAGCTCCTAAACTAAACAAATTTCTCTGGAAATGGACTAAATTTATAATTTTCTTATTTTTTTTGGTTTGTTTGTTTTTGGATATGATTTTTTCAAAGATAAGTAACAACACACATATGGAATGCTATATTTTAGCTATTGATGAATATTTACCGCTTTTAAGTGCCATTCCCCATATTGGATCTAAGTAAATACTATCTCTCTATATTTACATATTAAGAAACTAAATATATTTTAAATTTTTAATTGATAAATCTCATACCTAACTGTATAAAAAACTTGTATTAAAGTCCGGCATTGTTACTAATTGTATAACTAAATTTGACTATATATTTTTTCATTATAGATATTATCTCATGAAATATGAAAAATTTCAAAAATTTCACTTTCAACTTAGTGTCTCCAAAAAATAAGTCATGTACATTGGACTTGGAAGAAAAAGAACTATTGGTCTTACCCAATTATACCCTTATATTCTTACCACAAATAATTGGATTACTGGCTTTGTTTGTTGTTGAGATGCAACCCAAAACAAAAAAAGCATACGACAACACAAAATTAATAATAAATAAAATCTCCAAATAGCATTATAATGAAATATTGTTTCCAAAAACCATATTTTTCAAATTCGTATGGTTGCTTATTTTAATCCTCATACGGGATTTAAGTTTCATTTAGACATTTGAATTTTGATATTATTAAATTCAACGGTTAGTTATGAAGCAAAAGAGTTGTTAATCGTAAAAGAAATATGTGAGAAAAGGAATTGACAATGTTTCATAGGTCAATGGATATGAATAGAAAAGGGGTTGCAAGTTTACTTACAAATCTGTTTGTTGTGCATTAGGGGGTTGGCGTGTGTTGTTAAGAGTTGTTTGCTGATGGTAGCAAGTGGTTAGGGGTTGAGATTATATTTAGAGAAACATTTAAGAGAGAGTAAGAGAGAGAGACAAGAGCCTGAAGTCTACATAGAAGTGTTTAGGTGAGATGTTCTTGTTTAGGTTATTTTTGTGGTCTTCTTGATTTTTGTATTAGATGTTAATGTATTATTTATTTTGGACAAAAATTTTAAAAATTTAGATAGGACACACGGCACAAAATTGAGAATCTAATTAACTCACTTCACCAAAAAAACAAAAAGACATGTGGTGCAAAATTGAGAATTCAATTGAAATTTAATTGGATTTTCTCTCAACATCACATAATATTATATATATATATATATATATAGATAAGCCAATTGTTAAATGTGCTAATTTTTCCACAAGTCAATTGCTGGAAAGTAATTGTCTGCATTTCCATAGTACTTCTACTACTTTATAATCACTTCCAATGCTATAACTGCAAGTCTGCAGCTACGCAAATGCCTAATTTTCTTCGTGTGGTTGTAGGATTCTTGTTGCTAGCAACCGGGACATGAGATTAAATCCTGCTAGCTATTTGGCTTAGTGGCAACAGTACCGAAGGAGGGAATCTTTAAGGGTTTATGTGTTTCGGATGGTATGTTTATTCTTAGATTTGTATGATGTTTGTATGAACTAGTATGCATATATGTATTGAAGGGGACAAAACTAGTATTTAAGGAGGAAAAAAAATTGAACCGAAGTTGGAATAGTGAATCCAAATATGTGGGTTTTAGTTAGCTCAACTAATAAAGTCTCTGATAATTGAATAAGAGATTTAGATTCAATTTCTCCCTACACCAAAAACTAAATGGTGTTTTGGTCTGCTGATAAATAGCTATCTTCAGGAGTGGAAGCAATAGTCTGAAGCTCTTAAAAAAAAAATGTGGTCACTTCTCCAAAAAATGACTTCTATGTGTTGTTATATATTCAATTAACCACAAAATAATAGTTAATATTAATTATTTAATCTTACTATTTAAACTTCTTCTTCTAACTGGCTATGAGAGAGTATTTTAGAACTTTGCAAAATTGGACATGAAGATGAATGATAATCTTAAAGACAATATAGATTTACTAGCTAAATTAATAATTATGATAATTTCTGATTGTAAACAGTATAGTTTTTAGAAAAAAATGAAAAATTATTGGTTGAACTAAAATCCTATTTTTGGAATTAAAATTAATAAATACTTCAAAGCAAATGTTGACAAATAATTTGGATGAAGATAGTATTTAATTTGAAAGAAAAAAAAAAAAAAAATTGCATTGAGGATTAAGGGTGGGCCGTCCCCCTTGGTGAAGTTGGAGTAGACCCAAGCAGTGCAGGCTCCATTAAGAGACCCCGACCCAATGTCAATGTTGGGCTTTTAGTGCTTTAGTTCGATAAATCCTAGGAAAATTATTTTTTCCTTGCGACATGGTGTTCCCAATAGATCCTACAAAATCTAACAAGAAGTGATTCACAAATGAAAAGAAGTAATCTGTGAACAAATCTAACAAAAAAAGAAGAAAAGGAATATCCTACTAGAAGAAGGTATAATGCCAGTTTTTTTTTTTTTGATAAAAGTTTGGGCTAGACTTTGATTTGTTGTGAATGAAGTTTTTTTCCAAATATATTAATTTTACTTTTTATATGCACGAAAGATCACCTGGTGTACTTTCTACTATTGGGTCTTTTTAATGAATGTTATTATTTGCATCCGTTAATAAACTATTTTAAAAAAAAGTTTTGAAACCATAAAAATATAGAAAAAATGGAAGAAAAAAAAAAAAAACAATCAATCAATTGTTTTCTTTTACCGTAATTAAAAAAAAAAAAAAAGTTATGTAGAGCATCGTTAATATTGCAATTGACTCTTTAATCCTTCTCCTAGTATAAGACGGAATATAACGACAGTATATAATATGGGCTAGACTCTGTTTTTGAGAGGTATGTTTCGTCAATAGTGTTCTGAAATAAACCCTAACTAGATGACCGGATAAGAATTCCTCTCTCTTTTCGCAAGCGCCTCTCCTTTTCTCTCCCTCAGTCGTTCGCTGTCTTCATCCATCAGGGTCTGCTTTTCTCTCTCTCAGTCGCTCTCTCTTCATCCAGCAGCAAAAGGGTCTGCCTCCAAACCTCGCTCGGTCTCTTCATCCATCGGCAAAAGGTCTGCCTCCAAACCAAACAAAGTAACTTTTTGTTTTTTCCATCAGCAAATTGCTTTTCTTTTTGTGTGTTGTTGATTTTGGTTGGTGGGTACCGTACAATATTCTTCAAATTTCTTTTTCGCTTTGGATCATATAAATCATCAATGTTTATGTGTTTTATTGATCTTGCAAACATAATTCAGTATGTAATAGGATTGCTATTTGGTTTTTTTGGTTGTTCTCTGGATTCTGCATGTTGTAGCGTCTGTCAGAGTTGTTGGATCTGTTTTTATCAGATCTCCATTCTAAAAAAGGAAAAAAAAAAAAAAAAACATGATTTATTATTTAGTATATTACATGTTGCCTCTAATAATAATAGTCTTTATAATTTTGTGATGGCCTACTAAAAATTTAAATTGACAAATTCTAATTTTTTTTTTCATTATTGTTTTTCAGTCCCACACTATAAACATCATGTCGTCTGAATGGGCTAATCTTCCGGATCTTATTCTCTCTGAAATAGCGTGTTGTATATCTGTCTATGATGATTTTGTCAACTTTGGTGCCGTCTGCAAGGCATGGCAACTTTTCTATTCAATGAAAAAGCTTCCACTATCTCCTAGGTGCCCTTGGCTTCTACTTGCAGAAGAAAAGGAACAAAAAAATCATACACGTGTATTTTTCAATGTATTTGACAATAAACTTTACAACTTCAAGTTGCCCGAACTTGCTGGAAGAAAATGCATTGGAACATCTTTTGGATGGTTGCTCAGTGTAGGCATTGATTTCCAGATGAATATGTTTCATCCATTGTCTAAACACCAGTTAAGTCTTCCCCCTCATCCATATGTTTGGGAACGATATCGCAATTTTGAACTCTTCCCTTTAGATTATGGTGATATCTTTCTTTACAAGTGTGTTTTATCAAGGAATCCATGGAACTCTGTAACTCATGAATATGATCGTGATTGCATAATCATGGTTATCTATACTAATTTCAAAACATTGGCCTTCACTAGACCGGGATATAAAGCTTGGATTGATATAAAATGTGATTCTCAATGTTTTTATGACATTACACTCTACAAGGGAAAATTTTATGCGGTAAACAATCGTGGTAACGTTGTTGTTTGTCACATTGATGGTGATTTTGTGTTCACTGAATGTATTATGCAATTCTGCAAGGAACCTGAGGATTATATCCAAAAGTATCTTGTTGAATCATCGGGAGATCTTTTGTTGGTTTCACGCATACGAGAAGGTCCTCTTGTTGCCGATGAATTCATTAATGATGACTTTGAAGATGATATTGAGGATGTGAACATTCATGAAGATGAATCTGAAGAAGAACAAGATCAAGAACAAGTGCGAGTAGTAGGACAAGAAATCATCTATGAAATTCCATATGTGACAACTGGGTTCAAAATTTTAAAATTAGAATCTTCTTCTGAAGTGAAAAGCAAAAATGAACATGATTGGGTGAATGTTGACAGCTTGGGTGATCAAGCATTGTTTTTGGGTGACAATTCATCAATATCTTTGTCTGCATCAAGCTTCAATGGATGCAAAGCTAATTGTATCTATTTTACAGATGACAATGTTGACTGCTATCCTAATTGCTTAAATGGTGGAGGGTACGATATGGGTGTATTCAACATGGAAGATGGAACCATTAAGCAGCATTACAAAGGAAAATCCCTCTCTTCCTTTGCTCCTCCAGTTTGGTACATTTAATTTACATATAACATATGTATTGCATGTGTTGATTTAAATAATTGAAGCTAGTGAATGTGTGTAAAAGACTTGTCTTTATTTATCCGTCTTTGATTAATTGGTTTATTGAATAATAATACAGTTTTTTCCATTTTAATATTTAATTTTTATAATTTATAAGTTCTATTTTTTTTTTCATGATATAATGCCATACTTATGTTTTTCACTTATACGATGAACAATGGAACTTATCGTCCTTATTTTTGTCTATTGTTGAAGGCGTTAGTCCTTAATTTTATTCACTTACTCGAGGACATATAATATGAATGTTCTGAATCTCAAATGCTTGGAACTTGGTTGAACCAATTGGTCTGGTCTAATTTTTAAAATAGTGATTAGATGAGGAAACAAAACATCCAGTAAACTAAACTTAAGCAAGATGAGAAGTCCTATTCCACCAATAATACTAGAGATTTTCTCCGTTGTTCCAATGCTTACAATGCTCGAAGTAGTCACCAAAAAAAGTAATGATGGGAAATCATCTGGTGGAATGTTGTAAAAGCCTCAATTTTGTGAGAACTAGAAGCTTGCACGGTCCACAATGAGAACCAATAAATCACCAGTAAGTTTGTGGAATATACTCAATCAAGTATACCAAACAATGAGCGATGAGAACATACCTGCAGAATTGCATGAAACTCTGCTTTAAGAAATTTGATAACTTAAGCAGACCTAACAAAGCTCTGTGCTGATCTTGGTACTTCAAAAGAACATCTAAGTGAAGCTCTTGCAGACGAGGGAAAGCTATAAATTCATCTTCAACTTTGATAGAGCACCGTTCCCATGCAGACATCCAACTACGCATTAATATTTCAAGAGATAGAAACCGCTGAGCCACAAGAGAATTGTTCCCATAAAACCAAGGACCAACAGCCACTAGTCCATCAAAACCTTCAATGGAAAGGTGTTTCAGGGAAGGTAGTTTCCCAAGGGGTAGCAAGATACAGAAATTTTCACAATTTTGAAAGCTTACAGATACGATATTGCAGAATGAATCATCTCCTAACCAACCTCAAAATCTTGTGCCACCATAATTATGGATCCGTAACTTATTCAAGTTTGTATGAGGCACAAGCTTCTCAAGTACATCCCTTGTGCAGCCTGAGGGCCATCCATTCAACACTGCTTTCCGCAATATTCCAACTGCACTTCACATATCCAGATCCTGTCTGATGTTAAGTCAAAAGCTGCAGACATTCAACAAACACAATTATTGCTAGTTGGTTTTATCCTAAAAAGAAAAATAAATGAAGTGTGTTCATTAGGCCCTACATTAACCCAGGACTTTTTGTATACAAAGCTTTCAATATCACTGCAACAAGAATCATCATTGGGGCTTCAAACTTGTACAGAAGATATGAGTCAGTTTCCTGCGAAGGGTTGACAAGAAATGTAGGCATAAAATGAGACAGGGCAAAGCTCAAGCATTTCCAGTATACAATGATCACTCATTGACCTCTATGAACAGACAAAGCTCTAGCATTGCTGCTACCAGTTATGCAATGATCACTAAAAAACATAAGTTGAAAGTTGATAATTTAGAAATTTCCTTTTTACTAATTAGATGTGTAAGGTCAAGAAGAAGAATTCACCAATCCATCTACCTGACAGCAAGTATGATATGATGAGTAAAATGAGTATCAGAGCAGAACTTCAAGTAGATGAAGAGATGAGGCTCTTGTGGACTATAACCTCATGAGATCACTTCTTTGTCAATTTTTATGAGTGGTATATGCAGTTCCTCTTTGGACAAGGACACAAAATTGGAACATTTTATGATTTTTAAGCTTCTGAGAGATAATAGATGCTGAAGTGGTCCTCGATTGAAAATGAAAAGGAATGAAGATTTTGACATCCGTGGATATCAAGATGATTAAGCTTTGGAAATAATTCTAATGGAAAGGACACAAGAGAATTGAAACTACATCTTATGCAAAATCTCTCAAGGGATGCATAACATTGGTGCATCGGAAACAGTAATTTTCCAGAGTTATTGACACCAAGTGATTTTATTGTATCAGCTTTGCCAATACTAGGAAGCAACCTGAGAGATGGACAATCAGAGACATCTAACTCTTCAAGACAGTGGTTGTTACCCGTAGGTAAGGACACCAAGGCATCATGTCCACTAATTGTTAACTTTAGCACTTGAGGTGGTAATTCATTCAACAACACCTTATTGCAATACTGTAACTTCAATTCATTTATGGCTGTTAAATGTGGAAGTGAAGTGACAAGCAGCTGACACTTTTCAATCACAAGTGTCTTTAAAGAAAAAAGGTTGTCAGGAAGACCCTTGGTCAGGTTACAACAATTTTGTATATAAAGCTGTTGAAGACGAGAGAAAGCTACTACACCTTCATCGTCATCTCTGAAAGGAAGCCATCCCTGCAATAGCAACATGTTCTTGAAGCGAAAAGTTTGTAGCGATGCAAAAGGCTTGCTTTTAGAATCAACAGTCCCATAAAACTCTGTACCAATAGTCACTACTCCATCTAATCCCACAATAGAGAGGAACTTCAGAGAGGGAAGTTTACCAAATGGTGGCAAGGAGAGGCAAACTTACAATTACCAATTTGGACCAATGTGATATTGCATGAGGTTGCAATTGGTCTAGTGCGTCTCTATCCTTTTTGGAGCCATTTGTATTCCCACCCCACTTTAATACCGATTCATGAAGTTGCAACTTATCCCTCAAATTGGCCTCTAAAGCATCTCTAGCATCAACTACATTTTCCAACTTCAAAATAGAAAGGTTCCCTTAAGTTGCTGAAACTCCCTCAACTCTTTGATGTCAGAACCACGATTTTTTCCCCAAAAAACAGAAGTTCATGTTCGGAGACTTTTCAATCTACCCATTAGCAATGGCATTTCCATCAAGTTTGTTCTAATAATATCAAAGTGACGCAAGTTCTTTAGCCTTCCCATGTTGGTAGGAACTCAGTGAGAGAATGACAACTTGCCAACAGTAATGTTTGCAAATTGTATGAAGTACACACTGAATCAGGTAATACTTTGATTGCAGTGTGAGAAATGTTCAAATATCTAAGCTGTTTTAAATTGCCAACTGTTTTTGGCAAAACTGTCAAATTCTAGTGGTGTGATAGAGATAATATCCTTAAGCTTTTCAGTTCTGGTAATAAGTGGAGTACAACTTTAGTACTTAAGCATCCAGACCACAATGACACATTTGATGGTAGAAAGCTTCGCAAACCCTTGGCTCCATGGAAGGCTTCAAAATTGTGAACGAAAATGACTTCAGACCTAGCCAAAATGAAAGCACAATCTAAGTAAATCAAAGATACAAAAGGGAAGCTTCTAACAAGAGGAAATAAAGACTAAACACACTTTTGGAACAGTGATTCAAAGGTCTAAATGTTAGGTATTTCATTCGAAATTGAATAGTTACTCAAAGTATGTGAATTGTATAATTTCCTATCATAAGAAAATGAAATGGACCACTCCACCTATTTTTGGACCAAACATATACAGCACCATGGAATGGAACCATCCCTCTCTTAATTTCGGCTGCCAAACAAGGGAGTAGTGGGTAATATCTTGTCCTATAAAATTATTCATTACACCCGGTGTAAAAGTGGGATCCCACCTATAGATCCTACATATGAATATGCGAGAAAGATGCAGTACACCAAGTATACCAAATAACTTGTCGCACTCATTCCATTCCTCTCTGCACAGTACTCACAGACAGGTTGTCCCTCTTGCCACACCTTCCACCTATAGTCAGGTTGTCACGATGTTAAAATTTTATGGAAAGTGCTTGTTCCATGCAAAAGAAAAGCTAAACATGTACTGTGATTTCTTTTCAAGAAAATTTTGGAAAGAATTATATACATTTGATATGAACACAACTGCAACATTACAAGAATGACGTTCTTCATTTTATTAGCTCATGATTTTGAAGAAATAGTATAAGGTCTACATCATCTGATTGAAAATCTAGATTTTACATTACAGTCATATACTAGTCTAGATTGTAAAATTTTCACATTAACTTGCTTGTCAAAGCTTCCTGACAGAGTAATACAAATTCAGATACCATCTCTCAAGCCATCTTCTGTGCAAGGAAGCTTCCTTCTGAGGATCTCATTCTCCTTCCGTAGTTTCATAATCTTCAGTTTAAGTGTTTCAACAAAACGACTTGAAGCCATATCTCTTTGCTGTTCAACCAACTTTGTTCTGCTAATCAGCACTGCATTGTAACCGAGATTAATGCATCAATAGATAAAAGTGTTATTGTAGCATCATTTATCACACTATGTGGTAGAGCATATTCGTTTTGTGCATTTACTTAGGATCCCTCAATCCTTAAATCAGATTTAAGCCTAGGCAAACCCTAACATGTAATAATAATAAAACATAAAGCATTTAACCAGAGAGGACATGCAATTTCTAGAATAATATGGAATGAGCAGGTTAGGATTTCATGTATTAAGTACAATATCAGTCGTAGTTTCTGGTCACATCTGGTCTTTGACGGTTTCAAACGTTGGTATTCAGCATTTAGTCACTAGAAAAGTGTTTTTTGATCAAACAATTTTTCAATAAGTTGATCAAACATATATTTGGGGTGAGTAATTAATCAACTATTTAACCAATCTAAAGCAAGAAAAAAATGGAATGCACAAACAAGCACCATTCAAAGATGGGCGAAACTATTTGAACAAAGAAAATGAAAGCAATCACACACTCACATTCCTTCTCCAGTTCTTGAATTTTCCTACTCAACTCATTTTTCTCTTCCTGTTCAATCATATGACAGTCCTTCAGATCCTGTATCTCAAGATCATCTGTCAACAACAAAAATCAGTGACATTATTCATAAATGCCTTATAATTCAACAAAATCTGGAAATGGAACTCCTAAAATTCAGATAACCTCACATTTAGATTCCACATCGACATGAACACGGTCCAAAACTCTGTATTGCAACCCCAACTCCTCATATATATATATATATATATATATTTTAAACAAAAAGACGGACCTGGTCAGCAAGATTATGGAGAGATTCTGATTGCAGTTTGGACAGCCGCTCATTCTCTGCAATTTATATATATAGCTAGTGCTTTCAAATTGACTTGAGAAGAGTTTTTTATTTAAACAGTTTATTGAGGCAATACAACAAACACAAAGCCGTAAAAAGAATGGAAATCCTATTTATGCGACCTTGGCGGAGAGAATGAGAAGTGAATTGGAGGGCTTCTTGGATTTTGAGCTCAGCGTTACTGTTGGATTTGAGCAACTCTATCTCCGCAATGGCATTCTTGAAATTGAAATCCTGAATTGAAGATTATTAACAAATTACTAACAATTACCAATTCTCTCTCTATATAATACATTACACGATACAGGTTACCTGCTAGATGAGATCGAAATTGGGGAGCAGCACCGACTCCATTTCTTCCTCTTTGCTGCTTCCCGCCATTTTTTTCTTTCTATTTTTCTGTCTCAGTTGTGAGTAAATGAAAGGAAAGAGAGAAGAATGAGAGGATATATCTAATGGAATTGGTGAGTAAATGAAAGCAAGTGATTTGGGTTCCACCGAGAGTAACGTTTTGAAAACATGAAAATGTACATTTTATGTCACAGCTCACTGCTAGCAGGTTTTGATCGGTGGATATGTGATGGTGGGTCACGTAGGGATATACTCCCATCATTAACAACTCATCATGCGATGAGTTGTTGCACAAAGTTGAAAATTTTTATATGTTGTTAACCTTTTTTTATTTTTTTGGATTTGTATATGTCCTTAACTTTACTTTTTACTGCTTTCTCAAAAAAAAAAAAAAAAAAAAAACTTTACTCTTTACTGATTGGTGCTTTAATTATTATTGGAACTTAAAAATAAATAAATAGTAGGTGGTGGAGTATCAGATCTGGGTGACTCAACAAATGTTTTAATTAATTAATTAATTTTTTTAGAAGTGATATATTCACAATATTTTTAGAATAAATTTTAAGTAGCAAATTGTCATGAGTTTTTAATTTAAACTAGTCGCAGACCTGCGCAATGCGTGGAAAAATATGATATAATTATTTTTTATTGGATAATTATTGAATTAATATATTCGATGGCATATTATTAAAAATTCAATATGTGTTATTTGAAATTATGTTTTAAATTAGAAATTTTTTGTAGTGTAACAAAATATATTTTGTAGTCAGATATTATATATAGTGAGATATGTATGAAAACACAATGCAATAATTTTATTTTAAAAAAAATTCATAGTATGAGAACTATTAGACCAAGTTGTAACTATGTATACTTTGTTTACTACTATACAAATGTATGCAATTTAACTCTTATAGATATATTTTTCTCAAAAACATAGATCCACGTCTCTTTCTTTCTCAGAATTGAAACTAAGTGAAAAAGTAAATAAAGATAACTATGCAATAGATCATTATCAATAAATCATATATTATAAAGTGAAAATATAAAATAAAATAAAATGCAAAAAGAAAAAGTTCCTTAAGTATCTATATATAAAAATATTAATAGCATAATGATGCTATAAAGTAAATTATATTTTATCTTATTCTCTTTTTGGCATTTTTAGTAAAGATGATCAACTAAGCAAAGTAAAAGCTTACCAAGAAAATTCATATTAACTAAAATTTTGATGGTGGAGATGCTAATTATTTGTAATAAAATGACCAAAATAAAAATAAAAATAACAAATAGATTTTTTTTTTTTTTTGCTTGGTAATTGCGGGGGATAGAACCCCCGAGCTAATGGTTACAATGGAACCGGATACCGCTAGGCTACAAGGCCCGGTAAAAATAATAAATAGATTTGAAAAAAACATATAAGATTTCTAAAAGCAATCTTACCAAACACATGGGATGCAATAATGCAAAATTACTATCCTGAATATTTTTTTTTTTTTACTTTTTTGATACTCTACAAATAAGAAAAATTTATTCACTTTTTGTCATAGTATAGACTATAGAGTGATTACAAAATAACAAAAAGTCAAGGAACTTATAGCAAAAGGCTTTCTATACAAAATTCCAGTAGAAGGGAGACTAAGGCTGCATTTGTTTCAGTGTAAAACCATTTCAGGAAATCATTTTACACCTTACCGTGTGTTTGGTTGCGCATGGAAAATAGAATTTTCCGGAAAAGCATTTCATTGACTGTTAAATATTAGGCTTTGACCCGAAAATTATTTTACGTTTCTATTTTTACTTCAAACCATTTTTGGACTCAAACACCGAAGAGAGAGAGAGACAAAGAGCACGAAGAGAGACTAGAGAAAGTGAGATCAAGTTCACGCTGTCGAGCTTAGCCCACCGCCCCAAGCCTAGACCCGCCGTTGAGCTCACGCTGGCGAGATCGCGCCATAGAGCTCGCGTCGTCGAGTCGCGCTGGGGAGATCATTCCGTCAAGATCGAACCGTGAGATCGTCTTGCCGCCCTCTAGATCTATCTCTTTTCGTCTCAATCTCAGCGCCGCCTGAAGCCTGCCGTCGCTGGACCGGTCTCGTCGCCCATGACCCACCCATGACCGATCTCTCTCTTTCTTGATCTACCTCTCCCTTTCCCTTGATTTGTGATCACTCTCTCTTCCTCCTCCCTCTCTCAGTTTGACCGAATGGTTTTGTGTATTAAGAATGGTTTTGTTTTGATTTTTGTTTCTTTAAAAGTTTACATATTGCAATTTTGTGATATAAAACTTGTTTGGAAGCTGAGAAAATGTGAAAAATTTGTAGGGAAATAACATTTTAAGAATGTTGCCAAACACTGGAAATTGTTTTCTAATATAATTTTTAAAATGCAACCAAACACTAAAAAATATTTTCCTTTCCCAAAAATATTTTTACCTAAAATTATTTTACACTCGGAAAATATTTTACACTGAAACAAATGCAGCCTAATAGGCCCTCCACTTTCTTCAAGACATAGGAGACTATATATGAAAGACCATACCTCTTTTGCCTACCCTTTTCTCTTTCTCAAATTCACATTACCAAAGAAGTATATGAAACTAAATAAAAATTGTGAATACATCTCTGTTTAGTGGAAGCCCATTGGTAGGCACGTTCAAATTCGTAGCCATGTATATTTTGTTTTGATATAAACTCAAATTTCTATTTAAAAAAAAAAACTAAATATTAACCCAAACCAAAATTCAACCAAAAATATAAGAGTGATTTGTCATAGGAAATTTAAAAAATACAACAAAAAAAATCAAATAAATAAACCATCAACCTAAATTAGAGTTATAAGAAAGAACAAAAATCAAGCAAGAGAGAGAGAGAGTACTCACAGTTTTTGTGTAGAAAAAAATATGGATTGAATCAAATAAATGATATCATATTTATATAAAATAAGATGGAGAGAAGAAGAGTTAAAATATAAGAAAGAAAATGATGAAAAAAGTTTAACGGTAAAGTAAAGAGTAGTAGAGAGATAAAAAGGCAAAGAGGGAAGGGAAAGGTTGGAGGAAGAGAAGAAGAGTTTATTTATTTATTTTTAGAATAGGAAGATGAAAAGTTTAAATATTCAATTACTTGAAATTAGAAAGAAGAAAATGAAAAGTTGAAATCAATAGCTGAATATAGTTAAACATTTGCATCTAATGAATCGTAAAGTTTGTAATGAATGGTAAACATGTGCATATATCCACTAAATGATAATGAATTATTTAATTTTAACAATTACTTGAAGAAAATGAAAAGTTGAAATCAATTTGGGTAGCTGAATAGTCAAATATTTGTATTTAAAATAAATGAATAGTAACATGTTGAATAGTAATGGAGTGCATTAACAGGTTTGTCCATTAACCATATTTAATTATTTTATATAAAATAAAATAAAAAATCATAAAGGAAAAAAAAGTATGACGTGGTTGATGAGGTGGCTCAACAGGAGTACAACAACATTAAATTCTACGTATCAGCTTTTAGATATAATATATAGATGCACAATCGAATTTATTTTTTTGTCCACTAATAATAACAAGTAATAAATAAATTCATGTAAATAAATTAAAGGTAATATTAGTATAGCACTCGTTTTATTTTTCAGATGTGAAAAATTTACGTAAAAATTATTTAAAAAGTTTTTGAAAATAATTATATAAAATTTTTGCTAATTACGGTTTAGCATTTAATCCACTTTGATTAAATTCTGTCTATTTAGTCCACTTCAGTCTAATATAGTCCCATTTGGTCGACTTTGGTCCATTCGGTCCATTTCAATTCAATTCAGTTCATTCAGTATAATTTAGTCTAATTTGATCCAATTCTGTCCAATATGGTTTATTAGGTCCAATTCAGTCCAATATGATCCCTTCAGTCCATTTCTTTACCAATTTGGTTCATTTGATCTATTTCGGCATACATATTTAAGAATAGGTAAAGACAAGTTTCAATTGAAAGTACTGTCAATTATTTGAGTAATATTAATTGTGATTACATGATTAATTTTGATTATCATGATAAACTCCTTAAGTGAACGAAAATTTGATTAATAAATTTGAAACTTAAAAATTTTAGTTGTACCAAAAGAAATTAGGAAAATATAATGCATTAATCACAATAGTTAGAAGAGTATGGCCCACTTCAAAAAGAATAATATCAATCAAAAACTAAAAAAATTAAAAACTTATATACTTGTAAAAATAGATAAATGGAAAGTATTTTTAGGAATTGTTTAATTTTTACACAGAACAAATTATCTACTATAGAGTTTAGAGAATAAATTATACATTAGACCACATCTCAAAATAATTATATATTCTCACGCAGAGCATGGGTCTACAACTAGTATGTATAAAAGTAGAAACCTCATGTGCAAGAGTATTAGGTTCTGCCATATGATACATTCTTTGAAATTTTATTTGTTTAATTCATTGAATTAGCTAATGAAGTAATTGCATATATTAAATATCTATAGTTGTGCATTGATTATTTATATTAAATGAATTTATATGATTATTGTGGGGACACAATCTATTTGTCCGCTTTGGGGGGCAAGCTTGGGAATGCTTATTGTGCAACGTCCGCAAGCTTCTATCCCCTCACGGCTTTGTCCTCAAGTGACGCGGGAAGTCTTTGAGACTTGTCCCACATCGACAAGAGAAGCGCCTCACCCATGCCTTATAAGCATGAGCTCAAGCATAAGTGTACCACTACTACAAATGTTTGGTTGCTTTGAAAATAATTGACGCAAAAATTAAACGGTTTTAGACCCCTTAAAACAACCAGATTGATTAGCCTAGTTAATTAGCCAAGTTGTTACTTAGTTAAATTATGCAATTCTAGGTTAAAACAATTAAATAATCATATCAAACGTATAAAGCAGCGGAAAAATAAAAGACACAATGATATGATCACCCAGGAAATCACACGGTAAAAACCTGGGGAGGATTTGACCCACCGATCCTCAAGGCAAACCTAAATCCACTATGAAAGAATCGAAGTTCATACAAAAGGACTTACAAGCTCCCCGCTTGACTTCCTAATGCTACCTACCAGTAGAACTTACTGACACGACCACGTGCAAGCTTCGAATCCACGGACTCCTTCTTTCTTGAATTCTTTAATCAGCTACAAGCACCCACGCTTGATATTCTTTAAGCTTCAATGGTAGCAACCGAGTTGATCATCAAGATGTTGATACTATCTCTACTTTGAAAACCCTAAGCTTTGTGTAAAGGAAAACTCTTCTAGATCTTACAAGAGATTTACACAAAACTGCAATGTATGAGCAACAATACAACTGGAGCAACTATAAAAACGTGGCTAGGGTTTTTCTTTATATACCTAGGGTAAAAGCAGAAAACCCAAAACGTTTAATGAGTTAGGGCTGAGCTGGAATATTCTGCAGAAAAAAATTCTGCCCGAGATTCGATCGATCGAGCATTTCCTTTGATCGATCGAGCCAGGCTGAAATGCACCAATGCATCTGCAGCCACTCGATTCCAACTTTACATGAAAGACCCAACTTTGAGCAAGTCCAAACATAACTTAAATAAACCTGTTTTGATCATGGTTTGCCAACAATACAAATTAGAGTTCTAAATACATAAAATCCTAAATCTTTAGAACTTAACAAATTCCCCCTTTGGCAATTCGTGATAAAACACAAACTAAAAGCTCAAAGTTTACAAATAAAAGCCCTTTACAAAGATAATGCTCATAAAATCAAAATTCAATCCTAACTACTATCCATCAGTTGCAAGTGTAGACAGCAGCTCAATCGAATCAACCTGTATATTCCTGAAATACTCAACAAACGCATAAACGCATATGTGACAGAAAATAGTATATAAACAGGTATAACATTCTTGTATGATTCACACAACACATAATAAAGACATATATCAATGAATAATTCATAGAATATAAATCAATAAACAGTGAATCCAAAGAAACAAGAATCAAATAAAAAAACATGTATATCTATCAATGTTACTCCCCCTAACATGAATATCCCAAAAATGATATACAAGGTGAAGCGCCTAAATACAATCTACTCCACAAAACAAACAAAATCTCCAACAAAATCTCCCTAACTACAAAACTCCTCTACAAACTCTACTCCCCCTTTTTGTGACGGAATGCCAAAGGGCAATCACAATCCATCATCAAAAGGAGGTGGTGAGGGTGAACGAAGACGCGCTAGATCAGCTTGTAAAGCTCGGATCTCGTCAAAAAGGTCCACCGAAAGCTGACCATGAGCCGCCTGAACGGTCATGACAGTCTCCAAAGTACGACATATATCAAAGTCATCCGATGGAGGTGGAGGAACAGCAGCAGCAGCAACAGCATCAGGATTAGGAACAGCCTCACCAGCAGGACCTGTAGAAGAAGAGGGAGGAGGTGCGGACCCAGAAGGCTCAGACCTAGGGTGTTTAGAGCCAGCTCGAAGGTGAGCAGCCCTGTGTCTAAGAAAAGACGCACCTATAGGAGTAATGACATGAACGGGCTCAGAGGAAGGGAAGCCACTAAGATCAAGATAAAGTGAAATCCTATGAATGAAAATAGGATGTACAAGGGCATGAGCAGAAGATGAACTCCTATAAACTTCGTTCAAAGAACGAAGAAACAAATGGGGAAAACTGATAGGAGCATCAGTAACAAGAGCGTACAAAAATACACACCGTTCAAGAGGAATGGTGTGAAGATGAGAAATGGGCCAGATGGAGTGACAAGCTATTCTAAAGAAAAGATAGTGTAGCTCAGAAAGCTCAGCAGTGGTGATCCTAGGATCAGAACCCCACTGGATAGATGACCTAGTGATGTAAGACATAACATCACTCAAAACAGGAGACTCGTTAAATGGGTAGACAGGGTGTTGTACCAAAGGTACCCCTAGAGCATCAGCCACTACCTTAGGAGTAATGGTGTACTCTACGCCTCGTATCCAACTCTTTACCAAAGTGTTGGAATCATAGACGTGGATAGAGATGTTCGAGTAGAACTCTCTAATCAAGGTAGCAGGTGGAGGATGATCAGAAATATCCACCAAGGGTAACCAGCCCCTACGTTCAAAGTTTGCCCTAATGGCAAGATCAAGCTCATCTAGAATGACAGAACGCTCAGACCATATTTTTCTCTTAAGGTTCAACTTATCATAAATCTCTTGGTTTTTCTCACTAGGGAATTTCTCTCGGTCAAAGGGAGGAAGGGAAGGAGTAGAGGAGGTGACAGACCTATGAGCTCTAGTTTTCCTAGGCATGATGCTACGGAAGGACAGAGACATAAGAGAAAACCAACAACAAAAAATAAAAAATCAAGGACAGACTGCAAGTTAGCACAAAAAAAAAAAAAAAATAGAGCAAAAATCTATATGATGCATGAATATTTAAAATGGCATGATGCATGTACTAATGCAGTAAACAAAGTTCAAAATTAAGTTGAATTGAACAAAAAATGACTTGAGCATAGAGTTTCTAACAAAAACCCCAAAAATTTGAAAACCACTTGAAAAATTTTGAAGTACATGGATGAATTAAGCATTACACAACATAACACAGATTATAATGCCTAATTACATCCAATCAACAAGCCAATTTCATCAATTTCAACCCAATTGAACAAAATCTCCAATTCGGAACTAAACATAAACCCTAGAAATTTCAATTTCTCACAAAACCCAAAATTGATCAAATTAAACTATCACAATCAAGTTTATAACATGTCCCCATAAAAACCCATTGATCAATTGCACAAAATTGGGCTTGAAACATCAAAAATCCCAAAATTAGAGAGGTCCGAAAATTAGAGAGAAAATGCATGAAAAATGCAAATAAACTAAAAAATGAGGGGCAAAAGAGACTTACCGGCTTGAGGAAAGAGAAATCTTGCAAAAAATTTGGGGGAAAATGACAAAAATTTGCTGTAGATCCTTGGCAAGTCGGAGAGAGAAAAGAAAGTTTGAAAAAAACTTTTGAAAAGGTGAAGGAATCAGTCAAAGATCACTGTTTTAAAAAGCTGATTCACGACTTTCAATTGATCGAAAATTACTTTCGATCGATCGAGTCACTTAGAAATTTTATAAAAGGAATTTTAAAATTTTCGATCGATCAAAAAACAGATTGGATCGATCGAAATAGGCAACAGATCATAGTATTTTGAAAAGAAATTCCAGTTTTGAAAACCTCAAACCAATTTTTGAAAAAGAACTCCTCAAAGCATTGAAATCAGTGAAATACAATGCATGAGTATGAGATGAAATGGAATGCTTTTTCAATAACCCAAATTTGTAATCCCAGTTTCTCCAAAGAAAGTTTCAGCCAGTTCATCCTTTAATTTCTCAGGAAAAATAATGTTTTGCATAATTCTCAAGATATTTTCAAACTTGGTTGGTCAGACCAAAAACACACACAGTAACATGTACAATGTTTAGTAAAGAGTAACTCGTGTAGTGTGTGCAAACTAGCAAAAGCTTGAGATACATGTGAGGTGATATGTGAATAGAAATCAATCACAAAGTCTACAAAATTCATCGCACAGAATTTAAAAGAGACTATCACCTAAAGAAATACATCATATAACTCCCACATCTCGTAGAACATAAGCTTGCAATCATGTAAGTTTCTTGTATTTAGCCTCTTAATTATGTGAATTGGCATCAAACCTAATAGTACACACCAGTTTTAATTAAGTGAATTGGCATTAAGCCTAATAGTACACACCAATTTTAAGCATTAAGCAGTTAAGCCGAGGCTACACCTTATGTTCTTTTTGTGCATGTGCTACACTTTCTCAAGCACAAAATCTTATAATATGCACTAAGGTGTTCATGATTGGCTAGTGAACTGTGGTGAGATGGTTATTTATGCATTTCTCAAAAGGATCAAGTTCGACAATCAAATAACATGCGACTTCAAGATTAAGACAAAGTGATAAACACCATAAACATCTTTCCCACACAACATGCACTACAAAGTTTCAAATAGTCAAGTGCAATAAATAAGCTCATCAAAGCCAAATAAGGTACATAAGATATGTTATGTGAAAATAAATTGACCAACCTTGTCTTCAAAGACCAAGAATAATAATGCCAAACACAATTTGCTTTTCCTTTTTTTTTTTTAAAAAAGAGAAAACAAATAAATCTTAGAATGAAATGCATGAATGTAATGCAATGCAAAACCTAAAAAAAAAAACACAAATACACAAATACCAAAGAACAATGGTCATAGAGGAATGAGTAGTGAAGCACAAGGACCATGTCAGAAAGACTCAATTAGGACGATTCTTTTGCATCCAAAACCTTTTAAATGCACCACGAGCACTGGAGATCTTATTCACATTCGAGTGATTTCCAACTCTAGGATTGGAATAAAGGTTCAATGCCTTTACCAATTCACCAATAAGTGCCATAGGATCTTGTGCTTGAGGCACAGGCACCTTTGGTTTGTTTGCTCTCTTAGCAGCTTGAAGCTTGTAACATTTTGGACGAATGTGTCCAGACTTTCCACAATAATGACAAACCCAAGCAGGTTTACCATGCATCTTGTCCTTAGAAAGGGTAGAATCCTTAGGTTTAGACTCTCTCAGATCAACCTTAATCTTCCTAGGAGGTGAAACTTCTACAGGTTTGACAACCTCACTCACAGGGGGTTTAACAGTTTCACTCACAACCTCACTCATGGAAGGTTCAGAAGAAGAAGAAGGAACAAAGTTCGTGGAATGTGGTGTAGAATCAAAGATGCTTTCAACATATCCTAAACCAGATTTGTCTGAAGGATACTTTTGAACATTCAACATTTGATCAAGTTTAGAACTAGCAGATTTAGTAACAGATAAATCATTTTCCAAAGTTTTAACTTTATCAAGCAAAAGCATGTTCTCAGATTTAACATTGTTCAAAAGATCATTAGCATCAAACAGTTTAACAAGCAAAATTTTCTTTTCAAGCTCAAGAGATTCAATTTTCTTCAGGCCAAGTTCAACATTCATAGCATCCTTTGTAACAATTTTGCAAAGTTTATTGTAGAACTCTTGAAGATCTGTATTCTCAAAGAGTTCTTCATCAGAAGGGTTCTCTTCAACAGATAAGCTTTCATTGACTACAGTTGTAGCAGTGAAAGCAATGAAGTTTCCATCCTCATCACATCTGGACTCATCATCAGAAACCTCATTATCACTAAGGGTTACAGCCATAGCTTTACCCTTAGTCCTCAAGAATGTAGGACATTCAAATTTCACATGACCATACCATTGATAGCCAAAATACTAAGGACCCAAAGAATTATTTGAAGATTGACCAACTTTTTCTCTAGGTTTTTCAAAGTTATTCACTTTAGTGGGATCATTCTTCCTAAAATTTCTAGGTTCAGCAGTGTTTATACCTCTTGCCTTTCTGTTGGTATTCCTAAGAAAGTTTCTAAAGTTTTTGGCAAGGTACGCAATCTCTGTGGCAGAGAGCTCATCATCAAATCCACCACCACCACCATCATCAACTGACTTAAGAGCCATTGATTTGGATTTGTTCACTTTGGGTAGGTCAGACTCATAGAACTGAAGAAATCCTACAAGCTTATCAACAGGGATGGAGTCCACATCCTTGCTTTCAGTAATGACAGTCACTCTGGGTCTAAAGTTTTTAGTTAAAGATCTAAGAATCTTCCTAACAATTTTAGGTTAATCATAGATTTCACCCAAATTAAAAGCAGAATTAACAATGTCATTCAATTTAGCATAGAATTCATCAAAAGATTCATCATCAGACATTCTAATGCTTTCAAATCTAGAAGTCAATTGCTGCAGTTTATTGATCTTAACTGCCTTTGTGCCTTCATGCACAGTTTGGAGGATTTTCCAAGTAGTATGAGCAACCTCAACATTTGAGATCCTCTTAAATTCCTCCACAGAAATAGCATTGAAGATGACATTCATAGCTTTGCCATTGAAGCCTGCTGCTTCCTTTTCAGAAGTTTGCCACTCACTCACAGGAGTAGTGGGCTTCTGCCATCCGTATTCAATGGAATTCCAAACCCTCTCATCAATAGATTTCAGGAATGCTTTCATCCTTACTTTCCAATAAGCATAATTATTCCCATCAAAGTGAGGAGGAACAACAAGAGAGTGTCCATGCTCCATGACAACCGAGGTCAAGGATCAACTCAAAGATCAAAAAATCTCTAACAAGAAAGCAACCTACTCTGATACCACTTGAACGGTTTTAGACTCCTTAAAACAACCAAATTGATTAGCCTAGTTAATTAGCTAAGTTGTTACTTAATCAAATTATGCAATTCTAGGTTAAAACAATCAAATAATCATATCAAACATATAAAGCAGCAAAAAAAATAAAAGACACAATGATATGATCACCTAGGAAACCACACGGTAAAAACCTGAGGAGGATTTGACCCACCGATCCTCAAGGCAAACCTGAATCCACTATGAAAGAATCGAAGTTCATACAAAAGGACTTACAAGCTCCCCGCTTGACTTCCTAATGCTACCCACTAGTAGAACTTACTGACACGACCACATGCAAGCTCCGAATCTACGGATTCCTTCTTTCTTGAATTCTTCAATCAGCTACAAGCACCCACGCTTGATATTCTTTAAGGTTCAATGGTAGCAACCGAGTTGATCATCAAGATGTTGATACTATCTCTACCTTGAAAACCCTAAGTTTTGTGTAAAGGAAAGCTCCTCTAGATCTCACAAGAGATTTACACAAAACCGCAATGTATGAGTAACAATACAACTGGAGCAACTCTAAAAACGTGGCTAGGGTTTTTCTTTACATACCTAGGGTAAAAACAGAAAACCCAAAATGTTTAATGAGTTAGGATTGAGCTGGAATATTCTGCAAAAAAACATTCTGCCCGAAATTTGATCGATCGAGACAGGTCGAAATGCACCAATGCATCTGCAGCCACTCGATTCCAACTTTACATGAAAGACCTAACTTTGAGCAAGTCTAAACACGACTTAAATAACCTGTTTTGATCATGGTTTGCCAACAATACAAATTAGAGTTCTAAATACATAAAATCCTAAATCTTTAGAACCTAACAAAAATCATTAAAAAAATTAAATATTTGTGAATTCACTAAAATTAATCTTAACGATTTAGATTTCCTAACTTCTTATAGTGACATGTAATATATATGAACTAACATTGCACTATTTACTTTATGTAAGTAAACTAGTAGGATAAATACATATTTTGTTGTATTATTATTTTAAGTAATGCATTAATTATTTAAGTATAATGAAATTTAGATATTATTTTTCTAAGATTTATATGAAAAACAATTAATTTGAAATATGATATTTTTGCTAGTTGCTTTTGAAACAAAGTCGAACAAAAGGAAAAAAAATGATTGAAGAATATTTGCATTTTTATTTTATTAAAAAGATATTTGCAGTCTTGAGTGGCCGTGAAGCATGGCTATATATAAATAGCTATATCATACAATTTTTAAAATTTTAAACACATATAGTATGTTTAAATCACAATCTTGCTATCTATAAAATAAAATGCTATAGATTACAAATTTTTGCCAAAAAAATTATTGAAATATTGGAGAGAGCTAATAACAAATGCACTGCATATCGTGCTTGAAGCCTGAGAAAAAAAACTAAGACATGAGAATGTTGAATTAGAATGTAAGGCTGCAAGTTTGAAAGAGAAACAACATCTTGAAGGCTTGGTGTTAGAGTGGATAGAAGGAGATGTCGATGAAGTGAATGTTGGGTAAGATGAGATATCAGTCAAAGCTTTTGCAACCAACTCAAAATTTTAAAAGTTTGGAATTAAATGGCTACAGAGGAGTGAGATATCTGGCTTTTGTCACTCAAAAATCTTTGTATAACTTGCATTATATTCAATGAAGAAATACGAACATGTGCTACCATTACATGAATTACATTATTTCAAAACTCTCATCTTATACAAATTTCCTTTTCTTGAATATATATCACTGTTATTAGAGTGTTAAGCTTCTGCTATCAAGGAGGACGAAGATGAAGACGATAATTATGTTAGAATGTCGATGATAACAATCTCAATGACAAATAATTCTTTGCCTTCATTCACTCGTCTTTCCTATCTATGATTAGGGATTGCCCTAAACTATATTCCATGCCTTTATTTCCTTATCTTGAAGAACTACGTATGTTTAACTCTAATTTAAGGCTATTGGAGCAAACAATATCAATGAAATGATATAAATGACATCTCAGGAAAACCCAATAACAACTGTAGCAGAGTTAACATCTTCTGCTTGTTGTTCTTCTTCTTCAACGCTTGCTGCATCATTGGCCATCTCTCCAAATTAAAATCTTTGATTATTAGTCCGATAGAAGGCAGTGATGGTCATCTCCTACAAAATATACGACATCTCATTGCACTTGAGGAACTTAGGATATTTAATTGTAATGAGATGGGATGGAATTGGAATGGCAAGGCCTGAAAAGGCTTTAGGATCTACCTTTACATAATTATCCAAAATTGACCTCTCTTCCAGTGGGGCTTTAACATGTCACCTCTTTGCAAAACCTTAAGATTGGAAATTATCTGAGATTGAAAACTATACTGGAATGTATCTGTAACATCATATTTCTTCAATTAATTGCGATTTGGGTTTGTCACAATTTAATATCATTGCCTAAATGAATGTCTGGCCTTACATTTTTGAAGAAATTGTACATTCAAAGTTATCCCATATTAGTGGAAAGCTGCAAGAGTGAGGATTGACTTGCTCACACCCAAAACTTGAAAGGAGATCTAGTTCCGTCAAAAGAAGAAGATGTATTGAATTTCATTATGCAAAACAAAGTTGTTTTTCTTCATCCTCTTTAATTGTATAGCTAATTTTTTTCCATTATTGAATTTAATTATGCAGAACAAACTGAAAAGAAGAAGGAATATGAGCTTAAAACTCTCCGCTTAACCAAAAATTTTGGAGCTTTATAATTGTTCAGCAAGTCAATAATTCAATGACAATTAATTATCTAGTGGTGGTTGGTGGTTTCTTGTTTTCTTTTTGTCTGTTAATAGAATTTTCATTCCTCATATATGTTAGAATTATGTGGTTAAATGATTAAATTTATCATATTACGATAGTTTAAGCTTTTGGGACAATCGGTAATTTAACATGGTATCAGAACAGGAGGTCTTAAGGTGTGAGTGAACATGCTTTATTATGAGAAAGAATACGGCAGTTACTTCATTTGTTTCTTCAGTCAAATAAATTACATATTGGGATAATATTTGTGGGGTGATGTATTTTGGGTGTTTTACTTCCATCTTGTTAGAGTGAAAATTAGCACTTAGTAATTTTGGCATAATATTTGTGGGAGAAGTAATATTTGGCAACAGTATTGTAGAATTAGATTGTGCATGCATTTCTACAAAAGAAAAAAAAAATTTATAAATATAGTTTTTTTTTTTCTTTTTGCTTGTGCAGGTTTGAGTTGTGTCATACTCTAAATTGCTAATGTTTTTGTCCTATATACGTTGAAAACAAAATGTAGAACATTTTTCATCTTAATTTTTTAATTCTTATCTGGTAGATTGTCTTGGATTTAAACCATAAGTTGATGTTCATGTTAGCAAGACCTGGATAGAGGAACTTGTCATTTCCCAAGTGGATGCTTATTGGCCTTCTTCTTGAATTCGTATGTTACAGACGTAACAAGTACTAGTCTTTTTATTTACTATCACATCATCATTGTTCATTTGAAGGGGAACAAAATAAAGACAAAGATTATCACTTGATAGATTCTTTATAATGCTTACTGTAGTTTAGGGTGAAAGTAGAGATCCAATATTTGTTTATTACTACTCATCCTGATAGACACAAGTATTGACAACAGAACTTGATGACTCATTTTTATAAGGTTGTGAAACCCGGACCGAACCATATGGTTTGATCGAATTAACCGGAAATTGTTCATCAATACGGGTTTTTAACTCTCAAGAATCGGCCTATACAAGAAAAGCAGTGAACCGTGTAAACCGCAGTCAAACCTCCCGGGTTTGAAAACCGTTGACGGTTCTTGCGGTTCAGATCTGAATTTTATTTTGGCGTAAATGCTCTTTTCGTCCCTACATTTTGGGGTCATTTTTATTTTGGTCCCTACATTTCTATTTTACCACTTTTAGTCCCTAATCCAATTAACATTTGTTATTTTAGTCCTTTCCGTCAGCCACCAGACAGAAATAGCTGACGTGGCTAACAGTTTGATTAAAATATTAATAAAAATACACCATGGCTCTCGTCACCCACGCCACATGGGTTTCCTGCCGCTTTATTCACATGTGACCCTCACTTGACCCTCACTACAACCACCTGTGGCTTCAACTAAACCCCTAAATCGGTTCACCTTCCACCTCTTCTTTCTGTGAACCCCCAAACCAAATCAGTCCACCTTCTCTGTCGATTTGAGATAGCCATCAAACCACCATCGCAGACAAACAAACCTAGAAATAGATATACCTAAACCCATTTTTCTTGGAATAGTAGAGAAAAGAAAAGCTGTGAGATCTCTATCTCACAGAGATAGAGACCAAACACATAGGTATTAGCTCTTTCTCTCTGTATGTCCTTATATATAGCTAGCTTTATATTATGCGTAGTGGCCACAATGTTGCTTTTGTATATTCATTGTTTAGGTTTTGACTTTATCGATTTTTTTTTAGTTATTTTGACTGTTTGTTGGTCCTTGTCTGGGTATGTGCTTCTTTGAGACTTCTAATGTGGTCCTCGTTTTCCCCTGTTGAAGATAATGACTGATTCTGTGCGTGATGTATACTGAATTAGTGGGCCAAAGTGCTTATGATATATAATGTTAACATGTGTTTGTTTGTGGATTACTATGCATGTGTCTTTTTTTTATGACATTGTTGTTTAATATGTGTTTGTTTGTGCTTTCCAATGTGGTCCCTCTACTCCCCTGTTGAAGATAATGTGCATTACCATATTATATAATTCAAAACAGCTGAGGTGGATTGTGGAAAGATGAATGCTGAGTTGGTAAATAATTAATGTGTGATATTTTGTTAACTAATGAGTGCTGTTTTGGAATGTAGTCAGTATTATTTAACTAATGGTTAATATTTTGTTAACTAATGAGTGCTGTTTTGTTAACTAGTGGTTTATATGTGTTTTGCATGCAGCATGAGTGAGCTATTTAGCTTGTCTGTGCATCATGGTGGGTATTTTAGTGATAACCCTTGAAAATATGTGGAAGGTAAAGTGGATGTAGTGGACAATTCTGACCCTGATAGGTGGTCCAAGATAGAGATTGAGGGTATATGCAGGGAGTTTGGGTACACCTCTGTGAACAGGATTTGGTATAAAATGCTTGGTAGTGATCTAGAGAGGGCTAATTTCTATTTGATAGTTGATGATGATGATGCCATGTTTATGACAGATTTAGTGATTGGTCATGAAGAAATTCATGTGTTTTTAGAGCACCCTGTGGATAATCCTATACTAGTGGATGAAGGTGAGCATGTTGGGGCAGATGTGCAGCCATTGGCAGTGGAGCAAAACCTTTTAGGGTATGGTAGTAATGATGATGGCAGTAATGACGAAGGTAGTGACAATAGTACAAATGGTAGTGAAGATTATAACAATAATAATGAGGATCACATTGAAGTAGATGCTGAACAAGCCTATTCTAGGAGAGAAAGTGACACACCAATGGTTAAGAAGGTTGATGATGATGATGTTGTTGAGGTTGATGCTGCAAAGGCGTATTCTAAGAGAGCAGGTAAGGAACCTGTGACTCAGCACCCATCTGAGGACAAGTATGTAGTTGATTGCAGTGACAGTGGAGGAGGTGATGGTGAAGGAAGTGGCCTAGAGGATGAAGATGTAGTAAATCCTGATGAGAAGGAGTTTATGGAGGATAGTAGTGATAGTTGGGATGGTTGTGATAAAGATGTTACTGAACCATTACAAATGGGTGCTGGTGTAATGAACTCTGATTATGATAGTGAGGAGTTGCACAGTCTTGAGGAATCATCATCTGATGATGATATTGGGGATGACACTGATGATAGCTCTGAGGATGAACTGAAAACAGTTGTGAGAAAGGGAAGGGGACAAAGGAAGACCTTCCAGTATTTAAGCCAGTTGCTAAGGCTGAACATATCAGATTTGAGAAAGATATGTTGTTCACAACACTTAAGCAATTCAAAGAAGCTATAACTGATTATGCAGTTCATGGTGGCTGGGGGATTATATTTGCAAACAATGATTTGTAGAGGGTAAGAGCAGTTTGCCAGGAAAACTATAAGTTTGTGGCATATCTAACAAAGCTGCCAAGAGAGAAGAGTTACCAAATAAGAACACTGAACCAGCAACACACATGCACTAGGAGTTATAAGAATCCAAGGTGCATTTCTTCATACATTGGGAAGAAGTTGATGAAGAGGGTGAGAAGATAACCTAACATGAAACTAAAAGACATCCAAGATGCTGTACATGAGAAGTTTACACTAAACATAACTCCAGGACAAGCCAGCAGGGCTAGAAAGAAGGCAAGAGAATATGTTGATGGGGTTTACACACAACAGTACAATCAACTTTGGGAGTATTGTGAAGAGTTGAGGAGGGCTAGCCTTGGTAGTACCATACTTATGAAGGTATACACCTTCAATGAAGGTGATTTGGCTACTGAGATGGACTTAGTATGTGGGGTTCCTTATTTTGAGAGGTTGTACATATGTCTGAAGGGTTGCAAGAAAGGGTTTATAGCTGGATGCAGGCCAATAATTGGTTTGGATGCCTGCCAATTGAAGACTAAGTCAGGTAGGCAATTAATCATAGCAGTTGCTAGAGACCCTAATGAAGAGTACTTCCCACTTGTGTATGCTGTAGTGAAGGTTGAAACTAAAGACTCCTAGACATGGTTCATAAATTTGCTACTTGCAGACATAGGTCAGAACACAAGATGGACATTTATATCAGACCAGCAGAAGGTATGTATGTTTATTACCATATCTATATGCATTACCATGTTGGATGTATAGAGTTACTAACACCACAATTGTTGTTGTTGTACTCACAGGGGTTGGTGCGAACCTTCATTGATAATTGGCCACAATATGAGCATAGGGTCTGCTACAGATACCTCTACAATAATCTCAAGAAGAACCATCTTGGTGTTCTGATTAGAGAGTTGTTTTGGAAAGCAACCAAAGCTACTTATAAAGTTGAGTTTGATAGGTTGATGGATGAACTGAAGGGAATAGATGAGGATGCTCACAGTTGGTTGCAAGATCATTCAACCACCATATGGGCCAGACACATGTTCAGTGAGGATGGGTTGAGTGATACAGTACTAAACAACATGTGTGAGAGTTTTAACAGTAGGATTCTGAAGTTTAGATATAAGCCTATAATTACTTTGGTATGAATCTAAGCCTTTGAGTAACAGTTAGTCAGATACATTGTTTGATTAACATCTTGTGTGTGATTGCAGCTGGAGTCTATCAAGTTATATCTTATGACCAGGTTTCAAGAGAACAGACAAAAGATCATGAAAGTAGAATCAAAGATATGTCTTAAAGTGCTTAAGAGGTTGCATAGGGAAAAGACTGCAAGTAGCAAGTGGCTTGCTTGTTGGGCAGGTCATACACAGTTTGAGGTTAAAAATGGACTGCAAAGATTCACTGTGGACTTGGAAAAAAGACATTGTAGTTGTAGGAAATGGGATACAACTGGCATACCATGTGCCCATGCAGTTTCCTGCATATTGTTCAATAGGCAAGATGCTGAGCAGTATGTACATAGGTGTTTTCATGTCTCCATATATAAGGACTGTTATGAGCCAGTAATTGCACCTATCAATGGCTAGAATATGTGGAGGCCCAGTGGTGTCCAACCTATTCAGCCTCTTATCAAAAGAAGACCACCTGGCAGGACCAAGAAGAAGAGAGTAAGGGGGGCTGGTGAAACAGCAGGTAGGAGAGCTGGTATCTCCAAACAGTGTAGGACCTGTAGTAAAATAGGACACAATAAAAGAAGTTGCAGGGGTAAGATTAGAGGAAACTCTTCCCTACCAGGCATCACAAACAGAATCAGTGCAGCCAATAAGGTAACATTCTACAGGATTCTGTCAAGTAAATGTGTGAGAGTTTTTACATATTACATGTCAATAAATGTGGATTTCTTGTTTGTAGACCAGCAGATGCAGAAACTATTCCAACATCAACCAACCAACAGGACAAGCTCAAGCTCAAGCTCAAGCTCAGCCACCCCATTTGCACCACCTCAGCCATTTGTATAATCCCAGTCCACCATGCACACCATTACTCCTGGTGCACCAACTCAGCCATGGACAAGCTCTCCCAATCCATTGCCATCATTCCAGTCTAGCATGCACGCCTTTAGTCCATGTGCAACATACCAAACCAACATGCACTTCTCATTCAGCCTCAGTGCACCAGACTAGACCAGCATGCACTTCTCATCCAGCCTAAGTGCACCACCCCAGTTCAGCATGCATAACACTGCCACACCTTTTCCACCACCCCAGTCTAGCATGCATAGCTCCAGTCCAAGTGCACACCGAATCCCGACAGGATCATCCAATCCAGTTCAGTCCAACTCCAATCCAATTGCACCACCCAACTATCCAATTCAAAGACTGAGGAGGAAAAGGATGGTCACATCAGAGATCCTGAATGCTTCCAAGAATGCATCTAGATACATGGGGGCTATCAAGTTTGCTAGGAGTTAGTCATCAACGCATGTTCCAAGAAAAAATGAATAGCTTGTTGTTATATATCTTTTGATGAATGACTTGTGTTTTGTATAATTATAGCCAAGCCAATTTTTTGTATAATTGGTATTAGTTAAACAATGCCTTGCTGTTTGGGTTAAGATTAGCAGTTGAACAATGTCCTTTTGTTATTTAAACATACTTTTGCTTTTTTTGATGATAACTATGAAGATGTTTGGGTTAAGTTTGGCAGTATGTTAATTAAGATGTTTGGATTTCAAGATTGAGTTTGTTATTTCCTTCTGTCTTGTTTTATATGTGTAGTATAGTGCTTTCTTGGAATATGTTATCTATTAATACTAGTTTCATTTGTTGCATGCACTTGGAAATCTGTTACTTGGTTCAACAGGGACATTTCCAATCCACACATCCACACATTGAATGAGAAAGGTATTCATTTATTTCTCAACAGAAAGAGTACAAAATAAGCAGTAGGTGTGTCATTGCTAATAACTAATCCTACCAAAATAGAGCACACTACCAACCCTCCATACATAAACACTGCAACCCTACATGCCCTACCAAGCACAGCAACCCACACAAGTTATTTTCACTCCCTACCTAAGCAAACATAGAACTGCAAATATCACCACTAACAATGCCACAACTCCAACTAAAAACTTCTCTCTCTTCTTGCAGTTTGCAAGCTCAACCTTAAGTTTGATGATCCTTTGCCTTTGCTATGGGATAAGCACCTTACCACATTCACATATCTCATCATCACGCTATTGGAAGAACCTACACTTTCGCCCCACCTGAAACGTAGATAATGCTCTGAAAAATGAAAAATGAAATTAACTAAAACCCACTCAAACAATTTACTGAAATTGACATACCTAGTAGTTTGGACAACCATAGAACCTTCTGCCAGGGTTGTCTTTAGTTCACGCCACAACTAGGACATATTTTTTTTATTACAGTAGCACGTCATTGGTACTCTCCTCCTCACACTGGAACTTGTTGAACAACTTGCTTCCATTGGGCTTCGAAGATTGTTTGTTTTGATCATGGTTTAGGGAGATGAGGATTAGCTATGTGGGTGGAGGTCGAAGCTCAAATTTTGGGAGTTTAGGGTTTCTCGTATTGATTTGGGGGATTTTGAGTTTCCAGTACTGATTTGTGGTTGTAGTGAGGGTCACGTGTGAATAAAGGGGTGAGAAACCCATGTGGCATGGGTGACGAGAGCCACGGTGTCTTTTTATTAATATTTTAATTAGCCTGTTAGCCACGTCAGTTAGTTCCGTTTGGTGGCTAACGGAAAGGACTAATATAAAAAGCGTTAATTGGATTAGGGACTAAAAGTGGTAAAATAGAAATGTAGGGACCAAAATAGAAATGACCCCAAAATGTAGAGACGAAAAGAGCATTTACGCCTTTTATTTTTGGAACTTACCACTATTGTTGTTGCTTCAAACTGCCATGTGATGCTGTTAGACCTTTAGATTGCATCGCCTCTCTTCTTCTTTTCTGTCTCACTTGCGCTTTCCCTCTAATTTTTCTATGTTTTTTTTTGCCTTTTTGCCATTTCAGTTTCTGTGTCTGGATTGAGAACTCTGAAGTTGCTTTGTAGACGATGGAGATGGTGAAGTAATAATGCTTGGCTATCATCTACTCATTGACCAACCACTTTATTCTTGGGCTTTGTTTTGTATTGAGGCTATTATTTAATGAGTAGACTTCTACCTTCTTCTTTTTCCTTTATCTTTTTTGTTTTTCACTTTTAAATTTCATTGGATAGTTGACCATTCAAATGGGCTTGGTTTAATTTGTGCCTAAGGCATGGGCTTAATTTAGATGTAGGTTTCATAAAAATATATATATAATTTATTTTTATAAAATTACGTTTTTGTTACCTAAATATTTTCTTATTTTAGTCAAATTTTATATTATTTCTAATTTAAAATATTCATTTATTAAATAATTATTAAATTAATTATGACGTCATCAAGGTTCGACCTCGGTTCGACCTCAAAAACCTTAAACCTTGAACCTTTCTCTTTTACGGTTCAATAAACGGTTCGGGTATGAAAACCTTAATTTTTATTTGTAAGCTTTAGGCCCTGTTCATCTTCAATTGCAATTGCAATTTCTCTAACAATCTTTGGCTTAACATATAGATGACTTGGCCTTCCAAAATATCATCCACATTGCACTTCACAGAGAGAGGGAAATTCTTAATTTAGTTTCAAATCCAAGAGCTTGTGAAGAGCATTATTTGAATTACACGCTGATATCAACTGCTTAATTGTTCTCTTACTAGGAGTCATCTACAAAGTTGCCTATCCCAATTGTTGTTTTATCATAGGATTGAATTTCAGGTTTTTTTTTTTTTTTTTTTTTTTTTTTTTTGTGAGCATTTATAGGGTGTTTATTTCTACCATTGTGCACCTTTGGTGCGGTTGTCAGTCCATAAGTATAAATGCATTTGGGGTGTGGGGGGTAAAGGCCGGGGTTCAAGTCTCCAAAAGGGAGTTTCACACACATATAAACTTAGATTAGGTTAGAGTAGAAATTCTATTTTGTATAAAAAAAAAAAGGGTGTTTATTTCTTTTCTTAAAATGGTTTTATAATTCACTTTTATCTTGGAATCTTAATTAATCTATTCTTTAGTGCATACGTGTTATTATTGTTTTGTTAAATGTGAGGAAAGGATGGTACCGTATTTTATTCCTCTTTTGAAGCTTTGATTCAAAGTTGGTCTACTTCCAACTTCTGACTACCAAAATCAACTGTTGTTTCTTTTTCTTTTTAGTATGATCTGTTACTGGCTACATATGCCAAAAATTGGTTCTAGAGTTCAAATCATTCAGAGCGGAAATAAATTCAAATACACACACACACATAATGACTAGGTTTCAAGTAAAATTTTTTCCAGCCTATCCATTATCCAATCTGCAATTTAAGCAACAATAAAAAAAGAAAAAGAAAAAGAAAGAGTTGAGTAATACCAATGTTGATCATGACTGGTTACTTTGACCTTGTTTTTTATTGTTGGTGACAACGGTTTTTGCTCATTGGAGTAGATGGTGAAATGGTCTAGAGAGCACAAGCAAACTTGTAGTCTATACTTTGCACTATAGGGCTAGGCTCTGTGTAGGAAACAATAAAGAGACAAATTAGAAATTAAAATCTTTTATACAACAAGAAAGTTTAACAGTTGAACTAATTGAATCCACAATAATAATTAGGTTTTCGGGGCAATTGCATATGTGAATTGTGATGGGTGTGTCTGTCATACAAAAAATTATATTTTGTTTCGAATATATACACCATCTCTCTCGCAGCAGATGGGTGTATATGCGTGATAACTGATATGCCTCAATATATGTTTTCCCCACTTTTAATTCTTTCAAGTTTCAACTCAACCTCTATCTTTTCTCCCAGACAAGTTTTAACTCAACTTTTGAGATTATGGACCATAATGCCCTCAAATTCTTCTTATAATATAATCATATATATATATATATATGGAAATCTCCTAGTGGTTTAGCTTTTTGAGCTTTGTGTTATTGTATCTGTAGGGATAAAGGCCCAAAATTGTATGTTGGGCCTTGGGTCTTGGCCGAGGACGTTGATTGGTCTGAGGATGAATAAACAGTAGTAAGGGTGTTCAGTTCAGAGTCCCATAAGTAATATGCAAGTGGAAAGGTTGGGAAAGGTTGTTTGAGGAGGATTGTCTCCTCAGATGAACAAAGCATAGATCAAATGTATATTCTATCACTTAAAGTGACCTTCCAGGAAATTCCACTAAAAGGGACGTGCATTATGAATGTACCGGAAGTATGGGAGCTAAGAAATATCTAAGGAAAAGCTGTTGCCACCGCATTGAATGCTTTGCAGCTAACTTTTTGATCTCATTTATGTGGAGAAGACCCCTGAGTAGTGCTACCTTAGCTAACCTAACTCATAGAGGGCTAGAGAGGGTGTCTAATGGGACAAGCACTTAAGGAATGGCCTGAATGATTAACAAATGGAGGGATAATATCGTGGGAAGTGAGATATATAATGTAAGAAACCCTTGAGGAAAAAGGGGGATCGAGAAACGAAGAGAAAAACATTGTAGCATTAAGAACTAACTTTGTAATCAAACCTGAAAGAAGTATATAAGAACAGATCTCCTCGGACTCTACCGAGGACGATTTTCTTCAGCATAAACCTGTCTATTTTCATTCTCTTGTCATCTGAATTTACTTTAGTGTTTTTCTGATTCATTAAAGCCCAGTTTTCCAACTCAATTTCTACAAATTCATTATTTTGGGCTTTTTGGGCCTAAGTCCGTCCACAAATCTGGTCCTTACAATTGGCATCGTCTGTGGGAAGATTACTTGGGTGATAGTGAGTGCAATAGTTAACGATGGTAGGATCAGGTCCCTACTAGGGAGAGTCTACGGGGTTTCGACGACAAGATGAGTTCCTTAATCTTGAACGTAGGAGAGATCGAGAGGGTAGCATTCATACCACGCATACAAATAGAAGCCACTCTCAAGTTGGAAGTCACGTCTCTCAAGAGCAGAATAATAGAGCCATGTAGTTGGAGATTGACCACTTAAATAGGCAGTTATGCCATGCATGGTGAGGGCGAACCCCCTCTAACTCTAACGTTTCCTCTAATGATAAAAAGGATGCTAGTTATAACGAAGGTTAAGAACCCCACCCAGTGAGTCTTTCTCCTATGATGAGGAGCACGACCATGAAAGCAAGGCGTTGAACCAGATTTCCTAATCGCCCTTCACGCGTAGGGTTGAAGGGGCAAGACTTCGTCGACAATTTAATCAACCAACATTCACCATCTACAATGGTTGAACGGATCCTGTGGAGCATGAGAGCAACTTCAACCAAAGAATGGATGTCCATTCCAAGAACGAGGCCTTGATGTGGAAAATGTTTCCATCCAGTATAGGGCCTGTGGCAATGAGATGGCTCGATGGCTTAGGGATGGGTTCCATAGATTCTTTCAAGGAATTTACTCATGCATTTGGCTCTTGTTTTATTACTTATAGCAGGGTTCCTCGGCCCTTGAATTCCTTATTGTCCTTATCCATGCGAGAAGGGGAGACCCTGAAAACATACTTGGACAGTTACTGGGAGATGTTCAATGAGATAGATGGGGAATTTGATGACGTGGTCATCAGTACTTTCAAGGTCAGACTGGACTGATAAGTATAAGAGGGTTGAAGAAGACCAGCAATAGGGGAAAGGAAAGGCTAAGGTTATCCCTCAAGAGAGGAGGGATTTTAGGTCGGACTGGTACAATAACAACTGACCTCGAAGAGACTTTGTTGGGTAATCAGGGTTTGCTAGTACTCAGGTGGTTAACGTAGTGTTTTGAGAACCGGTGCACTAAGTTCTAGAGAAGATTAAGAATGAGTCATTCTTCAAATGGCCAAATAAGATGGCAAGAAACCCCATGAGGCGAAATCAGAGCCTTTATTGCCAATACCACCAAGACCAAGGACACACCACAGAGGATTGTAGAAACTCGTGGGATCATCTGGACCAGTTGGTCCGAGAGGGAAGGTTGAAGCAGCTTTTGCATCATTCCAGTGGTTAGGGGGGCCAATTAGGTTCAGAACCCCGAAAAAATGCTTCTTCAAGACCTCCTCTAGGCATGATAAATGTCATTTTCGCTGCTCTAGGGAGGATCGGGTCTAGTCCCTCCAAAGTAATGTTTGTCGCTTGGCTATTCGCTTAGGACTCCAGTTCTGAACCAAAGAGGTCTAAAGTGAATATCCAACTGGTGTTAAGCTTTTTGGATGAGGATAAGGTTGGAACCATACAACCCCACGATGACGCTTTGGTGGTCACGCTCAGGATTGGGGGATATGACTTGAAGAGGGTAATGGTGGATCAGGGTAGTGTGGCTGAGATCATGTACCCCGATTTGTATAAGGGGTTAAACTTGAGACTCGAGGATTTGACAGCCTACGATTATCCTTTGGTGAGTTTTGATGGGAAGGTTGTCATTTCGAGGGGTCAGATTAGACTACCCATACAGGGTGGCACAAAAATTGTGGGGGTGGACTTTATTGTGGTGAAGACTTATTCCCCCTATACGGCTATTGTGGCTAGATTATGGCTTCATGCCCTGGGAGCCATCTCTTCTAATCTACACTAGAAGGTGAAATATCCTTTGTAGGGTCAGATTGAAGAGATTGTTGGGAGTTAATCCATGACTAGGTAGTGCTTGGTGGTTGCCATCTTACATCAACTCGAAACTGAGTCTTCGGCCTCTGTTGGGAGAGGCTTATAGCAATCAAAAACTCTGGTGTTGCCTGTCAATAGACCACCCAAGTAGGCGAAATGTGAAGATTTGAAAAAAGTTGTGGTGGGTGACAATCCGAAGAAGTTTTTTCAGGTCGAGGTTCAGCTACCTCCTTAGGAGAAGGAGGAGCTGGTAGAGTTTCTCAGAGGAAACGTTGATATGTTCGTATGGAATGCTTATGAGGCTTCGGGGGTAGATCCGAGTTTCATCTGTCATCATCTAAATGTTAATCTATCTATCACCCCCAAAAAGCAACTACCTCAGCGCTCATCCAAGGAGCACTCTGATGCTGTCAAAGATGAGGTGACAAAGCTTAAATAGGCTAGGGCCATTAAGGAGGTGTTTTACCCTGAGTGGCTAGCCAATACTATGGTGGTAAAGATGAAAAATGGGAAGTGGCAAGTGTGCGTAAACTTTACAGACTTGAACAAAGCCTATCCAAAAGACCCCTTTCCCATGCCGCGGATAGACCAATTGGTAGATGCAACAATGGGCCATCCTCGGATGAGCTTCTTAGATGCCTTCTAGGGATACCATCAGATACCATCGGCTTTGGACGATCAGGAGAAGACATCTTTTGTCACCCCACTAGAAACTACCACTACAAGATGATGCCTTTTGGTCTAAAAAATGCGGGATCTACTTATCAGAGGATGATGACCAAGATGTTTGAGCCGCAATTGGGAAAAAATATTAAGGTCTATATAGATGACATGGTGGTGAAAAGTAAGGTGGCGCCTGAGCATGTAGGAGACCTCGGGAACATTTTTGAAATTCTGAGGAAACATAAGTTGTGCCTTAACGCTTCTAAGTGCTCTTTTAATGTGGGATCAGACAAGTTTTTGGGCTATATGGTCACTCATCGTGGAATTGAAGTCAATCCCGACCAGATTAAAGTAATTAATAACCTACAACCACATCAAAATCCCAAGGAAGTCCATAAACTAACAGGAATGACTGCTGCCTTTAATCGGTTCATTTCCCGGTCAACTGATAGAAGCCGACCCTTCTTCCTGTTGATGAGTAAATGGAAAGGATTTGAGTGAACCGAGGAGTGTGCCTTGGCATTTCAACAACTCAAGGAATACCTCTTTTGACCACCTATCATGTCCAATCCTGAGGTGAATGAGGTCTTGTTTACTTAAATTGCCATGGCCCCTCATGCAAGAAGCTTGGTGTTGGTGCGAGTTAATGGTGGTGTGCAAACACCAGTTTATTATGTGAGCAAGTCACTACATGAGGCCAAGGTCCGTTATTTACCATTGGAGAAGGCAATTTTGACGGTAGTACACGCTATACGTAAGCTCCCCCACTATTTGCTCCCCCACTATTTCCAATCACACACTGTTGTTGTCTTAACCTAACTTCCGCTAAGATCTCTGCTTCGGAATGCTGATTACACGGGGAGGATTGCCAAGTGGGCACGATCCTAGGAGCTTTTGATATCAAGTACATGTCTCACACCTTTGTCAAGGGTCAGGTCCTCGCTGATTTGGTGGTTGAGTTTACTGTACCCTTGTTGGAGAAAGAGGTAGAAACCTAGGGCATGGATGGGAAATCTGTTGCCACAATCTCCCTACAAAAACCTTCATTCTGAAAGGCATATGTTGATGGTGCAGCGAACCAAAGCGGATCCAGAGTGGGGCTAGTCCTGGTATCTCCCGAAAAAATCACCATTGAGAAATCATTAAGGTTGGGCTTCTCGGCCACAAATAACGAAGCTGAATATGAGGCTCTACTGATGGGAATGGCCATGGTTCAAAGAATGGGCGGAAAGGCAATAAAGATATTCTCGGCCTCAAGAGATAGACGTAAGGAAGCTGTTTCCTCCCTTAGAACGGCTACTTCTCGTCGAGAACGTTGAAGAGGAAGTTCAACTGGAGGGAGGTCTTCCCGAGCCAAGAAACCGGGCTGTGAGACGTCTATCCGGTGGATTCTAGGATCGCCTGCCCTTATTGCTTAGCCTACTTCTTGGAATGTGTTTAACAAGGGTTGGAAGTCCAATATTAAGTGGACGGCTCACACTTGCCCATCTTTACTCACAAAAATCTCGGACTGCAGCACCTTGTCAAGACCTGTGACATTGACAAGACTGAGTTTGGGAGCAATGTGCCCTTTATCTGCAAAAACATCCGAGGAGTAAACCATGGTCAGATTAATGAAATCCAACGTTGAAGTAAAACAAAGTGTTAGAAAGAAAAGATGGTAAAGCTAAAGGGGCTAAATCCCCTGCCGAGGGACCTAAACCTAGGATACCACACCTAGATCTCCCTCCAAAGTTGGGCAATGAAGACCGTCGTGCCATTCCCCAGAGGTGATCAGGTAGTCATCCTTCATGCCTTTGTTAGACTTAGGAAGACATGATATCAATCTAACAATGTTGGATCGAGACTTGAGGTAATATCCCACACCGGAGAGCTTGTGGCACTCATACATATTAATGACATCATGCCACGTGAGTCTCAGGCCCATCTGCTCGTTGAGAGCGTCCATGCTACCCAAGACCCTAAATAGGTTAGTGGTGTTGAAACTAAAAAAATTACTTTATAAAAAGTGTTGCATCTACACAGCAGCTTGGATTAAACAGTAGCATAGGTTCAAAACAAATGTGCTCATGTATGGTCGGCATCTAGCCAATACTACAATATATATATATATATATATATATATATATATAAAATATGAGCCACGTTCATAACCTGCTGCCTAGTACAAAAGCAAAAGATAGACACAAATCAAGTAAAACAAAAACAAAAGCTGAAAAGTGAATAAGGAAGTGGCATCACCAGAAACTAAGGAACATGGTTTGGTGAAAGTGGGCCTGAAAAGTTGAAAAGTGGGGGTGTCACAAGGTAAAAAGGGGGAGTTTAAAAAGGAACGAAACAAATAAAAGAGAAAAGAAGCTGAAAAATGGGTCACGGATCAACATGAAATTAGGAGTTGTGGAGGAAAAATTGACGAAAATTGCTCCATGATCTGATCAGTTGAGAGAAAAATAAGGGAACAGCTTCTTTGGAATCTCTCTATAAATAGAGAGAGGCACGCACAAGAAAAAAAAAAGAAAAAAAAGAAAAAGGCAGATACACAAAAAAGAGAGCAAGTACACACACAGCAAAGACATAGAGAGAAGAAATAAAGAGAGGCACGGACAGAGAGAGTAATATAAAAGAGAGGAAGAATAAGCAGCATAGGTTTGTATATGGGGGTTTCATGAGTCCTTTTCTTCTCAAAATCTCTCTCTCCCTCATTCTCAAATCTGAATTTTTGCTTGGTAATGCAAATAGGATTGGGTTTCATGGGGAGTTCCTAACTCCATGCATGAAGCTTTAAATATGAGTCCCTAACTCGTATCTCCTATTTGTACATTACCAAATAAAAATTCTCTCAAGTTGTGGTGTAATGTTCTTCTTAATTGGAGTCCTTGACTCTACCTCATTAATGGAGTCCTTGACTCTACCTCATTAATTGGAGTCCTTGACTCTACCATATTAATGGAGTCCTCAACTCCCTTGAATAAAATGAGAATTTTAATTCCTTCAAATTCCAATATGACTAATTCTTTGGAATTCATAATCTCTTAATCAAGATTGGAATTAATAATTCTCAAAATAAAATGACCATAAAAGTTAGTTTAAGGAAATTTTCCTAATTCCTAATGTTCATAAAAAATAAAATTGCTTTTCTTTTCCTTAATTAAATTTGGAATCCTCAATCAAAATATCATTAAAATTCCTACAAAGAAGCAAATGAAAGAAAAGGAAAATTGCTTGGAACTTTAACTTCTCAAAAAGAGAATCCTTGATTCAATCTCCATAAAAACATGGTCCTTGACTTATCCTTGAGATTAAAACCAATTATCTCACCCAAAAGAAAAATTAAGTTGATGCTTAATTAAATACTAAGTATTTGACTTAAACATCCATAATTTAAACTAGGCAAAATCAATTTGAGAATTTTGAATCTAAAACCTCAAATTAAGAACTATGAATTGGCTTGATCCCCACCAAGGGTATGTAGGCAACCTAAACAAATTATTAGGTGCAGCCACAAATAAATAAAAACACATATTCCCTTAAACATAAAAATAAATAAATTTATGTACAAAGACGACATGGTTGGAATCAAAGGGTCTTCCCTTGAAACAAGGGATTGTAATTAAAAGATACATTATCTTGAATGGGCACTACTCACATTAATAAAACTCATACGCCAAAAGGCCTATGGGTGAAATTATGTTTGACGAATTTGATGACGTTTGTTAAACATAATTTGACAATATCTGTTAAACACAATTTGACAACATTTGTTAAACATAAGTTGACAATTATTGTTAAGCATTGATTAACAAATTTTCATCAATATAATTTTTGGCACGCCCAGTGGGACCCATTCTCCTTTTCATCTCCAACTAAGTTTCTTATACATCAATATTTGTGTTGTAAATAGGTCTACCAATGAATAGGTCTACCAATGGCTCCCCAAGTGATTGTTTACTTTCACAAGCTTCTCGCAATTGCACAAGGAGCAAATGGTTGTTGCATGACATTCACCCTTGGTCCCCCTTCCATCAAGCTAGAGGTATCAAATGATGAACACATGACCAACATCCAAGTTTCGTCAACTTCAAAAACTTTTAAGAAGAGGAGAGCAAGGAAAGGTGCTAAAGCTAAGAAGTCCCAAATCGAAGGTTCTAATGTGAATGACCCTAGCACCATGGGTATGGCCCCAAGGCTTCTCCCCATTCAAATAATGATTAGCTCCATCTCAATCACATTGGGAACAACTGAGTTAGTAATGATGACTTCAACTGAAGAAAGGGAAACTTGTCATCCTGAAACCCCAAAGGTTAGGGTCACTAAGAAATCTATCAAGATTTTAAAGAAGGAATCACTAAAGCAAAAAGTGACTCCTCGACCAAAGGCAATGCGGCCTCGCATTCTTGAATTAACTTCACCAAAGAGTGATCTTGTTGTCAAGAGAAAAGAAGTAGACATGGACATTGATGCCTCCATTGAAACATTGCCACCAACCAAGCAAGGTCCTAGAAAAAATGTAAGGAGTGAAGAAAGCCAAACTTCTGAATTATTTGATCACTTTCCGTTAACGGCTCTTTGTGCTGAACAATCAAAAAGAGCCAAGTTAAACTTGGAGGTTAAAAAATGGGCATTCTTCTCAGGCTATTTGTTGGCAAAGGAAGAAAATTTTGGATTAGGGACAAGTTCAAAGCACAAAAATGTGACAGAGATTTGTGACGAGGTTAACAAGCCACCAAGGCCTTACTCAGGTCCTATCACATGCTCTAGGGCCCGCCTCATGTCCCAATCCATCATCGATGATTCTTCAATCTCCACTACTTCTTCTGATATTATGGAAACACAAGGTGATTTTCATAGTCCACAATACGGAGATTCAGAGTCTGTTTTTCAAGAAGAAGACTTTCCAAAAACTCTAATGGACCAATTTGGCAAAGTGTTAAAGATCTTAGATGAAAGTGATTCTGAAGACATGCCGGTTCTAGTAACTAGCACCACAAATTTAGAAGAGCAACTTCAAGAGTTGCAAAGGAAACTCATTGAAAAAGATGTCGAAATAGCAGCCTTAGCAGCCCAAGTAGCATCTCAAGCAAGTACATCTGCTCGAACTCATGTGCCTACAGCTGAAGAAGGGCACACATCATCTAGTTCTATAACACAAGATGAATTAAAGACACTCATTGCTGAGGGAATCAAGGAATTTCAGGCATCTATAAATTTACCCATTCATGGGTGTCGAAAGCCTTATCCAGCTCATTATGATACTGTTCCATTCCCAACCGGTTATCAAAAACCAAACTTAGAGAAATTTGATGGTTTGACTGGTTCCCCTCAAAAACATTTGGCACATTTCTATTTGGCTTGTGGAGAATCTGCTTTGACAGATGCCTTGTTGATAAAACAGTTCGTACAATCTCTCAAGGGTTCTGCATTCACTTGGTACACCCAATTACAACTAGGGTCAATTCACACATGGGACGATTTACAAAGGGCTTTTCTTGCCCAATTTGTGAGTTAAAAGAAAAAAGTTTCAATAATTGATTTAGCTGATGCTTGACAAAAGTCAAATGAAAGTGTCAATGACTTCATTACAAGATGGAGAAGCCTAAATCTCCAATGTTCCGAAAAGTTGACTAAACAATTTGCAGTACAAATGTGTTCAAACAATCTCTTACCAGAGAATGCCACTTTCATAGGGACTGCAAAACCTCAAAGTTTTGATGCATTGGTCTCTAAGGCGAGCAATGTTGAAAGACAAATTGCCCGGCAAAAGAGAACCATGCAAAAGGGGCGTAATTCAGAAGAAAAAAAAATACAAAAGGAAAAAAGCCCCAAAATAATGGAGAAGTGATGGCTACCTTTGTCAATAATGGAAGGCAAAATGGGAAAGGTAAGGAAGGCTCGAAAAACCTCACTCTTGAAGAGAAAAAGAAAACGAAATACTCATTCCATAATGATGATGTGGAAGGGATTTTTAATGAGTTGATGAAAGAAAAAGCAATACAACTCCTTGAGCCTAAAAGACCTTTTGAAGTTGATAAGATAGATGACCCTAAATATTGCCACTACCATCAAATCATTAGCCATCCTCTATTAGAATGCTATATCTTGAAGAATATAATTCGAAAAATGATAAATGATGGTGAAATCGAGGTAGATAGTTCATCTCGAGTACCAACTGCTGCATCAAATAGCATTTCTTTGCTTGAGGAGGAACCAAAGTCCACTTTGCCTTGCCCACTGGGGCCAAAACCAAATAATGTTGAAAAGATAAAAAAAACTCTTAATGTCAAGGTCGAGTCAAGCAGTCTCCCAAGTCTTTATGAGCTTATGACTGAAGCAAAATTAGACTTTTGGGAAAATTACTCTAAAGATGGAAATGAAGAAGAATGGCAAACATATACTGCTAAGCAGTCCAAGAAAATGGCTACAAGGCCATTACCAATCATTATGCCCTTTGAGAAGCTAGGAGTCAAAAATCCACAAAAAGAAGGATTCCAAGAAAAACAAGAAGAAAAATAAGAACACTCAAAAGAAAAGCATGAGTTTAGAGAAAGAAAAATATATTCAATCTGAGAGAATGCCAATAACTCTAGTTGAATATCTTCCTAAGGAATTTCTTCAAAATTATTCCGAGGATGAGATGAAAGAGGAAGTTGTGCAATGTTGCATGGTTTCAATTGATGACGATGAACAAGAGGTAGATGAAGTACCCTTGCTTTTAGGCCAACATTTGTCATTACCACAGAAGGAAAAATTAAGCCAAAATGCAAAAGATGATGCTTCTAAAGGGAAAGAAAGCAATTCCTCACAACCCTTGTCACCTAGACTATGCATTTCATGTTTGGCATGCATAATGTTTAGTGATGAGGACCTCCAGCTTGGGAAAAAAATTCAGAATCGATTTTTATATGTCAAAGGCACAATTGGAGATGTATGGTTATCAAGAATCCTATTGGATTATAGCTCAATTGTAAATCTTCTCCCATATAAGACATTCAAAGTAATGGGGATGAAATCCAAACAATTGTCCCCATCTGACTTGACCATTCAAAGCTTCAACCAAGTTGGACAAAGAGCCATGGGTAGCATCTCATTAAAAGTGGAAATAGGAGAATTGTATTCTGAAGCTCTTTTCCATGTAATTGATGTCAATACTTCCTACAATGTGTTGTTGGGACGCCCTTGGGTACACACTTATGGCATAATCAGTTCTGCACATCATCAATGCTTTAAACTTTGCGATGAAGATGGAAATGTGAAAATGGTGTACACTGATCCTAACCCTTTCGTGGAAGAAGAGGCGAATTATCTTGATGCCAAATTTTAAGCAATAACCATCCTTATGCATCTATCCAAAAAGAAGGACACTGAGGAAGAAAGGTGAGGAATAATGTGTTTACCCTTGTGTAAATGAGAAGTTCATTAAATAGCTCTACCAAAGAAAAAAAAAACAAAAAAAAAAAGCCTACTAGGTTGAAAACCTTTTTATAAGGTGGCCTAGGCAAAAGTTAGGGCACAAAAAAAAAAAAGAAAAGAAAAAAGAAAGCCCGTTAGGTTGAAAACCTTTTTATAAGGTGACCTAAGCAAAAGTTAGGGCACAAAAAAAAAAAAAAAAAAAAAAAAATTCTGCCCCCTTGAACTATGTGTTGACTTAATCCCTTTTCAGGTACGTAGGCAGCTTGATATCATTTACTGAGTTCAGTCACATCTTCAAAAAAAAAAAAAAAAAAATCCCCTTCATCCTGAACTATGTGTTGACTTGATCTCCTTTCGGGTACGTAGGCAGCTTAGTATCATATACTAAGTTCAGTAACATCTTCCTAAAAAACAAATTCTCTTTATCTTGAATTACATGTTGACTTGATCCCCTTTCGGGTACGTAGGCAGCATGGTATCATTTACCGAGTTCAGTCACATCCTCAAAAAAAAAAAAAAAAAAAAAATCTTCTCTTGAACTATGTGTTGACTTGATCCCCTTTCAGGTACGTAGGTAGCTTGGTATCATTTACTGAGTTCAGTCACATCATAAAAAAAAAAAACCATTTCCCACCAAATAAGTGATCAATCTTATGCATGCAAGAAAATTTGCATAAGTACAAATCAATGTCCAAAACAAAGAAAAAAAAAATATCAAGACAAAAGATGCTAAAGCCAAATCAATCTACCAATTGGGACTTAAGATTCAATAGAAGGAGTCCAAGCCAAAAAAAAGAAAAAAGAAAAAAAAAAGAGGAAATCTCAAGACACGTGTCACACAAAGAATTCTAATTCTTGCATGACACACGGGAGGCAACTGTTGAAACAAAAAAATTACTTTATAAAAAGTGTTGCATCTACACGGCAACTAGGATTAAACAGTGGCATAGGTTCAAAAAAAATGTGGTCATGTATGGTCGGCATCTAGCCAATACTACAAAAAAAAAAAAAAAAAAAAAAAAAAATATATATATATATATATAATATAAGCCACGTTCATAACCTGCTGCCTAGTACAAAAGCAAAAGATTGACACAAATCAAGTAAAACAAAACTAAGGAAGTGGCATCACCAGAAAGTAAGGAACATGGTTTGGTGAAAGTGGGCCTGAAAAGTTGAAAAATGGGGGTGTCACAAGCTAAAAAGGGGGAGTTTAAAAAGGAACGAAACAAATAAAAGAGAAAAGAAGCTGAAAAATGGGTCACGGCTCAACATGAAATTAGGAGTTGTGGAGGAGAAACTGACGAAAACTGCTCCATGATCTGATCAGTTGAGAGAAAAATAAGGGAACAGCTTCTTTGGAATCTCTCTATAAATAGAGAGAGGCACGCACAAGAAAAAGAAGAAGAAGAAGGCAGATACACAAAAAAGAGAGCAAGTACACACACAACAAAGACATAGAGAGAAGAAAAAAGAGAGGCACGGACAGAGAGAGTAATATAAAAGTGAGGAAGAATAAGCAACATAGGTTTGCATATGGGGATTTCATCGGTCCTTTTCCTCTCAAAATCTCTCTCTCCCTCATTCTCAAATCTGAATTTTTGCTTGGTAATGCAAATGGGATCGGGTTTCATGGGGAGTTCCTAACTCCATGCATGAAGCTTTAAATACGAGTCCCTGACTCGTAACTCCTATTTGTACATTACCAGATAAAAATTCTCTCAAGTTGTGGTGTAATGTTCTTTGTAATTGGAGTCCTTGACTCTACCCCATTAATGGAGTCCTTGACTCTAACAAATTAATTGGAGTCCTTGACTCTACCATATTAATGGAGTCCTCGACTCCCTTGAATAAAATGAGAAATCTAATTCCTTCAAATTCCAATGACTAATTCTTTGGAATTCATAATCTCTTAGTCAAGATTGGAATTAATAATTCTCAAAATAAAATGACCATAAAAATTGATTTAAGGAAATTTTCCTAATTCCTAATGTTCATAAAAAATAAAATTGCTTTTCTTTCCCTCAATTAAATTTGGAATCCTCAATCAAAATATCATTAAATTTCCTACAAAGAAGCAAATGAAAGAAAAGGAAAATTGCTTGGAACTTTAACTTCTCAAAAAGAGAATCCTTGATTCAATCTCCATAAAAACATGGTCCTTGACTTATCCTTGAGATTAAAACCAATTATCTCACCCAAAAGCAAAATTAAGTTGATGCTTAATTAAATAAAAAGTATTTGACTTAAATGTCCATCATTTAAATTGGGCAAAATCAGTTTGAAGATTTTGAATCTAAAACCTCAAATTAAGAACTACAAATTGGCTTAATCCCCGCCAAGGGTACGTAGGCAACCTAAACAAATTATTAGGTGCAGCTACAAATAAATAAAAACACATATTCCCTTAAACGTTAAAATAAATAAACTTATGTACAAAGACGACATTGTTGGAATCAAAGGGTCTTCCCTTGAAACAAGGGATTGTAATTAAAAGATACATTATCTTGAATGGGCACTACTCACATTAATAAAACTCATATGTCAATAGGCCTATGGGTAAAATTATGTTTGACGAATTTGATGACGTTTGTTAGACATAATTTGACCATAATTGTTAAACGTAATTTGATGACGTTTGTTAAACATAAGTTGACAATTATTGTTAAAAATTTATTAACAAATTTTCATCAATAGGGCGAACTGATGGGGAGTCAACCTATGGTTGATCATATAGTCTTGGGTCACCTTACCCATGGGAAGTGTTATTCCTCCTTCTATGAAAGCGATCATAGGAATGACAACCTCCCCTTCCTCCCTATGTATGACTATTTGGTCTGGAGCATAATATCGTAGGGCTACTTCCTGTGGAATGTGATACTTAGCTCTAAAACCCTCCATACCTGCTGGAGAATCTACAAGGTGTTTGAACCTACCCATTTAGGCAAACTAAAGAGATGTGAAAGAAATTTTCAAGGGAAAGAAACAAAGAATAGAAGGCCGAGGAGACCGGTTGAGGAGAAAATAACCTAGAAAAAAGGAAACTTACGAGAATGAGTATGCTAGTTGCTTCTGATACTTCTTGGAGGTTTGAATTTTTCAGAGAAAAAGACTTGGAGACTTTATAAATTTATGAAGTCTTGAAGGTTTGAGAGTTAGGAATCTCTGGAGAGCTTGAGGACTTGTGAAATAAGGAAAAATGATTTCCCCGAGTGCCTTATATAGGGTATGGAATTGAGTGGGAGTTATCCCGCTCAAAATTCAAGGAGAAATGTCAACCGTAGGATTTGTGTCTCACCGTTGGATGCGGGGAACAAAGCGCCGCCTGGAGCAATTAATGACGCATTGCGGGCTCCGAAGCGTCAGTAACAGTTATGGGGTGTGCAAAACAGTACTCTCATGTGTGTAAACCAAAGAGATGAATGGCCTTAACTCTTAACAAATCAAAACCCCACTTTTTCTCCTCTGATAAGAGGGAAAAACTGGAGTTTTGAGGGGCTATTGTAGGTATAAAGGCCCAAAATTATATGTTGGGCCTTGGGCCTTGGCTGAGGACGTTGATTGGTTTGAGGATGAATAAACAGTAGTGAGGGTGTTCAGTTTAGAGTCCCATAAGTAATATGCAAGTGGAAAGGTTGGGAAAGGTTGTCCGAGGAGGATTGTCTCCTTCGAGGGACGTGCATTATGAACGTACTGGAAGAATGGGAGTTAAGAAATATCTAAGGAAAAGCTGTTGCCACCACATAAAATGCTCTACAGCTAACTTTCTAGCTACATTTATGTGGAGAAGACCCCTAAACAATGCTACCTTGGCTACCCCAACTCATAAAGGGCTAGAGGGGGTGTCCGATGGGACAAGCACTCAAGGAGTGGCCTGAATGATCAACAAATAGAGGGCTAAGATCATGGGAAGTGAGATATGTAATGTAAGAAACCCTTGAGGAAAAAGGGGATTGAGAAATGAAGAGAAAAACACTCTAGCATTAAGAACTGACTTTGTAATCAAACCTGAAAGAAGTATATAAGAATAGATCTCCTCAGACTCTGCTGAGGACGATTTTCTTCAGCATAAACTTGTTTATTTTCATTCTCTTGTCATCTAAATTTACTTTAGTATTTGTTTGATTCATTAAAACCTAGTTTTCTAATCCATTCTTTACAAATTCATTGTTTTGGGTTTTTTGGGCCTAAGTCCATCCACCTTTTAGGCTAGGGACACAAATCTGGTCCTTACAGTATCTTTAAAAAAAAAAAAAATTAATTACACAATTCTGTATATTCCATTTACACAAATTTTTAATTTTGTACACTAATGTACAAATACTTTCAAATAATGTACACAATTTTCAAATTCTATACGTTTAACGCACACAGGTTTCCAAAGGATGTATATATTTAATATACATAATTTTTTAAAGAATGTACACAATTTTTCACTATGCTAGAAAAGTCCCATCAAATAATACATTTTTCTTCTCCTCTTGCTAGGAGTGCTTTTTCTCATCTAGGGTGAGACTTTCTTCTACTTTTGTGTCCGTAGATTTACTTAGTCCAACTTTAGTAAAGTATGTGACCATAACTTTATCTTTACCTTTGTTATTTTCTTTTTCCTTTCTATTTGTTCTCAGAGTTTCTTTTGTCCTTAATGTTTTTCTCTTCCATTCCTATTTGTTCTCAGAGTTTCTTTTGTCTTTACTGTTTTCTCTTCCCTTCCTATTTGTTCTCAGAGTTTCTTTTGTCTTCACCGTTTTTCTCTTCCCTTCCTATTTGTTCTCAGAATTTCTTTGTCCTTAGTGTTTTTATTGTATCTTTGTCCTTAGTTTTCTTTTTCTTTCCATATCCATCATGGATTCGGACTTCATTGAGAGATTACAGCGCATCAATTTAACCTCTGAGGAGGGTGAGGCTATTACAATTCGTTCAGATCACTGTGAGAAGATTCTTGAGGAGTGCAACCTCAGTTTTATTGGCCGATTCCTTACATCAAAACCCATCAATCTTCGTGCAGCAAAGAATCTTTTAAGGTCAGTTTGGAAGTTTGGTCGGGATCTGAAGATTACTGATGTTGGAAATGGGCTTATTCAGTTCAAGTTTTCCATGGAGAGCCAATTATTATGGGTTGTCAACAATGGGCCATGGAGTTTTGACAATGACATATTGCTTCTTAGACGCTAGGAGAAAGCGATGATGGCATTTTCAGTCCAGTTTCTGCAAATTACTATATGGATTCAGGTATGAGGATTACCTTTTGATTTAATTAATGTAGAGGCGGGTAGGGATATTGGTAATGGTATTGGCCATGTTGTTGACATAGATTGAAAAGCTATTTCATCTGACAAGCCCGTTTTCTTCGAATACGAGTTGAGATGCCATTAGACAAACCTATTCGATGAGGGGCTCCTGTTATTATTCCAGAAGGGGATAAAGTGTGGGTAGCTTTTCAATATGAACATCTTCTTGGGCTCTGTTTCAATTGTGGTTTTTTGGGGCATGAAGCAAAGGTTTGTTCTATGCCAAGATTTGGTGAGGGTAATGAAAGTCCATATGGTGATTGGCTAAGAGCAAGTTTTTGTCGGCAGAAGGAAGCAAGGGGACGAAGAACACCTAGCCCACCCAGGAGGAATATGGATGAGCATATTCACAGGGATAAAGATCCACCACAATCAATTTCAAAATCTGGAATACAGGGAAATTCTCTAATTGTTGCAACGGTTACTGAACCTAGGACATCTAATGGTAATTCTTCAACTGCTATTACAGTTACAGAAGTTGTGGATAATGATCTTGAAATTATTCCGGGATTGGATGGCTATGATTCTCAGCATCCATGTACTTCAGAGATTAATGAAACAAGTCCTAAAATTGTGGTTCACACTAATGCTATTGAGACAAAGCACAACTCCGAAAAAAATGATGCTAGTTGGATTAACGTGCAAATTGTGTATGAGGATAATTTGGTGGATCCTAAAAAAATCTTCTTTGAGGCATTGGAAATGCATTATTAGGAATTCAAATAAAAAAAAATTGTAAGTATAGTTACTCCTAAACTTCCAAGTTTATCAAAGCGTATATCTTCACAGTATGATTCTCTGGATTCTCACACTCACAAGAAACAACTGTTAAGTAAGGAAATGCTTAGTATATTGCACACTTCAGGTGAAGTTAATCCTTCACCACTGCCCCCACCATGAAGATCATAAGCCTCAACTACCGAAGGCTTGGGATCCCAGAGGCAGTCCAAGAACTTCGCTGTTTGGCGAATGAAGAAGGTCCCAAAATTCTCTTTTTGTCTGAAACATGTCTTAACATAGAAGGTTTTCACAGATTAAAGAGGACTTTACAGGTGATGGATGGTTTTGCAGTTCCAAGGACTGGTTTGGCTTTGTTGTGGCAAGATGGAGTGGATGTAGATATTCAAACATATTCATCTTACCATATTGATGCTCTGATAAAATAGGAAGGTGTTGTTTGGCGCCTTACAAGTTTTTACAGACATTCAGAAACTTCAAGAAGAGGGGAATCTTGGGATCTATTGAGGCAACTTCATGCTTCTTTTTCACTCCCTTGGTTGTTGCTAGGTGATTTTAATGAAATATTACTTCCTGATGAGTACTGAAGTAGTGGCAGTAGACCATACAATCAAATTGTTGAATTCACAAGGGCAGTAGAGGATTGTTTACTAATGGATTTAGGTTTTAAAGGGCCAAAATTCACATGGTGTAACAAGTGCTTTGAAGGGAATTTAGTATATGCACGATTGGATCGCGGACTGCATAATCAAGAATGGCTTCAGTCTTTTCCGCAGTCAAGTTTATCTCATATCCCGTTTGGGTTCTTAGATCACATGGTACTTATGGTGAAAGTTCAAACCACTCCTCAAATGAAACCTACCAAAAAACACAGTTTTTTTTTTTTTTTTTTTTTTTTTTTTTTTTGAGTTTTGAGGCATTTTGGATGAGAGATCCTAATTGTGAAAATATCATCAGATCGAGTTGGGATTTATTATTTTGGGGCACTCCTATGTTCAAGCTAACTCAAAAAATCAAAGCAATTAGAATGGCCTTGCTGCAATGGGGTGGTGGAAATGCTAGAAGTCTCATTAAGTCTATTGAATTGAAAAGATACTTATTCGCCAATCTTGAAACGGAATGCCAAGCAGAACTGTCCAATCAACAACTCTCTCAAAGACGGAATTCTACTAGAGCTGAACTGAATGAACTTATTGCACATGAGAATATTTATTGGCATCAATGGGCAAAAGTCTCTTGGTTTCAGGAGGGTGACAAAACTCAAAATTTTTTCACGCAGTGGCCTCTCAGAGAAGACGACGTAATGAGATCAGTAAATTGAGGGATTCTTCTAGGAATTTCTATTCTGACCAAACAAACTTGGAGAGAATTATAGTTGATTATTTCCAAGAGATGTTTACAAGTGTTTCTACAAGATCCTATTCTCAAGTTATTCACCATGTTCATGAAGTGGTTACCCCGAAAATGAATAACATGCTGTTGGAAGAATTTACTCATGATGAGGTAAAGAAGGCGCTGTTTCAGATGAATCCAACAAAAGCTCTTGGTCCTGACGATATAAACCCTTTATTTTTTCAAAAATATTGGCATCAATTTCACACATATCACTTTGATCCCAAAAAAGAAAAATCCAGAACTCATATCGCATTTTCGCCCCATCAATTTATGTAATGTCATATTTAAGCTTGTCTTAAAAGTCCTGGCTAACAGATTGAAAAGAATTTTGGGAAGAATTATCTCTGACTGTCAAAGCGAGTTTGTAACTAAAAGAGTGATTACAAAAAATATCCTTATTTCTTTTGAGATCTTACATTACATGAAGTTAAAACACCAAGGTAACACAGCACACATGGCCCTCAAGTTAGATATGAGTAAAGCTTACGATAGGGTGGAGTGGGACTATTTAAAAGGCATTATATTAAAAATGGGATTTCATGAAAGATGGGTGGATCTGATTATGGCGGGGATATTGTCTGCCTCATATTCTGTTTTGGTAAATGGGGTTCCATCGGGATTTATCAAACCTTCTAGGGGCATAAGGCAGGGAGACCCTCTCTCTCCCTACCTATTTTTGTTATGCTCTTAAGGTTTTTATGCTCTTCTCAGAAATGCACTCCAACAAAGACTTCTACATGGAGTAAGCATTTCTCGTAATGGACCTCAGATTACACATCTTCTATTTGCAGACGATAGTTTATTGTTTTGCAAAGCTTCCACATCTGAATGTCACATAATCAAGGAGATCTTACAGATTTATGAAGTAGCTTCAGGTCAGAAAATTAATTGTGAGAAGAGTTCAATTTTTTTCAGCACCAACACTCCTTTGTGAACCAGAAATGAGATCAGAATGTTACTCAATACTACATCCACGGAACCCTTTGAAAAATATCTTGGTTTGCCCCCAATCATTGGTAGAGGTAAGAAACAAGCTTTTGCTGAAATCAAACTTTGTATCCAATCCAAACTCAGTAGGTGGAAAACTAAATTATTATCTTAGGCAGGGAGAGAAGTCCTAATCAAGTCCGTAGCCCAAGCGATGCCTATATATGCCATGAATTGTTTCTTATTGCCAGCAGGTTTTTGTGATGAAATCAATTCAATGATGGGGCAATTCTGGTGGGGGCAGAAAAATGTAGAGAAGAAAATGCATTGGTTGAGTTGGAAGCATATGTGTTTAGCAAAGAAGGATGGAGGCCTTGGCTTTCGTGACTTGAAGAGTTCAATTTAGCTTTACTTGCCAAACAAGGATGGAGGTTAATGCAGTATCAGGACTTGCTCCTTTTCAAAGTATATAAAGCTAAATACTTTCAACATACATCCTTTCTTGAAGCTTCAGTTTCGAATCATTGTTCTTTTGCATGGAGAAGTATAACTCGTGGGAGGGATTTGCTTATTCAAGGCAGTAGATGGAGGGTGGGTAATGGTTCTTTGATCAATATATGGACTGATAGATGGTTTCCTTCAGTGACAAGCTAGAAAGTATGTTCACCTAGAACGATTTTACCAACTAAAGCCACAGTAGCTAATCTTATGGATTTCTCAGCCCCACAACTGAGGTAATAGGATTTCCTCATTGATTCTATTTTCTTTCCCTTTGAAGCCTCATTCATTAAAACCATTCCTCTCAATATTCAGCAACCTAAAGATACTCTTATTTGGAAAAAAACAAGATCGGGAAGGTTCTCTGTTAGGAGTGCTTACTTTCTGCAATTGGAAATTGAAAAACAATCCAATGCTTCTTTAGCTACCACATTAGATCATACTAAGATTCATTCCTTTTGGAAAGGTATTTGGTCTTCTACAATTCCTCCAAAAATTAAATCATTTATTTGGAGAGCTTGCAATGATAGCCTTCCCACTCAGACAAAGCTTTTTGATAGGAAGATCTCCAACTCTTTCTCATGTGCCCTCTGCAATGATGAAGTTGAGACAAATAGCCACATGTTTTTGGAATGCTCTTTTGCACAATCTGTTTGGTTGCAAACTTAGTTCTAGAATGGTCTTCGACTACCACAACTGATCAGTTTTATTGATGCAATGGAGGCAGACTTAAACAACTTGAATTCTACAGATTTTGACACTCTTTGTATTACTTGTTGGATGATTTGGAATTGCAGAAACAAGCTGATATTTGAGAATAAACCTCCTACATCAAAGGATTTATGGGCTCGGACTGAACTTTACAAGTTGGAATTCATGGAAGTGCAACAAAAACCAAATCGGTTTGCTGAAGTGCAGAATATGAAGTGGCAGCCCCCAATTTTTGATTCAATCCATGAAATCAATCTAGCAATTTCCCAATCGAAGAAGAACACCTCTGTTGGTTTTGGTTTTCTTATAAGGAACAATAAGGGTGAAGTGTTAGTGGCATCATGTCATTGTCTGTAGAAGAATTTAAACCCCCTCTGTATAGCAGCTACAGTGATGAGATTGGCTATTTTGTTTTGTCAAAATACCAGTTTCTATAAGGTGATGGTGGAATGCAACTTTGCGGAACTTGTGAATCTCTTGAATTCGGATAGAATCTGCTGTTTAGAAGCTGCCTGGATTATTGAAGACATTGGTTTAATTAGAGATAGTTTTTCTTTTATTTCTTTTCATAGTATACCTTTGCAATGTAATCGTGCTGCATTAACATTAGCTAGTGCTGCAAAAGAGAATGAGAAGGCCATTGTTTGGTTAAAAGAATGCCCCTCTTTCCTCTTTCCCATTGTACAAAATGATTTAATTGAATACAGTCTACTATCGTTTTCTCTCAAAAATGTACACAATTTTTCAAATAATTTACACAATTTTGTATATTCAACGTACACAATTTTTCAACGAATGTATAAAATTATGTTTATTCAATGTGCACAAATTTTCAATTCTATACATATAATGTAGACAATTTTTCAAAGAATCTACAAAATTTTATATATTTAATGTACACAATTTTTAAATTCTGTACAATCAATGTACACAATTTTCAAACAAAATATGCAATTTTGTATTTCAAATGACACAATTTTTCAAAGAATATATACAATTATGTATATTTAATCTATATATATATATATATATATATATATCTAAAAGCTGAAGCGTAGCATTTATTGTTGTTGTGCCCCAGTTGAGCCACATTAGAGTCCATATCATTATCATTTTTCTTCTTAATTTTCCTATAATTGTTTTTAGCATTTATTTTTTTAACATTTATACTTCTTCAACCTTTCTCCCTCCCTTACCTTTTCATCCTCCCTTACCTTTTCATCTCCCCACTACTTCTCCAACATTTCTCCATCTCTTACCTTTTCAACTCCCCACCTCTACATTAATATCATTCTTCCCCTTCGTCTTCCTTTATTTTTATCTTTTCTTATTCACACATTCTTACTATAAATTCGTCACTATCTCTTTCATTTTATGCATAGTTTTCCCTCACAAAACAAAGGTTCTCTCTCTCAATTTTTTGGAGGATTTTTATTTTTATTTTTCTTGTATCTCTGCTTTATGCTACTAATTTTTTATATTCTTTAAAATTCTACTTTAGGTTAATGCAATTTAGTTTAGTTTTTTTTAGTTTTTTTTTTGTTTTGTTCTCTTTGATTGTTAAATTTTATCCTATTGGATTATAAAGAATTAATTATAGCATATAAAAAAATATAATATTATTCCATTACATAGCATGATTTGGATAATTTAATATTTTTTTATTTTTTTATTTTTTTGTTCTCTTTGATTGTTAAATTTTATCCTATTGGATTATAAAGAATTAATTATAGCATATAAAAAAATATAATATTATTCCATTACATAGCATGATTTGGATAATTTAATATTTTTTTTTTAATTTTTTTGTTCTCTTTGATTGTTAAATTTTATCCTATTGCATTACAAAGAATTAAATATAGCATATAAAAATATAATATTATTCTATTACATAACATGATTTGGATAATTTGGTATTTATTCTCTGACACATAATGATTTTTTTATAGTGCTCAATTTAGATGTTAAACTATGAGACTTTACTAATTTTTGCTTATTTTTTAATCATTTGTGGTAGACAAAGTACTCTTGATAGTTGTATTAGAAGTATTCTATAATGTTATTTATTTAGAGAAAAGTAAAGTTTAGTCAAACAAAAATAATCAGATGGGTAACAAATTTTAGCTTTTGCAGTTTTACTTTAATTGTTATTATTATTTTATAACAATGCATATATAGAAATTTAATTCTTAGATTTTGCTAATAATTTTTTATTTCATAATATGTTTTGGGTGGATGAAATTACAATTTCTACAAAGAAAATAACTTTAATAGATTATCAACAACAAATTGTTTTTCCTAATTGGTCCAATTAGTCATTGTTAAGTTTATTATTTTTCTTAGTTACGTTTTTTGGTGCTTTGGATTGTAGGCAGAAAAAAATAAGGTTTGAGAAAGTTTGTTTAAAACTAAAAGAATAATTTCCAAATTTTATATTCATTTTAATGATTCAAAAAATGTTATAAATAACGTTTATTAAAAAATGAATATTTTCGTTAACTTGCCTTTTGAATTTTTGAGAAAAATTGTATTGTTTTCATTTTGGTACAACAAAATTTATATTTATGATTTATGATTGTTTCTATAATAAATAAAAATATGATTATGAAATACATTATTCTTTATTAAATTAGTTTAAATTGTAAAAAATAATAATAATAAAACCACTATAATAATTTTTCAAACAATTATGGCTTACTAATTTTGGATGGAAAGTATTGTTGCTAGAGATATTCCTTATTTATGAAGTCAAATCCCTGATCATGAGTCCAATTTTTACTTGGTTGGAAAGTATTGTTATCATTACTAGTCACTAATCTGTATGATGCACGGGAAAATTATTGACTATGAAAAAAAACTAACAATGAATGAAGAATTTAAGTTATTACTTATGCAATATTGTTGACAGTGCTAAACAACCTTAAAAATTTGAGACAAACCCATGAAATGGATTTGAAATTTGTTCACAAAGAAAGAAAGCCTTACATGAAAAAATATATTAAATTAGTATGAATAAAAAAATTAACTAAAATATTCCAATTTAAAAGGTTTCAAAATAATAATAGTCCAATTCAAAATATAAATAAATATATTAAATTAGTACAAATAGAAAAATTAATTAAAATGGTCCATTTTAATATAGAGACATATATTTCTTTATATATTATTGGTCAAAATTCATATAATTTTTTTAAGATGTTTTAACTAATATATCAATACCAGACCCAAATCTTTACCCAATAATAATAATAATAACAACTACATTTTCTAGAATATTACAATTATAATATGAACCTAAAAATAATGAAAAAAAAAAATGAAAAAGAAGAAGAATAGACAAATTCCATTTGTAGGAAGAAAAATAAGCAGATCTATTCTATACCCGATAAGTACCAATACGCAATGGTAGAGGGGATTGATCCCACTTTAATTTTCTCTGAGTGAAGACATACCCATTTGTTCATATCATTCCAAAGACCCATTCATTTCGTAAAAATTTTCCTTTAGTCATAATCATTCGGTTTTCTTTTTTTTTTTTCTTTTTTTTTTCTTTTTTTTATGTTATTGTTATGAACTTATTCAATTTATGGATAAATTATGATAAAGGCTAATCTTATTAAGACAATAAACCCGTTGACAAAAATAGAAGAGAGAAACATGACATACATATTACACGGTGGAATGGAGCATCTCAAAATTGAAATGAAATGTGGTTTGGTTTTCAAACCTGGTAAAGAAAGAGGTTTAAGATTTTTAAAGTCGGATCTAGGTTTGACTGAGGTCAAACCGCAATAATATCATATTTAATTAATTTAGTAATTAATTAATATGAAATAAATAAAATTAATATATACAAATTAATGATCTTGATTTAATATTTAAAATATCCAAAGATATTCAAGTATAAAGGAGGCTTAAAAACAAAATGACATTTCTAGCAATTTATTATAGACTTTAAATAAATATTTATCATTTGAAATATTTTTTAGTGCAATAGTCAATATAAAAATATCTTTAAAATCGAATATGATTATGACTTTATGCCATTAAAATATTTGAACTCTTTATTACGACTACAAATAAATAAAAAATAAAAAAAATCTAAATCGCTTAGCTGTAAACCATTTTGATCGTGGCTTTTAAGACCAATGGTCAATATGGGATATAACCAAAAATTCATACCCTCACCTCTTTCTCATAAACAAACGGCCCATATTCTGCAGAACTCATTATCTCTGACCAAAATCACAAGGTAAAGTATTACTTAGTCCATCGTGAAGTTGAAACAGTGAAGAACAAAGTCTACGGTGGAACTATGAGTCCTAAGTTGCACCGACACGGACACGTGTACAGATATGACACGGGTATAGATACGAGAGTACGGCAATTTTTGAAAAATAAGAGTACGACACGACGTGGGTACGAAAATTAAATAATTAATTAAATTTTATATTTAGGCATATTTTTTAATATTTTTAGACATAAAATATGTTTATGTCTAGAATTTAGTTTATTTTACCTTTATTTGTAATTTTGCAAATAAATTACAAAATATAAATAAAATTCTCAATTTAGTTTATTTTACCTTTATTTGTAATTTTGTATTATAATAATAAAATAATTACCTTTGTTAGGTTATATTTTAATTTTGAGTTGATTTAAATAGACCAAAAGCTACGCTTAAACCCAAACCCAACTAAAAGTTAAGCTTAAGCCCAAATCCAAAACACAATTTTTCCCTTTTTATTTCATCCTGTATTCCCTCCCCTGTACTTGACAATTGTCACAACAACTTCTCATCAAAGCCAAACAATCTTTATTTTATTTACATTTTCTTCTCTCTCTCCAAACTCCCACTTCACAATCATTCACTCTTTATTTTTACTTCTACCTTTCGTTTGCTTCCTTCTTCCTTCTGCAGCACCGTAACTCCCACCAGTTGTTATCACCTTCGATTTGTTCTTCTCAGTTCTCAAGCCTGCGTTTCCTGTTGTAGATCCAGGTTCATAGTTTCCTTTTTATCAATTTTTTTCTTTTATTTTTTTTCTCCCATCTCCCTTCTTCCCCAAGATTTCACTCTCAAGGTATGAAAAATTTTCAGTATTCACATTTCGGCCTGGCCGGAACGAAACTATATTTAAAACATTGGTCCACGCCGTGTCGGAGAAGTGAAAAAAGAAAAGAAAAGAAAAGACACCGCTCGGACACTGGAGTCTGGCGAGTCTTACTGGTATCCGGTACTTTGCCAAAAATGGCGTGTCGGTGCAGCCTAGGCTGTGACTTTAGATCTGGTTATTTCAACCATTCTTCTTCCATTACTTCTTCAGGACATCGACCTTTGTTCTGAGGAAGAAGATGTCTGTTGGTTTGTGGGTATGGTGGGTTTTGATTAAGGAATCTGTGGGAATGGTGTATTTAGATGCTTTGCTGTTGGTTTGCTGTGGGTCTGATCATTGGGGGATTTGGTAGAGGAGGAGTATAGAGGAGCGTTGGGTTTGGGGAGTTGGTAGAAGGAGAGAAGGCAGGGCGTGAATTTTGGAGAAAGAGAAGACAGCGCATCGGGTCGGGTTTTAGAAAAGTTTTATTATGTGTTTTTTTTTCTTTTTTTTTTGTGTGCTGGAAAATTGTGGGAGCTTCACTTCGGTTTTATATATATATATATATAGATTATGATACGTGGGGATTATTTGGTATTGCTTTTCAAAAAAAGATGTTCTTTATTCACATGCCAAGTTCAGGTAATACCCATACCCAACCTGCTCCACTTCCTCAATCTCCAAATGGAGCTGATAATACTCGTCCCATTTAGGTCGGGTTGGTTTGGGTACCCTCGTACCTATGGGTTTTGGCCATCCCTACACATAATGACTATAATTTAACACGCGAGATAGGTGATTTGTACAAACGATGTACATTAACTAGTGCACAATAATCAGTGGAAAAATATTGTTTCATACTCTTTGAAATAAAAATATTTAACACAATGTCCACACTTTCACAGCAAATGTCCATATTTTATACATGACATGATAGAATGTGGACATGATGTCAAAGTGTGTGGACACAATTGGAGATGAAACAATCAATGCCCTTGTTAGAATTTAGTGTTGGTGAATTCCTTGTGACAAATTACATATCAAAAAAAGGATTGTAACAAGTATGTTGTAACGAGATCACTGAAGACGGGCTTCAACTTCTGTTTGAAGACTGATTTTTTCTTGATTTTAACCTAATAAATACACCTTGATGCACGATTTTCATCCCAAGAAGGCTGCCATATCAGTTGAAACCACAGAATTTGTTACCCTGTTTGTGTGTGCAATGGCTTCCCAGAATTCCAGCTTGGTGTGGACATGTCATTCCTGGTGGGGATCATATAGGAGAAGTCCAGAGGTTCTGGAACTGCTGTGGTGGAAGTAAATCAGTCATTTTCTTGATTACATAGAGTCCAGTTTCAAAATTTGTAAGTTGGCCTTGTATCAACTTCTTTATAGTGGATTTCCTTGTGAGGTAAGTTACCGCAGAGTAGTTTTTATTTTGGAGTTCTAAAAAAAATTTCACGTCACCAAATCATCGTGTTCTATATGATTCAATTATATTGCTTCGTGGATTGTGGTGATGCATGTGTATTTGATTTACTATGGTAAATTCAAGACTGTTACGATTGATCTTGCATCTAAGTGATTATCAAATCTGATAATTAGATTAGTTACTGGACAAAACAGAATTTTCAGTATTTTAATTTTTACAAAGCAGTAGAGAATGTAGCCAACAAATAAGTTTGTAAATAACTTTGTTCTCCACCATTCCAAATATTTGATATAAACTAAAACCTACATACAAAAGTTATTCCAGATAGAAGGAAAGCTTATTTGTAGTATCTTAACTGAAAAAGGGAGCTACTGTGAAGTTTTACAACAATGTATCGGCTAATGGAACTCGACGCAATTACACTAGCATTTCCAGAGGTAATAGGTTTATAGAGTGTTTAGAACATCTAGTAAAATAGAGGATGGCCTCAAATTGTTTGTAGTGTTTAAGGTCCCTGACCTCCCTTCACTGAGAAAAGTAGCAAAGGAACTTCTGCAGCAGAAAGAGGCAGCTCAAAAAGCAAGCCCCTAAGTGTTTAATTCAATTTTCAAGCATAGACCTCTAAGCAGGCAACATTTCTATTTTCTTGGACATGGATTGCTTGCATCCTCCATTTAGATCATCACAGTGCTCCAGATCTCCAGTTAGTCATGAGATGCTTTTCAAACTTCAGCTACATAAGCCTAAAATACAAAAGATAAAGCATGATATGAGTGCACAAAAACATTGACCAAATTTGATCAAGTTTTATCTATGTTTAAGAGTTCATACCTGAAATTTACTGATCCTGAAGAGGCAAAGTATGGTTGAACAAGATAGTTATGCTCAGATATCCCCCGCCAATTGAAATCTGCCAATTTAAAGCTAGTTTATAATGGGGATTTGACATCATACTCATAGAAGTGTTTGCAGCATTCAGCTAAAAGAACTAGGCAATCATGGCTTAATTTCTTAGTGCTCCAGAAATAAGAGGCAGAGGAAAAAAAAATTGCTAATGCCCACTTGTTGGCCCTGTAGCTGACCTTCTTGTCCTCAAGAATACAAATAGAGAAGAGCTTACCAAAAGTCCAGGTACTTTTCTGTTCCCTAACTTTCCCTGAAAACAGATGCCAACATGGTGGTCATAGCCAAGCTTCACCCTCAATGTCACAAACTTGAAAGCTGCCACATGAGAATAAGCGTAGCATTGTAAATATAATGCAAAATAGCAAATAGAAGTTAAAGCCTTAAAGACTGGAAATATTACCATTAAAACAATTGCTACTGGAACTTGTGTGGTTATTCAAGCAAAATAGAAATTAAACGTCCACATACACCTTAGAAAATTCAAAAGTGAAGGCTATTAGTATCACAGCAGCTGCCTAAACAGTGGAATTACTAATGAAGTGAAGTGCTAACTTACAAGTACACCAGATGAAATTTCACCTACCAACAGCCAATATAAGCATGGATATCAATCATTTTATAGCTTATAAAGAGAACAAAACATACACTAAACAATATAAACAGAGAAAACTGAGAAGCCCTATTCCAACAACAATATTAGAGATTTTCTTAATTGTTCCAATGCATACAATTTTTGTAGCAGACTAGGAAAAAGTAATGGGATAATCATCCGTAAGTTTGTAGCAGATAGTCATGTGTAATAATCAAAAATCAAAGAGAACAAAGCTGCTGAACTGCAAAGCAGCTCAGCTTTAGGTGACCAAACAAAATGCAGTGCTGGTCTTTATTCTTCAAAAGAACATAATAAAAGATATCTAAATAAATAGGCCTATCAAGGGCCAGCTCATTAATCAAATTGAAAGTAGCTGCTAAGAGTAAATATTAGCATGTAGTACCTGAGTGGAAGTTGGGAGTGTAAGAATGGTGACTCTTCTAGAGATAGCTTATGCAGTAGAGTTGTCATCCATCTGTATGCAGGAGATGAGAGCAATCTTGGGCCAATCTTCCCCCTTCTCCCTCTGGCACCATTCCCTGAGCATAGGACATCTTCGAATAATGAGATCAACAGGAGGCATAGGCAGCCCTTCTTCTGGCATTGACTGGAGCTCAGGGCACCCACCTCTCTCAGCCCACTTCAAGTTTTCATTTTCATCGAAGATTCCAAAACTTGTAAGCAAAGGGAGACTTTGCAAATGCCACTCCCGCCGGCCAGCAATGAGTTTGTTGCAACCTCCAATGTAAAGTGAAGACAAACATGAGGGCAAACCCCCCTCAGGAAAAGACTCAACTTTTGGACTACAAAAAATCCTCAATTCTCTTAAGGATGGGAGAATGCTATGCATTCCTTCAGGTAGTGATGTCAAGTTCTCACACTCCTCAACCCAAAGATTAGTCAGGTTAGGTGCAGATAGTCCTCCTCTGGGAAAAGAGATGAACTTTGGGCAACCCCGTATTTTCAAGTAATTGGTAGACGCAAGAACCTTGCATGGTCCCTCTGACATTGTAAAGAATCTGAAGCTTTTATCCCTCACAATGGTGAGACTGTTGAGATTAGGGAAGAAATCTAATGGAAAATACCTGAGTGAATCACAGCTATCTACTATCAACAAATGTTTAAGTGATGTGTGATAATGCTGCACTGGAAATTCTAACTTCTCACAATTTTTTATACTTAGGAAGCTCAATGTAGTTGGTAGACAACCTCCAGGAAATGATGTCAAAGAAGAACAATCAGAAATATCCAAACGTCCAGGACAGGCTTGGACTTTCACCATCTACAAAAACGACTGAACAACGACCTGACATCCTTTGATTTTAAGTGAGTGCAGTGTGCGTGGCAGCTCATGCAACACTACCGTATCACATTTGATCAGCTCTAATTCATGGATGGCCAGAGCTTTTGGGAGCAGAGAAACAAGCTGCTCGCAGTATTCTATCACAAGTTTCCTCAAAGAAGGAAACTTCTTGGGCAAACTCCCGATTAGGCTTTGACAGGACTCCAAGTGATGCTCTTGCAGACGAGGGAAAGCTCTGCATTCATCTTCAACTCCGATAGAACACCATTCTTCCCAAGCAGACATCCAACTAAACTTTAATATTTTGAGAGATTGAAAGGGTTGAGTCACAAGAGAACTGTTCCCATAAAACTCAGGACCAACAGCCACTACTTCATCAAAACCTTCAATCGAAAGGTGTTTCGAGGAAGGTAATTGCCCAAGGGGTGGCAAGACACAGCAATTTCCACAGTTATGAAGGCTTACAGATAAAATATTGCAGAATGATTCATCACCTAACCAATCTGGAAATCTTGTGCCACCATAATTATGGATTTGAAACTTTTTCAAGTTTGTATGAGGCACGAGCTTCTCAGGTACATTTCTGTCACACTTTGTATCATCAGTTTTTCCATAACCCCATTCCAAGTCTAACTCCACAAGGTACTTCTTATCCTTTAACTTGGCCTCATAGGCATCCTTAGCAATCATAACATTCTCTAACTTTTTAATGGACAGTGCTCCTCGAAGATTTGAAAGGTTCCCCAACTCTCCAATCTTGATCCCATTCTCTTTTCCCACAATGAAAGTAAAGATTGGAGGTTTTTTAATTTACTCATCTGTGTTGGCATTTCTTCTACACATGTTCCAGTTATATCCAGAAGACGCAAGTTTATGAGATTGTGCATACCCATTGGCAACTTCCTAAGGCGATAACAATAGGCCAGCTTCAGTGTTTGTGAATTGTACAAAGCACACAGATTCTGACAACCTTTTGATCAAAGTGTGAGAGAGGTCCAAATATCGTAGATATCTCAGTTTTCCAATTGAATCAGGCAACTTGTCGATGCTATGATAGTTGGACAAAGATAGCACCCTCAAGCACCTTAGCTTAATCAAGAGATCATGTTGTACCTTGTTAGACAAGCAGTAAAATTCATCAGGTAAATATAGTGGTAAAAAGGTGCGTAGACTCTTTGCTTTATAGAAAATCTCAAATCTCTTAAAGAGATCTTCTAAAGCCATAACATATGACAAATGACAAGTCTTTTCTGAAATTTCCTGTGAGTTTTCATCCTCCAACCTGAAACAAAGTTCTTCAGATACAAATTTAGCCAAATCATTAATAAGGTCGTGCATAACAAAGCATGAGTTTTCACCACCTGATCTTTGAAAAAATGATCTTGATACTAATTCATGAAAGTACTCATCACCTACTTCTTCCATTCTCTTATTTCTTCTGGGGTGCTGCAAGAGATCTTCTGCCATCCATAATTGTATCAATGGCTCATTTTTGAATTCATAATCTTTTGGAAATATCAAACAATAGGCAAAGCATCGCTTCAGATGTGAGGGGAGGTAATAGTAGCTCAATCTCAAGGCTGGAAGAATGTTGCTTTGGTCATCTGACAATTCCCATATGTCACTTTGCAGTATCATTTCCCATTCCTTGGCATCTTGTTTAAAGTACAAGAGACACCCAAGTGTCTTTGCAGCTAATGGTAAGTGTTAGGTTCTAAAGACTTAGGATTTTATGTATTTAGAACTCTAATGTGTATTGTTGGCAAACCATGATCAAAACAATATATTTAGTCTTGTTTAGGCTTGCTCAAAGTTGTTTAATTATTGTAAAGTTGGAATCGAGAGATTGCAGATGTATTAGTGCATTTCGGCCTGGCTCGATCGATCGAAGGATAGACTCGATCGATCGAAAGTCGGTCAAATTGCGTTTTCTGCAGAATTTCCAACTCAGCCCTACCTCATTAAACGTTTAGGATTTTATGTTTTTGCCTTAGGTATATAAGGCAAACCCTAGCCACGTTTTGAGTGCTGCTCCTGTTGTATTGTTGCTCATACTTTTCTGTTTTGTGTAAATCTCTTGTGAGATCTAGAAGAGTTTTCCTTTAAACAAAGCTTAGGGTTTTCAAGGTAGAAATTACTTCAACATCTTGATGATCAACTCGGTTGCTACCATTGGAGTTAAAAAAATAACAAGCGTGGGTGCTTGTACTTGATTGGAGAATCCAAGAAAAAAGGAGTCCGTGGATTCAGAGCTTGCACGTAGTCGTGTCAGTAAGTTCTACTAGTGGGTAGCATTAGGAAGTTAAGCGGGGAGCTTGTAGTCCTTTTGTATGAACTTCAATTCTTTCATATAGTGAATTCAAGTTTACCTTGAGGATAGCTAGGTCAAATCCTCCCCAGGTTTTTTACTGGTTTGGTTTTCCTGGATGATCATATCATTGTGTTATTTATCTTTCCGCTGCTTTATATTTGATATGATTATTTGATTATGTTAACCTAGATTTGCAAAAATTAACTAAGTTAATCACTTGGCTAATAAATTAGGTTAATCCAATTGTGGTTTAAGGGGTCTAAAAACCAACAAGTGGTATCAGAGCGGGTAGCTCTTTTGTTGTAGATCTTTTGATCTCTGAGCTGATCCTTGACCCCTGTTGTCATGGATTCTTGGAAAATCTTTTTGCCTATATCCAAGCATGTCTACTTGTTGTTATTGTGTCTTGTTGATTATACTAAATCTTTTCTTGAGCATCTTGATCGTATCACATGTGATAATAATTATCTATGTTATACTGCCTTAACTGCCTTAAAGGCACGTGATTATTGTCTGTGGTATTTGGACAGTGGTTGTTCCAGGCATATGACAGGAAACAAAGGCTTGTTCAAGACACTTTTTGAAGGAAAGATTGGGACAGTCACCTTTGGAGATGGAAGCAAATCTATAATCAAAGGCATTGAAACTGTGGACATTCCAGGGTTACCAATTTTTGAAGATGTCTGGTATATTGATGGATTGAAGGCCAACCTCCTCAGTATTAGTCAGATTTGTGACAATGGACTGAATGTTCTCTTCACTAAGTATGAATGTGAGATACTTGATGGAGGAGGTGACTGTATGTGTGTTGGTGTAAGAATAGCTGACAATTGTTATGGTATAACACCAAGTGTAAACAACAAGTGTTTTAGTGCTAAGATTGATCAAGTTGAGTTGTGGCATCAACGGTTGGGGCATGCAAGTCATAAGCAATTGGAGAAGATTTCCAAGTGTGATGCAGTTACTAGTTTACCTAAGTTTGAGAAGATAGAAAAGAGCATTTGTGGACCATGTCAGATAGGTAAACAAGTGAAATCCAAACATCCGTCTGTAGTTGGTGTTCAAACTTCAAGACCTTTAGAGTTACTACACATTGATCTGATGGGTCCTACCAGAGTTCAGAGTTTAGGTGAAAAAAAGTATATTCTAGTTGTTGTGGATGACTTTACTAGATATACTTGGGTTGTGCTTTTGAAAGATAAAGCTGAAGCTCCTGAGAAGATGATACATCTGTGCAAGAAACTGTAGGTTGAGAAAGATACTGTGATAGCCAAAATTAAAAGTGATCATGGAAAAGAATTTGAGAACACCAAACTGGCTACTTTTTGCAATGATCAAGGCACACATCAAGAGTTTTCTTCACCCAAAACACCTCAACAAAATGGAATAGTGGAAAGGAAGAATAGGGTTGTTCAGGAGATGACACGAGTCATGCTGCACAATAAGAAATTGCCTAAATTCTTCTAGGGGAAGGCTGTTAACACTGCTTGCCACATACTCAATCAAGTATATTTTAGACTTGATTCCAAAAAGACTCCCTATGAACTCTGGAAAGGGAAGAAGCCTGTTGTCAAATATTTCAGGATATTTGGCAATGACTGTTATATCTTGTGTGACAGAGAGAACCTAGAAAATTTTGATGCCAAAAGTGATAAAGGATACTTTCTAGGATACTCTTCCACTAGTAGAGCTTATAGAGTGTACAATCTAAGAACCAAAACAGTCATGGAATCTTCAAATGTTGTGATCAATGATGAAGTATGTTCAGAGGCACATTTAGAAAAGACTACTCCTATTCAAGATAAGTCTTTAGAAGTTGATGATTCACTTCGTGCTGATTATGTGGGGAAACATAGTGAGGAAGAGCTATTGCTTTTGAATGATGCAGTTTCAGTACCATCAAGTCCAAAACCATCTACTCCAATTCATGAAACTCAACAAGCACACAGTGAGCTGAGCCCTCTTTCAGAAAAGAAAGGTACCTCCACATCTCTGGTAAAACGTCCATCCTCTAGAGTCAGATTGAACCATCCTACCACTAATATATTGGGTAGTCTGAATGATAACATGAGATTGAGATCAAAAGCCTTAAATGTGATCACTCATTCATGCTATCTATCCCAATTTGAACCAAAGAAGGTGGATGAAGCAATTCAAGATGCTGATTGGATAAATTCTATGCATGAAGAACTTCATTAGTTTGTTCGGAATGATGTGTGGGAATTAGTTCCTAGACCAAAGGGAGTAAATGTAATTGAAACTAAATGGATCTTTAAGAACAAGTCAGATGAACATGACACTGTCATTAGAAATAAATCAAGACTTGTTGTTCAAGGATACACACAAGTGGAAGGAATTGACTTTGATGAGACTTTTGCACCAGTAGCAAGACTGGAATCCATTAGAATACTGTTAGCCATAGCAAGCCATCTAAGCTTTAAATTATATCAAATGGATGTCAAGAGCGCTTTCTTAAATGGGATGTTGCAAGAAGAAGTATATGTTGAACAACCAAAGGGTTTTGTTGATCCTCACAGATCGGATGATGTCTACAAGTTAAAGAGAGCCTTCTATGGTTTGAAGTAAGCTCCTAGAGCTTGGTACAATAGATTGACTGCATATCTTACTGAGCATGGTTTCAGAGAGGATCTACAGACACTACTCTCTTCATAAGAAAGGATAAGAATGGTTTTGTTGTAGCTCAAATTTATGTTGATGATATTGTTTTTAGTGCTACTAATGACTCTCTTGCTCATTTTTTTGCGGATGAAATGAAGGCGATGTTTGAAATGAGCATGGTTGGTGAACTAACTTACTTCTTGGGATTGCAGGTGAAGCAAATGGACTCCGGAATCTACATCAACCAAGCAAAGTATGCTAGAAATCTAGTCAAGAGATTTGGACTGGACAAGGCTGCCCATGCCAGGACACCAATGGCTGCAAATGCAAAATTAACAAATAATCCTTCAGGTGAGTATGTTGATGTTACACTATATAAAAGCATGATTGGATGCCTTTTGTATTTGACTACTATTAGGCCTGATATTGCTTTTAGTGTTGGTGTTTGTTCTAGATTTCAATCTAATCCTAAGGTTTCACACTTGAATGCTGTTAAAAGAATAATAAAATATGTAAGTGGAACTTGTGAGTTTGGATTATTTTATAGCAAAGAATCTAATTTGTCTCTTGCTAGATTCTCTGATTCTGATTGAGCTGGTAATGCTGATGATAGAAAAAGCACCACTGGAGGGTGTTTTTATGTAGGAGCCAATCTTGTTGCTTGGATGAGCAAAAAGAAAAATTCTGTGTCTTTGTCTACTGCAGAGGTAGAATTTATTGTGGCTGGAAGTTGTTGCTCACAGCTTCTTTGGATGAAAAAGCTTTTGAATGATTATGGGATACCCCAAGATACCATGGTTGTTTATTGTGATAACTCTAGTGCTATTGATATCTCTAAAAATCCTGTTCAACACTCTAAGAGTAAACACATAGAGATTAGATATCACTTTATTAGGGATCTTGTTGAAAGAAAGATTGTCTCTCTTAAGTACATTCCTACTGAACGTCAGAATGTCGACATCTTCACCAAACCGCTTGATGGAAGTAAGTTTGAGACACTTCATCAAGTAATTGGTGTGATTCTGGTTCCTTGATCATTCTTGGTTTTCTTGGTCCTTGTACTTCATTGCTTTATCTTTTGTGACCATTGTTCTTTGGTTTTTGTTCTTTTGTCCTAGGATTTGCATTGCATAACATTCATGCATTTCATTTTAGGATTTAATTGTGTTTTCTCTTTTATAATTATTAAAAAAAAGGGGGGGGGGGGAAGCAAAATATGTTTGACATTATTTGTCTTGGTTTTTGAAAACAAGGTTGATCAATTTATTTACACATAACATGTCTTGTGTACCTTGTTTAGCTTTGATAAGCTTATTTACTGCACTTTACTAGTTGAAACTTTGTAGTGCATGTTGAGTGGGAAAGATGTTTGTGGTGTTTATCACTTTGTCTTAATCTTGAATTCACATGTTATTTGACTATCGGACTTGATCCTTTTGAGAAAGGCATAAATAATCATCTCACCACTGCTCACTAGCCAATCATGAACACCTTAGTGCATATCATAAGATTTTGTACTCGAAAAAGTGTAACACATGCACAAAAAGAACATAAGGTGAAGCCTAGGGTTAATTGCTTAATGCTTAAAATTGGTGTGTACTATTAGGCTTGATGCCAAATCACTTAATTAAAATTGGTGTGTACTATTAGGCTTGATGCCAAAATCACATAATTAAAATTTGGAGTGTATATTATGAGGCTAAATTCAAGAAACTTACATGATTACAAGTTTTTCTTCTAGGAGATGTGAGAGTTATATGATGTAACTCTTTTGGTGATAGTCTCTTTCAAATTCTATGTGATGAATTTTGTAGACTTTGTGTTTGATTTCTATTCACATATCACCTCACATGTTTCTCAAGTTTTTGCTAGTTGCACACACTACACAAGTTACTCTTTGCTAAACTTCGTAAATGTTATTGTGTGTGTTTTTGGTCTGACCAACTAAGTTTGAAAATATCTTGAGAATTGTATACAACATATTTGTTGTTTAAAGAATTTAAAGGGAGAATGATTGAAAATTTGTTTTAAGAAATTAGGTTAAAAACTTGGGTTTTTGAAAACACATTTCATCTCATACTCATGCATTTTGTTCTTAAATTTTAATGCTTTGAGGAGTTTTGGGCCAAAACGTGTTTGTTTTTCAAAACTGTGATTTTTCCAAAATTTTGTGAGCCTCTGCCTGTTTCGATCAATAAAAAATGAGCTTAAAATCTTCTTATGAGTCTCAAGTTGTTTCAATCAATCGAAAGTAATTTTCGATCAATCGAAGATCGTGGAAAAGGTTTTTAAAATATCAGACTTTGAATAGTTCAAATCACTTTTTCAAACTTTTCAAACCTTTTTCTCTCTCTCTCTGAATCGACAAGGCTTACTCATCAATTTTTTGTCGTTTTCCTCCGAATCTTTTGCAAGTTTTTTGTCCTCTAAGGCCGGTAAGACCTTTTTACTCTTTCTTTTTAGTTTATTTTTGTGATTTCATGCATAAACTCATGCATTTAAGGGAAATTTTCGAACTATGCATAAATTGGGATTTTTGATGATTCAAGTCGTATTTTGTGAAATTGATCAGTGGATTTTTGTGGGGACATGATATAAACATGATATTGATGGTTTAATTTGATCAATTTTGGGTTTTGAGAAAAATTAAAATTTTTAGGGCTTGTATTAAATCCGAATTGGGGATTTTGTTCAATTAGGTTGAAATTGATGAAATTGGCTTGTTGTTTTGATGTAATTAAGCATTATACTCTATGTGTTGTGTTATGTGATACTCAATTCATCAATTTGTTTAAAAGATTTCAACAAGTGGTTTTTCAATTTTGGGGTTTTTGATAGAAACTCTATGCTCAAGCTAGTTTTGTTAATTTGAACTTAAATTGAACTTAGTTTCACTGTATTAGAACATGCATCATGACATTTTGATTGTTCATGCATCATATAGATTTTTGTTTCTATATTTTTGTGCTAACTTGCAGTCTGCCCTTGGTTTGTGCTTTTGTTTTGTTCTTTTTGTTTTTTCTGTGTGTCTCTGTCCTTTCCTTAGCATCATGCTTAGGAAGACTAGAGCCCGTAGGTCTGTTTGCTCACCTTCTCCTCCCCCTTCTTCCTTTGACCGTGAGAAGTTTCCGAGTGAGAAAAACCAAGAGATTTTTGATAACCTGAATCTTAAGAGAAAAATTTGGGCTGAGTGTTCTGTGGTGTTAGATGAGTTAGATCCTACCATTAGGGCAAATTTTGAGTGTCAGGGCTGGTTATCATTGTTGGATGTTTCTGATCCTCCTCCACCGGCTACCTTGATTAGAGAGTTCTTTTCGAACATCTCTATCCGTGTCTATGATTCCAACACTCTAGTTAAGAGTTGGATACGAGACGTAGAGTACACCATTACCCCTGCTGTAGTGGCTGATGCTCTTGGGGTACCTTTGGTTCAGCGGCCTATTTACCCGTATGACGAGTCTCCTCTTTTAGACGATGTCATGTCATACATTACTGGGTCTTCTATCCAGTGGGGTTTTGATCCTCGGATCACGTCTGCTGAGCTTCCTGAGACTACCTATCTTTTTCTTAGGATAGTGTGTCATTTTCTGTGGCCTATCTCTCATCTTCACACCATTCCTCTCGAGTGGTGTGTCTTTTTATACACTCTTATTACTGATGCTCCTATTAGTTTTCCCCACTTGTTTCTTCATTCTTTGAACGAAGTTTATCGGAGTTCATCTTCTGCTTATGCTCTTGTCCATCCTATATTCATTCATAGGATTTTGTTATATCTTGAACTAGATGATTTCCCTTCCTCTGAGCTCGTTCATGTAATTGCTCCCATAGGTGTGTCTTTTCTTAGATAGAGGGCAACTCATCTTAAAGCTGGCTCTAAACACCCTAGGTCTGAGCCTTCTGGTACCGCACCTCCTCCTTCCTCTTCTACAGGTTCTGCTGGTGAGGATGTTCCTGATCCTATTGGCGATGCTACTGCTGCTGTTCCTCCACCTCCTTTGGATGACTTTGATGTACGTTGTACTTTGGAGACTATCATGACCGTTCAGGTGGCTCATGGTCAGATTTTGGTGGACATGCTTGATGAGCTACGTGCTTTGAGAGCGGATTTGGAGCATTTGCGACATTCACCTTCACCACCTCCTTTTGATGACTTGTGATTGTCTTTTGACATTCTGTCACAAAAAGGGGGAGTAGAGTTTGTTACTTCTAGAGGAGATTTTGTAGTTAGGGGGAGTTTTCTTGTGTTTTTGCGAAGTTAGTTGAGATATTAGATTGTATCTAGGTGCTTCACCATGTATACTTTATTTTATATCATTTTGTGGGCTATTCTTGTTATGGGAGATACATTGTTTTTGATGTATGATTCTTGATTCTGTGTTCACTACTTATTGATTTATATTTATGAGTTCTTCATTAATATATGTCTTTATTATGTGTTGTGTGAACTTACAAGAATGTTTTACTTTTGGATGTATCTAATTTAGGGGGAGAGTTAGTTTACATATCTGTTGCTTTACTGTTTTTCTGTCACACATGCGTTTATGCATTTGTTGAGTGTTTCAGGAATATACAGATTGATTCAACTGAGCTGTTGTCGACACTTGCAACTGATGGATAGTAGTTAGGATTGAATTTTATTTTATGATCATTACTTTTTGTAAAGGGCTTTTTATTTGTACACTTTGAGCTTTTAGTTTGTGTTTTGTCACGGATTGCCAAAGGGGGAGTTTGTTAGATTCTAAGAACTTAGGATTTTATGTATTTAGGACTCTAATGTGTATTTTTGACAAACCATGATCAAAACAATATGTTTAATCTTGTTTAAGCTTGCTCAAAGTTGTTTAATTATTGTAAAGTTGGAATTTAGAGGCTGCAGATGTATTAGTGCATTTCAGCCTAGCTCGATCGATCGAAAGTCGGCTAGATTGCATTTACTGCAGAATTTCCAACTCAGCCCTACCTCATTAAACTTTTAGGGTTTTATGTTTTTGCCCTAGGTATATAAGGCAAAACCCTACCCACATTTTGAGTGCTACTCCTGTTGTATTATTGCTCATACTTTTCTGTTTTGTGTAAATCTCTTGTGAGATCTAGAGGAGCTTTCCTTTACACAAAACTTAGGGTTTTCAAGGTAGAGATTACTTCAACATCTTGATGATCAACTCGGTTGCTATCATTGGAGTTTAAAGAATAACAAGCGTGGGTGCTTGTACTTGACTGGAGAATCCAAGAAAAAAGGAGTTCGTGGATTCAGAGCTTGCACGTGGTCATGTCAGTAAGTTCTATAAGTGGGTAGCATTAGGAAGTTAAGCGCGGAGCTTGTAAGTCCTTTTGTATGAACTTCAATTTTTTCACATAGTGGATTCAAGTTTACCTTGAGGATAGCTAAGTCAAATCCTCCCCAAATTTTTTATCGGTTTTGTTTTCCTGGGTGATCTTATCATTGTGTTATTTATCTTTCCGCTACTTTATATTTGATATGATTATTTGATTGTGTTAACCTAGATTTGCATAAATTGACTAAGTTAATCACTTGGCTAATAAATTAGGTTAATCCAATTGTGGTTTAAGGGGTCTAAAAACTAACAGTAAGCCTTTACATTTCTTCACAATATCTCTACCAATTCTGTCTAGGATTGGATATGCATCAGATTTTCCACTCTCGAATGCATGTTTTGCGAATAATTGCCAGCAATCTTCATCCGTTAATTGCTTCAGATGATGAATTGGAACAGTGCCCATGCAACACTTTCATTGCGTGTTGTCACAATGATCTTACTACCCTGTAGCCTCGAGTTAAAAGGTCTTTTCAAGGCCTCCCAACTTTCATAATTTTCATTCCAAACATCATCCAGAAGAAGCAGAGATCTCTTCCCAGTCAACTTCTATTTAAGTTTAAGTTGAAGCAAATTTATATCCTTGATATCACAAGAAATTGAAGTGGCTGCCTCAAGAACTGTTTTTGTTATCCTTCAAATATCAAATTCTTCAGAAACACATACCCATGCTGCAAACTCAAAATGCTCCTTCACTCTATCATCATTGTATAGAACTTGAGCAAGGGTAGTCTTGCCAATCCCAGCCATGCCCACTATTGGAATTACACTTATATTATTGCCGTTGACAAAATCTGACAGCAACAAGTTAATTATGGCTTCTCTATCATCCTCCCTACCATACACATCAGATTTTTCTACCACAGATGTTGTTGGTATTTTCCATGACTGTGTCTCTCCAACACCATGTTTCAGGCCAAGGGCATCTTTTTATTTTGCGATAAATTCCAATCTGTCAAGTATCTCCTCTATCTTGGGTTTAATCTGTGGAAGTATAAACCAAGTGAAATTAGGATTACCGATATTTTTGTAATTTTATATTTTAGGTGGTTTTGGTTCAGGAGTCTAAGTGAATAGTTTAACCTACTAAATGTTACAAATATGCCATATTAGATATGTCATAATATTTGAGAATGTCCCACTTGGCTAAAAGCCTTGTAGCCCAACGGATTGTACAGTCCCACTTGGCCAAAAGCCTTGCAGCTCAACTAATTATCATGTCCTGATATTTCCAAAGGACACATCCAGGGTTCAATATCCTCCTCCCCCAACTATTAAATTATCAAAAAAAAAAAAAAATGTGGAAAGAATTTAGATCAAAGAAGACATGATTTGGGAATTTCGCTTGAGTTACAGTCAAATCAAAAGAGAACATTTTATCTGATTCTTTTAAAAGTGTATTGAAAATTCTCTCAAGCAAAAGTAAGTCTGCTCCAACAAGATGTTTTGCATGAGTGAGTTTCTTTCAAACCAATAGTGGAATCCATGTCTAATTCTTTTAAAAATGTATAGAAAATTGGCTCGAACAAAAATAAGCTCACTCAAGAGAAACATATTTCGCTAGAAAACACAGAAAATGATAGATTTCTAAAAAGTTTGTAGAAAAATGAGTCAAAATAAATGTTTTTTTTTTGTTCCTAACAACTATTGTATTTTTGTGAATATACATGTAGGTTATAATATGTGAGTGATAATACTTTGGAAGTAAAATATTGAAGAAAGAATAAATTGAGAAAACTATTTTTTAGTGGCTCACTCAAGTGAGGTCATAAGGCATTCAAAGCGTCGTTCGGGAATACAGTTCCCAAAACCTCAAAACGAGGGTGATAAACGGAACTTAAGTGGAGCCTGCTCAAGCAAGTTTTAAGTCCGCTTGAGTAATGCTCACTTGAGCAAGGTTTGAGTCCGCTCGAGCAAGAAAATTGTAGCAACAAGTTTTCTGCAGAATTTTGCAGAAAAATAAGGGAAAATGAGCATTTTAGGTTCCAAACAGCTTGTAACAGCCGAGGTAATGTTTTAGAAGGCGTTAGTTTAGAGGGCTTGTATTACCAAAAGCGGCATTTTCAAGTGTAACTTTTCAAAGGCAACTCTTCATTTTTACATAAATGGTGTTGCATATTCATATATTAAGGAAAATGATAGTTATATGTCTTTTAGAGCATAAACAATTCTTTAATACCATAGGAGAAAAAATCACAAAATTCTTTCAAGATTGCTAGTTGTAGAATCTAGGATTAGTTGTATCCTGAAGGTGATTTTCCTGGAACCCTATAGCAAGCTCATTCAAGTGGGGGCAAATATCATCTTAAAGCTAACAAATTTATTTGTCCCTCTTACACCTTTAACTTGGTTCAGTGGTTTCGAAACTGAATGCGCCTATATCCAGGGGTAATACCAACTAAAAATCTACTATTATTAATAAGACTTACAACCATAACTCTCACAAAAATAAACCAAACCAAATCCCCAATACACCCACAGGTGCTCTCATGCTAACACAATGGACAACCATAGTCTCTATCTCTCTTACTAGACAAAGCTTAGTCTTTCACACACTACAAAGGCAAAACCACCACTCTTTTTATAGGGACTATTGCACCTCCTTACTTCTTTGTTCTCTTATAAATGTGGACTTATAACACTAACAAAAATTAATGCACCTCCATATTATTCTTTTAGCTAGCCCTATTTGAAATTCCAAAGCAACTAGAAAACCTCTAAATTATATCAATAGGGCTGGACTTAAACTCTAAGAATCACTAAAGTCTAAGATTTGGTCACAGAGAAATTAGATGTTAGAACGTCTTGCAATTTCTACAATTAGTAAGGTTCTTATTGGGCTTTTTGTCATGGACATGAGATATTGGATAGTTTTTTTGAGGGTGAGATGATGTTGATTCAAAAAGAGTATTGTAAACATGGTCAAGTTCTTTGACAATAAGACCAAAAGAAGACATGATAGAGAGCAAAGAAAGAAATGTTGACCACATAAAGAGGTAAGAAATGACAAATAACAATTTTATTTGTTAAGATATGATTGCAGACTAAGTCCATTTATTTTACTTTTCTAATTCTAATTGTCCTAATAATCCAAGTCCTAACTGTCATGAATCTAAGAAAGTGCTAGTCACATGTGTGTTATGCACAAAAAAATTAGTTTCATCACAAGTGAAGCTCCTCTTAATTGTTTATAGAGCCCAATCAACTTGTCTAATATAGAACTTAGCATACACTAGCACAACACAAACTAATCTAATTCAATTAAATATCCAATCAATCAAAGTATCACAAATTTCCCCACTTAATCGATCTACCATGAGACTGTAATTTTTGTTATGGAAGAAGATTGGATATTATTTACGTAAAAGCAATTAGAGACTGTTCAAGATTGAATTTGAATCCTACAGTTGAAATGCTTCATGGCAATAAATCTAGCAACAAAAAATTTCACAAATTTTTTTTACAGTTGGGTGGCAAATTGTCATTAATTAGCATGTAAACAAGTGATGCTAGTGGTAATAATGAACTCAAATGAGATAAGAACCAGTAAAAATTTGTAGGCCGATCAACCATCACAAAAAATTGCGTGAAAATTATTGTGTTACTCTTTGCACAGATATAAATTTGATAGTTACACTCATATGAGAGTAAAAACTCAATTATTGTGAAAAATGTTGCAAAAACATTACTCTTTGCATGGATATAAATTTGATAGTCAAATTTCATGGATTTAAATTATTTAATTATTTTAAATAATTATTTGGTGTTCCCTCAGCCAACAAACTTGGTGAATTAAAAAAAAAAAATGTATCATTATCGTTGAAGACATTGAATTTGCTTTTGTTTAAGAATTTGGGCAAGTTGAAGAACCGGTTCAGCATTGTTGAAGGTAAAAAAAAAAAAAAAAGAACATAAATTTAGTTGATAGCTTTGAAGAAAATGATTCCGTTGAAAGAGTTGAATAATTCTTTTATTCAATCATGTGGTAAAATATAAATTCAAAGTTTGTGTTGGACAGTTGGATTGTGAGCAAGATGAGATATTGTTTAGGTAGAATAGAACGAGCAATAATGGTTGAAAAATGGTTTTGCATGAACAGTTTACAACTAAAGCTCTGTGTTTATTACATATAAAATATACACATTTACATTCAAAAAATAATCTGTGTACAATGTAAGCAATAAGATGGACAAAATTGCTAAATGCCTTTTTTGGGAAAACTAAGCAGTGTTTTGTCCTATTTATCAAACTAATTAGAGAAATGCCCCTCTTTTAAAACTCAATTTTCTCAAAATCAAGTTATAAAAAAAAAAAAAAAAAAAAAATTGGAGCCCTATAGCGGCCTTTTTAAGGACCTATAGTGACATTTTTAGGACCTATAGTGACGTTTTGTAACTCAACTTCCATTAAATCGAGTGCTAGGCAAATCGCATTTGTGAAACTATTTTACTTGTTTGACTCATTTCAAATCGAGAAATTTAGTCGTCCACAAATTCTGGCACGCCCGGTGGGACATCTTTACCTCTCATCTCATTCTCCTTCAAAGAAAGAAATCTTCATCATCTTGCTACCAACTTCAATGGCCTCTAGCAAGAACATTCAAGCTTCAACAATAGCTACTTCAACTAAACTTAGTACGGCTACCACCAACAACTACATTGGTGCAATCAATTGTAGCCAACCTAAAGCTCATAATCAACTTTAATCTCAATCAACCAAGGAAGCCATGGTCCAGACAATCATCTCCTTAGACCTTCTTGCAAGAAAGAAGGTCATCAACAAGGACGTCTCCACCTTGGAACACCTCAAGTATGGGGGCAAATCCCCTTCTTCCTTCACAAGAAATTGGTCGCACAATTTCTCTCCCATTAAAGGGAACCCAAAAAATGGGATTTCACGTGCTCACTTCAATTCACTTCCTTCTCCATCATCTTGGAAAATTGTGTCAATCATGATGACTAACACCACTACCATGGAAGAAAAGATGGTTGAAATGGAACAAAGGGCCGTCCTTCTCACAAAAGCACTTGAAGATAAGGACCTCCAAATTGCAACTTTAATGAACAAACTCAAAGTACAAGATCTTGGTGAATCAAACCATGGTCATAAATTCACATCCGCAAAGGATGACGAAGGGAGAGAAATTGAAAACACTTCTCAACACGGACATTCCACCTCAATGGCTTCGTTGTCAGTCCAACAATTACAAGACATGATAACAAATACCATCCGAGCATAATATAGAGGTTCTTCTACAAGTTCTCTCACATATTCAAAACCCTACACAAAGCGCATCAACAACATGAGGATGCCAAATAGGTATTAACCCCCCAAGTTCTTACAATTTGGTGGCAAAGGAAACCCTAAGCAACACGTGGCTCACTTTGTAGAAACCTGTAAGAATGCAGGGACTTAAGGAGGCCTCCTTGTAAAGCAATTTATTCATTTGCTCAAAGGGAATGCGTTTGACTGGTATACAGACTTAGAACCCGAGTCAATCGATAGTTGGCAATAACTTGAAAGGGAGTTCCTCAACTGATTCTACAGCACACAACGCACGCTTGGCATGATGGAGCTTACCAATACCAAGCAATGGGAAGATGAGCCGGTGGTCGATTATATCAATCGATGGCGTTCTTTGAGCTTGGATTGCAAGGATCGACTTTCTGAAATTTTTGCTGTAGAGATGTGCATCCAAGGCATGCATTGGAGACTTCTTTACATCCTTCAAGGAATAAAATCTCAAATATTTGAAGAGTTAGCAACTCGCGCACATGACATGGAGTTGAGCATTGCTAGCCATGGGAGTACAAATCCTCCCATACTTGAGGAAAGCAAAAAGGAAGTAAGGAAGAATGATAGGAATGCAAAAGTCAACCTCAAAGACCCAATGGTTGTTAACACTACCGAAGTCAAGGTTCCAAGAAGAGGAGAAAATACAAAACGACTTGAAGGATGGCAAAAGAACGAGGTACATCGTCTGACTTTAAAAGAACGAGAACAAAAAGAATATTCGTTCCCCGATGAAGATGTGACAAACATCTTTGAACAACTACTACAATTGAAACTGATTGAATTGCCAGAATGCAAGCGACCAGAAGACATAGGGAAAGTTGATGACCCTAACTACTACAAATATCATCGCATCATTGGCCACCCAATCCAAAAATGCTTCGTCTTCAAAGAACAAATCATAAAGCTTGCCAAAGAAAACAAGATTGATCTAGACTTCAATGAAGTCGTCGGGTCAAACCATGTCACCGTTGCTTGTGATGTACTTCCAACTCTTAGGCAAGGGGCAAACACCATCAAAGCTTACAAATTGATTAACAATGATAGCGTACAGATCGGCCCTATCAATGGGAAGTTCCTCAAACGCTTCTATGCTTGAACATCGAAGATTGCTCCTTGGCAAGAGCTTAAACTGCCCACTGTAGCACTGCGAGAGTATATGATGTCTTCCCAATACCTTTGAAAGCGCACTAATAAGGAGAAATTAATCCCAATATATGTCACCAATTGCTAGTGTGGCATCATGGTTGGATGCCCATGTCGCCCTTGAGGCCGAGGTCATGGGTTCGATTAGTGGTAATACCCGCTATTACACACTGAGCCCTCCTTTTTGCAAAAAAAAAAAAAAAAAAAAAAAAACAACGACAACAACAACAACAACAAAAATAAATCTTGACTTGATCCATTTCCGGGGTACGTAGGCAACTTGGTATCATTTACTAAGTTTAGTCACATTAAAAGATGAAAGATTCTCAATCTAGCTTGAAGAGTTTTTCAACGGTCATCAACATGCTCTTAAGGTCCCTTTGGTTGGCAAGGCATTGCTTAAAGATAGTCAATTGCTCAATAGAATGATCAAAGATTGTTGTAGTTGAAGATGAAGACTGTAAGGAGTTGACATTGCTTAGCTTTCCTTGAAAAATGATGACAAATATAAGTTGATTCTTGGTTGTGGGGCAAAATAAAATCTTCAACCTCTTTTGCAAGAAATGAAGTCTGCATGGCATTGCCCATCTTCTATGGACATTCTCCCATATTTTTGAAGTATGCTTCGCATCACTTATCTCTTGGGGGCATCTTCTTGTACCTTGCAAGTCTAAGCTGCATCCTCTCTCTTCTAGGTTGTGTCACTTCATATCTCTGAAATTTGAACCACATCATCTCCCTTCTGAGTGGTGTCATTTCATATTATGTCTTTGAAATCTGGACGACGTCAACTTCCTCCAGAATGGTGATAGATTATATATCCGAAGTCGGTGTTGCATAATCTCTCCCCTATGGGCATGTTCATGCAATGTTAAAATTCTTGGTAGCATGTTTTAACATCTTCAAAGTCTTGGCAGCATGCTCTGGCACAGCTTTAATATGAAGTGTTGACGTGGCTTCATGGCTAAGATGAAATGTTGTCATGGCTTCATGGCAAAGATGAACGTTGGCACGGCTTCGGTGCGAATGAAGTGTTGACGTGGCTTCACGGCAAAGATGAATGTTGACACGACTTCGGTGCGAATGAAGTGTTGGCATGGCTTCACGACAAAGATGAATGTTGGCACGACTTCAATGCAAGCGAAGTGTTAATATAGCTTCATGGTAAAGACGGATGTTGGTGCAACTTCAATGCGAATACAAGTGCTAATATGGAGTGTTGACATGGCTTCATGACTAAGATGAACGTTGGCACGACCTCGGAGCTAATATGGAGTGTTGTCGTGACTTCATAAAAAAGATGAATGTTGACACGACTTCAGTGTAAATGATGGTGCGACTTCATAATAGATGCAAGTGCAAATATTACTTTAGTCAATAAAGTAATGGTGACACTTCAGTGCAAATGAAGTGTTAATGTAGTTTCATGGCAAAGATGGGTGTTGGCATGGCTTCGGCGCGAATGAAATGTTGGCATGGCTTTAGTACAAGAACAAATGCTGGCACAGCTTCATGATAAAGACTCTTGATGTGGCTACGTTGCAAAGACAAGTGTGGAACACGCTCAAACAAAAAAGTGCTAGCATAGTTTCATTAACGACCATTACTAGTATTGCTTTATTGCCAACACTAGAGGCGATACGACTTCAAAGACAAGTACCGGCAATAGCATTGTTGCCTGGCTGAATATCCTTATGGAAATGTCATTGCAAAGACGAATATCATTAAAAGATTGTTGTTGCAGAAAAAGAATGTAACAACATGAGGGCATATGTCACTGCAAGAACGTTGCTATGCAAAGCCACCAAATGCATGCAAACACTTCTATGAGAATGTCAACGTAAAGTTTGATGTCAAAACCCAAAGCCTAAGGAAACTGTGTTGCAAAACAAAAACAAGCAACAAAAAAATTTGTCAGGGAAAAAGTCTCATAGCACGTAAAAAAAAAAAAAAATCTTGAAAGCTGGAGAAGAAGACTGAAGGGTAGGAATGCCTAAATGAACGAAGCCAATCTCACGTCTTATATAGAGCACTTCTGCTAAACTAGCAGACAAGAAAAATGAAGAAAGTCAGCAAACCATTAAATGGTTCCACCAACTAGCCAGTGAAAAAAACTATATTCACATTTCAGAAATGCGAAAACAATTGGAGCTCAAAGTGAGATTTTGCACATTCACAGCACTCGAAGTCAAAGAAGACTGCACCGAATTTTGAAATGATGGAGGATATTCAGCCATGGAGACAGAAGATATTGGCACATTACCTACCTCACAAATCTGAATCTTGGCACCATCCTGTCAGGGCAACCACCGCAAAATTAGACCAAAAAAGGCCATAAGTCCAACAAAGACCCTTGGCTTTCTCAATCAGAATTGTGAAAATCCAAACATCATTTCACAAAACTGACCCTTCAGAAATCTCAAACGGCCATCGATCTAAAAAACCCATAAAGGTCATCAACCACAGAGCCACCACGCGCCACCATGTGCCGCCACAAACTCGCGATGACCAACAGTTTAATCATTGAAATCTGTGCAAATCAGGCCACCATTTCAGAAAACAGATAATACCAGGATATTCTACGGCCTTAGATCTACAAAACCCAAGAATTTCAAGACCAAAAACGGTGTCACGCGCCTCCACACGCCGCTTGAAGATCTATTGGTCACTGCCTCAGTTGCACGTGCCCCCACGCGCCTCTAGCAGAATAGACGCGTTTCTACGCACCATGCGCCTCACACGCGCACCTCTACTCTATGACGTCATGATGACGTCATCTTCCACTACCCGGACTAAGCCGAAAATCTGACCCGGTCCGAACCGCTAAAAAAAAAAAAAAAAAAAAAGAAAGAAAATGCTTTGACCGAGTGAGCCTTTGACTTTGACCAAAAAGTCAAAATTTTCAAGACGGACCTGTCCCACTCAATTGTTTGAGTACAGTCTGATTTTGGGATCCGTTTCTCCATTCGAAACTTGAAAATTGCGCAAACATCCAATTTTCAGAAAGTTGACTTTTGCAAAAATTTTGACTAAAAGTCAAAATTTTTAAGATGGACCTATCTTGCTCAATTTTTCTTGTACATTCCAATTTTGGAGTCCGTTCCATCATTTGAGACTTGGAAATTGCACAAATGACTCAATTCCAAGGTAGTTGATTTTTGTGTTGAGGTCTACCTAAAGTCAAGATTTTCAAGCCAAACTTGTCTTGCTCAATTTTTCGCAACTTGGAAATCACCAATCTGATCCACATATCCGAAGTATTGACAGTGTCCAAAACTTAAGCTCCCAAGATCGAAACTTGAGATTAATCCATTTAGTTTAGATCCCCTCAAGGTTATTCTCCAGACCCCTTCAAGGCTTCCCTTTCAAAGTACAGATGAACTCTCACAAGTGTGTCTTGAACTTGAAATTACATAGGGTCACCCGTCCAACCTACCATTCCCGTTCAATGCCTACCAGTCTCCAACCTACCACTCTCGTTCGATGCCTACCAGTCTCCAACCTACTATCCCCTTTTCGGTGCCAAACATTCCCACCTACCGTTCGATGCCTACCAGTCGGGAATCTACCATTCTCACCAGAAATTCACCAACCGCCATTCTCAATTACCCATCTACCATTCTTCGTCTCTCCACTATAAATAGAAGGGCCGGATTCATCAAGAACTCATTAAGAAAAACACACTCAGTCATGAAATGAAGATTTGCCTATTTCAAATTTTCAAGTCCTCCTTCTCACAGCCATTTCTCACTATGGCTTCATCATTCTCAACACTTAGCAACCAATATTGCTTCATAATCAGTTTGAAATCAACCCTCTCATGGTTCGGTAGAAACCCTCTGCATAATATCATTATAGTTTTGAGATCCAAACAAATTTTGTTTCTCCACTTAACAACCACAGTTGTCCATAAAATTACTCATAACAAGGTCTGCACTGTGGTTCCATGCTTCCTTAGATTTGGTTGGTCAGGAAATCCAAGTCCAGTTGATACACCTGTTCCTAGGCTCAGGGCTTTTGTAATCTCTCTCCAATTGCTTGGTCTTCCAGCAGAGGTAGCAATTCGGAACAAACAGCAACTTGGTTGGTTTCTAAGACCAGAATCACAAGTTAGCTCCATCTTTCATTTTTTTGTGCTTTTCCAACAAGAAACAGTAAATGAAGATGGTAAAAAGTGTTGGGGTATCCTACAAATTGTCTTTCATCCAACACTTGAAACAACCTCCAAGGCGCCAGCTCATCAGAATTGAGCCTTTGGAGCTGGTAAATGGTCACTAGAGCCTTATTCCATGTCCCCACTCCAGTGGGACCCAAAGGTCATCGTTGCTGGTACCTCAAAACACACCTTCTGGAATTACTCCAACTTAAATTTGCCTTGAAGTGTTTTAGAAAGTACTCTTCTGAAATTACTTCAACTTAGCGTCCGTCGGCATGGTCCTATCACACAGGCGCATTCTACGACTTGCCGCTGGAACTCATTTAGCATGTAGTCAATCCGGGATCCAAAGTTGTACTTCCCAGAAACATCTACACTAGAGGATCCCTGATGTATAGGGCCAGCGCCATGGTGGCGTATGTTTCACCCATTCGCTTTGCTTCATTCCCATCTTCTTCACACAGTCACCATCTCCACCTCATCTCCATCGTCTTCTTCTCACAACCATCAGCATACCCAAAATCCTTAAGTTTCTGAAATTACTTCAACTTAACCTGAGTGAAATGATGACACATGCGCACTCAACCACTTTCCCACATGGCCTCGCCTTAATCCGAAGTATACTCTTCTGAGATGACTTCACCAGCGATTCTTAAAAACACGAGGCTAGCCCCATGACTTTGTATGTTGTACCTAGCCACCATCCTCGCGTCTTCCCCATCTTCTACACCCTGTGATCGCCGCCAACGATCCAAAAACACTCTTCTGAAGTTACTTCAATTTAACCTCTGTTGAGAAGGCTCGATCATGCAAGTACATTCAAATACAGGCAGACCCCTTTTTGGTTTCATCAAAGCCTTTCATATGGATGAGTCTACTCTTCGAAAATTATCTCATCCTGCTGAAAACTCCACCACCTTCAACTACTTCATTTAAAGAGCCAAGTGCAAAAAAGTCTGTTTTCGAAACTCATTCTAACACCACACTCTGAAACTATGTGCGTGAACGAGTCTCGAGGGGGCATTTGTAGACAGGGAAAATTTTCGACCTATCAGAAGTTGACACGTCACACTACCTAGTCCACAAAATACAACCAATTAGAAAGCGCCACGTATTGCTGCTAGATTTTGCTATCACTACTTAGAAACCAACAGAAATTTGCCAAATGTCATGCAAAGACCAATCACACATCAACACACGTGTAAGCGATGACATAAGCAACCTCGCACGTGTAAATGATGACACAATCAATCTAGCACGTGTAAGCGATGACATAAGCGGACCAATCAAGCTCAAACTCCGCCACGTGTCGCTCACATACCCTTAAACTCCTATAAATAGAAGCCTTCCTAAGGCATTTAAAGGGAGCTGAAAAGAGGAGACCAAGCCATCTAAAGCACAAGCAGCATCAGAAAAGATTCAGAAGTCCAAAAGCTCTGTTGGAATCAAGCCCTGAAGCCTTTAGCAACTTCAAGAACTTCAACCTTCAAATACAAAGAACATTTGAAGTAGAATCATCCAAACGATTTGCTTAGATCCTAAAGTTCACTGGAATCAAGCTTAAAAGCCTTCAGAAACATCAATAAATCACAAATCAGTGAAGCTCTACGGATTCAATCCTCTAAAGCACCGAAGAACTTCCACCACAAACCTTCGAAGACGAAGAACGCACCAAGAACACGAAGAACGTGAAGAACAAAGGATTTCTAACAAGCTCATAGCCATAAATTCATTGTAATTCCGTTTCAAAGATCTTCGATTCATTCTTCAGCCAAATTGAAGGATATCTTGTGTTCAAGTCAAAATCACATTACCACAAATCCAATCAACAAATCTTTCAAGGAGATCGAATCAGAAGATCACTCTTTTGTAATCACAGAAAATTGTACCACACATTCATCAATACAAAATTACATTTGTGAAACTATTTTACTTGTTTGACTCATTTCAAAGCGAGAAATTTAGTCATCCACACAAGTGCTTAATATTCTCGGCATGGTTATAGGTAGATCCTTTGGACAAAAGTGGGTGGCAGTTATCCATTTGAGATCGACAAAGCAATTGATCTTGAAGCACACTTTTGTTATTTTGTCCTTGTAATCAAATTATAAGTCTTGTAATATAAGTCTATATGTCAACAGAACTTTTGTTATTTTGTCCTTGTAATCAAATTATACTCTTATATCTTCTATGACACGACCAATAGTTGAGAATGATATTTGCATTTGTCACTAAATTGATTATTCAATTATGTGTTTTCTACTAATTTTGATGGGAAAAAAAATGTATATAGTCTCTTACCATCTTTTTTATGAAATCAAAACTACCATAATTGGCTTAATAACATTTCAAAAGATAAGTCATAAACATCATTATAGAAATTGAAATATCATGAAAAGAATAACTACATTTTATTACATTCTCTTGGTTTGTACTTTACATACTTGTAATGGTTTTGTATAAATAAACAAAGCTGCTAAAGTGTCAAAATTGGACAATACAACATAATACTCAATTCTTTCTACCACATTACTTGTTTCAAACTAAAAAGAAGTTAACATGTATCAAATCTAAAACTTCAATATCTTCAAGATACATGACCTCAATCACTCATGAATTTGAGTGTTAATTTTTTGCTTCCATCTTTATTAATTTTTGTCCCTTTAAATAGCATTCAATGCACAACATATGTGCAATACAACTTATGATAAGCACCTAACTATTAGCATAAACTTGATAATAACTAACTAGCAAACAACCTAATTCCATCCTCTACACTTCCAAAAGTATAGGAAATAAGTTATTAATAATTTCTATCTCTAACTAAGGAATCCTTCTATTTAAGGAGACCAGCCAGACTTCAATCTTGGAACTTCATTACTTATCCATCTCATCGTGTCATCCAAGCCAATAATGACAGCTCTTTCACATTCAACTTATTGATCCTCATCCTTGGCCTGTTGCTCATCCTCATCTTCATCCATGGCAAGCCGAGGTTCCCTTTGCTCCAAGTTTGTCTGAAACATTGCAAAGAATTATCTATAGTATCCACCATTGCATCATTAACTGCATTCAAAAGTGTATTAAAATGCACACTAGTTTGCTAACACAAAAAGGCTTGTCAATCTAATGATTCCCAATTTCTATCCCTATTTAATGAAACTCAATAGCAAAGCAAGCAACGCAGAAGGCATAACATGAATGATTTATCCTATCAATTATTAACTTCAGGCTGTGAAAATAAGATTTTGTTCCTGGTAAGGATAACTTGAACTTCAAACAAGGCATAAGAGCCAATATCAAAATCGCTAGAAGAATTTCAAAAGTTTTTTCCTATCCAAATTTTCACGATAATTGTTGAAGTTGGCAAACCATAATGCACACTTAACTTCATTTCATGGAATTTGATTCTCCCTTGCTTTGTTGTTGACATTCAATTCGTGGGATTGGATTCTTTCATATTCCCTCAATTTCTTAGTAGCCAAACAGAATTAAGAAAAAGTTTCCAGTCTTGGGAATCATGTCAGTAAGAAATATATTTCTTATTAGTTTACAAAACTGGTCCTCTAATTGATGATATGACTAAATACCATTGCTTGTGCATAAACTAAGTAAAACTTATAGCATGGTCATAGCACTAATCTTGATCTAGTGCATATAGCATTGTACCTCAAATCTAGAAACTAAAAATGACTTGCAAATCAAAGTAACATGTTTATGTCTTGTTCACGACACTCAAGACTCAAGAGTTCATATGATAATATGTCCAAGAATAAATCTTAATGATTGAACTAAGCTTTTCTCATAGAAATAAACAAGTTTCATGAAAGGCCTAAACCCAAATGCTTTGAAGATTGACAAAGTCTTTTCATTGGGGCATTTTATCAAGCATGTGGAGTACAGAAGGAATGAACATAAATTTTGATATCCATTGGCCATGAATTCCTAAATACCCAAAACTAAAATTATTCAAGAAAAATCATTCATTATAGAATAACCATAATCATGAAAGAGATCAACATGGGTATCAAAGAAAAAAAAAATCAACAAGAACGCCTATGGCATAAAATTTTATGGGCTAGAAAATCAGGGAATTTCATCTTACCAAAAGAAAGGGAAAGTAGACTCACCCTAGTCATTGCTTGAAAGGATATGTGATTCCTTGAATCTCGAAGCAAGCATTCTCATCCTTTGTTAGAGGAACAACTACTTCTCAGATTTAAAAGTTTGGATTGCCCATTAAAGCATTTGAATATCCAGGGCCAAGAAGCGAGGGATTACAGAGAGGAAACATGAAGGAGGCATGCGGCGATGAGTGGGGTAGTGCCGAGTGAGAAGTTGGAGACGATGACCTAGCTTCGGCAGAAAAAGCATTTTGTTTGGCGTTGGGGAAATGACCCCCGAGACATATTGAGATAGTCATTGTATTCAATAAAACAAATTTTGAAAAGGTTTCAAATACGAAATTTTCATTACCCGCCCATTCACATCATAAATTTGAATTTGCTATTTTGAATCTGCTTTCAACGGGGATAAACGGACGTTAGAGAATAATAAGCTGTGGTGGGGTGATGTGGCAAATAAGCTTATTTCATCCATTATAGTGATCTGTATTCTTCTTATTGGCTGGGACTACAAGGTTAGCATGCTGACCTCGTAGTCTCAGACTATCTAAAAATTTTTCAATAAAAAATAGTTGAAACTTGAAAGATAGATGCGGGACCCTTGTCAATTACTAGAGTACCCAATATGATTTGACGTTTAGTAGTTATGGTGATGGCTATGTTTACAAAAACTTTATAAGTTTATTTATGGTCTAAAATTGTCTTATTTAAGTTAAGAGTCTTGTAGTTCATGTTGGCATCTCTTGACGTTTTTAAGATATTTAGGATTTAAATCTCTCATTTTTTATTATAACTATCTAATTATCAACAAAATAATAAATTAATTAATAAATAAAATAACCTCAATTAAGGAGCTTAAGATACAATAATTTAACAAAGTAACAAGCAGGGAAATTCACACTATAATTTAAAACTTACTTGTATCAGCTCAACTTGAGCAATACAATCTCAGTGAGAAATCTTGATCGATCATTCGATACAATAGTTGATTTAATTGTTATGTTACTCCTAATGCTAAGACTTAATTATGCTATTTAAAAAAAATAAAAAAGACTTAACTATATGCTAAAGATCAAATGTAAATTCTGATCAATCTTCCTTTTTTTTTTTTTTTTTTTTTTTATACTAAGAACCTTGTAGTTTAATTGGTACCTCTCCATTTACAAAGTGTTTGGAAGTCTAAGCAGAAAGTGTTTGATCTAAAGGAAAAGTGTTTGAGTTACGAAATTAGTAACATATTGTAATTATCTCAAAAAGAAAATCTTTTTTTTTTAATCAATCATTCTTTATATATATATATATATATATAATCTTCAAATTCCTGCTATCATATGAATTTTAGGTTTCATTTTTCAAATAAATAAAATAAAATAAACAAACACTGCTATTTATTATTTAGTCTAATCTATTAGACTATTTCCACGAATGGTAAAGCACCACATGTAACCATCTATTATCTTCGATTAATCGAGAACAACATGCACCTTGTACACCTATCAACCCACTTACCCACCCTTGCTCCTCTCCTACAACCATTGGCAAAGTCATGATTTGACTTGAGTTTATATTTTATAAGTGGCGCATATATGCATACATGAACAAATGAGACCATTCTAAATAATAAATAAGCAATTGTTTTCATCTAAAAATATTTTTTTTTTGCTGAAAACATTTTACAACGAAACAAAGGAAACATAAGTAATTTTACATCATGAAAATCCCTCTAGTTTTCCTACAACAAGATTATCAAACCTCATAAAAAAACTATGTAGTATTCTTGGTATAAAAAACTAATCACATCTAACAAACAAATCTGATCAGGTCTAGCAGATTTGGGTGCCGAACTAAAATGAGATATTATAACTATTACCATTTCTCGGTTTTTTATGGTCAAGTCAACTTAATATGACTTGTATTTTATCACGAATAAAAAACACTTCTAAACATATTTTTTTAACATTTTTTATATTTCTTTCCATAAAAATTAGAGAACAAAGAAAACACTCAAAAATAAAATTTTGAATAATACATAAATCCTTAAATCTAATTTATAGCTAGTTTTCTAATCCAGTAATTCCACAACAAAATAAAAATAAACACGCACACCAATTATACATTAAGAAAATAAAGTTAGATCACATATACAAATTATTAAATATATAGTTTTAATAATTAAATATAACAAGCTAGATAAACAAAATAGTATATAATTAATTAAGAATAAAATTTATACTGAACTTATGAAAAAAAATAACTACACAATTTTAGTAGTAAATCCAATATTGAAAATATTTGCATTAAGAATTACATGTCAAGTCAATAAATAATGTCATTAGCATTTTTATTTACTAGCAGTCATTTATCTATATATATATATATATAACCGAAACTTCTGAAACTCCCATAATTTTCCACGTCACCACTATTTTTTTCTTTTTATTCTAGGTTTTATATCTTATATATTTATTATTTCTCTTCAACGTGTAATTATCTTTTCAGTGTTACAATATTTTAGTTTAATTAAGTAAAACTCTATTAGATATATTTTATTGACCTTTTCAGAGCTTATCACATCATTATTATTATTATTTATATATAATATAAAATTGAAGATTAAAAATTAATTATAATTTTTAAAGATACCTCACGTTAGAATTAAAAAAAATGACTCACTTTAGGTTTCAAAAAAAAAAACTTTAGGATTTAAGAAAAAAAGAGAAACTCCTGGTAGGACTCTCTCTTCTCTCCTTAAAACCCTAGCAATTACCATCTCAAAATCCTAAACTTAAATTCAGACTCACGTAAAAAAAAAAAAAAAAAAATAGGTTCTTTCTTTTTTATTTGCTTTCATATGTGTTTGAGATTTTCATTCTATCTTATTCTTTTGTTATGTTTAGAATTAATTTTCTTTTGAGTATTTGGGTTAATCTCTATATTTTGATAGTGTTTTTGTGGGTTTAGTTTTTGGGTTAAAATTTCTAATAATTATTTTATATTGTATATGGCAGATGAAATATATGGATTAATTTCAATTAATTATTTATTTGGATTCAACTTAAAAGATAATAGAATTAGGTGTTTCCATCGTCTGTTTTCTAATATCTGCATTCATAGTTTTTTTGTTTTTTTTTTTTTTCCTAGGGTTTTGATTTGGAAAACCGGTTTTGCTATTGATTCACCACCAATCTCCTCTTTCACAGGTAACTTCTTTTCTCTTTTTTCTCTCTTTGGAGTAGGTTTTTCTCTCTCACTCTTTGGGTTTTCAGTTTTGGTAGATATTTGGATTCCAATTGGTTCTTAATTTTTCCACTCCTACATAAAATTTTGATTTTTAGGTTTTTGAATGTTTTCATAGATATTTAGATTCCAATTGGTTCTTAATTTTTCCACTCCTACTTAGAATTTTGATTTTAGGTTTTTGAATTTCTGGGGTTTTGATTTAGAAAACCGGTCTTGCTGTTGATTCACCACCAATCTCCTCTTTCACAGGTAACTTCTTTTCTCTTTTTTCTCTCTTTGGAGCACTAGGCATTCATGAGCATATAGTGGAATTTCTCTCTCTCTCTCTCAATAGTGGAAAGTGATAATTTCAGCAATTGTGTAAACTGGCATTATGTTGCCTTTTCAGTCCCATTGAGGTCTAGCATCTTTGTACTGGCAATGTTAGAATTTAGATGCATCTTGGACATCAAGAATGATTAATGTAATTTATGAAAGATATTTGATTGAACAAGTATGGAATTAACTATATTTGTGTAATTTATTGTATTGAATCAGTTATATATTTTCTAAATGTGATCTCAAGCACTTAGTTATCACGATATCTCATTGTATGTGATAGATTTTATTACTTTGTAAATGATAAGTTTTATTAGTTGGGTATATAATTTATACCATGATATTGATTTTTTTTTTTTTTATTAAGAAAGTTATCAATAGCTTTCTCGTGCATCGCTTGGGTTAGCGACTAGTTTACCATATAAAAAATCTAATATAATTTTAGCATACAAGTTTACATTGAAAATCTTTCTCAAAAAAAAAAAAAAAAAAAGTTCACATTGAAAATTCATTAAAAAATATATAATGTTATAATATAGTTAGAGAACTCTACTAACCTTTACCACCTCTTATGATGTATGGAAAACTCTAATAACTTTCAAAGGGTTATTTAATGGGAGAGTGAAAAATGTAGCAGTAGTAAGTAGAGGAAAATGGACATTTGCCCCTACTTTACAAGGTCACCCATCTTTTCTTCGCAGATGATAGCCTGCTGATTTGTAAAGCAAGCGTCTATGAGTGCCAACAACTCATTGATATACTCCAACTCAACGAAGCTGCATCTGGTCAAAAGGTTAAATACTAATAAGTCATAAGTATTTTTTAGTCGTAATACCCTTGAAGAAGTGAAGAGTGAGGTAATGAGTACCCTTGGACTTATGAGTGACTTTCGGCACTCCAAGTATCTTGGCCTACCATCTATTATTGGCAAGTCAAAAATTGAAGTCTTTGCAGAAATCAAAGAGAGAGTGGGGAAAAAGTTGTTAGGTTGGAAGGAAAAAATACTATCTATAGGTGGCAAGGAGGTCCTCATAAAAGCAATTGCCTAAGCAATTCTGACATATACAATGAGCTGCTTTCAACTACCAAAGGGTTTGTGTGATGAGATGGAAGGGATGATGCGAAGATTTTGATGGGGACAGCGTAAAAAAGAAACAAAAATAGCTTGGGTGAGTTGGAAGAAGCTGTGTAAATCAAAGCTTAGAGGAGGAATGGGATTCCGAAACCTTCAAGCTTTCAACCTTGCAATGTTAGCAAAGCAAGGCTGGAGATTGCTAACAAAACAAGACTCCCTTGTGGCTCGAATCTACAAAGCTCGATACTATCCCCATGGAGATGTCCTCCAGGCAAAGCTTGGGTCAAATCCCTCGTACACTTGGAGAAGTATTCTAAATGGGTTGGACGTGATTAAGCAAGGAACCCGATGGCGATTTGGTAATGGAAATTTGATCCACATTTGGGATGACAAATGGATGCCCACGCCCACAACCTACAAGGTAAACTCCCCCCCTCCCCCCCTCCCCCAAAAAAAAGCTGTTTGATGACTTTCCCATGGTCTCCTCGCTGATTGTTAGAGCATCTGTATCAAGTGTGGTAAATGTGCCAAATGCCAAATATTTGGCACATTTACCACACCAAACAAAAAAATGAAGATTTATGAGATGTGGCAAATCTCAAAATTTATACCACATTGCTACAGTACCATTGCAAATTTGCAACGGTACGGACAGATGTGGCAAAAGTTTTAATGTTTTATATTCTCTTTTCTCTCTCCTCTCTCTTCATTTTTTTTTCTTTTCTCTTCTCTCTCACAAACCGGCTCCCTCTCTCACATCAGACCCAGCTCTTCCCTTCTATCTCACTCACCGGCTCGCCATCGTCACTCTGATTCGATCGCCACTCCGATCGGATCATTGGTCTTCTTTCATCGCCATCGTCACTCCGATCGGCGAATCATCGGTCTTCTTTCATTGCCATCGTCACTCCGATCGGATCATCGGTCTTCTCTCATCGCCATCGCCACTCCGATCGGACCTAACTCTTCTCTCATCGCCACTCCGATTGGATCATCGCCGTTGGAGGCTCAAGCGACATGGGTGAGGCCACTCCGATCATTGTTATCGTCATCGCCGCTCTGATCTCACTGATCGCTCTCTCTCTCTTTTGGTGGTTAGTTGTTTTGATTGTTGGTGGTTGGCTGATTTTGGTTAATGGTGGTAGGCTGATCGGATTGTGGGTATGAGATTTGGGATGGGTATGAGATTTTGGTTGATGGTGGTTTTTCTGGTGTAGGGGCTGATATTGGTTGTAGTGTTTGTTTGAGTTTTTTTTTTGGTAGCAAGTGGCTGATATTGGTGGTCGGTGGTTGATTTGTGGGGGTGGCCGGTGGTTGTGGGCTGTGGCGGTTGAGCTGCGGTGTGGGTTGTTGGTGCTGTTACTATTGTTGATAATAATGAATTAGGAGATAATATATTATTTTAATGTGTAGGAAATATTATTTTAATGTATAGGATTGAATTATAAAATATCTGATAAATGAGATGTTGTAAAATGATGTGGTAAAATAATAAAGTAGGTGTTTGATGTGGTAAAATGGCAAAAATTTTGCAACATCTGATAAGGATGCTCTTAGAGATACTAGAAGATGGAAAATTGATCTTGTCAAATCTATTTTCCTTCCTTTTGAGGCAAACACCATTCTTAATATTTCACTAAGCTACAATCTTCCTAAGGACAAGATTATATGGGTTGGTAATAGAAAGGGGGAATTTACAGTTAAAAGTGCTTATTACATTGCCCTCAAGGTGATTGGAGCAAAGGATGAAGGAGAAAGTTCCACTAGGGATGGTAGGAATGCTCTTTGGAAAAGATTGTGGCATCTTAATATACCAGCAAAGACAAAAATCTTTGCATGGAAAGCATGTATGGATGGTCTCCCAACGGCGATAAACTTAAAAAAGAGAGGGGTTAATATTGATGAGCTTTGCCTATGCTGTGGAAGAGGACCTAAGTCAATCTCTCATTCCCTAATTTCTTGTGGCATCGCTAGGAGAGTTTGGGATTGCTGGATGGACCGCCTTTTTAAGATCCCTTCAAGTCCCTTGGATTTTTCTTACTTAGCTATGGAGATTTTGGCACAAGGAACATCTTAGGACCTTGAATTCTTTTTTGTCACGGCATTGTCAATCTAGTACAATAGGAACCAGTGGTGCATGAATCGGCTTACCAATCCCCCAATCAAATTTGGAGCTTTTCTAGAAGGTATTTATAGGACTATAAGGAGATAGTCCCGCCCTTAAGCCTTCTTAGGTCTCATGAGGGCAATAGATGGGTAGCCTCACCAGCTAGTATGGTTAAAATTAATGTGGACGAAGCTACATCAGAAAATGGAAGGAACTCAAGTGTGGGAGTGATCATTAGAGACTTTCAAGGCTTGGTGGTAGTAGTATGCTCAAGGTACCTTTCTGGCCTATTTACCTTTGACGTGGAAGTACTTGTTGCTGAGTATGGCATCCTTTTTGCCCGAGAATTGAAGCTCTCACAAGTAATCATAGAGTTGGATTCCTTGTTAGTGGTGAAAAGCTTAATTGATAAAGAAACTGATAGAAGTCTAGGCCACTTGTATTCTGGTATTAGTCAAGTCCTTGAGTTCTTCAGTAGGTGGGAAATTAAGCATGTGAAAAGGAAATACAACAAGGTAGCTCATGAGCTCGCCCAACTTGCCATGAGGAATGAAGCTTCTCAAAGATGGATAGGGGTCTCCCTTCTCATGTTTCAAAATCTTATCTAAGCAGAATGTAGTTAACTAGGAGCTTCTGGGTCTTTATTGATCTCTGTTGCACTCACTTTTCTTTCTGCTTGTATCCAGTTTCATATATAAAAAAAAAGGGGGGGGGGGATTTTTTTTTTTTTTTTTTTTTGGTTTTAGGTTTAAGTGGAGTGTTATTCCCCAAAGGGAGGTGAGTGTAACTACAGACAATGAAAAAATAAAACAAAAACATATTCCCAAAAATAAATTTTATTTATTTTATTATTTTGGGTAAAATATAGTTATTTTTATATTAAATTTCAATAAAAGAAATAAATTTTATTTATTTATCATTTTGGGTAAAATATAGTTATTTTCTATATTAAATTTCAATAAAACTACAATGTACATGAGGGGTAATTCTACCGTACCCACTAGTAGGCAATCTGCTATATTAGGTTACCAAAACATCACACTTGATGTTACCACTCTCACATTGTATAATACTAACATCACATGTGACTGTATTTTTGTCACATTCGGTAGTTCTCTTATTTTTTTCTCACATTTGATGGTACCATTCTCACATTTGATGGTACCATTCTCACATTGTGCGATATCAACATCACATGTGACTATACTTTTGTCACATTCGATGGTTCTCTTATTTTTTTTTCTCACATTTGATGGTGCCACCTTCACATTGTGCAATACCAAAATCACATGTGACTGTACTTTTGTCACATTCAGTAGTTCCCTTATTTTTTCTCACATTTGATGGTACTATCTTCGCATTATGCAGTACCAATATCATATGTGACTGTACTTTTATCACATTTGGTAGTTCCTTTATTTCTTTTCTCACATTTCATGGTACCATCCTCTCATTACGCAGTACCAACATCACATGTGGCTATACTTTTGTCACATTCGGTGGTTCTTTTATTTTTTTTCTCATATTTGATGGTACCATTCTCACATTGCGTAGTACCAACATCGCATGTGACTGTACTTTGGTCACATTCAGTGGTTCATTTATTTTTTTCTCACATTTGATAGTACCATCCTCATATTGCGCAGTACTAACATCACATATGACTGTACTTTTGTCACATTCGATGGTTCCCTTATTTTTTTTTCTCATATTTGATTGTACCATCCTCATATTGCACAGTACTAACATCACATGTGACCGTACTTTTATCACATTTGGTGGTTCCTTTTTTTTTTTTCTCACATTTGATGATACCATCCTCACATTGTATAGTATCAACATCACGTGTGATTGTATTTTTGTCAAATTTGGTGGTTCCTTTATATTTTTTCTTACATTTGATGGTACCATCCTTATATTGCGCAGTACCAACATCATATGTGACTGTACTTTTATCACATTCGGTAGTTCTCTTATTTTTTTCTCACATTTTATGGTACCATCCTCACATTGTGCAGTACTAATATCACATGTGACTGTACTTTTGTCACATTCAGTGGTTTTTTTTCCTCACATTTTATGGTACCAGTCTCACAAAGCGCAGTACCAACATCACATGTAACTGTACTTTTGTCACATTCAATGGTTTCTTTATTTTTTTTCTCACATTTTATGGTACTATTCTCACATTATGTGGCACTGCTCATCATAATAACAATTTTTTTAAAAATTCGTACCTCTAACAAATACCCTTGAAACCCTTAACAATTTTTGGAATACCCTTAGAAACTAAAAAAATGATCAAAATACCCTAAGAACCTAAAAATTGACCAAATGTTCTTGAAACCTAAAAAATGACCAAAATGATCCTAAAACCTAAAAAATGTCCGAAATAACTACGAAGCCTGAAAATGACCAAAATACCCTTAAAAAAATGACCATAATGCCCCTGATACCTAGAGAATGTTTATAATACCCTTTGAGACTCGAAAATGACCGAAATACCCTTAGTACCTCAAAAATGACCAAAATGACCCTGAAACCTAAAAAAAGGATCAAAATACCCTCGAAACCTAAAAAATGACCAAAATATTCTAATTCCCTCTAAAATTACCAAAATACCCTTAAAACCTAAAAAAATGATCAAAATACCATTAGAACCTTGAAAATGACCGAAATACCCTTAATATCTAAAAAATGATCAAAATACCTTCAAAACCTAAAAAATAAACGAAATACCCTTAGAACCTAAAAAATGATCGTAATACCATCAAAACCTAAAAAATGATCAAAAGATCCATAGAACCTAGAAAATGACTGTAATGCCCTTGAAACCTAAAATGATCAAAATACCCCTAAACCATAAAAATGACCAAAATACCCTCAAAACTTAAAAAATGACCAAAAATACTCTCCTAAAACTTGAAAACAACCAAAATTATCCCCAAAACTCTCTAAAATTACCAGAATAAGTTGTACTTTTTGTATACTTATTGAAACTTAAAAGATGATAAGTTATCTAAAAAAGCTATCTAGCATGTACGATTTTCAATAAGTTTGGTGTGAGCTCATAATTTCAAAATAATTTTATGTAAAAGTTCAATGTTACATTGATGGTTTCCTTTTCTTCCTCCTTTTTTTTTATTTTTTATTTTTTTATTTTTTTATTTTATTTTTATTTTTTTTAAGGCTAAATGAAATTGCTAAGATAGTTAGCTTTAAATGAAACTTCAATACTAAACTTTTCAATTAATTAAAAATTATCTTTCAGTTAACACTATTAATAAATTTTTTTAAAATATCTAATAAAAGTTTGATTATTTACTTCTACTATTTTTTTTTCACACTCTTACTTCTACTAACTCCATCAACAACTTTTCACACCCCTAATATTTAATGTAATAAACGAAATTTTTTTGAAGCCAACATTAAATCCCATGTTCACAACCACTGAATTTGACAATTTGAACTCCAATCAGACTTGCACTGCACAAAAAGAAATTTCAATGTTCAAATAGATACATGTTTGTTAAGCACTAAGATTATACCATCTTAAATAAAATTGTTGGGAACAACAATTTTTCACTAGTGATGGTTTCAATGACACTTCTTTTGCATCCATATCATCTTATAAAACTAGATCAAATAACTCTGCATGCTTTGATGTACATTTTTTTTTTCCATTTAACATGGTTTTTGAAACAATTTTTTTTAGTTGGCATATTTTTTAAACATATTTGTAAACTAGCATTTCGAGTTTGAGTCTTAAAGACTCGAGATTGCTTAAGGAACTCAAGCTTTTAAGACTCGAGTACAGGATCAAGTTCTAGTGATTCATATATATAGAACTTGTTCACAATATGTTGTTCGCAAAAAAAAAAAAAAAAAAAAAAACATTTTATGTATTCATCAAGACAAGATTAACTACAACATAAAGATGCAACAAATTGCTTAGTGATTTGATTATACACAATAGCAACAATATAAGCCAAAAATAATGTTATAGTCATGACTCATGACAAGTCTATTCCATAGTCCATACTTCAACATTTTTTTTTCCTAGGGCCAAACCTGATTCTTGCATTCCTTAAGGCCAAAACTGCAATTGACCAGTTGGAATAAAAAAAAGAGTTATTAATTAGGCATGGTGTAGGAGGTTTTGGCAGGGCACAGTCCAAGATTTCCCTGACTTATCATTCCAAGGGTCCAATAGGAGCATAGTAAACTTTAGAGAGCTTGTGAAATCTGGTGCATTTCTCAATCTGACGAATCACCTTCAAGATTGCATAACATGCATATAAAATAGCTTAACATCATTTTAAAGTTTCTAACAGATAATTTCACAAATATCTCCTATGCATTTCCAAAATCAAATCAAAACTAAAATAAAATATATTCAAAAATCTAATATGTATAGATCACTGTTAAGATTATACACATTCCAAGTTTAAACCAAGGAACATATTAACAAATCAATTTTCACATTAAGAAAATCAATTGGTTATCACCAGGAATATATATGATGACAAAGAAGATCCTTCACAAAGCAAAACCCAAGTTATTAAACTTTGAATCAAAACTTCAACAAGTAATGCACAATTTACTGTCAAACTACCTGCCAATAGTAGGGAAAACTTAGACACAAAGCTTGAGAATATATATATATATATATATATATATATATTAAATGACATTTTACTAATATACCCTTCAAACCCTAGGTATATACACTTATTAGTTGTTGTGATTTACTTTTTTTGACATTTGTGATATTGAGATATGTTTTAGTTTTGAATAATTATTTTTTATTGCTCTTACTTGTTAGTTCAAAATTTTATATTAAAAATATTTATTTGTTTGTTTTTTCATAATTTTTTTTTTTCATTTTGATAAAATCTAATAAACAGGTCGACACGACTGACCCGTTTAACAAATGGGTCATGTTAAGGTTAAGGAATCTTGACTCATTTAATAAATATATCGGATTAGTGTTGACTCATATAGTCGGATACTCATGAGTTAGCATGACACGAACCTGACATATGAACATGAATTGCCACCCCTAATTGAAGTCATTAAGATTCTTTTGGTAAGCTAAAAGTCTATTTATGATCAACTTATTTTGTTGAAATTAAAAACTTTTTGATAAAAGTACTATAAATAAAAGTAAAAGTTAGTTGAAATAGTTACTCATAAATATTAGAAAAAATAAACTGAATAGCAAAATAAGCTGGTTTTTTAATTTAGAGCCAAACGCACACTAAATATGAACTTAAGAAATTCATCCTTGTATATATATGTAAAGGGATTTGTGTTGGTGTTAAAATTGAACTAAATAAAAACAATATGTGTTTTAAAAAGAGTTTTAATACTAGTTTAAACCTAAAGATTGAACAAATTTTAGTCATCTAAACTAACCAACCCACAAACCATTTTTTTATTTTTTATGTTTTAAAAAAATATTTATGTTTAAAGATTAAAACAAAGAAACTAAAGTTCATTTTTTTTGGTTCTCATCTTTGATCTTTCCTCTCTTTTCTTTTCTCTTATTTATTTTTTATTTATTTTTTATTTTTGTTGAAAATCAAAAGTCACCTCCATAAATTTAAAAGAAAAAATAATAATTTTTGTTTCATTACTATTCGACTTACTTAATCGTTTTTGAGGTGAACTTGATTAATCATCTAAATTAATCAAAATTATAATTATACTTTTATCCTACTTATTTTTTTATTATGCCTAATAAATCAATGAAAATAAAGTTTCTCGGATGAGGACCAAGACAAACAATACCTATCAGAAAGAAAGAAAGATTGTACCGACATTTTGACAAAGCCAAACTGAACAGAAAAGAACAGCACATATATAGCTACTTTCAAGTTTCAACTTCCAGTCTCAAACACACACAAAACGTGTTAACTTAAACCATCTCAACTCTGATAGCTCAGTTTTGAGTTCTGGGTTTCACTTCTTTGCAATGGAACGAGTCTGGTTTCCATACTATCAGCCAGTTAGGCCATGCCACGTCACCACACGATACTCTTTTGCTCTTTCTGATTGGAGGACTGGATGGTGTCTAATTGTAGAGAGAATAATTGATTGTCGTTGTCGGGAATCATCCTTTTTATGTTCTCGGTTGGTTTTGTGGGGGCTAGTGCATGAAATGGACAAATAAAATATAATCACCTTGTCTTTGCTTTCCTCTTTAAATCCTTTTTAAAATATTTTTCCTATTAAAAAGAAAAAAAAAAAAAAAACCATGATTTTGTTTTTAGTAGAGTTTTGTGGTGTATTTTGTGTTAAAAGTAAAATCCCATTCTTTTTCTTTTTCTTTTTTTTTTGGCATGTGCATGTTTGTTTTAAAAAAATTATTGAAAACAAAAAATAAAACTAGATCAAGAAATCGATTGGTATCTTGGTCTGATAATAAAAAGCTATTATTAGAAGCGGACGCCATAGGTTGAAACTCTTTCTAAAAAAAAAAAAAAAACTTAATCAAGAAAAATTAAAAAGATACCGCTATGACTTTATATATATATATATATATATATATAAAAGTGATTTAAGACTTGTTTTCAATATATTTACAAGTATGACTTGATATAATTTTAAATTTAAAATGATAACCTTTAACAAGATTTTTTTTTTTTTTTTTTTGGGTAAGATTTAAATGTTAATTTTTTGTTATATTATATTTACTTTCAATAAGAAATTCAACAAAAAGATTACCTAATAACCTTATAATTCACATGGAGGGAAGAGTTTAGTTTAGGTGGCACTACTATGTTTTTCGTTTTACTTCCTTCTCGTTAGGTGGCTCCTAGTGGTACAAGTATCTGAAATTGATAAAATAAACTTCTGGCTTTTTCCTTACTTTATTTTGAGGTTTGGCTTGCATTTGGTGCTTCTGTACATTAGATCTGACACAAATATGACACGTGTTTAAAATTGACCATGTGTTTATCTTGTATCTCATTAAGGCACAAAAGCGATAGATGAAAGCTTTGTTCCTATCTATTACTTTTCATATTTCTTTCCTTGAATTTCTTTTTATGTATAAAGGGAAGGGAGAAAACACAAAACAAGAGAAGAAAAACAAAACTTGACCAAGAAATTTACAACCATGGTCGGATTGATACAACTTTAGACTTAAGATGATAGCTTTAAACATTATTTTTCTAGCTTATATGTGAGATTTTAACTTAACTTTTTCTTATATTTTATTCATTGTTAATATAAAAATTTAACAATAACATAACCTAATAAACTTAACATTTACGAGTGGGGCACGAGTTTGGTTTGGTTTGGTTTAGGTGGCCGTATCTTGTTTTACCTTTTATGTCCTCTTAGCTAGGCAACCCACTAGTGGAGACGAGTACCTAAAATAGATAGAAGAAACTACTAACATTTCCTTTGCTTTCCTTTGGAGTTTGGAAAGCATCTATTGACCACTATGTATCGTTCGTGACACGAAGGTGATGCATGTTTAAAAATGACCATGTGTTAGTCTCTTTTAGAGCACTAGATGGAACTCTTATTTTTTACTTCAACTTTCCACTTTCCTTAAAAAAGGGAGGGCACAAAAACACAAAACAAAAAACAAACGGGGAAAAACAAATCTTGACCAAGAAAAATAAAAAGGGCATTGCTATAGAAAGTAACTTGTACTCCCTTTCTCTTTCTCAACAAGCAGTTTCCTTTCATTCAAATATCTATAGCAAGCAACACTACTACTCTACTACTAATTCCTGTAAGATAAGTTCCCATTTGAGGGATAGCCTTACAAGTGAATGGTGTTGAAACCTAGCTCTATATATATAAGAATCAACTTTAGATTTAAGGTTAGAACTTTAAGCTAGATTTTTTTTTCCTTGCTTATTTGTGAGATTTTAACTAATTTTTTTTTTTGGTTATATTTTGTTTATTGCTAATAATAAAATTTAGCATTAACATCACCTACTAATCTTAACCTTTACAAATGAAGACAAATTCTCTTAAAATCAATTAATAGCATAAAATCTCATTCAACAGGTATTGGTGGACTACCCTTTGGATGTTCTCCAATCTCTCGTTAGCTTTCACAACTCTCTTAGATCGGTTAGAGAACTTAGAGTACTAGAACAGTAGTAGGGTTAGTCTTTATCATTACAAGTTCTCCTTCTGTGGTGAGAAGCCAAAAGGCCCTCTCCTCTCATGACCCAAAGCTCCAAAAACACGTTGGAGAGCTTTTAGATCCCTCCCCCAAGCATTCATTCTCTTAGAGTTCCAAAGTTATCCACATTCTCAATGCAGCCTAATAGATTTTTCACATCAATTGTATATTAAACATAATATGCAAAATACGAAATAAAATTATATTCGTTAATGCTATCCGGATTTACCACAATTTTTTTTTTTTTGGTTTAAATGTGAACTCATGCAAATAAGAGTAAGAGAGAAAGACAGTAGATTGATAATGATTTGTTGACAAGAGATACATTTAGAGATAGAGAGAAAATGTATGTATAAGAGGTTTAATGGAGATAAGTTGTGGGAGCTACTTTTTTTTTTGAGAGAGAGAGAGAGAGAGAGAGAGGGATATGTCATATATGCATATCTTTTATTTATAGCCAAATATCAATCACTTTTTTAAAAAAAAAAATTATTTTATTTTAGATTGTTATATAAGTATAATGATACAATATATATGGAGCCTTATGTAATTTCTTAAATGGTTAAAAGGAAGAGGCTTCCTCTCTACAACTAAGTTAGGCTCAAATTATAAGTTCTTACATTCATTCCAAATCAATCAATTTAGTGTGAATCAAAAAGTAAATTTGAACTAAGTTAGGCTCAAACTATACAAATCAATTTAGTATGAATCAAAATGTAAAGTTGAAGTTTGTTTGCATAAATCCAATGATGGATTTGTCAAAATTCACCTCCAATAAAAAGATATTAAGTGAGTTTGTAGCCTAAGGCTACAATCGATTTTGTAGCTAAACTTTGTCCAAATCAATATATTAATTTTTTGAAATTTATATTGATATAATATGATACTATTTGAAATAATTGCATGAAAGGAGTTTGCACTTATTATTTTTACTTCTCTTAATTATGTTTATACCAGTGAGAATTATCCAAATTTTCTTTTTGTCGAAATAATTCTCAAATCCAAGTATAATTTCATTAAAAAAAAGTATTATTAGTATGGAAAAGAATCTCAAACACGTATAATATTATTAGTACGGAAAAGTATAATTTCATTAAATGCTTGCTAGTTATTCTAGGAATCAAGCAAAAAACAAGGTAAGTGGATAGTGGATTCTAATAATTGTCTCTTGTTTGCACACAAAGAAAAAAAAAATTCCTTAAAAAAAATAAAAAAAGAAAGATTTTTTTGTGTTTTATTATTTGGAATTATATGATCATTTATCAAAAAAGGAAAATTCAAAATTTGTAGTTTTCTTTTAAAAACAAAAAATCAGGGACATGACTTATCCTAGAACCCCACCTCCAACAACCAATGGGGACCAAAGGAAAAAGGAAAATTGCTTTAACAATTTAAAGTACAAGTAAAACATAGCAAGGTACAAGCTCTTCACAGCAAGCCTGGATTTATTAATTTATTTTAGTTTTTGAGGTTCATTTTTTGATAATTAAAATTCGGTGAAAATGGCCAAATACCACCATTTTCAGAAATTTGTAGCAATTAAGCACTGTTTCGGTACTAAATGCGAATCTACTACTTTTTATGTACTCGAGCTCACTAAACTCAAGTTCTAAACGGTACTCGAGTTCCTAGTTTCATTCCACCGTGGTGCTATTGACTTGGAATTTGTGCAATTAAAAAAAATAATGCGGTACTCGAGTTTGGTAAACTCGAGTTCCATACAACACAATACTCGAGCATACCAAGCTCGAGTTCTTTGTATCGTAGAAAAAAAATAACAAGCATTTTATTTACATGCATAGAACTCGAGCCTGGTATGCTCGAGTATTGTGTTGCATGGAACTCGAGTTTACCACGCTCGAGTATCGCATTATTTTTTTTAATTGCACAAATTCCAGTCAGCAGCACCACGGTGGAATGAAACTAGGAACTCGAGTTTACTATATTCGAGTATTGTTTAGAACTCGAGTACATAGAAAGTGGTAGATTCTCATTTAGTTTCGAAACAGTAATTAATTCCTACAAATTTTTAAAAATTGTAGTATTTGACTATTTTCACAGTTAAAATTCACAAAAAAGAGAAAAATAAAAAACAATATTAGAAAGTTGGGATTTTACTTGGCTATAAAAGGAAGTTGTTACTTTTAAGCAAGTCTAAGGGTCATCAAATAGCCCATAGCCCAAAGCCCGACCCAGAAATGCGACGGCCCACCAAGCTAATGGGCGGCCCAGCCCGTTGTTATTGAGGCCCATGGGTAGCCCACTAGCCCAGTGGGTCAGGCCATGAGCTAGTTTTTATACCCATGGGTACCCGATGGGCTAGCCCAGTAGCCCAACCCGTTACCCAGCCCGTTGCCCTAACCCATTAGCCCAGTCTAATAACTCATAATTCATAACAAAAATATATAGGAAGTGTCTGAATGATTGATCTTGAGATATCATAGAGGAATTTCTTAAGAGAACTCCCTCAACCACTAAGATATCCAAAGTAATTGTGCTAAACTTAGTTTACTAAATATATATTTTTCTAGTAGTCTATCAAATTTGAATTAACCATTTGACATTTTTTTTATTAAAGATAAAAATTTAAAAAAAAAAAACTATTTAAAGCCTTAATAAATAAAAAATTAAATAGGTTTTCATCAACAACAAAAAATTAAATAGATTTGACTGTAAAAAAAAAATTTGTAATTAAGTATTAAATTCTTTAATTCTTTCATTTAAAAAAATAGATTGATTATTTCCTTATAAAAAATTGATTCTTTCCTTATAAAAATAATAAAATAATATGTTAACACAAGCCCATGGGTGACCCATTAGGCCTAACCCAATAGCCCAACTCACTAAAAACAAAATGGGTATTGCCTATGGGCAGGGTCATGGGTTAAGGTTTCCTCTTTCGGCCCAACCCGATCCGGCCCATTAACTAGTTAATAGTCCATTATACCCAGCCCATTGTGCCCATGGGCCAAGAAAAAATGGGCCGGACCGGCCTGACCCGGCCCATTGACGACCCTTATAAGCAACTGAATTTCTCTCTCTTCTCTCTAGATCTTGTCAGAATCTCCTAAATACTTGTACAGCTCTGTATTTGACTCTAAACTAAAGTATCAAATTTTAATGCCACTTCTCCTAGAAAACTAAAGGTAAAAACAGAAGCTTTCAATATTTATTTGCTAAAACTTTAAATTTTTTATTTTTTCTTTCTGATGGGTCTGTTTTATTTGTTAACAAGAGTTGCTGTTTGTGATTTTTTAATGCAAACTTTGATTTTTAGATATACATAAGTCCAGCATGGCTTAGAAATTAGATTTGCTTAGTTCTGTATATTAATTTTCTTCCTTGCTTTAAGCTTTGTTTGATTTGCAAGAAAGTGATGGAAAAAAGGGTGTCAATATTTTATTTAGTGTGATTTCATTGTATGGGTCTTTGGAAGTAATGGGTTGCCACTTTACTGAACCAGTAATACTCTTTTAGGCTTACTAGTGTTGATTTATTAAAAGTTCGGAAAACTAAGAGAACATGCAAGATTGGATTAAGATTGTATATTGCTTTTATTTCTGAGTTTAGTATTCATTTGCTTAAAGAGAGCTCCAATTCAGGGCCATTAAAATTTTCTGGCTTTAGAAATTTTGGAGTTTTCTGTAGTAAAATTAAGTAGGAAATAGTTTTAAGAAAATTTTATGTGAGATTTTTTGTTAAATCAGTTTATAAGCTGTAATTTGTTGCAAGTTATTCCCAGGACTAAGAATAGTTTATAATTATACTATCTATTTATAATGTTTCCTCTCCAATTTTGAAGCTTTAGATTTTTGCATTTTGAAAATGAAAATAACTTAAAACTTTGGAATTCAAAATCTCATCATTTATATCCCTATTTTTTCTTTGCAACCAAACAGATGGTAAAGTTGGATTGTTGCTAAATCATTTGCTTTGTCTCAGGCACAGTTTCTGGGCATGGATATTCTCTCATACAGTGGCGCACCTTGCTCTCATGTAGTAAATTTAAGATTGGAATTGGTTGTGAAAAGTTCAGATTTGCATCAGTCAAAGCTTACTTCTAGAAAAAATAAATTTAGGTACATTAAAATTAATTCCAGATGTGAGTCCTTTAGATTGTACAATATAGACCAGTCTCTCTTAAAGCAACACAGTCACCAGGGCAGTTTTAGGTCATCAAGTACCCTTGGGGGCTTTAGAAATGTTGATTTAAAGGTCTCGAGTGGAAGCTACAATGATTATGTGATTGATGGGAAAGAGGATGCAAGAGATATTTCAAAACCGGAAGAGTCAGAAACTAAGGTTGTAATTCCAGGCATGCCAGATGAATCTAATGGTGAATCTAGTGCTGCAGTCAGTAGTTGCTTTTGGGAATGGATACCAAAGTTCAATGTACATTATGAGAAATCAGGGTGTGAAAATGCGACTTCCCCACCAGTGCTCTTTCTTCCTGGTTTTGGTGTTGGTTCTTCTCATTACGAGAAACAACTGTGGATTTAGGACGTGATTTTAGAGTTAGGGCAATTGATTTTCTTGGGCAAGGCATGTCATTGCCCTCTATTTCCTTTCTGTAATGGTAGCATAGCTATTGAATTGGCATATTTCTTTAAAGTTAGAACTCACATCTACTATGTATAATTGCATCCGCACATAACATTGGCATGTATTATATGTAGACCACTTGAAGGGATTTCAAATTGTGTGTTTCCTTGGTCCAAGTTTCCTTGACAGAATACATTAATTATATGTGAACCCTTTTTTTTTTTTTGTGCATACTGTTAGGCTATTTTCATACTTTCACTTTGATCAAGGAAGTACACTAAATTTTTTGTAAAGTTGGGTGTTATCTTTAAATCATTATGGGCTTCTAACATTTTCTTTGCTACACTAAAAACAAAGATATTGAAGCCAACTGGAAAAGTGTTACTCGACCCACAACATCTATCATCCACACCTCCAATATTAGCATTGTGGGCGCTTGCAAACACATTCACTAACTTTACTATTTCCAGTAGACCACTTATCACTACAAGCACTCCAACCTCATGGCTGGTGGTTCTGCGATTATTTCCAGCATCGCATCTGCCACTATCAGTAATGCTACAACCTGCTGCTACCACTGTTATGGCACTACCAACCCATCTGCTACACCATTGCTCTACTAAGACTGCATCTGCTTCAGTCAACCACATCAACCATGGCCACCATTTCAATTGCACTCATTGACACTGAAATCCTTCCACTGCCTCTACCGCTGCCACCACTGTCAGCATATTTAATCATAAATGCCACTTTTTTACTTCTGTCACATAGTGAATAGGCATGGTTCATTTTGTGGTTTCATAGACTTTCAGAAACAACGGATTATATGGATGGTAGCCATACTTCTTGTGAACTGGAATCTTATATCCCTCCCTTCTTATTTAGTTCTAGAATTAGGTGGCATTCGGATCCCATGTTAGTTAATAAGAAATCATCAGTATACTTTGATTTGTTATCTATACAGATCATCATAAGCAATAGTATGTCTCAATTTCGTACTATATACCATATGTTATCTTGGGTAATGAAGTGGATAGCAAAAAGAGTAAAGATGTCAGTATGTCAGGACTGTTCTCAAGTATAAGAGCTACACATTTTTTAAGTTGAGTGAATGACTACTAATTAATGCAAAAGAGGAATTATCCTCCTCTGATGTTAGGTTTTTCCTTTGGCTCGGTAACACTTAACAGAACATGCAAAGGTAGAAACATTTAATTAATTATTTTTCTCAGTAATATGTTAGTCTCTATGTTGTTTTAGTGGGCAGCAGGAAGACAATGACATCCTTCACAGTCTATCCATTACCAAAATTTCATTACAATCATCCTTTGATAACCATAAAGGAATCATGGTTGAGACTTGAGAATGAAACTTTGTTGTTATTTCGGCTAAAGTAGCTTTAGGATAGTTAATTTTAATCAAATTGATCTCCTAGATTTCAGATTAATGATATGTTCAAGTTAGTCTATAAACAGGGAGATAAAGCAATCATTTTTCTTTCAGGTCATTGGTGAACCAGTCTATGTTGTTGGGAACTCACTAGGAGGATACGTGGCTCTATACTTTGCAGCATCCAACCCTCATTTGGTGAAAGGTGTTACATTGCTTAATGCAACTCCTTTCTGGGGATTTCTGCCTAACCCAATAACATCTCCTAGACTAGCAAAAATATTTCCATGGTCTGGAACATTTCCTCTGCCTTCCAGTGTGAGAAAGCTCACAGAATTCATGTAAGTTTGACTGATCTTTTACATCTCATGGTGTCCATTTTTGGATATATGTTCCTGTATTTCCAAGTCAGCTTGTCATGTCTTAAACCTATGAGCACCAGTGCATCGCATATAAGATCAGTAACCATCCGTACATGGGAATGTTATTATTTAATATAAGTTCTTCACAAAAGTTGAAGTCTAGACTTGGAGAGCAGAAACTTATAGTTTTCTGTTTAAATCACTTGAGCTTGAACTGTTAATACATTCTTAAAATGGTTAGGTCCTTTACTTAAGTTGTAGGAGGAAAAGCTGCTTCAGTTACTCTTACCCATTTCCAATGTCTATAGAGTAACAGTATTTTCAAATTTCAACATGTTATTTCAGTTGGCAGAAAATAAGTGATCCTAGAAGTATTGCAGAGATACTCAGGCAAGTTTACGCAGATCATACAACAAAGGTTGACAAAGTATTTTCTTGTATACTTGAGACAACACAGCATCCAGCTGCCGCTGCATCATTTGCCTCAATTATGTTTGCTCCTTGGGGGCAATTATCTTTTGGGGATGCTTTATCTAGGTGGGTTACCTATGCTCAATCTGCTACAAATATTTCTTGTGTCTTCTTTCTTTTTCTTGGTCCAAGTTAGGGATTTCCAGATCATTTTCATTTGTAGGTGTAAAATGAACAATGTACCAATCTGCCTCATGTACGGAAAAGAAGACCCCTGGGTGAAACCAGTTTGGGGACTTCAGGTGAAACAGCAGGTCCCTGAAGCTCCATATTATGAGATTAGCCCAGCTGGTCACTGCCCTCATGATGAAGTTCCTGAGGTATGTAGTTTGGCACTCACTAGTTTAGGGTGTTCTTAGATGATGTTTGTAAAGAAATATACTCACATTGCAGAAATCAAAATTGTGGTAAAGACAAATAAAACTAAAACATAAATTTTATTGAATAATAGGCTTGATTTTTATTTTTATTTTAATCTTTCAATAAACCTAAAGCATGGTTCATATAAAAGCTACAAAAACTTTTTAAAAAGTCAACTTTGAATTTATTACACTATGAAATTATACATTATCTTCAAATCAAATAAAATCCTAATCCTGAAAAGATTGAAATAAGATATTTTGGTGTATTAAAATCACATTATTACAGCACTCCATGTTATGATTCTCTACACTACCCATAAAACCATGGGAATTTTTTTTTTCTACAAATCAGCATGTATCGTATCTTGATTAATGTTGAACATGATATTTGATTGCACTTAATATTTCCCACATTTGACACTTTAGTTCATATGAAGAATGTAGAACAAGGAGTGCCAATGCGGCCAAATAATAGTCTCAATGAGCTAGGGCCTTCTTGCATCATGATGTCCCTCAGTGGACCAACATGGTCTGGCTTCCTTTGGTCCTCAAGCATTATTTTTCTTCTTTTCTTTCCTTGGAATGATTATCCACAAACATAAAGAAATTCTGAAAATAATGCTTGTCCAGTCTCATTTCTCCAGTTGGTTTTGGTAGATGCCAAAGGGGAGAAAGAAAAAAGAAAGTGGAAGTTGTTTTATGTTTCAGAGATGACACAATGATGCCACTTATTACATGTGGAAAGAAGGATCTTACAGGATAAAAATTCATTAAATTGGTGTTTACAATCAAACTTGTATTCACTTGTTCGGAAGGTTTAATTGCGATTCATTTGCTGCATAGGCCATAAATATTTGACCTTGGTTAGCTTTATTTCCTTTTCTGTTGTAGTGCTTGGATCACTAACTGTTGTTGTCACACAGGTTGTGAATTATTTACTACGTGGGTGGATCAAAAACCTGGAGACACAGGGTTCAATTGCATTACCCCTTCTTGATGATGGTGAAAGTATTGACTACAGCATTGCCAGGGAGTTGGAATTTGTGAGAGATGGATCAAGAAAATCATTGAGTGTGCATTTCTTTGGCTCCAAGTTCTCACTTTGGAACAGGATAAGCTCTTACATCAAATCTCAATTTGGGGATACAGATTGAATCTTGATACTGGCACCAACTTTGTCTTTGTTTTAAGCATAATGTATATCTGAAAGAGTACCATGTTTGTCATATATTGGTGTATTAAAGGGATCAATTAATGTATATCCATATTCTTTCTACTTCAATACTTGTTTTCTATCAAAAACAACTCTCCACAAAAGCCTAAAGCCCTAAAGATGGCTGATTTTTGGTTAAAACATTGATGTAGAAAAATAACTTTAAAAACTGATGTAGCAGACTAGCAGTATAGGAAGGAGTTCAAATAAAGCCAACCACTATCATTGTACTACTAGATTATTAAGTTTAGACATTGTGAGAGTGCTTTTTTTTTTTTTTTTAGCACACAGGCCCAAGTAGAGACAAGGATCCCAGGCCAAATACTTGTTGTTTTGATGGACTGGACTTGGTTCACCGCAGCCAAATGGGGGCTAATTATGAATCAAGTTGTGCGCAAGTCATATAAATCTCCTCAAGGCAAAAATGCGATTTCTCTTGAGCAATAAAATACCATTATAAGTGTTTTAGTGCCATAAAATGACCATTTATGCTTACGAAATAAGTAAAATAAGTATTCATAATATTCACAATGAGAAAGAGATTGAAATAGAATATTTAAGGCTTATCTTTTATTGTATAAAAATTTAAAAGAGTTCCTTCACTTGGTACCCCGGGCGTACTGTAGTGAGATCCCGGGCGTACTGTTGTGAGATCTCGGGACGTACTAGGCCTATAAGAACCTAGAATGTTGATTCTCTTAATTATATGATCTTTCTCCATGCTTATTATGCAATATAGTTTTTTTCTTTCCCTTTACCTCTATAGGTCCTGCATAAAAAACACTATACAATACATAAATCTTCAAATAATTGATAGTTTATAAGATTATGATACATATACATATATGTAAATGAATTTCACGAGAATGATTCAGCCACAAGGATCCTGACCCCAATTCTCACAGACTTAGTGCTTTTGCACAAGACTTGTGGGATTTGAAACTCAAGTCTAAGTGGCTTTGCTTGGGCATTGCCTCCCAAGATAGTTACGTAAGAAGGATTTTTGTGGGAGAGATTGATATCTGATGTGTGCATGCTTTGGCATATGTTTCTTTGGAGGCTAAGTGTGTCCAAGGCCCAAGTTGAAGTGAGGACCCCAGTAAAAAGACTCAGCTTTTGGCTGAGTAAAAGGAAAACTAGCAAGCAAGAATATATGTATTGAACAACAAGAAAGTAGCAAAGGAAAAACAATGTAATGAAGAAACGCACGAAATAACTGTTAAGGATCCTCCAATTACTATGAAATATTTCATTATTTTTCTTAATTGTGGATTTCAATATGCTCACTAAGATGTGATACAAGGTCCAAATAAACTCAAAAATTACAAACTTAGATGGCTATCTAAGCCTCTAAGACTTGCAAAGTTTGAATCTTTTTGAATCCAAGTATGTACTAGTGGTTATTTCTAGGATACTGGGAGATATTTCTCTACTTTCTTTGAATTTTGACAGAGTTTTCTCAATGATTCTTTTATGATTTCACTATTGCTGAATACCCCCTTCAATGTTGGCTGCCTTCCCCTTTTATAATGTCATTTTAGGGTTTGGAGTACCACCGATTCCCCCATTTTGGCTCCCTAGGTACTAGAGCCCTTGTTATGCCAGCCATTCTAACTGTTGATTCTTTCTCTGTTTCTCATAGTTTTCCTCTTTTAGTCCTGTTTTCCTAAAAGCTACTTACTGACTTTCCATTTTGGAGAGCTAACCTTTACCCTCTCTTCTTTCAAGGCCTTTTACCTCTTAGACTCAACTTTTTAGCTGTCCTTCTTGTTGTCATTTTTCCCAAGTGAGTAGAATCCATTCCTGCTAGGTTGAAGGTTTTCCCAACCACTTCCCCTTATAGTTCTTCATTCTGGGTTCCCTGAGGTACCAGCCTTTTGTTCATGAATTGTCACTCTCCAAGCTTTTTGATTCTTTGCTGCACCACTAGGTGCTTAAGAAGGACATATCTGTTCTTCCTTTCTTGTATTTCGTGGTACTCCTTTTGAGCTATCTCAATCCCACTTTAGCTGTGCTGCACGTCTCGAGGATCCCAAGCCTTTGGCAACCTCTGGGTATCTCGGCCTAGTTCTTTCACTGGATTTTGTTGGACTTTTTAATGGCCTTTTTTGCTAGAAATCTGAACATACATCTTGCTGCATATCCCTTGGTTTGATTGGGATCCTTCTTCTTGCTGCATATCCTCTGGTCCGCTCAGGATCCTTCCTCTGGCCTGACTGAGATCCTCTTCTTTTTTCTTTATTATCATTATTATTTCTTTCTTTTTTCCTTCTTTTTGGGATTTTGGGCCTTCATGGTCCTTCTTAGCTTCATGAATTGGGCCTTCTTTTGTTATAGCCCATGGTCTTTCCTTACTTTTCATGGAATGGGCTTTCTTGTGAAATTTTGGCCCTCAACATTAGCCCCCCGAGCTCGTGGGTTATCTGTAGCCCACGCGTGAGAAAATAAATTGTTCTTGGACACTTTCCTGGTTTGTAAAACCAATGTGTAGATCAAATAATTCTTGAGGGAAACTCTAAAGGAATTGCTACACTTCCTTCATGGGATAAACTAACATGTTGCGAAAATTTAGAATTCACCTTCATGTTAGTATTGAGACGTAGATTGGTATTCAATTTTCCATAAAACAAATCAATTTTTTATTTTTAAAGCTACGCCTTCCTTGCTTCCTTAGCCTCCTTTGAACCAATTTCTTTCAAAGAGGTCAATCTTGTGCACTTTGTTAAGGTTCAAAATTAATCACAGCCCAAGGCCCAAAGAAATAACACACCAAGCTAACCTCATGAAAAATAAAACTAGAGAAATAAGAGAGTTGGGATCCAAAGACCCATGAAGGAACAGGTTTTAAACAAACCATGAAGCAAAGGAAAAGTCCAACCAGCCAAGATTAGTAAGCCAAAAGAAGCCCAATAGGAAGAACTGGGCCGGGATTCCAGAGACTGCCAGAGCCCGGGATCCCTGGAATGCACAACACAGCCTAAACAGGACTGAAACGGTTCAAAGGAAAAATACCAAAAAAGCATAAAGAACGAAAAACAAATGGGTCCCTCTCGAGCGCCCAATCATACAGTAAGGAGTCAGAAGGTCTAAAGTAACCATTCATGAACAAAGAAGCAGTACCTCGAGGAACTGAGAATGAGAAATTATAAATGGAAGTGGCTAGAAGGAAAATTTAAACCCAGTAGTAAAAGATTCCAACTATTTGGAAAAAATGACAAGAATGGAAGGCAACCAAAAGCTGAAAAGGGCCAATAGCTAAGGTCAGCAACCTGAGGGGATCTTGGAATAGAAAGATAGCCAGAGGCTTTCAGCTTGGTCGCACCAAAAGGAGGGGAATTATGAGGAAGAAGGAAAGGACCAGCCCTTCAAGTAACTGACATAGCACGAGCTCTGGTACCCAAGGAGGGGCAAAAGAGAGAAATCACTGGAATCCTAGAGCCCTAGAGTCACGCTATAAAAGGAAGAAGCAACCCAAGCAGTAAAAGGATCAGAGATAGGATCATTGGGAGAACTTTGTAAAACTCAAAGAAAAACAGAGGAACATCTCCTAGTATCCCAGAAACAGCCACTATAGCAAATACTCGGATTCAAAATGATTCAAATTTTACAAGTCTTAGAGGATTGAATAGCCATTAAAGTCTATAATTTTTGAGCTTATTTAAACCTTGTATTACGTCTTAGTGAGCACACTGTAACTATAATCAAAGAAAATTAATGAAGTATTTCACATTAATCCAAGGATCCCTAACCACTATTTTACGCATTTCTTGATTATTTTGCATTTCTTTGCTGTTTTCGTTATCATTCAATACAGATATTTTCGCTTGTTAGTTTATTTATGTTGTAGCAAACTTGCTATGTGCACCACTTGGCTCTTAAACAGCTCTTTAGCTGCAGTGAACCAAACCCAGTCCACCAAACCACAATTATTCGACCTTGGATCCTTGGGTCAGTGTCCTGAAGAAAAAAAGCACTCTCACACACTTTATACACCCACTTTTGGGTTTCCATACCCATTCAAGGCTCTTTCTCTTTGTATTCTTCGTTGGGCCTTGCTTACAATTCGCACCCTTTACTGGTGCTACAACTTGTATCTATTGCAGGTACATGGTAGAACTTATACCCATTACTGGGATATGCTTACAATCTACACGCATTATTGGGACATGCTATGGCTTGTATCCATAAAATTTTGCTGTTGACCAGTTTCTTGATCGTACTTGGAAACTTTTGCTCTTGCCCAATTTCTGTCCATGTATTTTGAAAATTTGTTCTAGGCCAAGTCTTGGGCTAGGTACATGGAAAATTTGCTCTTCTCAAGTCCTAGGCCATGTCACTTGGAAAAATTTGTTTTGGCCAAGTCTTGGGCCAGGTACATGGAAAATTTATTCTTCCCAAGTCCTAGGCCGTGTCACTTAGAAAATTTTTGTTCTGATCAAGTCCTAGACTAGGTACATGGAAAAGTTGCCCTTTCCCAAGTCCTAGGCCATGCCACTTGGAAAATTTGTTCTAGCCAAGTCTTGGGCTAGGTATATGGAAAGTTTACTCTTCCCAAGTCCTAAGCCATGTCACTTGGAAAAAATCTGTTTTGGCCAAGTCTTGGGCCAAGTATATGGAAAGTTTGGTTTTCCCAAGTCCTAGGCCATTTCACTTGGAAAAATTTCTATTTTGATCAAGTCCTAGGCTAGGTACATGGAAAATTTACCCTTTTCCAAGTCCTAGGCCATGCCACTTGGAAATTTATTCTAGCCAAGTCTTGGGTTAGGAACATGGAAAGTTTGCTCTTCCCAAGTCCTAGGCCATGTCACTTGGAAAAAATATGTTTTGGCCAAGTCCTGAGCCAGGTATATGGAAAGTTTGCTCTTCCCAAGTCCTGGGTCATGTCACTTGGAAAATTTCTATTTTGATCAAGTCCTGGGCTAGGTATATGGAAAATTTTCTCTTTCCCAAGTCCTAGGCCATGCCACTTGGAAAATTTGTTCATGGCCACTGAATTCTTCAATCTTCAGAAAAGGTTCCTTTGTAGGCCCCCCATTCTCAAGTGGGGTCACTGAACTGATTTCGTTTCTTTTCTTCAAAGGGTTAAGGATTTGTTTCCCTCTTCGAGGACTTCTAAAATATCCTCTCTTGGCTGTGAACAAATCATTCATGAAAATACTCTTCTTTTATGAGTCCTCTAAAGTTGCTCTCACTAGTGAATTGGTGGCTAGAAGGAGCTCCACCAAGACAATTTTATCATGGTGTTTTCTTCAGGTGGGGGATCCTCTCACGGGGATCTTGGAAGAGGAAGGCTTCCTCTAGGTATGCTCGTTAAAGGTTGTCTTCACAAACCTTATAGTTTATTTCTTTGCAAAGATCTCTATCGCTACTACTTTTCTAGGGATCTTCTCACTCAATATGCACTCCTCTTCTTTGGGGAACTAGACCAGTACGTTTACTATAACTTAGCTCTTAACAGCTTTGGGGATCCTTCGGGCCTATGTTGTATTAGGAAATTAATATTAGCCACTAGGCCACTCTTCAAGATCGCAAGGGCTAATGGAAGAGGGCTTTTATTGGATGAGAGCTTATCACTAATAGGATTTGGTGGTATAAAAAGTAATGATTCAATTGTTGAGATGCATGACCGCCAAACACGCCCTTTCTATGTTGGGATACCTCATTTCGGTATCCTTTCATGCTCTGTATACTTGGGATCGGGATCCTAGGTATAACAATAATGATTTTTCCATAGACTAGTACCCATAAGGTAGGCAAATGACTCATGTTGAAGTTTTATGATTGGATGCTCAGCTCCCCATATGAAAACATTCTCCTTTTTCAACAGTTCGGATAGTCCACTAATGACCAAGGCTGGTTTTGGTGTGAACTTTCTAATGTAAGAAACATTTTCCAAGAAGCTCTTGAGTTCTTTAACCGTGGTATGCCTCTTCATGGTTGATATTGTTGTTGCCTTAGTTGGATCTATGAGGAGATCGATGTTAGGCAAAGGAAATTTATCCTTTGGACGTGCCTTAGGATAGGCCCCGGGTTCCTTGCGTCAGCACCCAAGTTCACCTCTTCTAGTTTTTTCCTTTGGTAGGATTTATGCCTTCCTTTCCATATCCATAAGTTTCTCCGGGATCTTCAAAAGACGTATATTAGCTTTCATCCTTCTGTCTTTTTTCTGTCCAAGGGATCCCTCAAACCATGGGTATTGTTTCCTTCTTTTGGGATGGGAGCCCCTCAAGATCCTAGGGATGGGATATTCTAACTCATCATATCCCTAGGTTCCTCCATGATCTCTTTCTGGGCTTTCATGTAAGATGGTAATCCCTTTTGTAGGCTACATTCAGGTCCCGTGTGCCTTCATAAGTAAAATTTTGCCTTCCCTCCAGGTTTCTTCTTCTTTTAGGATAAAAGCCCCCTGGGATCCTAGAGATGGGAGCCCCTGGAGATCCTAACAATGGGATATTATTCAGTTGGAGCCGATTCATCATAAAGTATATTTTCCACAAAGTTTACTTTGTGTTGGATGAAAGGACTAGGATTGGTAGTGACTTTTGTGGACTTCCCATTCAATCTCTCTTCCATGTACGAGTGGTACATTGAAAGGATTAGGCAATACTTGTGATGTCTTGGTTGGCCTTTAGGGCTAGTTGTAGGTGTCCTTCAGTGGTCTTTGTATCTCCTCCAAATCTTGTTATTTCCATGGGTGAGCCCAATTGTTAAGCTGCAATAAATGATAGATGCACTATATAGTTGTTGATCTTTCAATAATGTTGATTTTGCTACTGACTTGCAATATAGTGATTCAATTGATTTTCTTCAAAATATATTCAAGGTCTACTACACATTAGGCTTTAGCCCCCAGGACATGAGGTGGTTGTTAAATCATGCCTGATCCACCTTCTCTTGATGCTATTGTAGGACTTCTATCAATTTTTCTGATGCCTCAATTAACCATTTTACTTTGCTGGATCCATGGAAGTACTTCAACTTTGTTGGAACCAATGAATTGTTCCACTTTGCTAGAATCAGAAAACTATTCCATTAAGGAACAAATCGAATTTTCTCTGCAACCAAGGAACTATTCCATTTTACTAGAACCATGGCTGGAATCAAGGAACTACTCAACTTCTTTGAAATCAAGGAGCTACTCTCTTTTGTTGGATTTGTGTCTAGACCCAAGGAACTACTCAGTTTTTTTATTTTATTTTTTATTTTTTATTTTTTTTTAATTTTTATTGGAATCTAGGATCTCATTTGGAATCAAGGATCTCCAAGGCTTTGCTTCCTGGAGTCAAGGATCTCCTAAGCTTTGCTGGAATCAAGGGTGTACTCAGCCTTGCTGGAATAAAGGATCTTCTCAACTTTGTTGGGATCAAGGATCTCCTAGGCTTTGCTGGGATCGTGGAACTACTCCATTTTGCCAAATCCATGGGCGGCAAGGAAACTTGTCCATTTTGTTAACCTGCGCCATATGATATTATTATCAAGTTGCTGCAAAATTATTTAGCCTTACAACGTGAGGAAATTGCTTTGCTATGTAATTTACATTTCATCAAACCTTTTTGATTCACTTACTTCTCTTTCTTTTTTTTTTCTTTTTCTTTATTTTTTAAACAAATGAAACAATATCATGAAAATTTTTTTTAAAAGAAAAATACATTGGCCCCCAAGTGTAGGGCCATTGCCTCATTATGTAGCTCATACAATCTTTATTTCATTGATCTTTTTTTTTTTTTTTTTTGGCTCACTTCTCCATTTTTTTTTTAGCAATGAGACAATGTTTTGATTGCTAAAATATTATTACATGACCCCTCTTACCCCCTTTTTGTAAAGAGTAGAATCCTCATGAGAAACAAGATTTTGCTTCTTCTAGCTGAGTTCAATATTTATTTTCAACTTTTTGGTTATACTCTATAGGTTGGCTGTACTTTTTAAACACCTTTAGTATTAGTTAAGTTTTTATGAGACCAGTGAGTTGCCTTTGGAGACCAATGGTACAAAGTAGTTTCACACCACCAATACCTCATTTAACAAGCACCTTCAAGTTTTGGACTTCAAAGTTTAGGACTAAACTAACTACATAAATCAAACTGACCAGCTTTCTTCTCATCACTCCCTCCTACCCTTTCTATTGCTTAGGGTGTGGAGTCATCAGCAGCCAATCCCATGCCATGTTCAAAACATTGTGATCTTTTGATCAATGTCAAAACCATTTAGCAACATGGTCTCAACCACCAATAAGCAGAAATAAAACAATATTGCCGTACCCCACCTCCAACACAAGGTTGAAGAATAAGTTGAGCTGAGCTAAGGGCTTGGCCACCAGAGATTCCAAGTCCTTGTGGAGCAAAGAGGGTCCAACCATTCAGCTCTTGGCCCTGATTGGTTCCAATCCAATCCTACACTTTTCAGTACTTTTGTACCTTATAAGAAGAAAGGGGCAAAAAAAAAAAAAAAAAGAAAAAAAAAAAAAGGAGGGCATGCCTTTCATTGTCAAACTAGATAATTTTGTCCCTTGAATCATTTTATTTTTTATTTTTTATAGTTCTTCTCAATAGTATAAAGGAATTATCCAAGCCAAAATAATTTTTTATAATAAAAATGAGTTTTTTGTTAAAAAAATTTTTAAATTTTAATTTATTTATTATTTTTCAAAACTAATTAATTCAGCTGGGCAGTTATCTTTTATGAATATCTTTAAATGAGGTTCATTTAATTGGAGGATGAGCATGACAACTAAACTTATCTATGATTCTATATTGTGTAGAATAAGTGTCTACTTCTATTACTAAGCAATACAATGCTTTTGCTTTCATGCAACATAGTGATAGTTATCCATTTGAAAACCATAGATTTCAATCCATTATGTACAAAATATAAAATGGAGAAAATAATGATGCATAAAACTTATCTTGTGTTGGGAAGTTCCCTAAAATTCCATATAGAGTCCCTTGGTAGAACGTTCGTTGGAGTAACCCGCACTTTTGGGATCTTGATGTTGAATTCACTAAGAACTTTCCTTCCTCTAGGTGTTTCCTAGCTTTGGAGCCATGCTTGCGAAGGGACTGCTTTTTCCCAATCTCCAGTGGAGTCGCCAAAATGTGAGTGTTTTTTTTTTAGCACATAGGCCCAAGTAGAGACAAGGATCACGGGCCAAATACTTGTTGTTTTGGTGGACTGGGCTTGGTTCACCGCAACTAAATGGGAGATGATTACAAACCATGTCGTGTGCATATAGAGTCCCTTGGTAGAACCTTTGTTGGAGGAACCCGCACTTTTGGGATCTTGATGTTCAATTCACAAAGAGGAAGTTTCCTTCCTCTAGGTGTTTCCTAGCTTTGGAGCCATACTTGTGAAGGGACTGCTTTTTTCCAGTCCCTAGTGGAGTCGCCAAAATGTGAGTGTTTTTTTTTTTTTTTTAAGCACATAGGCCCAAGTAGAGACAAGGATCCTGGGCCAAATAATTGTTGTTTTGGTGGACTGGCCTTGGTTTACCACAGCTAAATGGGAGATGATTACGAACCAAGTCGTGTGCAAGTCACATAAATCTCCTCAAGGCAAAAATGCGATTCCTCTTGAGCAATAAAATACCATTATAAGTGTTTTAGTGTCATAAAATGATCGTTTACATGTACGAAATAAGTAAAATAAGTATTCATAATATTCACAATAAGAAAGAGATTGAAATAGAATATTTAAGGCTTATCTTTTATTGTATAAATATTTAAAAGAGTTCCTTCACTTTGTACCCCGGACGTACTGTCGTGGGATCTTAGGGCGTACTAGGCCTGTAAGAACCTAGAATGCTGATTCTCTGAACTATATGATCTTTCTCCATGCTTAATGCAATATAGTTTTGTCCTTTCCCTTTACCTCTATAGGTCCTACACAAAAAACACTATACAATACACAAATCTTTAAATAATTGTTAGTTTCTTAGATTAGGATATACATTTTAATACATATACATATATGTAAATGAATTTTATGAGAATGATTCAGCCATGAGGATCCTGGCCATAATTCTCACAGACTTAGTGCTATTGTACAAGACTTGTGGGATTTGAAACTCAAGTCCTAGTGGTTTTGCTTGGGCATTGCATCCCAAGATAGTTAGGTAAGAAGGATTTTTGTGAAAGAGATTGATATCTGATGTGTGCATGTTTTGGCATATGTTTCTTTGAATGCTAAGTGTGTCCAAGGCTCAAGTTGAAGTGAGGACCCCGATAAAAAGACTCAACTTTTGGCTGAGTAAAAGGAAAACTAGCAAGCAAGAATATATGTATTGAACAGCAAGAAAGCAGCAAAGGAAAAACAATGTAATGAAGAAACGCATGAAATAACTGTTAAGGATCCTCTAATCAGTATGAAATATTTCATTATTTTTCTTAATTGTGGATTACAATATGCTCACTAAGATGTGATACAAGGTCCAAATAAGCTCAAAAATTACAGACTTAGATGGCTATCTTAGCCTCTAAGAATTGCAAAATTTGAATCCTTTTGAATCCAAGTATGTACTAGTGGCTGTTTCTGAGATACTGGGAGATATTTCTCTACTTTCTTTGAATTTTGATAGAGTTTTCTCAATGATTCTATTATGATTTCACTATTGTTGAATGCCCCCTTCAATGTTGGCTGCCTTCCCCTTTTATAGTGTCATTTTAGGGTTCGGGGTACCACTAATTCCCCCCCTTTGGCTCTCTAGGTACCAGAGCCCCTGTTATGCTAGCCATTCTAACCGCTGATTCTTTCTCTGTTTTTCATAGTTTTCCTCTTTTAGTCCTGTTTTCCTAAAAGCCACTTACTAACTTTCCATTTTGGAGAGCTGACCTTTACCACCTCTTCTTTCAAGGCTTTTTACCTCTTAGACTCAGCTTTTTGGCTGTCATTCTTGCTGTCATTTTTCCCAAGTAAGAAAAATCCTTTCCTGCTGGGTTGAAGGTTTTCCCAGTCACTTCCCCTTATAGTTCTTCATTTTGAGTTCCCCGAGTTACCAGCCTTTTGTTCATGAATTGTCACTCTCCAAGCTTTCTGATTCTTTGCTGCACCACTTGGTGCTTTAGAAGGACATATTTGTTCTTCCTTTCTTGTGTTTTGTGGTACTCCTTTTAAGCTGTCTCAATCTCACTTTAGCTATGCTGCACGTCTCAAGGATCTTGAGCCTCTAGCAGCCTTTGGGTATCCCAGCCCAGTTCTTTCACTGGATTTTGTTGGACTTTTTAATGACATTTTTTGCTAAAAATCTGAACATACATCTTGCTGCATATCCCCTGGTCTGATTGGGATCCTTCTTTTTGTTGCATATCCTCTGGTCCGCCTGAGATCCTTCCTTTGGCCCGCCCGAGATCCTTCCTCTGGCTTGACTGAGATCCTCTTCTTTTTTCTTTATTATTGTGAGAATGCCTTTTTTCTTTAGTACTATGGCCCAAGGATCCTGGGCCAAATAAAATGTTCTTGGTGGATTGGGCTTGATTCACCGCAGCTAAAGGGCTGTTTAAGAACCGAATGGTGCACAAAATAAACTTCCTACAATACAAATAGCTAACAAGCAAGAATATCTGTATTGAATGACATTTTAACAATAAAGGAATGCACAAAAATTAAAATACAATGTAAGAAAAAGGTTAGGGATCCTCGAATTAGTGAGGTGCATTTTATTGATTTCCCTTAGTTATGATTACAATGCTCACTAAGACGTGATACAAGGTTCAAATAAGTTCAAAAATTATAGACTTTGATAGCTATTCAAGCTTCCAAGACTTGCAAAGTTTGAATTCGTTAAATCCGAGCATGTGCTATAGTGGCTGTCGCTGGGATACTGGGAGCAGGTCCCCTGTTTTCTCTTAATTTTACAGAGTTCTTTCTATAATTTTATTAGACTTCAGAAAATGACTATGAATGCCTCAATGATCTAATCGAAAATGAATCTCTATCTCTGAATTCGAATCCCTTGTAGCATGGACCCCTTCCTCCTTTTATAGCACAGCTTTGGGCTCCGGGGTACTAACGATTTCTCCCTTTTGCCCCTTAGAGTTCGTGCCGTGCCAGGTTGCTCAGGGTCATATCGTTTCCTTTTTCTCTCATAGTTTCTTGCTTTTAGTGCGACCAAATAAAAGCCCCTTAGCTAGTTTTCTATTCCCAGACTTCTCTGTTGGTTGGTTTGAAGCTATTTGGCTTTTTCTTCTCAGCACTCCAGCTTTTTTAGTGTACTCTTCCTTGTCACTTTCTCCAAATGGTCGGAACCAAGCTCCTGCGTTTTGCTTCGTACCTCCTGGCTCCACTGCATGTCTAGAGCATGAGATCCGCATGCCCTTTGTCTTTTTTATTTCTCTTTGAATTTGCTTCAATCTTACTTCGCGCATCCAAGGATCCTCTGACTCTCGTGACTTTTGGGATCTCGACCCAGTTCTTTTTACTGGGCTTTCTTTGGTTTGTTGGTTCTACCTAGTTTGGGTTTTTTTGTTCTTTCGTGGGTCTCTGGATTCCAATCCTCTGGGGCCTTTTGCCTTTTTTTTTCTTCTATCTTTTCTCTTTTCTTTATGATGTGAGCCCATCCTTCCCTTTTCTCTCTTAGTTTTATTATTTATTTATTTTTTGTGTGAAATGAGCCCAATGTTTTACTTCTTTGGGCCTTAGTCTGTGACTAATTAATTTTGAACCTCAATATTTAGCCCCCTGAGCTCATGGGTTGCTTGCAGCCTATGCATGAGTTTCTGCAAGATTTTCTCCCATTTTGATCTTTCTACGGGGATCCTAATCTTCAACTTCTTCGGTATCCTGGCTCTTTTACTTTTTTCTTTTTTTTTAACTCCTCCTTTTTTCGTGGGACGTGGCAGTTGAGTTGAAATAAAACTCCCACCACCTACTTTTATGTTTCCCATAACACCCATTAATAACTGCCGATAACTTCTCCCTCTTCAAATTTAATTCCTGGCAACTGGCGCATCTTTCCACATGTTGTCTTTTCTAACTGCTCTTATTTCTTCATTCTAGCCTTTTCACATTACCTTTTTTCTTGTCTGCCTGAATCTTCTGTTCCCAACCTCTTTTTCTTTTCTTTCGATCAGTCTCACTGCTACCTGCTTTCTTCTTTCCAAATACCCATTTCTTTAAATGGCTTCTTCCTCTTCTCGAAAAAGAAAGGAGCGTACTCCTAGTCCCTTTGAAGGTGAGGGTTCCTCTAGTTTTGCGCAAGATTAGTCTGTCGTTGGGCGCCCTGCTTTTACTTTGTAAGACCCCTGGTATACTCCTAGCTTATTCTTCCCTCGGGTGTCCCATGGCGAGACCCCTCCATCCCCTCATGCTTGGGTATTCTCTAGTCAAGCGGGTTTTGTTGGTTTTGCACAAGTTCCAAACCCTAGGGAGATTTTTGATCTCCAAATCAGGCAAGGACTTTGAGAGGTGGTCCCCATCTTTTTCGATTTTGTCACTGGAAAGATCCAAGGCTGGCCCATTTGGGTGGATAATGAACTTTCTGACAAGGAGTTTGTGGGCCGCTTAGAGCGTGCTGGTGTCCTGAAGGCAGTGGCTATTTCCAGGAATCTTGAGGGTTTCAGAGATGCCAAAGGCCTTAGGCATTTGGTGCGCTGTTGGTGTCCTACTCTGCACACTTTCTCTTTTTCTGTTAGTGAACTGACTATTACCTTGGAGGATGTGGTCAACAATTTTCTTCTTTCGGTGCTTGGGGATGAAAACCCCTTTGATATTAGTCTTTCTAATGAGGATCTCGAGGTGGAAGAAAAATTATTTGCTCACTTTGGTGGACGTACTACTTCTTTTGGTGGGAAACCAGCTAGGATGGGTAGGTGGGTTATGAATCTTTTGCATGAGAAGGATAAGGAAGTCAGGTATGCTAGGTTCCTCGCATTCTATCTTAGCAAGTTTTTGTTCAGCGAGTTCCCTGGGTATGGAATCAAGTCCACTCTTTTTCCCTTAGCAATTAAGTTGGCTCAAGGTGCTCAATATCCTCTAGCCCCCATGTTTTTGGGCCATATCTATTCTCAATTGGATCAGCTTCATGGAGATGAAGCCGAAGGTAATTCTTGTTATGTTATTACTTCTTCTCTTCATTGCGCCATTATCCAGGTATTTATGTGGGATCGTTCTTCAGTTACTTTAGAAAGATGTAGGAATTTAAAGTTTGTAAAAGATAAGTTTCAGGGATCCCTTGATGTGGTAAAAGGGCTTTGTGGCAGCTCAACTGACAGCCACCCTATTATTTTCCATTGGCTAAGTCTGAAAGGTGGCAGCCTTAACTTGGTTGAATTATTTAATCAAGTAGGTCATTTGCATTGGCAGTCTCCCCGGGAGTTTGGCCCCGGTTTTGTTTGTGATTCTGTGTTATCTCATTTTCTAATTTCTACAGGGAATACTTTTGATTTACGTCGCAGTGATGAAGGTAGCTTAGTCTATTTGGCTTGTATTAGTCCTTCTTGGCTTCCTGTGCTTTCCTCGAGTGGCCCATGGTACACCCATTACTCGGCATATCGAGTACTTCGGTAGTTTGGCTTTGATTAGGATATTCCCCCAGTGTTTAATGACATAGTTTCCTCTCTTCCCTCTTTAGATCCCTTCATGAGACTTCTGGCCTTCTCTTATTGGTCACGAAGGAGTCCTCAGTTTGTAGTGCCCAACTTCCAGAGAGGAGTTTTTGCCTTCAGTGGTTATGCTGGCTATTGGAGGAAGGTTCAAAAGTCCTTTGCTGATTATGCTGGTTCTGACACGATTGGGAGAGTCCCCAACCCTAGCATTTCTTCTGCTCCAACACCTAACAAGCGTCTGTCTCTACCTACTGCTGGTGTTGTTTCTACTGCTATAAGCAGCAAAACTGGTCTCGCAAAATGGCACGCTTCCAGGGAAGGTTGGGTGACTTATGCGCAGGATTTCCCAGAGACCTGGTTGGGGTGTGACCTTATTGTTGGTGCTTCTACTGGGGTACCAATTAAAAAGGGGGCAGTAGAGGCCATAAGTGCTAGTACTCCCATTGACACGAGTAAAGGAAAAATAGTTAAGCAGGAAAAATTGAAGAAGGCCGTGGCTAAAGAGAGTGTAGAGGATGTTGGCCCTAAGACAAAGAAGAAGAAGACTGAAAAATCCCAGAAACAGTTGATACTTGCTGAGGAAAAGGAAGTTGAGCAACCTTTGGCCATAAGGGGCTGGGTGAAGACTAAGGTAGAGTCTTCTTTTCCCCAAGTTCCTGTGAGTCCTTCAGTTCATGGTTCCTCGGGACCCTTTGGACGCACCCGTAGTAAACAACAGAGACCTGGAGACCCTGTTGAAAGAGAGAGAAGGGCAAGGCCTCTTTCCTTCTTTTCTCTTTTAGGTTGCAGTTTTGTTGTTTCTTTCCCTTTTTTTTTTTTTTGAACTAATAAGTGATTGTCTTTCCTACCGTCTAAGTGTAAGTTAGATCCCACGAAGGGTAGAAGCCAATCCTCTGGTGAAGATGTTGTATGGTTTTCTCTAATCTGTGTCTTCTGCTACTTGCCCTTATTTATTTCACAAGTGTTGTGTATCTGTGCTGCCCTGTTGTTCTTGCCCTCCTTCTTTTTTGTTCCTCCTTCTTTTCCTTCTTTAGTTGGAGGTTTCTCCCCCTGTGGTTGGCGAGACTTTGGAGGAGGAGGTGGCTATAGCTACACCTCAGAGTATGGAAGAGGAGGCTCTTAGTGGTGGCATAGCTGGAGAGACTAGGCAACCAATGCAGGATGTTCAGGCTGCCTAGGATCCTGAGGCTCCCAAGCTTCCCGCATCCCCAATTCCTCAATTTGAATAGATTCCTAGTCCTGTCAGGACTGTGTTACCTCAGACTAGGTTAAGTATAAAGACTTTGGGAGGCGCATCATCATCCGGGCAAACAGGTGAGCCTTTCTCTTTTTTTTTTTTTTTTTTTTTTTTTTTTTTTTTTTGTAATAGCATTTTAACTTTATTTCTTTTGCACCCCTCTTATTTTTTTTTTCTTTCTCTTTCCAGGCCAAGCCACTTCGAGATCTGTCTCTGGTGCTGCTTCTTCTTTAGAATCGGAGGATTCTAAAAGTGGGTGTTGATTGTCCTTACTGCATTCTCTCTTTCTTTCTTCCCTTCTTTTATATTTTCGTTATGGTGAAGCCCCCTGTATCCCTACCTTCTTTTAACCATTTTGCTGAGGCTTCCTCACATTTTCTTTAACTTGCCATGTGTTCTTTCTCAGAGTCCTCCAAGAAGTCCGAGGAGCAAGAGGAGGAAACTCCGCCCTAAGAGGCCAATATTGGTTTGTCCTCAACCCTCTTTTGTTCTTTATCTTTCTCCCCCCCCCCCCCTTTTTTTTTAAGAAGAAGCTAAGCCTGCCCCTCCTTTCTCTTCCCTTTTTTTTTGCAAGAGTTGATACTGGTGTCAAAAATCCTGAACTTGTGATTTCTGAGGGGGGTGTAGGATCTACTCAGGCTGCTGGCCCTCATTCTGTTCAGAGTGTTGAAGGTTCCTCTGGGACTTCAGGCGATAATGCAACAATGGAGGAGGCTTTAGAGATGGTTGTTTTAGATCTTGCTTCAAGGCTCTCTACCTTTCTGGCTCGCTTTGATCTTCTGTAGTTCAACAGCCTCCCTGCCAGTCACTTTTGCCACTTCAGGCCCTCCTATGGCAGCTTCTTGCAGTTCTCTGTGCTTGTAGAAGGTCTGCCACTGCTAGAAGGGCTGTTTAAAGGTCATGGGGATTTTACCATTGGTTTTAGAGGAGGAGTATTTTTGGGAAACATTCTGATGGAGCTGCTGTGCACCGTGTTGATTTTCTTGAGAGATTCTTCGCTAGACTCTCTATCTAAGTAAACTCTTGGAATGGAGGGGAGTGATTCAGGATCTCTTGGAAGCCAAGTTCAACCTGTCCTTTTTGCTAGAGTATCTGTGATCATTGGCCTAAGTGCTATTCTAAAGGCAAGCTTCTAAGAGCATTGATGCTGAGATTGCTGCTCTGAGGAAGCTTTAGCTCATGCTCACACTGAGATTCCAGAGGCAAGCTTTAGCTCATGCTGAGATTCCAGAGGCAAGCTATTCCAGGCTCCCTACCTTGCTCTCTCCTCAGATGGCTCTTTGTTAGCTGGCCTCCTTTCTTAGCCTTCTTCCCTTTTTTTTTAGCTGGTTTGGATGTGTATGAACAATTTGGGGTTGTATAAATTTTCTATTTCTTTGTTTGGACATTGCTTCTTGCTTTTTTTTTTAGATCTGCACTTGTGCTTTGAGACTGCTTCCATGTATTTGTGCTTTAGGATGGCTTCTTAAGTATTTATGTTTCAAAATTGCTTCTAATCTTTTTTAATGGCATGTGGATCCTCTTTTCCTTTTGTCCTTTTTTTTTTTTTTTTTTTTTGTATTGAGTCCTGGTCCATGATCCCTACAAGTTTTGCTGCAGGTCCCAGCCAAGCACCCACCCCTTTTCTTCTTGATTGCGCAAATACTAAACTGGGTACATTGGGCGATATATATATATTTTTTGTCCTAGCTCATGAACTTGGCAGGTTTTTATTTATTTATCAAGTATTGGGCTAGGTATCCTCAGTACATGCCTGAGATCCTAGACCATGTATTTGAAACTTAACTATTTTAAAGTTATCTGTGGGGTGATCCTAGGTCATGCATCAAAAAGATTTCCCCAAGTATCCTCCCTTTTTTTCTTGGTTGCGCAAGTATTGAATTGGGTACATTGGGCGATATTTTATTTGTCCCAGTTCATGAACTTGGTAGATTTTTTTTTTTTTTTTTTAAAGTACTGGGCTAGGTATCCTCAGTATATACCTGAGATCCTAGACCATGTATTCAAAACTTAACTGTTTGTAGTTATCTGTGGGGTGATCCTGGGTCATTCATCAAAAAGATTTCCCCAAGTATCCTCCCCTGATTTCATCTATGTTAGGACTTTGTAATACTTAGGATTTAATAGCTGAGAAATAAGAAGAAATTTCATTGAATTTAAAACATAAATGTCATTCAAGGAATATAACAAATCTAACAAAGATAGTAAGGATCATAGAGTGTCCTTTTACCACGAGTTCCTGAACAAAATTACTTAAACGATAATATATAAAAAGAAAGAAACACCTAGCAGGTTGGAGAGTTTGGCAAAAAAGATTCTAGTGTACTGAGACCTCTCCCTTTTCATGCGTAGTATTGTTTTAGCCACTTCCCATTTATGGGCTCTGTCAGGATTGTCTCATCTTCCTTTGTAAGATAGTAATACCCACTATCATGGGCCTCCCTAATGATGTAGGGTCTTTCCCACTTTGGGGCAAATTTGGAGAGTCTCGATAGGTTTCTTCTCACATGCTCTGCTGTCCTTAGTACCAGCTGCCCTTTAGTGAAAGTCCTCGGGTGTATTGATTGTGCATATGCTCTAGTCATTCTTTGCTAGTACCTCTGGCTTCTTCTCTTGGCTAGCTCTCTTTCTTCCTCTACCCCTTCAAGGTTTGCTAATCTCCTTTCATTGTTTGTGTCTTCGGTGTCCTCCTAACTTTATTCAAGTACTACTCTTGGTGTGGGAACAATTAATTCTACTAGGCTGATGGCTTCTGTCCCATAGACCAGGGAGAATGGTGAGAATCCCGTGGCTATTTTCACAGAGCTCCTACATGTCCAAAGTACATCTGCCAAGTGGTCACTCCATTTTCCTCCATACTCTTGCTTCATTTTTTTAAGGATCTTCAATATCACTCTATTAGTGGCCTCTGCCTGGCCATTTCCTTGTGGGTAGTAAGGTGTAGACCTTCCATGCTTGATGTAGTAAGCCTCAGTTAACCCCTTCATGTCTTTATTTATGAATGGGGTTCCATTGTCACTGACCAACCTCCTGAGGATCCCAAACCTTGTAATGATATAGCCTCGAATGAAGTTTGATACAGCTGCTCCAGTGGCCTTTTTCAAAGGGCTAGCCTCTACCCATTTTGTAAAGTACTTAGTAGCAGCCAAGATCTATATATAACCACTAGATGGGGGATTTATAGGCCCTATGAGATCAAGCCTCCAAGTGTGAAAATGCCATAGGGTTGTCATATCCAGTAACATATTTGGGTGAGTATGGATTGCATCTCCGAGGACTTAACATGCGTGGTAGGTTTTGACTAACTCCTCGGAGTCCTTTTTCATTGTTGGCCAGTAGTATCCCAACAGTAGTAACTGTTTATAGAGCCTCCTTTTTCTTGGGTGACTTCCACAATCACCGGAATGGACTTCCTTGACTACTTCCTTGGCTTCCCTTGACCCCAGGCATCTTAGGGGATCCCTGCTGTATCCCTTTTTGAATAGGATCCCGTTTTGCAAGAAGTATCTGAGTGAGTTTCTTAAACTGGTGGGCCAGTGCCCTGTCAGTCAGTAGTATCATTTGAGCTAAGTATTCCATGAAGGGAGTCCTCCAATTTTCTGTAACAAATACAGCGTAGCTTTCTTCTTTGTCCACTGAGGATTGGCATTCTTGACATTTTTCCTATATAGTTGCTGCCTCTTTGTTCATATTTGGCCAGTAGTATCCCATGCGCTGCATCCTCCTATATAGACTGATCTTTTCTGAGGTCCCTCAGACTTGGGTTTGTAGCTCTTTCAACCTTAGCTTCCCCTCCTTCTCATTGATACATCTGGATAGGATCTCTCCGGGCAGTCTCCTGTATAGTTCTTCTTCTATTAGAGTATAGTCCCTCAGCTCCTTGACACTCCCTCCGGATCCTGTTTCTTTCATTTTTTTTTCTTTCACTTCGCTCCTCTAATCCTATTGCTTGGACTCTCTGGGGGATATCTTTTGGAGGATTTTTAAGATGGAATGCTCTTGCCTTCCTATTCTGACCAGAGTGTCTTTTCCCTTAAATGGTACTTGGGATCCCAGGGTGGCAAGCACATCTGTAAACCTATTTTCACTTCTCTGCGTGTACTCTATGCTAAAGGTCAGTAATTCCTACTCCAGCTTCTGTGCCCACGTCCTGTAGGTTGCCAAACTTTGTTCCCTTAGTGCAAAGTCAACTTTCACTTGAGAGACTACAAGATTGGAATCTCCCAGTACTCTCATGTGTTTCACCCCAATACTGAGTGCTATAGTCAATCCGGTCAAGTACGCCTCATATTCAGCTGCATTATTGGAACAGAAGAAACCAAGCTTGAAAGATAGAGGTATGGTGTCCCCATTCTCACAGCTCAGTACAACTCCCACCCCATTTGAGGTTGCTGTAGCTGACCCATCGAATCTCATTGTCCATTTCTTTCCTGGGATTTCTGCTATTGCTACCTCACTTGGGATCTCTTCACTTAGTGAGCTTTCCTCCTTCCCTGGGAACTATGCCAGGAGGTCAGCTATGGCTTGACTTTTGACAACCTTGGGGGTCTTGAGGCCTATGTCATATTGAGAAAGCAGGACCAACCACTGTGCTATTCTTCCTGTTAGGAGGGGCTGATGCAAGAGTGCTTTTATGAGGTGTGACTTAGTCACTAAAAGGATTTGGTGAGCTGAGAAATACCTTTTTAGCCTCTGGGATGCATAAATAACCACTAGGCAAGCTTTTTCTATCCTGGGATACCTGGTCTCAGCATCCTTGAGTGTTCTGCTTACATAGTAAACAGGTTGCTCGTTCCCATCATCATCCTCTTGCGCCAGCAGGGCTCCTATTGCTTAGGCATTTGATGCCAAGTACAATAACAGGGGTTGCCCATGTACTGGTGCTTGGAGAGTGGGCAGATGATTCATAATCTGTTGGACCCTTTGGAAGGCTTCCTATTGTTTTGCTCCCCAGGTGAACTCAGTTCCTTTCTTTAATAGCTTGGATAGGCCTCTTGTGGCCGAAGCTAGTCCTAGCACAAATCTCCTGATGTAGGAGACCCTTCCTAGGAAGCTTTTGAGCTCCCTTACTGTTGTTGGTCTTTTCATAGTGGCAATGGCTACAGCTTTGGCTGGATCCACACTTATGCCTTTGTTTTGTACCAAGAACCCGAGGAACTTTCCTACAGATACTCCAAAGGCACATTTTATGGGGTTCATGCGTTACTTGTATTCTTTGCATCTTTTGAAAACTTGTTCAAGTACTTGAAGGTGTCCTGTCCTAGTTTTTAACTTGACCACAATATCATCCATATAGTCTTCCATTTCCTTATGTATCATGTCGTGGAAGATGGCTATCATGGTTCGCTGGTATGTGGCTCCTGCATTTTTGAGGCCAAAGGGCATCACAGTGTAATAAAATTTTCCGATTGGTGTCTTAAATGCTGTCTTCTCAGCATCCTTGGCAGCCATACAAATTTGGTTGTACCCACTATACCCATCTATGAATGAGAACATAGAACTTCCCGCAGCTGAATTCACAAGGATGTCAATATTAGGCAGAGGGAACTCATTTTTTGAACATGCTTTATTCAGGTTGCGGAAGTCTACACAGTAACGGATCTGGCCGTTCTTTTTTTTTCATAGGTATTATGTTAGAAAACCATCTGGGGTGCTGAATGGGATTAATAAAACCAGCTGCTAGCAGCTTCTTGACCTCTTGAGTTATCTGGGCTTCTACATCAGTGTGAAAGACCCTGACTAGTTGGATTACTAGTTTAACTCCTGGGTTCACATTGAGGGCATGGACCACTAACCCAAGATCCAGACTTGGCATCTCATCATAGGTCCATGCAAACACTTCCGTATATTCTTTGAGCAAAGCCACCAGTGGCCCCCTTTCTTGTGCTGCCAATTGACTGCTAATAAAAACAGGCTTTTGGGATCCCCGCTTAGCCCCCAAGTTTACTTCCTGCAATTCTTCCTGAGGCTGGATTTGTGTCTCTTTGACTGGTTCCTCTGGGACTTCCTCTTGAGCTATCATACATTCTGGTAGTCCGGGACCTTCCTACACGATGCACTTAGGTCCCGCACACCTTCACAAGCAGTAAATTAATCTTCCCCCGGGTTCCCGTACTACTACACACTCCCGAGATCCTGAGGTACTGGGCTTCTTCTTTTTCCTTTTCCTCTTCAGGAGGTCTCTTAAGTCATGGGCACCTCCTCCTTCATCTTTCTCCAAGATAGGTGTTCCTGGGGTCCCTGGCATGGGACTTTCATCATCATGTTCTAACTCATCATAGAACATTGTTTCTACAAAGTTTACTTCTCCTTGGCTGAAAGGATTATGGTTGGCAGGGATCCTTACAGGCCTCCCATTCAATCTCCCCTTAAAACACTGGTGGTACGTGGATGGTATAAGGCGGTGTTTATGGAGCCATGGTCGTCCCAGCAATACATGGTAGGACACTTCTGAGTTGATTACATGAAATCTGGTCAAGGCTACTATTAGCCCCACTCTTAGGGCCAGTTGTATATATCCTTTGGTTGATTCTATTGATCCTCCAAATCCAGTTATCTCCATGGGAGCCCCTAGGATCCTTCTCCCAGCTAGGCCCACGGCTTCCAAGGTACTCAAGACTATGAGGTTGAGTGATGCCCTTGTGTACACCAGTGCTCTTCTGATTTGGACATCGTTTATGGTGGCCATTAGATAAAGAGGTCTATCGTGGTCTAGATGCTCAACCTCCATGTCTTCATCCGTGAAAGTTATGGCATTGGTTGTCTCTAGGAAAGCTCGACTGGCATGTGATTCTGCTATGAAACATTCCATTCCTGAATCTGCTGCTATAGTCATGAGAGATTCCGTGGCCACCCTTCTTGCTTCTGGTCCAAATCCCAGCTAATTGAATAGTGATCTGAACTTGGGATTCTTCTAGAGGGTCCTGACTGTGTTCAGGTGGAAGGATCCTTCTAGCTCTTCTACTTCTGCCAGGTTCCCATGGATTACTACAGCCACCACCCCATTTCCTTTGTGGTTGGGCATGGGGTTCCTTTGTACTTCTGGCTCCTTTTGGGTGAGCTCCAGGGTTCCTTCTCTTAGCTTCCTGTGAAAGAGCCTGTGGAGGGTCCAGTAATCCTTGGTGGAATGCTTAAACATAATTATGAATCTGCAAAACAAAGGATTTTTCCTTTCTTCCTCGGTTGGCGGCTTGGATACAGTGAATGGCCTAACCACTTCATCCCCGATCCATTTGTCTAGGACATGGTTTAACTCTTCTACAGTACATGGGATCACCAGTAGTTCCTTGAACATTTTTCCATCAAGCCTCTTCCTTTTTTCTCCCACCGATGCTGTCATGGCTTGGGATGCTGGCATCCTCTTCGCCCTCATAGTTTGTGCTGTTCTTCTAGTCCTCTGTCAGCGAACTGTGTGATACATAAATTTTCGAGGTTGAGTCTGTAATCGAAAAGCATGTTAGAGATGCAAGTCTCTATGAGTTCTTTTTCTTCATGGTCCCTATAACAGTCTAGGGACACATCTTCAAATCTTTTGATGAACTGGACGGGATCCTCCAGGCCTTTACCTTACCATCTGAAGGCTTTGGAAAGTGACATTGTCCTCACCAAGGTAATATTTTGCACAAAATCTCTCCATCATTTCGTCCCAAGTCTTAATGGACCCAGGTCTCATTGTGGTGTACCAAGTGTATGCCCTGTCCATTAAGGACTTAGCAAACTCTCTTAGGCACAGCTCTTGGTTTCTTGCATAGGGGCCCATAGTGTGGACGAACCTACTTATGTGTTCTACTGCACTTCCATTCCTTCCATCAAAAGGATGGAACTTTGGTGGCTTATATCCCTTGGGGTATGGCTTGCCAAGGAGTTCTAGTGGGAATGGAGGATCCTGAGAAAATTGCTTGGGGATCCCAGAAAGTTTTTCCCTTTCTTGGTCAAGGAGGGCACTGACATCTGCCAGTGTTAGGTATTAGGGGTTAGTTCCTCCTCCCACTGCTGACCCTCCCTCTGACTGGGTTCTATCTTGGTTGCCCACATGAGGGGCATTGTCTTTGACTTCCTGTGTCTTGCCTTCTTTGAGAAGGCGAACTTCTTGTTACAAGTCTTTCAACATTGCAGTCATCTGAGCCATAGGGTCTAGCTCCTGCCTTGCGTTTTTTTGTTATGACACAGCCTCTTGTTTTGTTAGGGTCATCTCGCCTCTTTGTCTGGAGGCCACTTCATTTTCTCCTACGGGCTCAGAGGCCGTGGGTGGCACATTAGCACATTTACTGTTCCTTTTGTCTTAGAGGCATGCTTTGCGAAGGGATTGCTTCTTCCCTTTTCTTTACCTAGTCCCCAGTGGAGTCGCCAAAATGTGAAAGTGCCTTTTTTATTCAACACTATGGCCCAAGGATCCTGGGCCGAATAAAATGTTCTTGGTGGACTGGGCTCGATTTACCACAGCTAAAGGGCTGTTTAAGAATCGAGTGGTGTACAAAACAAACTTCCTACAATACAAATAGCTAACAAGTAAGAATATCTGTATTGAATGACATTTTAACAATAAAGGAATGCACAACAAGTAAAATACAATGTAAGAAAAAGGTTAGGGATCCTCGAATTAGTGAGGTGCATTTTATTGATTTCTCTTAGTTATGATTACAATGCTCACTAAGACGTGATACAAGGTTCAACTAAGTTCAAAAATTACAAACTTTGATAGCTATTCAAGCTTCCAAGACTTGCAAAGTTTGAATTTGTTAAATCAGAGCATGTGCTATAATGGCTGTCGCTAAGATACCAAGAGCGGTTCTCCTGTTTTCTCTTAATTTTACAGAGTTCTTTCTATAATTTTATTAGACTTCAGAAAATGACTATGAATGCCTCAATGATCTAATCGAAAATGAATCTCTATCTCTGAATTCGAATCCTTTGTAGCATGGACCCCTTCCTCCTTTTATAGCACAGCTTCAGGCTCCGAGGTACTTAGAGTTCGTGCTGTGGCAGGTTGCTCAAGGTCATGTCGTTTCCTTTTTCTCTCATAGTTTCTTGCTTTTGGTGTGACCAAATGAAAGTACCTTAGCTAGTTTTCTATTCATAGACTTCTCCGTTGGTTGGTCTGAAGCTATTTGGCTTTTTCTTCTCAGCGCTCTAGCTTTTTCAGTGTACTCTTCATTGTCACTTTCTCCAAATGGTAGGAACCAGGCTCCTGTGTTTTGCTTCGTACCTCCTGGCTCCACTACATGTCTGAAGCATGAGATCCGCATGCCCTTTGTCTTTTTTATTTCTCTTTGAAATTGCTTCAATCTTACTTCGCGCGTCCAAGGATCCCCTGACTCTGGTGACTTCTGGAATCCCGACCTAGTTCTTCTTACTGGGCTTTCTTTGGTTTGCTGGTTATACCTGGTTTGGGCTTTTTTGTTCTTTCGTGGGTCTTTGGATTCCAATCCTCTGGGGCCTTTTGCCCTTTTTTTCATCTTTCTTTTCTCTTTTCTTCTTTCTTTATGGTCTGAGCCCATCCTTCCCTTTTCTCTCTTAGTTTTATTATTTATTTATTTTTTGTGTGAAATGAACCCAAGGTTTTACTTCTTTGGGCCTTAGTCTGTGACTAATTAATTTTGAACCTCAACAATTATCATTATTATTTCTTTCTTGTTTCCTTCTTTTTGGGATTTTGGGCTTTCATGGTCCTTCTTAACTTTATGAATTGGGCCTTCTTTTGTTAAAGCCCATGGTCTTTCCTTACTTTTCATGGAATGGGTTTTCTCGTGAAATTTTGGCCCTCAACAGACATTTATGTGTTTGAGTTAAGCTTATTTTCTTTGGTTTATTTTGCTTATAAAATAAGATGGATAAAAATATAATTTCACTTATCAAAAATAAATTTTAAAAAATTATACAAGCCAAATAAAGCTAAAAATAAGTTAGCTAAACAAACCTTTGCTCACCAGTCACCACCTTAGGTCCTTGGCAATCTTGGCACATTCTTTTGATTGTGATTTACTCTGCTACCACCAACTGTGTAGTAACATTGATAAAAGAAACATATTATGTCAAGAGTTTTATAACTCAACTTTTAGTGTTTCAATAAGAACATTCATAAGCTTTATAGCTCAACTTTCAGTGTTTGAAGAACCCTATTATGTCAAGAGCTTTATAGCTCAAATTTTAACGTTTTTAATAAAAACATTTATGAGCTTTATCACTCAACTTTTAGCCTTCAATGGAAACATTTATGTTATTATTATTCTTATCATTAAATTATTATTAAATTAGAATAACAACAACATAATTAAATCTAATTACCATTGAAAAATATAATATTGATTTTACATATGGTCAATAAAGAGTATTTTTAGGACCACAAGTTATTCCACAATTTTTTTTATCATAACTCTAATATGACAGATTGTAAGCGGTTAACTATAATTTACATATAGACCCACCATTTTTCTTTACCAATCACACTTTGCAACGTCAAAATTTTGGTAAGCTGTGAAAAATCATCCTAGACTTTTCCATCAATAAAATCACTTGCTTTTTACCTTCCAAGTACAGCTGAGCCTAGGAATGGCAACAAGTCGGGTTCGGGCTAGGTTTTTCCATACTTGGACCCGACCTGTGGGCCAAGACTCGTGGTCCAGACTAGGCCCGTTTACTAAGCGGGTTTTTTTCCTAGGGCCCGGACCCGTCCCCACCGGGCCCCGCGGGCCTCGTTAAGAGATTGGGCCCTATTTGTGGCCAAAAAAAAAGAAAGAATTGAAGTGTTTCCGTTTTCTTATTCTAATACATTTTCTCAGCATCCAAACAATGCACCAACAACCAAAACCTTAGCCTAGTAAAAAGAAACTGGAAAAAAAAAAAAAAAAAAAAAAAAAAAAAAAAAAAAAAAACCACGTCAAACTCATATTTAACAGCTCATTTTCTCTCTCTTTCATCACATTTTCATATCAACCAAACAAAGCACAAACATCCATCGTTGTTACCTTAGAACAAGTTTTCTCATTTCTGGAAACCTAATTGTTTTCCCCAAACGCTTTGTAAGCAAAAAAAATTGCGAGAGTAACAGATTGAGACGACGAAACGACGCCGTGGGAAGGCTCTTTGTCGTCTACAATGCTAAATGGCCCAGAGATTTCTAGAAGACTCAAAATTTCTCAGAGTTTTTGAGAGAGAGAGAGAGTCTTTGGAGTTTAATCTCATATTAAAACAAAAAAATTGAAACAAACAATCAAACATCTCATATTCTCAGAGACTCATATTAAAACAAAAAAAACATAAAAAAAAAATTAAGAGAAGTAGAGAACAGATCGGCGTTAAGAACTTGGGCCGACGATGAGATTGAGAGTGAGTGAGAACAGATTGGCATTGGTGAATGCTTGGAATGACAGTGATTGGCGTTGGTGAATGCTTGGAATGACAGTGAGAGGCTGAGATCTTGGGTAGCGCTGCTTGGGCGGCGTTGCTTGAAAGTGAGTGAGTGAGACTGTGTGAGCTGAGATTGAGAGAAAGAGAGAAAACAACCTGATCCTGTGCACGTGATGGCTGGTGGTGACAGAGATCAGAGGTTGGGGAGAGTAGAGTGATGTGAGGAGAGTGAGACGGAGTGAGAGCAGTCGATGGGAGAGGAGAGTAAGGCTGCTGAAGAGTGAAAAATGAGGGATTAGGGTTAGAATATATGAATAAATATAGTTAGGGTATTTTTGTAATTTTAGTTTACCGAGTTTTTAATTGCGTCAGGTTTCGGGCCAGGTCTCGAGTTTTTTTATAAAATCTGGATCCGAACCAGACCCGCTTCGGGTTTTTTTTTTTTAAAACCCATACCTGACCCTATTCCTAATTGGATCGGGTAAAACCTAGCCCATTAGCGTTGGGTAGGGCCAGGCCGGGTACCCGCGGATCGGGCAAAAATTGCCATCCTTAGCTGAGCCTAAATTTTGCTGTTAAAATTGTATATTATACAACCATTAAAAACTTTATCAATTAAACTAACATCTCACTGACAGCTGAAAATGTTAACTAATTACCAAACGACTCTCTAGACACAAATATATGAAAGGGGAAATTCAAAATTTTACAAACTTTCCAAAGGAAACAAATTTTGCCCAATATGTTAAGGCTGCTATCCAAGACATTTCGCTCTGTCAAAATCCCTAACCCTAACCCTAATCCTTCAAAATCATGCCCATCATCATCATCATCATCATCATCAACAACACAAAAAACATCACAAGTTAGATGGAGCTCAAGATCATGGTCGGTTTATCTTATTCTGTCCCCAACACCCCCATCAAAACCTACGTTGGCGTCACCACCGATTTTTCTCGCCGGTACATTCACTGATTCATGTTTGTTCAAGAGAGAAAAAAACTGAAATTTTTGTTTATTTTGAAGGGTTATTTGATAAATCTGGTGAAAGTTGTTATCTGGGTCGATCTTAGTTTGTTTAGTTCTTATGCTCAAATGGGTTTTTTTTTCCCAATATATATGTTTGATTGGATATAAGAGCATGTAAATGTGTTTAGTTTTGTAATTCTTGGTGTGGCTTGCCAATATGGCATAATGGGGTATTTGGTAAATCTGTTGGAAGTTCTTATCTGGGCAATCTTAGTTTGTTTAGTTCTTATGCTCAAATGGGGTTCCACCCACACACCCCCCCCACCAGTATATATGTTTTATTGGATATAAAAGCATGTAAATGTGTTTAGTTTTGTAATTCTTGGTGTGGCTGGCTTGCCTATATGGCATAATGGGGTATTTGGTAAATCTGTTGAAAGTTCTTATCTGGGTCAATCTTAGTTTGTTTAGTTCTTATGCTCAAATGGGGTTTTTTTCCCCAATATATATGTTTGATTGGATATAAAAGCATGCAAATGTGTTTAGTTTTGCAATTCTTGGTGTGGCTTGCCACTATGGCATAATGGGGTATTTGGTAAATCTGTTGGAAGTTCTTATCTGGGTCAATCTTAATTTGTTTAGTTCTTATGCTTAAATGGTTTTTTTTTTTTTTTTTGGTTTGATTGGATATAAGAACATGCAAATGTGTTTAGTTATGTAATTCTCAGTATGGTTTTGCCAATATGGTGTAATGGGTTATTTGGTAAATCTGTTGACTGGGCCAATTTTAATTTACTGGTTCTTATGCTAAAATCAAATGGATTGTTTGGAATATATTTGATTGGATAGAAGAGTATGCAATTGTGTTCAGTTTTGTAATTCTCGGTAGGCTTGCCAATATGGTGTAATGGGGTATTTGGTAAATCTGTTGACTGGGCCAATTTTAATTTTCTGGTTTTTATGCTCAAATGGATTGTTTGGAATATGTTTGATTGGATAGGAGAGTATGCAATTGTGTTCTGTTTTGTAATTCTCAGTAGGCTTTCCAATATGGCAAAATGGGGTATATGGTAAATCAGTTGAAAGCTCTTATCTGGGCCAATTTTAATTTGTTTAGTCCTTTTTCGCAAATGGTTATAAATGTTTTCAGTTTTATATTTCATGTTATAGGTTGCTCTAATATGGTATAATGGGTTACTTGATGAATCTGGTGAAAGTTCTTGTCTGGGTTAAACTTAATTTGCTCAGTCCTTTTGTGGAAATGGGTTGGTTTTTATATATTTGATTGCATAAAAGAGCATCTAAATATGTTTAGTTTAGTTTTCTTTTTCTTTTTTCCTTTTTTCCTTTTTTTGATATCTAACGTAAGAAATTTTATTAGAAAAAACCAACCAAGAACACTGGAAGTGTACTAGAGTGGCACAAATCAAGAGCCCAGATTACAACGATCAATAAGATCGGAGAGAGAAAAACAAGTATAAAAAGGCTTTGCTTCTTTTTATGGCTCTCTAGTATGGTATAATAGGTTATTGCTGTGTTAAATTGAATTAACTTAGGCAATTAGCATTTTTGTACGTCCTCATTAGGTTATTTGGTTATGACTCATCTGAGATCTTGCATAATTTTGTCACCTGTAATTGGTGACTGAATTATCTAAATCCTGAATTCAATTATATTTTGTGGTTAAATATGTTGGTTTGGCACTAGAATTTGGAGTAGGTGAGTGAGTTGAGGAGAAAATCTTGATAATCTGAGTTTAAAAGAAAAATAGGATAGATGGGGTAAAGTAATGTGTTTTTTGAAGAGGAGAAATAAAAGAAGGATACTTTTTCTGTTTGTTATTTGTTTAAGCATTTAATGTTTTACTGGGTCTGGATATATTGGAAATAACTTGTTAGAATCATTCAAAAATGTGCCAGAAAATTGTAATAGGAAGCATCTGAGATTTCTACAAGATTTGTCCCAAAAATTATTTATAGAAATATTTATTCTCTTTTCTCATGGGGTGATTTGTTGATTCCCTTGATAAGCATGTTTGCAAAACATTAGCAAAAGGTTCCTGAAAAGCTAGCTTATATTGACAAAATAGGTGTTAGTTTTACAATTGCTGAAGGGATGGCAAAGTTTAGAGACAAGGTGTGGGGATTGTGAGAATAAGTTGGATTGACAAGTACACTAGTAGCAGAAGTTTGAATCGTTATAGAACAGTGAAATAGGAAATTTTTGTGGTTTGAGATCCATTGTACTCATGCCCACAAGAGTGGCTTCTTTGTTTGTACAGCAAGCCTTTGGAAAATCCTTCCAGAAGATAAGTTTATTCAATTGATCGGTGCTATATGTGCAAAAGGTATTGAGAATCAGAGGATCATCTTCTTCTTTTTCACGGTATGCTGTGCAGAGGATTCTGGTCTTTTACTTTGATTGGTTTCAATTGGGTATTTCATTGTAGAGTTGGCATGGTGTTTTGGTGGCAAAAGAAGAAGGTTAGCTGGGAAAGAAATGAGCCTTTGTGTTTGATGAGAAATATTTGGAAGGAAACAAGTTTTGGAGGGATTGAATGGCCCCTACACCAATTGGAGTCACCTTCCTCAAAGACTTCTTGTGCCTCCCTTGTGGGATGGCTGTACCCATTACTGCTGCTTTACTTGATTTATAGGATTTTTTTTTCTCCTGCAAGAGTTGGAGCTTGCCAGCTTTCCAACAATCATGACTTTGTATTCCTCCTGCATATGCAAGTAGTGTTCCCTTTGGCACTTTCTATAATGTTAAGGCAAAAAATGAAGAAAAAAAGAATTTGGAAAAGAAAAAGGGAAAATTAGAGAGGGGGGGGGGGGGGGGTAAGTGAAAATGATTGGTTATAGATGTTGAACATTAAGTACTCTCACACACACCCAAACTGCAAAAGTTTTACTTTTCAATCACACTAGGTACCTGCAAACTTTGCCTCCTTTTAACTGGTTGAGGGCCTAGTCTAGCTTGTATTGATGGTTCCACTAGATTTCAGTAATGATATTAACATATTAGTCACAGTGTATTCTTTTGTCTTAAATATAAAATTTTGCCCTGTGGGCTCTTCCTTTTGTTCATAGAAGCTAGAGTACAAGGAACAGTATTCTTCATAATTAGACAAGTCTAATTAATATTCATTTTGACAAATTGGAACTTTCTGTGTAGACTGAAACAACATAATGGTGAACTTAAAGGTGGTGCAAAAGCATCTCATGCAGGAAGGCCTTGGGTATGTGCATGCATTATCCAAGGTTTTAAGGACCAAAGTGAAGGTATGTTCTAATTTTTGAGATTTGAATACCATGTGCTTTTCTTTTGTTTTGTCTGAACTTTTACTATAGAATATAGATAACATCCTATGAGCTTATGCTGTATCATATTTGTAAAATTTTTACAAGAATATTGAAAAATTTTCAATTTCTTTTGGTCCTAGTATTGCTTCTTAATAGCTGCATTTTTCCTGGAATGCTTATTATCATCAGCTCAAATGATATGCAATTCTACAAGTTTGGAAACTATGTCGACATAAAAACTTTTATATGTAATTCTAGAATATACCTATCTTTTGTTGCTCGTTTCTGGTTTACTTTTGAAATGTGCTGCTTAAAAAAAAATTGATTTTGTTTTTTTTTTTTTGGGTTTGTTTTTGGAAATTACATTGAAATGATGCTTGGATCATAGTCATTTCATTAAAGAGGCAGAAAGCCAATTATAGTAGGTAAATGCTATGTAATTACTGTCACATGGTTTAATGATTTTGCTAATTGCAAAAACTGCAAAGTGACTAACTGTAGATGATCTCTACCCTTACATATATCACCTGTTCTTTTGTATCAAGTATTGGCTTTCTTCATGAGTTGCAATCTGTTTTCTGAATCACTCTAAATTGAATTGTTGTGAAATTTGATAGTGTTTTTAACTTGACTAGACAATTCATTAATTTATGTTCTTAATGACAATAAATGCTTCACTGAGCACAAAAATTGCAGTCTTTTACTTCTTTACATTATTGTAACATTAGGGGAAGGCCGTATTTCCACAACTAAATTATGAACACTTGTTGACAGTTTCTGCTAAGAAGCTTTAAAGTTTAGTTTGGCATATTGTGTATAGCTAATTAACCTGCTCTGATTTGTCAGACAATTGTTTTCATAACCTTTGCTAGAATTCACAGGCCCTTTATCAATTTTGCGTGACTGAATAATGATTATTGTCATTTAGTTATTATGATATCCTTTATTTATTTTGGGTCAAATATCTTCATTTAGTCATACTTTAGTCTTGTTTAATTGACTTATAATCCTCTTTCTGTGTTACTATCATATTTGGGTATAATTTTATGATAAACCGATTGGAGCAATCTAATTTGTATATAAACCCTGCCAATAAAATTTGTATCCTTTCTAGCTTATCATACTGCATCTTGAATTGAAATATTGCTACATAATTTGATCAATGATAAAACATTGTTTGGGGTTGTTGCATCTGATTCTCGTTTTTCTCAATTGTTTTTGTAGCTTGTGAGTTTGAATCAAAATGGAAAAATGTTTCGAAGAAATTGCCATGTAAAAAGGCAAATGACGACATGCCAAAACACTTAGATGAGACCTCACTTCTATTATTGCAAAAAAGGGAAGCAGCTCTAGATAGAGTTAAAGGTTTGCTTGATTGTGGTCACCTAGAAATGACTGGCAATTGAATCCTCATTGACAAGTAAATGTCATTTTTTTAAATTAATTTTTTTATAATAAATTTAAATTAATATATTAAGCTATAAAAAAAACCTTGTAAAATTTGAGGTCACACTAATACACGATTGACATCATGTGGCACAAAATTATTGTATGTATATTTGATGCTATTTGTTTTGAAACAGGGAGAATGACCATGTCTAGTTGTGAATCATAAAATGTACCATCTCCCTTGTACTCAATAGTGAGAGAAAGGAGCAAAGTACTTTTTGTATTGTATTGCAGAAACAACAAAAAATGAATGGTCCAATGGTCATCTGTCATACATACCTCATACAAACTTTGAACTAGATGTAAAATTGACATGTTTTAGTGGTTATTATGTCTAGAAAGTATATTATCCATATGTCACACTCTTCTTACATTTATGTGAAATCCACACACATTGACTTAGCATTTACATAAATGTAAAAGTAATGTTGAGATGCCACCTCTCATGTGGTTTTCTCATATTCACTGTATCTCGGTTGCTCAATTTTAGTCAAAACATTGAATGTTTCTGAGCTCATAGCGTGTATCTTGCTAGCTCCATTGTTTTCAAAACATAGAATGCGAGTTTTGAACTTCAGTTATGACATTACATATTGTCAAAACTGAAACCAAATTCCAAAACTGCAATTATGACATGACATATTGTCAAATCTGAAACCAAATTCAAAAGTCAAAGGACCCTGTATTGCAAGGAAAATGTTTCTCTCCAACTGGCTTATTTCATGACAGTTAGGTTTGGAGCCTCATAGCCAAAATTGCAATCCTTTTCGTATGATTTTATTAGTTGCACTTTCAGTTTTCTTAAAAAATAAGAGAAAATTACACTTTATTACTTTAAATTATACCATATATTACACTTTGCACTATAAACTTTTTGAGTGCACGTTTTGCACCCTAAATCATGACCATTTTTACACTTTACACCTTAACATTAAGTTTGGTATTAACTTGGAAATTCAAAGTTTAGGGTGTAAAGTGTAATAAGGAATATAGGTTAGGATAGTAAAATATAATTTTTCATTTGTTTTTAATGAATTGAGAAGAAGGGTAATTAGGTTTTTTCACATAGTGTCATACTTTTCTATCTAAATTAATATCAAACTTAACATGCAAAGTGTAACACAAGTAATAGTTTAGGGTGCAAAACACGCATTCAAGAAGTTTAGAGTGCAAAGTATAATATAGGGTATAGTTTAGGGCAATAAAGTGTAATTTACCCAAAAAATAAACCCTGCAGAATATTTAGTTTTGACAGATTCTTATCAAGTTGGTTCTTAATTGTTGTCTTCCCATTCTGATTGACTAATTTCTCTTTGCCCATACCGTGGTCCATGACCATCGAAAGAGCTAATCTAATCTTTCTGTTTATGGTTATGCCCTCTAACAACTTGAAATGAAAATGGGCAGTTGAATTAAGTGTTTAATAAAAAAGTCCAACATGGTAGCAGTTTATCCAGATTCGCCATCTGCATGCTACTTCTAATATGGGGGTCAAAATTTGAGGGTAAATTTATTACTTAAATCGTATGAGTGAAAAATGAATTTAGTGTTTTCAGGCATTTCAAATGAAAGTTTAAACTATAAAAGTGGGTGACAGTTGGCTCAATTAATAAAATCTTTGTCGTCAATCATTATGAAGCGGACGCTATAAGTTAGAATTTTATAATATTTATAATAAAAAATATATAAATAAATAAAGTCTGTGTTATAAAAATGTTTCAATTCAAAGTTGATGGTGATGCCATGAATGAAAAATGTAAAACATTTTCTAAAGTCTCTGATTTAACGTAAAAACGTCTATGAAAGTTTGAGATTTAATTTGAAACACACTATGAGAATTTAAAATGTGTTTTCTCAAAATTTTATTATGAAATGAAAGAAAATATAAAAGAGGAAAACATTATATGTTTAGATTTAGTTATTTTGAAAACAATTAGCCATTGTTGTTAATTGCAAGTCGATGAAGCAGCTTGCTAATTAGGATGGTAATCTGAAAGTGGGTCATAATGTTGATTATCATTCGAAACATTTAAAATTCATATATAATTCCGTCATCTCTAACATGCTGCCAACTAAAAGAGAGGAAGCATACATTACGGATGTTTCACAGGATATCCGTGACCTTAAACGTGATTTGTGGATCCAAAAAATATTTTATGGATTTTTATGGGATTTAATTGTAGAAGAAGCAATTTTGTAAAAAAAAAAAAAAAAAAAAAAAAAAAACCCATCATGATAGACAGGTTTAATGCACCCAACCTGTCACCTTCAAAGTATACACATATTTTCATCCTAATGAGTTTTATGCACTGAACTCAAACCAAGTCTGACAACTTAAACCTGTGAAAAAGACTGAACCAGTTGTGGTGATTGAATTGGTTCGCCTTCAGTATTCAACATAACTGCATAATATTTTTGTTTTCAATAAACCACTTGTCTCAAGAGGAAAATGTTCTTAGCAGGAAGGGAAAAAGTCTCGGTACTTGATTTTGAGTTATTGACCAACGTCGTTTATGAGATGTTGAAGAATTTTCCCACTTTACTAATTTTTTATTTACCGCCGCTACTCACATTTCCTTAAAATAATCTAAGTAATTATCTTACAAATCATATTATTGATCATTTAAAATTTTTCTTTCTTTGCTTTCAAATTCTTCGGAGAGGGAAGTATATTAATGGGGAGGGAAGTTATTTGGAGAGGGGCAGAGTGGAGGGTTGGAAATGGGGAGTCCATCAAATTGTGGGGGGACAGATGGTTACCTTCTCTTACTCACACTACATTGCAAGGACCACTTGTAGCTGAGTTACAAGAAGCCACTGTTGGCTGCCTCATAAACCCAGCCACTCGCTTGTGGGACTCATCCCTCCTGTGTAGACTATTCAGCCAAGATGAAGCATCGGAAGTTTAGAAAATCCAGCTTAGCCAACAGCCAAGTGAAGATGTTCTGTTCTGGCCGTATGTGTAGTCCAGTGATTACTCAGCCAAATCCGGGTACTACTTCCTCAAAACAGAAGCTAGAATGTCAACCCCTCCAAGGAATCAAGCTTCGGTTCAAACCAAATCACTGTGGAAAAGGATATGGCAATTGGCAATCCCGTGTAAGGTTAGGAATTTTGTTTGGAGAGCTTGTTGAAATGCTATTCCAACAAACTCTAACCTGGTTCGACCCTGTGTTCTTGAAGACTCAACGTGCTCCCTCTGCTCACAAAGCTCAGAAGATGTGCTACATTCTTTGTGGTCATGTCCGGGTCTAACTTGGGTTTGGGAGGATGACCCACAATGGGCGTTTAGGAGCACCGCCAGGTTCCAAACCTTTCCTCAAGTGCTCTTCCATGTGCTGGATTCGGACTGCAGCAGTGACCTGTTCGCAATGCTCATATGGAATATTTGGTTTCGACGGAATCAAGTTGGGACTTCTCCACCAGGTTGGCCTTTGGACCAAATAGCTCAACAAGCATATCAGTCCCTCCAGGAGTTTCGGTCAGCACAGCCAAGGAAGCCCATTGCAGCAACATCAGCTCAGGTACGTTGGCAGCCCCCACTGACGGACTTGGTAAAAATTAATTTTGATGGAGCGGTGTTCAAGGATGAAGACAGAGCAGGTATTGGCGTGGTTGTTAGAGATAGCCTAGGCATGGTAATGGCTTCTTTATCCTAAAACATCCCACTCCCACACTCATTTGTAAACTTGGAAACTCTGGCAGCATGTAGAGCACTTGAATTCTCCCTTGAGTTAGGCTTCGACAAAGCAATTCTTGAGGGAGATTTGATGATCGTCATGACTGTATTGAGGGACCCTTCTCCTTCCCTAGCTTCATATGGTCTGTTGGTTCGGGATGCCCAATTAACGGCACGTTCCTTTCAACATGTCGGTAGAGTAGGGAATAATGTTGCTCATAACCTAGCTAAACATGTACGTCATGCCATTGGTTTTTCAGTTTGGATGGAGGATGTCCCTATCCAAATTTTTACAGCTTATTAGGCAGATTTGCCCATTACTGAATAAAAAACTTCTAGTTCTTCCTTCTCAAAAAAAAAAAAAAAAAAATTCTTTCTTTCTTTCTTTATATATATATATATATATATATTAAACATTTCCCATTGGAAGTTACGCAATTTGCCTTTAAATTTCTGCTCCTTATAATTTACGGACATAGGCCTAGACTGCCTAGTATTATGCAGCACTAAAAAAAATGTCTTAGCATAAGGGTAATTATTTGTGATAACAACACTTTTTTGTTATAATTTTTTGTGACAACAACACACCACATAACTATCTACTAAGTCAAAATCCAATTTTCATCATTTAAAAAAAAGAAAAAGAAAAGATTCTTTTGTATTGTAAATAAAGATATCTTTTTTTGTATCATTTTCAGAAAAGTTGACAAACTTGGAGAAAAAAAAAGTCAAAATCCTATCATCAAAAAAAAAAAAAAAAAAAAAAAATATATATATATATATATATAAACCTACCCAGCCAGAACTATATTTTTTCATAATAAAAGAAATTTTAATACTATAAATTAAAGCTGGCCAGTTGTGACTTGTAATTTACCTTCCTTAGATTGACAACAAACAGGTATTAAAAATTTTAAATAAAATAATAAAAATAATAATAAATAAATAGAAACCTGAATTTTTTTTTTTTTTTTGGCATTAATTTGTACATTTTGTCATCAAGAAGAAAAGGTATTGATGACAAATTCTACCACTACCGATTTAATCATTTTCTATCTAAGGTGAAAGGTCACCCACTAATACTATTATTATTATTGTATATTCTTGTCAAATTAAATTTCAACGTTCTAACTTACATTTTCGGATATATATATACACACACACAATCCACAAAATTTTTCATTGAGAAACAAATACAAATATCAGTCATGAGTAAAAAAATGACCATAACAAGGAGCAAAATTTCATTCTATATATCAAACGAAGGATAAAACAAGGAGTAATGCATACACAAACTATTTCCAATAGTTTTACAAACTACTGATGTGGTAAATTCTTACTAGTTCTAATATGAGCCCACCACTAATATCACATTTTTCTTTTGGTTGTTCAACTACATCATGACTCTCGCAATACAAGATATAGGCAACAAAATTATGTGTAACACACATGTTAATATTATCAAAGGAAGATGTTAAGGTATTATAAGTTTCACAACAACAAAAAATTACAAACTAATATGATACTAAATGTAAATGGCATCACTTCAACAAAATAATAAATGAATATTTGAATTATTTTTTATAGTTATTGATACAAGATAATAAATGAATATTTGAATTACTTTTTATGGTTATTGACACATCACCTATTGCTAACATCGCTCTTATCATAAAATATTGTATGTGCCAAATGTATGTAGTAGATATCTATGTTGAAGCGAATAAAAATTCTTTGTACCATATTTTGTGTTATGCATGTACGCTGATAAATGTGCAATTGACATTCTTAAGAAACTCTCCTAATGCAGCATACTCTTCAAAAGCCTTTTCATTAGCCTTAAATTGGAGGAATGGAGGAAAAAACAGCCAAAATGAGGTAATGATCACAAATCCAATTGTCAAAGGACCTGAAACCTACTGGCAAAAACCACCTCCTTCAAGACAACCTCAACGACCAAACACAAACCATGTAAGAGGAAGAACCATGTGACCTCCCATGAGGGTTTGACGAGCCCCATGTAATAGATCATAAGCTCATGCATGAGCCCCGACACCACAAATGTGGCAAAGATAGCAAAGAGTTGAGCCCACCTGTGGCCAACGACACTTGTCATTATGTGATGGGTGGGATTGTATACACTAAGGCTTAGGATATTGGTGACCATGAGGTTCCATCTCCTACCCCAAAAGTCTTGTAGTGAAGTGGTGAGGTATAGCTCATTGAACTGTGGCTCAAGCTCTATTGCTAGTAGGGCTCAAGCCAGGGTTGCGACACTGGCTAGGATGAACTTAAGGAGAAAGTATATGTGAAAGCAATAAAGAAGCATTATGACTTTTGGATGCATATAGTCACTATAGTCATATAAACGTGCCAAAATGGAAAAAAGGATACCCTTTATGGCATAATTAAGAGGGGAGATATGCCTTTCTTGGGTCTTTTAGAAGTAGGGTTTTCTTTGTTTTGGCCATTTAGATGAGACTTTAATGGAGAAGGGTTTATCTTTTTAGGGGGTGTGTTTTGTTGGATCTTGATGGGAAGGCAAGCAAGAGCAACAAAGCGTCCAAGAGAGATTGATGGGTCAGAACATAAAGGGCCTCTACCAAAAGCAAAGAGTAAGAGCTTGAAATTTGCAAGCTAAACAATGAAAAAAGCAGTTGTGCTTCTAAGATGAATGTAATGGAGGTCAAGAGGAAGAAAGATAAAGAGGCAAACGATTGGGAGAACACAAAGGAGTCTTGAAAGACCTTTGGAGACAATCTTACTAATTGCATAGCACTAAGAAAGACATACCAAGATTGAGAGCCATGCCTTTATGAAATTGTTTATCTCACCTTCCATTGTTCTCTTGTATCTGTTTTTCTGCTTGTTCTTGATCTTTGTAATGTTTGTGGTGAAGAAATGAATATGAGATCCAAGACCAAGAGCTACACAAAAAAATGTGTGATGTACATAAATGAAGGCAGCTTATTGAAAGGAAAGGATGTTCTCTCTTTAAAAGAAATAAAAAATTGTTTTGGGCCAATTAATAAAGATTGAACGTGTAAAACGAGGACCATAAAATAAAGGGAGAAAACTTGTTATTAGGGGTGGCAATGGGGCGAGGTAGGTCCGAATGATAGGGTCTTTGCCCCTGCCTCACATGGTTTTATCTTACCCCATCCCCATCCCGCCCCACATGATAGGGAAATTTTTTTTGCCCCATCCCCACCCCTTGGGGCCTTGCCCCATCTAGTAAAACTTTACTTCTTGTTAATTTGCCCATAATTATTATAATTGTTTTTAATAAAACTTGTTTTGTTAATAAAAATAACTTGAAATTACAAATAAATTTATCTCATCAAATCAAATTAATTTTTAGCAAAAATTGAATAATATTATTAAAGTGTTTAACAAGACAATATCACAACAACAACAACAAAAACTTGCATAATAAAAAATCAATGATTCAATAGTATATAAATTTTCTTATAATAAAAACAAAAGAAAATGTTAAAATTGGTACCTTATTTTCAACCTTGCTAGAGAAAAAAAAAAAAAAAAAAAAAAAGAGGCAGAAAGCCTTGTTGGGTAGAAGAAAATAAGCTGATGATATGTTTGTTTAAATAGTAGGATTTTAGGGTATGAAAAATTTATAATTTAACCCTTATCAATGCAGGGCGGGGCGGGGCGGGACGGGGATGGGGCGGAGCGGAGCCGATTGGGTCTAAAAAATCTAAACTCATCCCCGCCCTGTAGTGCGAGGCTAAAATCTCGCCCCACCACCTTTTCGGAGTGGAAAAAACCTGCGTGGGGCGTAGCGTAGAAGGGCAAGTCAAGCAGGGCAGAGGAAAATTGCCCTCCCTACTTCTTGTTATTATTAATATTTATGAGAATATACAATATTAGCAATACATAGTTTATTATAAAAAAAAAAAAAAAATTCTCTTTTGAAAGGGATAATATTAATATTTAACAGAGCATTCATACAAGATTAGCAATTCGTAGGACATTACCTAAGGGTTTCCATTTTCATTAGATCACAAACAATATAGTTATACACAAAAGATGGGCATCAATCAAATTCTTCCACTTTGTTTATCTGCTCACATCTCTTCTTCGTTAGTCCATCTACACATCTATTAGCTTTACGATATACATAACGTATGGGTACAATTCATTCACATGCTAGCAAATTCCTTTAATAAAAAACAAAAACAAAAACATCATGTGTTAGTGCACCGTAGGTTGTTAGCCAATTAATCACAAGCTTTAAACCAACTTCTAAAATAATATATTCATACCCAAGTTGCCAAACTAAATTTAAACCATATCCAACAGCCCATAGTTTAGCAATGTTATTTGCTGTAACACTAATTTTTGGAGAAAAACCTCGCACCCAATAGCCACAATAATTTGCTTCACTGGACTAGCAAGGTAGTAAACTAGTAATGCTCAAGAGCTAAGTTTAACTGTGTAAGGTTTTGTGTATAAGATGGGTAAAAGCAAACTAAATTCTTATCTAATAAAGGGACTATTTGGCCTTTTGCCCCTTTGGGGAAAAATAATTGGCATTATGCCCCTATTTCGAAACTATATAGGTGTGTGCCCCTATTTTAATACTCGATGACCCTAAAATCAAGTTACTTAAATTACTCGACTAGCCAAAGGCCGAGTTCTAGGCAAGTTCTTCCCATGTTGGCACTCCAACGTGGCTTTTGGCAATAAAATATTCCCGCTTTATTGTTTGTAACTCGGCAATGGGGAAACCGAGTTATGTGCAGAATATCATCTAGTTTTGAATGTAACGTCTCTAAAACAGTTTGTCTTCCTTCCTTCAACAGTTTCTCTCCCTTCCTTAGTCCGATCAGTAGCCACTGTCAGTCCGTTCAGTAGAGGCTTCCCAAGTTCATCGAATCTTCTAGTTCTCCTATTTCTACTTGTACCCAAACCAAACCGTTTAGTAGACCCTTTTCGAATCTCAATCCAAACCCAGACCCAAACCCACACCTTTTCACTCTCACCATAGCCGAAGCTCAACCCAATCCATCTTTAGAGTTAAAGGAGTGGAAATGTATTAAGGTAATTTCTAAATGCTGAGTTCAAATTTTCTTTTTTTTCCCTTTGCATGTAATTTGAGTTAAGTGTTGCTTGTGCATGTACTCTGATTTGAGTGTGGCTTCTTAATTTTTTCTCTGTTAAATTTTTCTCTATCTCTATTCATTATTATTGTTGCTGTTTTAGCTTTGTTGGGTTTGGTTTTGAACTGGGTTTTGATGCACATATAGGGCAGAAATTATTGTAAAATACAGTTAGCATGACAACAGTGTTCATTGTTAGGGGAAATTGCTTTTTAATTCATATAGTTTGATATAAACTCTATAATTTCAACAAATTATGTCATAAGTTATGTAATGATTTTGAATTAGGGGAAATTGCTTTTTAATTTAATGCTGAATGATCTTGAATTGAGAAGCTATTGGTTTTACAAGCTTCAAACTTACTAGCTTTTACAAGCTTCCACTCTGTTAAGTTATTAATAGAATAGATATAATGTGTGTATAATGGATATGCACGCATATATCTACACACAGACCATAAAATGTACATCATGGACATCCACTATCACTGAACTAAATTGAACTCATAAATGCCCTGTATATCTACTGTTTCGGGTTCCTAAAACCTTTGTTTTTATTCAACATCTTGGGTGTTTTTTTTTTTTTGGTTGGTATCATGTCATTATCCTTGTAATATCAAATGGTAACATATAAACTTACCACATCAGTTGAAAGTCTGTTACATTTTGTGTACAGATACAGAATTGATTGTCTTAAGAGACTAGAATTGTCTTAGAAGTTCTTAAAGTACTCTTTTTTTTTTTTTTTTTTTGGTTATTAGAATTCCTAGTATTTCTAAGAAAGGATTTAGAAATAGTCTATAATGGCTTTATTGTAGTCGATAATATTGATAGATTTCAATAACATTCCAACTTTTTTCAAGCGTGATTGCTATCTTCTACGTAAGTGTGACTGCTTAGGAAAGCCTAGGTGTGATTGCCTAGTGTTTTATCTTTCTTTATTTGATGTTCTTTTTATTCTTTTTATTGTTTTAATACCAAACAACCATCAATACATTCAATATCTCATCAAGAATCTAGTTTAGTGCTGAAATTCCTAAAAATCCTACATCAAATTTGGTATTAAAGCCCGTTCAAGTTTCTATCTTGTGTCAGAGTAGCAGTCATTTGTGGGTTATGTTTGTTGACTAAGTACATAAATTTATTTTTATTATCATCTACTACATGTGGGGTTGAAAAGGGAACTTAGTGGCATTAAGATTAGGGTCACCAATCCTTTCCTAATAGGTTGGGGGAGCATTAAGATTTGTGGTGGCTTTGGGTATGGAAATAGTAAATCCTCTGAAAAGTCAAATATTTTCAGGTGTCGGTGCCTCTAGGGTGCTTCTAACGGATCTAAGGCTTTGTTTATTTATTTATTTTGGCCTCATATACTTATTTCCCAAGGGTATTGGTGGAGTTATTGATTTCTCTGTGTCGAACATAATTTTTATGGGTATAAAGGTTTAGGCTTTTGAATGGGAATTGATATATTATGTAATTAATGGAAAAGAATGGAATATGAGTTGCTGTTCTTATTTTGTGTGAATGATGTAGAATGGAATACTAAAATTTGACGCAGATGGAAAATTGCAATAAAGAAAAAAAGACGAAAAATGATAAAAAATTAAAAACCTAGGAGTTAGTTTCCTTTAATAAGTTCTATAATTTGGGATGTTTCAGATGACGAAGAGTTCTATTGGGACCTTCCTTAGTCTAAAGTTAAATTTACTCTTATTTGATTGCAGTTTCCTTTAAAGACTTTTTAATTTGGGAATTTCAAACAATGAAGAGTTTTCTTGGGTTGGGACCTTCCTTGGTCAATCTAAAGTCAAATTGACTCTTATTTGATTGTTTGTTTTTGTTTTTCCCTGTTGGATTGCTCTTAATTAAGTTCTCCCAGAATAAAGACAATTTGGTAAATTCCAGGTCTTCTAGAATGGGCTGACCTTGGCTACACCAAAGGCCTTGTCGCCACACACCTTAGGGCGTCGGGCAATATAAGGCCTTGCCACCTTTAGGTTGCCTTTCAACTTTAACTACCTTGACCCTATTTCTAGTTGACTTAGGAAAGCCAACTATTGATTTACAAAAATGTGCTTGATTCAAAAAAAAGGAATGAATTAGTAAAAATCTAATTTACGACCAAGACTTGACCAATAACAATATTTAATTTGTAGGTTTCATAAATTTTATGTACATAATCAACTTTGTAGTTACAGGGTAAAAGAATATTTGTCTTCTTTTTGTAAGGCTTGTGGCTTTTATAGGAAAATGCTAGATAAGCAACATTGTTTACTCTTGGATTGTGGGGTTCATAAAAGCAAATTAAGAAAAAAAAAACCCAAAAGAAAAGAAAGCAAATCTGTTGGATTGTTATGGTCACCAATTTAGTGTTCATTTGACACATAACTATGCACACACCATCATTTGATGGTATAGGTCTCACAGTTGTTTAATTCATTTAATTAAGCTCAAAATTAATTTGATTATTATTAGTTGCCTCCAAAGCTGTGCTTGTGAGTGAGATGTCCATTGCACTAGAGTCTCTAATGGCACCTTTACCTACTTCCATGTTTGTCTCCCCCTTTTTTGTTGAAAACACACCTCACTAGCCACTAAGTTACAATGAACCCTTTTCACTTCTTGTTTTATGAGATAAAATTTCGTTTAGAGTGTGACGGCAAGTACGGAAAAACTTAAAGATTAGGGGAACAAGTAAAAGGAAAGAACTTTACACTTTGTTTAAAGAAGGGACGTTCTAGGCAGGGCTTGTTTAGGGGTAATTGTGTACCTTTTACAACTATGTTTTAGTATTTTCCAATGGTGTTTATTGTGGTGCTTAATTGATTCATTGGTTTCATTTTGCTATGTTCATTTTTTGGTTTACTTCGTTTGATATAGACATTGATTCGCACGTTGGTTGGTTGGTTAGGTTGCTTATACATTCTCCAACTATGTGTCCTTTTTGTTTATGCCTTGTAGCCATGAACAATATGATCAAGTTAGGCATATATGCTCAAGCTAGCTGTTTTATATTCTAGTGTTTTACCTTAACTCTTCCTTGATATAATTAAATGGATTGAAAACCAGTGTATATATAGATGCATGATGTATAATTCATTTGAGCAATTATATGTTTTCAATTTTCTGTCAAATCTCTCTGTCACGCTGTTTCTCTTTCACTCTCTCTCTCTCTCTCTCTCTCTCTCTCTCTCTCTCTCTCTCTATTTGTTTATGTCAGTTTGTTCTAGAACATTCAATTACTTGCTTGTGTTTACTTGCAAAAGCCAAGATTTTCTTCAGTATTAAACATAGACATAAGTGTCTAACATGATTGCATGCGTGTCAAATATGCGGCAACTGCAAAATGTGGATCCTGGACCCACGGTAAATACACAGTTAACATAGCAGCTGGGTTATCGATCCACGACGCTGTGGGCAACGCCTGCTGGTCAGGTACGTAGTTGTACTCAACTTCGGAAATGTTGAAATCATTTCTTTTTATTTTTGTAGGGTTCTTTGATTATTTGTAAATAGATGTTGGACATGGTAGCATTTCTCTTTTGGTTTAGGCAGAATTTTATTTAATCCAAAGAGAAAATGGTATGAAGCAGAAATAATCGTGAATTTAAAAACACTTTGTCATGAAAAGAATAAAGAAAATGGTATGGAGCAGAAATATTCAAAGTCAGTAGGTCTCATTTTGAAGCTATACTAATCAATTAAAATTAATCTGCTGCCATTATTTTCCCAAATGTGCACACACAATTAGGCGTGGCTACACATAAGACAACTGAATTTGATTCCTAATTCCCTACTCCATTTGACATAGTGAGGCACTTTGTTCATTCATTTCAAAACATACCATCACCTCAGTGCTAATTTTAAAAAATGTCATTGATCTTGAATTGATCCTATCTGCTATTGAGCTAGAGTGAATAACCTGTAACATCATAACTAACATACTGCAAAATGTTCGTAACTAACTAGTTAGCCTACTGTCTCTTGCATATCCTAAGACAGTGCTCTTTCATGTGCGGGTAGTGCCAGGCGTGCTAAAGTGTAGATGCCAATCTTGCAAGTTACCCCAGAATGGACTAGACCCACAAATTGCTCGCTACATACCTGAGGCGGGTTTTGAACGGTTATTCAAGGTTCCAAACTTGGAAGTGGATCATGCGTTGATCATAGCACTGGTCGAGTGTTAGCAACTGGAGACGCACACATTCCACCTTTCACATGGAGAGATGGGAATCACCTTACAAGATATTGAGGTGATGCTAGGGGTTCCTATTGTTGGGTTGCCAGTGACTGGGAGTGCCAAGCTGGGGTGGCTAGCGTTGTGTCTTGAGTTACTGGGTCATCGTCCTCTAGACCCGATACTGCATCCCTATGAAAACAAGTCTATCCTTGCTGGGGCGAGGCTAAGATTCACCTAGCTGGAGGAACAATTTTGAGGTCCCCTAGTTGCAGATGCTACTGACGAGGTAGTGCAGCAACATGCGCGCTACCACATACTTCTCAGATTTCAGATCATTCTGTTAATGGACAAGTCGGCAGATCAGGTGTCGGTGATGCCTCTACAGTTCCTAAACCCAATCAGCAATGCGACAAGGTACAGTTAGGGTAGTGGAGCATTAGCCTGGTTGTACAGGCACTTATGTAAGGCATCAGAGATGAAGGCGATGCAGATGGGAGGAGAATTGATTTTGGTGCAGCTCTGGGCGTATTCGAGGTTCCCAGTGATATGCCTTGTTGTGAGGCCGCCGTAACCACCAGTGGAGTCAGGTTCCCTTGCCAGTCGGTATGTTATTTGATTAGTTTGATACAATTGTCATGCCATTTGTCATTCACCGTGCACGTGTCTATAGTTGTTCAAAATCCCTGCATGTATGCCACTTGTAATACATTCACTAAGGGCACTGCTGTTAAGAAGTAACCCCTGTTTCAAACTAAAAGTGTAATTAACGTTTAATGGATTACTTAACAAGATAGCATGCCAATATACACTGTTATGAGTGCAGAAGAAAATTACAAATACAAAATACTTTGTTTTAATAGATAATGCTAACGCAGTACACTTAGATGCATCTATTAATGCAATGGGAATCATAGTCACACACGTCATTCAGTACTTAATATGTACTCGGCCACACTTAGATGCTAACGCAGTACTTAATTGTTGTTTGATATTAACTAATGAGCATTGTCTGAAATTGCATGTTTACTAGATGGAAGGGGCCGAAGAGCACGATAGTGCATGCCACACATGTGCTAGCTGCATATCGGGCGTCATTGTCGAGTATACGAGCACACCAGGTATTTTACCGCTTCATGTCACAAGGATATAATTCCCCATATTTTTGTTTTTCACTTGGTAGGGTTGTCAACTATTGCATATGTATAGTTAATAATGTAACTTTGGTCGATTAGACCATAGATATGCAAGGAATTAGTTACGAACGTTTCAAAAAGGTAGGCAGTCAATATAGAGTACCTTCATTAGTAATTTTACACCGATAAGCATGTCGTTTTGATTCCACACGTATATATCTGTGTACCCTTAAAATTTTTCCCTCGGTTTTAGCTAGTGCAACCAATAGTATCCAGGTGCATCTTACCATGTCAAATCCAATAAGAGAGGGAAATAGGTCAAGAATGTTGTAGGATTTTTAGTGAAGTGGTTCTTCAATGGTCTTCTACATATTTGCTCACATTGAGGATTGACACAAATAAGTACGTATTTGATTTTTTTTTTTGTTGACCATTTATGCAGGTTGTTTGGGAGCTGTATAGGGATGTCCTAGACTCGTTGCCCCCATTTTGCACTGCTGGCCGACATATATGAAGGGCCATTGTGCCATTGATCTATTTTTGGATAGTAGAGCATCATCATCCTGAACATGTCTTTCGTCAGTTCGGGATGAAGCAAGCGCCACCGAATATTGTGGATACATCGGTTGATCTCTACAAAATCTCCCTCCAAGGTAAATTAGACAGGGATTGGGTGCAAGAGCATGTTGTCTACATTGATTGATGGGCCCATAAAAAGGAACATCTTGCCAACGCACCGAAATTGGATGGGGACACGACATACCTTGCTGCTTACATGGAGTTGTACCGAAGGACGACCAGATGATACATTACGCGTGAGTCAGCGTATTGGGAAATCCTGATAAGGCAACAATTCGATGCTTCTTTGATGGATTGACAATATATGTGTGTTGCTGCATGTATTCTAAAAATTAAAGTGCAACCACAAGCCATTGAATCAATATTTTGACATTCATTTTAGAGAACATTTCATTTTGTTCCCACTAGATATGCATTTGTCACAAGCAATATGTACTGGTGTGCCATTTCAATGTTCATATATATATGAATAAGCTCAACATGAATAATTTGTTTCCAAATCGGTCATGCACAACACAAAAGTAACCAGAAAAGTTATAACGGGACTCCTTTATTTCGCAAGTTCAGTCCAATGTGGAATTACTGTCGCAATGTGAACCAAACTCCCAAGTGTACAACCACTTGAAGAGTACTTTGGATCTTGTCGGAGAGCTGAGCCAAGTGGCATTGGAGAACGCATGTGCCACGACGATTGAGGCGAGCACACAAGCAACAGGTTGTGGTGGGGGAGGTCGTGGGTCTGGAGGGCGTGGACGCAGTGGCGGTCCTGGAGGTGGTCATGAGGATGAGGATGACTTGGGTAACTTCCAACTCTAATACCTCCAATTCTTACTATCTTCCACTTCTACTACTTTGAGTTGTAATTTATTTAGAGGACATATTATAGTAGCGAAGTATATATTGTTTGGTAAGTAGTTTTTAGGGTTAATATGCACTTCCTTCTCTTTATTATGGTATAATTAGTTACAATGTTCTCCCAAATGGGAAAACATCAAATAAGTAATCATTCCCCACATTAAATCCCCTGTAAAGGGTTAAATGCCATTGATTCATATCTAGGATGCAGATAGTAAGACATTTTTTGAATCAATCCCTTGGTGTCATCTTAATAAATACAACTATTTTTGTGTAGATGATGAGACGTTGGAGGCCGATTGGGGCATGTACATGGATGGTGTTGGGTCATCGCGATGTGCGTCTGACGATGCTGCCCAACCATCCCACCCCACTGGCCATGACGATAGTGCAGAACACACATCCTGTGTTCAAGCCAGCCCTCGGTCCCCACCACCCACTTGGCTGTCTCCCCCATTGTTTAGCGGCTCTGCCCACGATGGTGGCTGTATATTTGTACCCACACCTGGCCAACCAACCCCACCTGTAGTTCAGGTTAAGCCCACCCAAGACCCTTCACTTCCTAACCCCGACGATCCGGCTGCACAGATCGAACAGATACAAAGTGAGAATATTGAGCCGGTACATGGGTTGCGAAGATCACTCCGCACTGAAATACACCCCCCTGGTTGTGGGACCGGTGACGGTAAATACCATGATTTATGGAAACATTTATGAAGTCCACAGATTGTGCATAATTATAAAGGATATATAAAACTCGTAAAGGAATTATTCCTATTTCTACCTCCACTATTATATGTCCTAGTCTTCTATGTTTAGAATGATAAAGTAATTATTTGCATAGCTAGGACAGCATCTTTCTTAATTGCTATCTGTTAATTAGAATGTTTAGATTAACAATCATGTGCTCAGTTTGCATTAGATTTTCTTATTTAGCCAGTGCACCTCCATGCAATCTAAAACGTTTATCATTTACCTTAATATAACGTCACATGTCTTGCATATGATGTTGTTTGCTTTAAGTGATGATCATACTTAGATCAAACATTTTCTGATAATTAAATTAAGCAGAGGGTTTGTTAACTATTACTCACTTCACTTGGTAGATAATTTAAAGGCTTCATCATCAAACACATAATCCAATAGTCTTAAGTATATCCTCTATAGTATTGAACTACTATTGCCATTGTTGCAATGCAGTTAATCATGTATTCACCATCATTATTTGTGGTTGTAGAATTTGTAGTAGTCATGTGACATTGGAGGTGTACCCTGCGTGATCACCCAACTTATTAGTGCTGTCAAGGGTGATCAATCATTGCTATAGAGTTTTTGTCCTTAGTTTTTCCTTTTTCATTTAACAAAATCCTCACAGAATCTGCCCAATGATGTAGCCTATTGGGACCTTTTACCCCTATTTAGTGGATGAGTAAAAGAGAAGCTATATAGCTCCTTTAAACTCTACTTTGGCTGTTAGGGAATGTGTGCATTCAAGTAATGTGCTCTGCTTTGAATTTCAGGTAAGACGAGACCCGCGAAGGCAGCTGTGAGGAAACGAAAACAGCATTGAGCTGATGATGATGTGGATCATATGGGGATAAAACCTTGCCCAATATCTTGACTTATTAATTTATTTTAGTTTTTGATGTTCATTTGTCAATTATTACAATTCACAACCAAAAAAGAGAGAAAAATCAAAAACAATATTAGACAGTTGGGATTTTCCTTGGCTATAAAAGGAAGTGGTTACTTTAAAGCAATTGAAATTCTCTCTCCTCTCTCTAGATATACATAAGTCCAGCATGGGATAGAAATTGAATTTGCAATGCTTCTGTTTATAAATTTCCTTCCTTGCTTTAAGCTTTGTTTGATTTACAAGACAGTGAAAAAAGGTGCCTTGCATATCCAATTATTATTATTAAAATTGGCCTTGCACATCAAATTATTATTATTATTAAGATGTATGAAATTTGGACACTGACACAACACAAGTGTTATGTTTCAGTTTGGACATAGCATGTTAGAAACAGCAACTTGTTAAATTACATTAGGAAATACATATGTTGCAGGACTAGCATACTTGGTACAAAGTGAAGGCATTTCTTTTTGTTGATTGGTAAGTGAAAAATAGAAAAGACATTTGTTCTACATTAGTTAAAAAACCCTTCTAGTCTTGGTACAAAGAAAAAGGGATTGCTGGGTCAATTTCTTTTGGTCTTGTCTGTGGTTTTAGATTCATGAGGGGAACCTCATTAATGATTTTAGGGGACAAGAGCATGTTGAGTGAGGATGAGATGCATGCAGGTAAACCATTTTCTGTACAGAACTTGTTCTTGAGTCAGAGCATAAATAACTTCCTTGCTTTAGGATTCAATAATGACCAGGGTTTTAACAGGGAAGAGAAAAAGACTTGATGTAGGATTGTGTATGAGTAAGGCGAAACATAAACTGAATCCGCCCACAATTTGCTTGAACACTAAACCCTCAATGAATTGAACCAAAACCCACAGGGATGAACATAGTGTACACAATCTTCTGATTGTGGATTTTTAATTGGACAAGATCACGCTGGGATATATGGCTTGAGTTAGGTGTGCGTAGACGTTATGTTTTGTCTATAACTTAAACTTATATTTTCCTTTTGCAGAAAATTTTTTATTTTTTGTTTTTCATTTACTAATTCATATTTGGTGGCATATTTTGCAGGCTTCAGTAGATCCTAACATTGATAAACTTTGAAAACCACCATTTTGGTTGATGTCCTTGTTTTTTGCACGGTAGTTGGACAATGTCTTTTTGTTGATGTAACATGTTAGGTTCTAAGGTCTTAGGATTTTATGTATTTAGAACTCTAATTTGTAATGTTGGCAAGCCATGATCAAAACATTGTATTTAGTCTTGTTTAGAATTGCTCAAAGTTGGTTTAATATTGTAAAGTTGGAATCGAGTGGCTGCAGAAGTACTTGGGACTTTCGGCCTGGCTCGATCGATCAAAGAATAGACTCGATCGATCGAAAATCGCACAAGTTGAATTTTTTGTAGATTTTCCAACTCAGCCCTACTTCATTAAACGTTTAGGGTTTTGTGTTTTTACCCTAGGTATATAAACTAAACCCTAGCCACGTTTTTGGAGGTTGTCCATATTGCTTTGTTGCTCATATATTGCTGTTTTGTGTGAATCTCGTGTGAGATCTTTGAGGAGACTTCCTTTACACAAAACTTAGGGTTTTCAAGGTAGAGATGATTTCAACATCTTGAAGATCATTACTGTTGCAACCATTGGAACTTAAAAGAAAAACAAGCAGGGAGCTTGTAGCTGATTGAAGAATTCAAGAAAGAAGTAGTCCTTGGATTCGGAGCCTGCGCGTGGTCGTGTCAGGAAGTTTTACTGGTGGGTAGCATTAGGAAGTCGAGCGGGGAGCTTGTAGTCCTTCTGTAAGAACTTCAATTCTTTCATAGTGAATTCTGTTATGCCTTGAGGATCGGTGGGTCAAATCCTCCCCAGGTTTTTACCGAGTGGTTTCCTGGGTGATCATATCTTGTGTTATTTATTATTCCGCTGATTTATATCTTGATATGATTATTTGATTGCTTTAACCTAGAATTGCATAATTTGACTAAGTAACAACTTGGCTAATTAATCTAGGCTACGCAATCTGTGTGTTTAAGGGGTCTAAATTTCCATCAAGTGGTATCAGAGCGTGGTAGCTCTTTTTGATTGAGATTTCTTTCTCTGAGCTGATCCTTGACCCCTGTTGTCATGGATTCTTAGAAAATCTTTTTGTTTGCTTGTCAACTTATCTACCTGTTGTCTTTGCCATTTGTTGTTTTTATTAAATCTTTCCTTAAGTATCTTGGTAAAATCACTTGTGATAAGAATTATGTTTGTTATACTGCTTTAACCGCCTTAAAGGCACGTGATTCTTGTCTTTGGTATTTGGATAGTGGTTGTTCCAGGCACATGACAGGAAATAAAGGTCTATTCAAAACACTTTTTGAAGGGAAGATTGGGACAGTCACCTTTGGAGATGGAAGTAAATCTGTGATTAAAGTCATTGGTACTGTGGACATTCCAGGATTGCCGGTGTTTGAAGATGTTTGGTATGTTGATGGATTAAAGGCCAATTTACTCAGCATAAGTCAGATTTGCGACAATGGATTGAACGTTCTTTTCACTAAGTATGAATGTGAGATACTTGATAGTGGAGGTGACTGTATGTGTGTTGGTGTAAGGACAGCTGACAACTGTTATGGAATAACACCAAGTGTAAACAACAAGTGCTTTAGTGCAAAGATAGATCAAGTTGATTTGTGGCATCAACGGTTGGGGCATGCTAGTCTTAAGCAGCTAGAGAAGATTTCCAAGTGTGAGGCAGTTATCGGTTTACCTAAATTTGAGAAGATAGATAAGTGCATTTGTGGACCATGTCAGATAGGTAAACAAGTAAAATCCAAGCACTCGTCTGTGACTAGTGTTCAAACCTCAAGACCTTTAGAGATGTTACATATTGATCTCATGGGTCCTGCCAGAGTTCAAAGTCTGGGTGGAAAGAAGTATATTCTAGTGGTTGTGGATGATTTTACTAGATATACTTGGGTTGTGCTTTTGAAGGATAAAGCTGAGGCTCCTGAGAAGATGATACATCTGTGCAAGAAATTGTAGGTTGAGAAAGATACTGTGATAGCCAGAATCAGAAGTGATCATGGAAAAGAATTTGAGAATACCAAACTGGCTACTTTCTGCAATGATCAAGGCACTCACCAAGAGTTCTCATCACCCAAGACACCGCAACAAAATGGGATTGTGGAAAGGAAAAACAGGGTTGTTCAGGAGATGGCTCGAGTCATGCTACACAATAAAAAGTTGCCAAAGTCCTTCTGGGGAGAAGCAGTCAACACTGCTTGCCATACACTCAACAGGGTGTATTTTAGACCTGATTCCAAGAAAACTCCCTATGAACTCTGGAGAGGGAAGAAACCTGTTGTCAAATATTTTAGGATATTTGGTAGTGACTGTTACATTCTGCGTGATAGAGAGAATCTAGAGAAGTTTGATACAAAGAGTGACAAATGATACTTTCTAGGATACTCTTCCACCAGTAGAGCTTACAGAGTGTACAATTTGAGAACCAAAACAGTCATGGAATCTTCAAATGTTGTGATAAATGATGAAGTGAGTTCAGAAGCATCTTCAGAAAACACTGGTCCTGCTCAAGATAAGTCTTTAGAAGTTAATGACTCTTTTCTTACTGAGTATGTTGGGAAACATAGTGAGGAAGAGTTGCTGGTGTTGAATGATACAGTCTCAGTACCATCAAGCTCAAAACCATCCACTCCAGTTCATGGCACTCGACAGGTACAAAGTGAGCTCAGCCCTCCATTTAAACAGAAAGGTACCACAACATCTCTTGTTAAACGCCCTTCTTCAAGAGTGAGATTGAACTATCCTTCCACAAATATATTGGGTAGTCTGAATGATAATATGAGATTGAGATCAAAAGCCTTGAATGTGATCACTCACTCATGCTATCTGTCCCAATTTGAACCGAAGAAGGTAGATGAAGCACTTCAGGATGCTGATTGGGTAAATTCCATGCATGAAGAACTTCATCAATTCGTTCGGAATGATGTATGGGAATTAGTTCCTAGGCCAGAAAATGTAAATGTGATTGGAACTAAATGGATCTTTAAGAACAAGTTAGATGAACATGGTACCGTGATTAAAAACAAATCAAGACTTGTTGCACAAGGGTACACACAAGTGGAAGGAGTTGACTTTGATGAGACTTTTGCACCAGTTGCAAGATTGGAATCCATTCGGATACTATTAGCCATTGCAAGTCATCTAAACTTCAAGTTGTATCAAATGGATGTCAAAAGTGCGTTCCTAAATGGGATGTTACAAGAAGAGGTGTATGTTGAGCAACCCAAGGGATTTGTGGATCCTCACAGACCGGATGACGTCTACAAGTTAAAGAGAGCACTTTATGGTTTGAAACAAGCTCCTAGAGCTTGGTATGATAGATTGACTGCATATCTCACTGAGCATGGATTCAAAAGGGGATCTGCAGATACAACTCTCTTCATAAGAAAGGATAAGACTGGTTTTGTTGTAGCTCAAATTTACGTAGATGACATTGTTTTTGGTGCTACTAATGACTCTGTTGCTCACTCTTTTGCAGATGAAATGAAGGCAATGTTCGAAATGAGCATGGTTGGTGAATTGACTTACTTTTTGGGTTTGCAGGTGAAGCAAACAGAGTCAAGAATCTACATCAATCAAGCTAAATATGCAAGAAATTTGGTCAAGAGATTTGGATTGGACAAGGCTGCTCATGCTAGAACACCAATGGCTGCTAATGTGAAGTTGACAATTGATCCATCAGGTGAGTCTGTTGATGTTACCTTGTACAGAAGCATGATTGGTTGTCTCTTGTACTTAACTGCTAGTCGTCCTGATATTTTTTTTAGTGTTGGTGTTTGCTCTAGATTTCAGTCTAATCCTAAGGTCTCTCATTTAAATGCTGTTAAGAGAATTATCAAATATGTGAGTGGAACCTATGATTATGGATTGTTTTATAGCAAAGAGTAAAATTTGTCTCTTGCTGGTTTTTCTGATTCTGATTGGGCTGGGAATGCTGATGATAGAAAAAGCACCATTGGGGGGTGTTTCTATGTTGGAGCCAATCTTGTGGCTTAGATGAGTAAGAAACAAAATTCTGTTTCTTTATCCACTGCTGAGGCTGAATATATTGCTGCTGGGAGTTGTTGCTCTCAGCTTCTGTGGATGAAGAAACTTTTGAGTGATTATGGGATTCCTCAAGACACCATGGTTGTCTACTGTGATAATTCTAGTGCCATAGATATTTCTAAAAATCCAGTTCAGCAGTCTAAGACCAAACACATTGAACTTAGATATCACTTCATTAGGGATTTAGTTGAAAAGAAGGTTGTCATTCTTGAATATATCCCTATTGACCGTCAAAATGCTGACATCTTCACCAAACCTCTTGATGGGAGTAAGTTTGAGACTCTTCGTCAAGTCATTGGTGTGCTTCGGTGTCCCTAGTCTCTTCTGGCTTTCATGGTCCTTATGCTTAATTGCCTTTTTCTTTGGTGACCATTGTTCTTTGTTTCTTTTGTCTTTTTGTTGTTTTTGTTCTAGGACTTGCATTGCATTACATTCATGCATTTCATTCTAGGATGTATATGTTTTCTCTTTTAATTAAAAAAAAAAAAAAAGGGAAGGAGAAAGCAAATATTATGTTGTCACTATTTGTCTTGATTTTTGAAAAACAAGGTTGGTCTATCTTGTGACACATATCATGGTCTGTGTACCTTGTTTAACTTTGATGAACTTTTTCATTGCACTTGACTAGTTGAAACTTTGTAGTGCATGTTGTGTGGGAAAGATGTGTATGGTTTTTAATCTCCTTGTCTTAATCATGAAGTCATATGTTATTTAACTGTCGGACTTGATTCTTTTGAGAAAGGCATAAATAACCATCTCACCACTGTTCACTAGCCAATCATGAACACCTTAGTGCATATTATAAGATTTTGTGCTCGAGAAAGTGTAGCACATGCACAAAAAGAACATAAGATGTAGCCTCAAATTAAATTAAAACTGGTGTGTACTATTAGGCTTGATGCCAATTCACTTAATTCAAACCGGTGTGTACTATTAGGCTGAATGCCATCTCATACAAACAAGAGGCAAAAAAAAAAAAAAAAAAAATACAAGAAACTTACATGATTGCAAGCTTTTGTTCTAGGAGATGTGGGAGTTATAGAATGTAACTCTTTAGGTGATAGTCTCTTTTAAATTCTATGTGATGAATTGTGTAGACTTTGTGCTTGATTGCCATTCATATATCACCTCATATGTATCTCAAGTTTTTGATAGTATCACACACTACACAAATTACTCTTTGTTAAACACTGCACATACGAGTGTGTGTGTTTATGGTCTGACCAACCAAGTTTGAAAATATCTTGAGATTTGTGCACAACATTTTTGTTGCTTGAGAAAATTCAATGGGAGAATGATTGAAACGTGTTTTTGACATAATTTGGGTTTAAAAATTTGGGTTTTTGAAAAAGCATTCCATCTCATACTCATGCATTTTGTTTTTACAATTTAATGCTTTGAGGAGTTGTTTTAAAAATTTTGGTTTGTGTCTTTCAAAACTGGATTTTTTCTCAAAATTTAGTGAGTCTCTGCCCATTTCGATCGATCCAGCCTGTTTTTCGATCGATCGAAAAAGTGCTCTCGTTTGTTCTAAAATGACTGTTTCATTCGATCGATCGAATGTAATTTTTGATCGATCGAATATCGTGAAAAAAGGTTTTTAAAAGGTTCTTTTCTGACTTTTTCAAAGTTACTATTCAAAACTTTTCAAACTTTTTCTCTCTATCCGAGTTGGCAAGGCTCCACATCAAGATTTTTGTTGTTTTCGTCCGTTGTTTTTGCAAAATCTCTCTCTCCTCAAGCTGGTAAGACATTTTTACCCTTCCTTTTGATTTATTTTTCGTCATTTCATGCATAAATTCATGCATTTAAGGGGCGATTTTCGCACTTTGATACTTTGGGTTTCTCATTTGATTCAAGCCATGTTTTGTGCAATTGATTATTGGGTTTTTGTGGGGACACATCATAAACATGATCCTTGGTGATTAATTTGATCAATTTTGAGTTTGGTGAAAAATTGAAAATTCTAGGGTTTCTAATTGATCCGAATTGGGGATTTTGTTAAATTGAGTAGAATTTGATGAAATTGGCTTGTTGTTTTGATGAAATTAAGCATTATAATCTATGTGTTGTGTTTTATAATGCTCAATTCATCATTTTGTTATAAAAATTTCCAGTTGATGTTAAATTTTTGGGGTTTTTGTTAAGAAAATTCCCTGCTCAAGCCAAGTTTGTCAATTTGATCTCAATTGAACTTAATTACTCACTGCATTAGTACATGCATCATGGCATTGTATCTACTCATGCATTATATAGATTTTAATTATATTTTTTTTGCTAACTTGCAGTCTACCTTTGTTTTTGTTTTTCTTCTATTTTCTTTTGGTTTTCTCTTTGTGTCTCTGTCCTTTCCTTAGCATCATGTCTAGGAAAACTAGAGCCCGTAGGTAACTTCCCTCTTCCTCTCCATCCCCTCCCTCCTTTGACCGTGAGAGGTTTCCGAGTGAGAAAAACCAAGATCTTTTTGAAAAGCTTAACCTTAAGAGGAAGATTTGGGCTGAGCGTTCCTGTTGTGTTAGATGAGCTAGATCCTGCCATTAGGGCAAACTTTGAGCGTTGGGGCTGGTTACCTTTGTTAGACATTTCTGATCCTCCTCCACCTTCTGCCTTGATTAGAGAGTTCTATTCAAACATCTCTATCCGCATCTATGATTCCAACACTTTAGTAAAAAGTTGGATACGAGGCGTAGAGTACTCCATTACTCCTCAGGTAGTGGTTGCTACTCTAGGGGTACCGTTGGTTAGGGATCCTGTCTATCCTTATGATGAGTCTCCCGAGTTGAGCGATGTTTTGTCTTTCATCACTGGTACTTCTGTCCAGTGGGGTTCTGATCCTCGGATCACTTCTGCTGAGTTCTCCAGGTTGCATTATCTTTTCTTTCGGATAGCTTGTCATTCCATTTGGCCTATCTCTCATGTGCACACCATTCCTCTTGAGAGGTGTGTATTTTTGTACGCTTTGGTTACTGATGCTCCTATCAGTTTTCCCCATCTTTTTCTTCTTTCTTTGAACGAGGTTTATAGGAGTTCATCTTCTTCACATGCCCTTGTTCATCCTATTTTCATTCATAGGATTCTTCTCCATCTTGATCTTAGTGGCTTTCCTTCCTCTGAGCCTGTTCATGTGATTGCTCCTATCGATGCGTCTTTTCTTAGACAGAGGGCCGCTCATCTTCGAGCTGGTTCTAAACACCCTAGGTCTGAGCCCTCTAGTAGCGTACCTCCTCCTCCTTCTTCTTCTGCAGGTCTTGCTGGTGAGGATATTCTTGATCCAGTTGGTGTTGATACTGCTAATGCTGATGTTCCTCCACCTCCTTCGGTTGACTTCGATGTTGGTCGTACTTTGGAGATTGTCATGACTGTTCATAGGGGTGTCCAAGCAGACCCGGAACCCGCCCAACCCGCCCAATCCGGCCGACCCGGCCCGAAAACCGTCCGACCCGACCTCGGTGACGGTCGGCAGCGGATCTCCGCCCATAAAACCCGAGACCGGCGGGTCGGTTGACGGGTTTAAGCATGAAAAACCGATTTCAACCGACCCAACCGGAAAACTCATTCAAAAATGTTCCCCGCCGATTTAGCACTGAGATCTCGCCGGATCTCTTCGAAGTCTGGCCTGATTTCGTTGAGATCTGCCGAGATCTCTTCAAGATCCGGCCTAATCTCGAAGAGATCCGGCGATTTTACACTAAGATCTCACCGGATCTCTTCGAGATCCGGCCAAGATCTCTTCGAGATCCGACGTAATCTCGAAGAGATCTGCCAGTGATTTCGAGATCTCTTCGAGATTAGGCCAGATCTCGAAGAGATCCAGCAAAAACCAGTGATTTCGGCGAAATCCGACGACGATATGGGCGAAATCCGGCGACGATTTTGAGCATGAAGACAACCGGCGACGATTTCTGCAAAATCCGAAACCGACCGATACCCGACCGGCGATCTGCTGGCATCCGACCACCCGAACCGTGCCGTCGGCGGGTCGGCGGCGGGTTCAGATTTAGAAGACCCGATCTAGTCGGGTCGGTTCCGGGTTGGGCACAAACCCGACCCGGACCGACCCGTGGACAGCCCTAACTATTCAGCAGGCTCATGGTCAGATTTTGGTGGACTTGCTGGATGAGATTCGTGCTCTCCGAGTTGATTTAGCACGTCTTCATTCTCCCTCACCACCTCCTTTTGATGGCGACTTATGAGTGCTCTTTGGCATTCCGTCACAAAAAGGGGGAGTGGAGTTTTGACTTGTAAAGGGTTTTTGTAGTTAGGGGGAGATATTGTTTTAGATTGTATCTAGGTGCTTCACTTTGTATATCATTTTTGGGGATATTCATGTTAGGGGGAGTAACATTGTTTAATATACATTTATTTTTTATTGATTCTTGTTGATTTATGATTCACTGCGTATTGATTTATATTTATGACTTGATCATTCTTATATGTCTTTATTTTGTGTTGTGTGAATCTTACGAGAATGTTATACCTGTTGTTTTTACTCTTTTCTGTCACACATGCGTTTATGCGTTTGTTGAGTATTTCAGGAATATACAGTTTGATTCAACTAAGCTGCTGTCTACACTTGCAACTGATGGATAGTAGTTAGGCTGAATTTGATTTTATGAGCATTACCTTTGTAAAGGGCTTTTTATTTGTAAAACTTTGAGCTGTTAATTAGGGTTTTGTCACGGATTGCCAAAGGGGGAGTTTGTTAGGTTCTAAGGTCTTAGGATTTTATGTATTTAGAACTCTAATTTGTAATGTTGGCAAACCATGATCAAAACATTGTATTTAGTCTTGTTTAGAATTGCTTAAAGTTGGTTTAATATTGTAAAGTTGGAATCGAGTGGCTGCAGAAGTACTTGGGACTTTCGGCCTGGCTCGATCGATCGAAGAATAGACTCGATCGATCGAAAATCGCACAGGTTGAATTTTTTGCAGATTTTCCAACTCAGCCCTACTTCATTAAACGTTTAGGGTTTTGTGTTTTTACCCTAGGTATATAAACTAAACCCTAGCCACGTTTTTGGAGGTTGTCCATATTGCTTTGTTGCTTATACATTGCTGTTTTGTGTGAATCTCGTGTGAGATCTTTGAGGAGACTTCCTTTACACAAAACTTAGGGTTTTCAAGGTAGAGATGATTTCAACATCTTGAAGATCATTATTGTTGCAACCATTGGAACTTAAAAGAAAAACAAGCGGGGAGCTTGTAGCTGATTAAAGAATTCAAGAAAGAAGTAGTCCGTGGATTCGGAGCCTGCACGTGGTCATGTCAGGAAGTTTTACTGGTGGGTAGCATTAGGAAGTCGAGCGGGGAGCTTGTAGTCCTTCTGTAAGAACTTCAATTCTTTCATAGTGAATTCTGTTATGTCTTGAGGATCGGTGGGTCAAATCCTCCCCAGGATTTTACCGAGTGGTTTCCTGGGTGATCATATCTTGTGTTATTTATTATTCCCCTACTTTATATCTTGATATGATTATTTGATTGCTTTAACCTAGAATTGCATAATTTGACTAAGTAACAACTTGGCTAATTAATCTAGGCTACGCAATCTGTGTGTTTAAGGGGTCTAAATTTCCATCACAACAGCTTGTGGACACAACTTTGAAAAGATTTTTTAGACATAGAAGACTTTGATAGATTTTTGGAGAGCATATATGACAATTTGGACAGATTTTTGGACAGCTAATTTGAGCTTATTGAATCTTTTTAGACATATTTTGTAACTAATGAAGCTACTTACGCATCTTAGGTCCTATATGTGCATGTCTAAGTAAGCTTCAAGTTAGGTACCAATCATAATTGCAAAGGGTGGATATTTTCATGTGAAATGTAAAACTTCATTTCTATATTTTTGTATCTATGTATGTGCATATATGAACAAAGACAGCTTTAGACAAATGCAATATAGTGGTGATGGATGGAAATTTGAATTCAAGAAGTTTAATTTTAGCAATAGATTTGTTGATGTCCATCCCTTTTATAAGAAAAATGATTCTAGTGCAAATTTAGCTGTAGTGTCCATCCCTTTGTTGAATGCAATATAGTGTTCTGGCAATTAAACATTTAAATAATCTTAATTTTGTTGATGGAATTTTAAATTCTGTAATTTTAAATTTATTGTATTTGTTATTCACTGCATTATATATAGAAGCGAAGCACATAGTGGAATTTAGATAATAGGAATTTTTATACTCGGCTACATGGCGTGACTGTGTTAAATAATGCATGAGGATGGTTCTTTTAACAGCCACGCAGTGAGTTGCGTAAAAACACCTACAACCTAGGTTGTTTACAAACTTTTGTATATATTATCGTTGTTCCATATTATGCTTTTGTATTGACCAAGTAACTATCCAAGTGAATTTTACTTTTTTTTTTTTTTTTTTTTTTTTTTTTTTTTTTTTTTTTTTTTTTCAGAAACACCCAACTAAATTGCATCTTAAATTAATAAAATTAGTAGTCAGATGTTGTATGGGTCTATTTAAGATTGTTGAAATACTACAGACAGTTTTATCTTTGCAACTTGCCACCAACACGTGTATATGAAAGTAAATTGGTGTGAATAATTTATTAGAAATTGCATAACTTCAATAATTATATAACTCGATTCTAGAGTCATCGAGTATTGATGAGGAATTTCCCTCCCTTTTTCTCAGTCAAAGTGGGGTTCGACCCATCGAGGAACATGGATGAGTCCAGCTAGATTTCTCTGTAAAAAATGATTGCTGCGTGATTTGTATTGGACTGGCCAGCCATACCAAACTCGGCTTTATAGATAGTGAGTATTAAAGGTACTCGAATTTAAAAGCATCGAGTATTGGCCTTTACTGCCACGACCAATATACAGTACTCGGTCCGTAAGAGGAAACGAGTTATAAGTACAACTCACCACCAATGTAGTCGAGTATTGATGCAGGATGTTGGATCAGTCGAACTTGGGGTTTGACCCATCGAGGAACATGCATGAATCCAGCCAGACTTCTCTGTACAAAACGATTGATATTCGATCAGTGCTTGATCAGTCAAAATATTGAACTCGGTTTTATAACTAGCGAGTATTACTGTACTCGCCTATGTACTCACCGAGTACTGCACCTAGGTATAATTATATAACTCGACATCTTTATAGTCGAGTATTACACAGATAATGTAAATTGGTCTTCCCCTTAGAATTATTAACTGAGTCTCTCTCAAATCTGAATAGAGTTTCTTTGTTTTCTTTAACCTTTACTCTGTCTGTGACTCTTCTTCTTCTCCTGAAAACCCCAACCGCCCCTCTTTCATCTACACTACACCTAAGATTGATTCGACACTATAAATTCAAAACCCTAGCCTGAACGTGTCTCTCATCCATCTACTCCGTCTTCCCCTCAAATCCCTAGCCAACCCCTCTAATTTAGCCTCTCTTAAATATCGTGGCTGCCCTCTTTTCTTTGTATTTAGCTTTCAACCATCGAATCCACTAGCAAGGTAATATTTGTTATATATTTTTGTTTCGTTTACTTGCTAATGAAATTTTTAAAAATTGTAGATTTTGTTTGTTGCTTTTAAAAAATACTTTAATTATCTTGCTCTATGATTTCTTTTCAAGTTTCGTTGTATCTGTCGTCTTAAAACAAAAAAAATTGTAGATCCATTCATTTATGTTGTTAATCGCTATGATGTTGATTGTTTTTTTTTTTTAAGATAAAAGAGGGAAGTTTTATTACATAACATTTTATTAGATTTTGTTCCTTGTCACTTTTTGTATGAAACGGGACTTTTTGTCACTTGTAAAAATTTAAATAAATTATCAGTTCCTAAGGCACGGGAGTTAAAATAACAAATGACTTATTAATTAGAGTGCTCATTTTGGAGTGAGCTTGGGGCTTACACTTATAAGACTGGTAGTTTAGGTAGGACTTTATTACCTCAGTTTCAAAAATAATTTACTAATTTGACATCAACTAAAATTCTATTACAAATATTTTGAAGAAATTTTTTTTTTTTATAATTTATTTTAAATAATTTTGATAATCTATCATAACATATGGTTGCATTTAATATAATCAAAGTTAATCTTATATATTATGTTGTGTCATTGTCAAGTAATTAACATACACGTTATACGTTGTAAATTAATATACTTTTGCCATGTGAATTATTATACATCCAGATTGTTGGTGTAAAGATATTATATATGTGAAATTCTATGCCATGTTGTGTCATTTTCAAGTGGCACGCTGATGATCAAGATAATATAACTTTGATTATATTAGTAATATAATTTGTTGATTGACATATAAGTTTTCTTAAATTGTGTAGTGTATGAATATAACACAGTGATCTATATAAAAATAGAAATAGAATTCATCAATATCAATAAATAAAGTATTAAAAAACATTATGTTAGATGATTAAAATAAATACTGAAACTCCATTGTGTTAAATTGGTCTAGATGGAAAGTGATGAGATGATTCCTACTGACATTAAGTGTGAAGGAAAAAATATTGACTTAGATGCCCAACTTGATGAAGTGGCTGAACTCCCTCCGCCAAAGAAGGCTAAGACTGAGCTCAAAGTCTACAAAAGGACGAGGACTTCAATTGTTTGGCTTTACTTTCAAATTCTTCCGACAAAAGATGAAGGAAACCCTACATGCAAATGCAAGAAGTGTGGAAAGGAGTATATTGCTGTCGGAGCAGATGTTACTAAAAATTTGAAGCCCCATTTGGACTGGGCTTGTCCAAGGAAATTTGATGTGCCATTGAGCATTCCTGTTTCTACAGTGGCAGATATAGGTAATGTATTTTTTTATCTATATGTTGACTGCATGAGTTCTAAGTTTATGATGATTTTTTAAAAAGAAAATAACATATATGTCAAACAGGTTCTGGATTTCCCATAAACTGTCAATATTTATTTGTCGTTACAATCATGAGAAGGTGTAGATAAAACTTTAAATGGCAGAAAAGTTGCTTTATGGACAAAGGATTCCCACATTATCAAAATAGAACGTATAGAATATGCACAATATTTTTGAGACCTTAAATGGAATAAATTCAGTTGAATGATGCATGATGGTATCGTTGACCAATGTTATACTTATATTCATGCATATTCAAAATATAATAGTTTATAGATTTTGTTGGCAGACTTGGTAGACAGTAGACACTACAATTTTATTACCAATAATTTTTGTTCTTACTACTATGCAAATGACTTATTTATTTAAACCATTTACTTTGATAGTAAGTGCTTGATTACCCACGGTTTTTAATTTTCTTATTTATAATGCATAGATAAGTTTTTAATGAGGTGAGAAACAATTTATTTGATGTAGAACTTGCACAATCACAATTGGAAGCAATCACTAAAGATAAAATGAGCATGAATATCAAGAATGATGAGCCCAAGGAAGGCGCCGGGTCTTCAATGGAACCCTCAATCTCTTCTAATCCAGCCTCTTAATAAACTTTGTGTTTTACTTTTTGATATCGCACTTGGATGGTTGGACTTGGATTTTGCCATCAAGGATATTTTGATATGCCATGTATTCACTTTCGTTTTGTTATTCTCTTAATCTGTAACGCCTTTTAGTTTTTGATATGGAACTTGGATGGCATGTAATAATCTTCGGGGTATGATGGAACTTTGACATTTTATTGAATTTGATTGTATGGAGGGTGGAAGCTTGTTGGACTAGTAACTTGACTCTTTATGGTTGAATGAAATAATTATTCCTTTTGTTATTATTTGAATTTTTATTACTTGATTTATGGTTCAATTATGAATTTATATATATGGAAGTTGATAATAGGTTATTTCGAGTTAAGTTTAATGTTTAATGAAACAAGTTGCTCGGGTCATAATCAACCAGGTTGTTAATAGGTTATTTTTAGTCACATTTGAAACTTATATTTTTGTCAATGTCATGACCACAATATATAAGGATCTCATAAAGTAAAAAATGTCTGAATAATACAAATATTTTCTAATTTTCATCCATGAACCATATATATATATATATATATATATCATAGTGTATGACAAAGAAGATTATGATTTGGCATCTTTTATTAACCCTTCCAAATGTTTTACAATAACATTTCACTATCTCCATACTGAAATGTTTGGATAATCAAATTTAATGGTTACTAAAATATACTCAGAATTATCTATATCCTAACTTGCACTATCAAATGACAAAAAATAAAAAAATAAAAAAGGGAATATTATAAAAAAAAAAAAAAAAATCAAGCATATAATGCAACATAGAAAATGAAAAGAATTCTAAAATGAAAGAAAGAAAATAATCAAAGAAAATGGTAGGGTATTTCAATTTAAGCTCCTTAAACCATTTCAATTGATTTAGAGACAAAGATACATTTATTAAATTAAGGGTATTTCATTAGCTGTTTTTTTTTTTTTTTTTTTTTTTTTGGGCCTAACGTGAGGTTTTCTCTAAGAATAAAATATTAGCAATTTTACTATTTAGTTGTGTTTTCCTCTTTTTTTACTCAACGTTGGGTTTTTTTTAAGAATATAATATTAGAAACGTGTGTTAGAATACGTGGGTTAACCCTACTATTTAAGCTTTACAAAATGGTATAGATATGCATAGTTAATAGGCCTTTTTTGAACTTGTATTTTTTAATTCATGAATCATAATTTCATTATTTCTAAATGTATAAATTAATTAATTTTTTTTCAAAAACAATTCTATAACCCAAAATAGTACTTCATATTTAAATGTAAAATTATATGAAAAGTTAAAACTAGCCAAGATGAACGTTTAACCACTTGTAGATGTGTGTTTTTGGAAGACTAAAAGTAGACACGATTTTTCTAGTTGGAACTAAATAACTATGTAAATATTGTTGCAAGTGGCCGGATCAAATTGCCCAAAGCCAAGTACAATTATGAAAACAGCCTAGCCAAAAGCAAACAACAAAACAAGCAATTACATATTTCAAAAGGCCAATATAGATTCCAAATTCAAGTTCAAAAGGGAAATGAAAATTCTATTCAACAACATGGAAAACTTCATCGGTAGTGCAACTTGAGGCATACGGGGCATAGTCTGGCCATCATTTTGCACTTTCTTGTCGTGTCGAATCATGAACTTCATCATCCCCCATAACATGGGCTACCACTTCATTGAGCATGTTAGTACTCAAGGTTGCAATTCTCCTTGCGTGGTCTCGCTCCTCAATGGCAACGTCTAACTGATACCTCAACAATATGTTCCTCACGTCTCCATTGCAATAGCTGGTTCCTTCGCTTTGAGACTTCCCCCCTAGGCTTGGTGTCGACATGGTAGGAGATGTCCACGATAGGGAAGCACCATACTGGATGTTCCTACCATTACGTTGCAAGAACTCCATGTATGCACATTCTGCTTCCCGTTGATCTTTGTATGACTTGTGTTCGGCGTTTGCGAATTTATGAACTTGTCTACTTGCTTCTGCCCAATTGTTGTATATGCCAGGAGCACGACCAATGAAAACAACATAGTATCTGCCACCCTAAAAGAGGAACATACAACAGCATTGTATGTGAAAATTGCATAGGCTATTGTTGGGGTTAGAACTTACCAAGTATCGAATCTGAGCTATTAGATAAACATGTACCATGTCGCTTTACGAGCAGGTGCCGGTGGACTATAGCAGCTTTGACATTGCTTGTTCGAAGATCTGACAAACAGTTGCATAATCTATAATTGTTGGAACTAGGTAAATTTTTTAATCACAACTATCAAACATGGTTTTTAAATGTAACCTTTATAAGCAAAGGAGGCTTCTCTTCTCCATTTCTGACTGTTTTCTTCTACTCATACCCTTCAACCAGAATGCAAACAGGAAGCTGTTTGTAGATATAAACGGTACAATACTCAATTATCCTACTATCGAGTACAATAATAACTCGCTTTTAAAAAACCCGAGTATGTATAACTGCTGCCCAACTGAAATTTGGTGACGTAAATATTACCCGTTTTCCTCAGGGCCGAGTATAATTAAGACTGTACTGCCAACTGTACTGGGTTTTAATAATACTCGGTCTCTGTATAACCGAGTTATAGTACTCAATTTACTTAAAATCGAGTACTGTGCGGTGTATGTCAAGCACTCCATGACCTTTTGGGACCACTGACTAGAGTTCATGCAGGAGCTAAGTTATGGGTTCCCTTCTAAATGCGGACCGGTCTGAGCGTTCTTCCATTGTTTCAAATTTTGATATTGCCAATTCAAAGTTCAATTGACCTCTTGTAGAACGTGCATTATTTGTTGGCTACATCTTCTCCATTCTGTCAACATCTCACCTAATAGGTAAACAACTGATAACAATTTATAACAACTCAAATAGGATATTCTTTGACTGAATTGGGTATTCAATGGGGGGTCATTGTGAATAATGCTGTGGTACATTTCACTGATAACACAAATTCTTTGAATGTTGTGGGTCTTCAATGAGGGGTATATGAACATAATAATGTGGTACATGTTGCATGGTAGGAATTATTTCCCTTATTTGCAATGCTTTCAGAATTCTCATTTGTTTATTGTGTGAACATTTTTGTTTTCGAATTTAGGTGTCTGATGGACTAGATGATACAACTATTCAATAGTATTTTTTAGCATGTAAATTTTTATGACACGCCTAAAATCTAGGACAAAAAAGAGGGGTTTTTTTTAGCACAATTTGCTTTGGTTTGTTTAGCTGCATGCACACCTAAACATAGGGCATATATAGTTAGCCTATGGTTTCACAATATTTCACATTGTATGATACAACTATTATTACTATTTGTGGTTCAGGTCCATTATGAGTCAGCATTACTTCTACGTTTACTACGACGGGGAGGCATATATTAATGATTTGAACGGGCTATCATACCGAGGTTCGAACCAAAAGCAGGCGCTTATTGAAGTGAAACGTGAGATACACATGAGAAAACTGAAATGGAAGATAATGTCAACTCTAGGGTTAGACAAGGATTCCCATAACATCTCCATTATATTTCGGGCTCCTCAGCAACTGATGGGTACCTAAGTTTTCTACAATTCAATTCTGTTACAATGCGACAATGATGTGGACATAATGTGGGGAGTGATAAAGCGGGCACCGCAATTCATAGGTTCTGACTTGTATGTCACTTTTGACATTGATGGGTTTAATGTTGACGGGGGTTTGTAGTATGCCAGCAGAGTTGAACAGCAAGAATCAGTTCATGTAAGCATCGTGTACCCAAGCGTTATAGCCGAGACGTCTTTGGCCTACAATGTTAGAGCATGCAATGCAGTTGCTATGGACAATATTGAAGATGCCGAAGTGTATACTCATGGAAATGAAGATATCCAAACCGACTTCGACAATGCAATCAAAATGGATGACACTCGAGACATGTACGAGGAGTTCATTGATAATGATGGATTGAAGGACAATCCAGAATTTGTAGCTGAACTACAAGTTGAAAACAATGTGGATGCTTACCCCAATTCAAACCCTAACCCTGATTGGTTCACATTAAACACATGAGATAACATTCATGACCCATCACCTTCCCTAGAAACAGGTCTGATGAGTTGGCGGCCGGGGGACGAACTGAGCAAGGGGATGCTATTCTTGAATAAAGCTGCGGTTCGGCATGTGTCAACCATGTTCTCTGTGGGGCTCAATAAGAAATTTAAGTACATGAAGTTAGACCTCGGGAGACTGGTTGTAACATGTGTACACGATGCATGTCCGTGGTTAGTTTGAGCTATCAACAGCAAAAGGCACCAGTTGTGGGAGATCAGAACATGTAAGGGTCCCCACACTTGCTCGTCACTCCAAGTGGATCATGATGGAAGGATGATAGATTCGAAGTTCATTGCCATCACACTTGAGTCATATATATGGGAAGACATTTCAAGAACAATAGCAAACCTGTGTAGTCTTCTACATGCGAAGCACGACCATTGGGCATCTCACTATAAGGTTTGGGATGCAAAACATAAGGCGGTTGCAGCCATCTACAGGGATTTCGATGAGTCATATGCAGAATTGCCTCGGTTTATAGCGGCGTTAAAAGATGCAGATCCAACCACAGTGACACAGTTGAAGTGCAACAACCATAACGTGCTAGGAACTTGCATGTTTAACTGTGCCTTTTGGGCTTTTGGGCCATGTATTGAAGGGTTCAAGCATTGCAGGCCGGTGATAAGCATTGATGCAACGCACCTCTATGGCAAAAACAAGGGGAAGTTGTTGATAGCAATGGCAACGAATGCTAAAAATGAGGCTTATCTGCTCGCGTTTGCCGTTGTTGAGAGTGAGAGCAAGGAGACATGGGGATGGTTCTTGGCATGGTTGACCAATATTACGGACTGGGCCAATCTTTGCATCATCTTTGACCGACATTTGGGGATAAAAGCCTGCTTTGATGACACAAGTATGACTTGGTTGCAGCCTCCCAAGATCCATCACCGGTACTACCTTCGCCATGTAGTTAGCAATGTGAACACAAAATGGAAAAATTCAGAGTTGAAGAACTTGGTATGGAGGGCAGCAAGTGCGAATCAAGTCAGAAAGTTTGATGCCACACTTGAATTAATTTGCAATGTCAAGCCAGCTGCACACAGGTATCTTGAAGCTGAAAACAAACAAAAGTGGACACTTGAACATAACGGAGGGTGTCGATATGGAGCAATGACAACCAACCTATCGGAGTGCTTTAATGGAGTACTGAAAGGTGCACGCAGCTTGCCAATAACAGCAATGGTGAGGTTCACCTTTTTCAAAGTGAACTCGTACTTTGACGCTCGTCGTAATCTCACTCTAGATCAGTTGGAAGCGGGTCAAGAATGGTGCAAGTATGTCATGGACAAGTTCGAAAAAAATCAAGCGAAGGCAAAGGACCATATGGTGACACGGATGTCTACACAAGCGTAGATATATCAGGTTGACACATCAGGTAATCCTCTGAGTGGTGGGGGCAGACAACATGCATAGGGTTGATCTTCGAAGTATGACATGCACGTGCGGGAAATGGGAAGCGCTCAAGATCTTGTGTTCACACGTAATAGAAATTTGTGCTAAGTATAAGCACGATGCACAGTAGTTTATTGATCCTTGCTATAACATGACTCATAGGTACCACACCTACGAACTGGTATTCCAACCGTTGAAAGACCGATTAGCATGGCTGGATCCAGAAGAAACTAGAGTAGTGATGCCCAACCCCTGATTGATCCAGAACAAAGGCCCGCCAAAGTCCATGCGTATCCGCAATGAGATGGACAAGGATGATAATGATAGGGAGTTGCCGAGCTCCTTATGGATCGAGAATGGACCAAAATCAAGATGTGGGTTGTTTCGCCAAGAGGGGCACAACCTTAGAACATGTCCTACTCAAAATGCAGAGTCAACAAGTGGTGGAGCTGCATCATAGGTAAAGCTTCCATTTCTTAACAACTTTTGTCATATAACTCGTTACGTGACTGTTAACAACTGAGTTCCCATAAATTGTTCTCTATTGCAATAGTAAGTATGTGGACTAGTTATGAAACAAACGTTGGTGTTCATGGATGGATAGGCAAATGAGTCCAATTGGTATTTAAATATGATGCTGCAGAATCGCGAAATGAGGTTGTTCAATAGTTTTGTCACATTATTTGTCGTAAGTTATGATTCTGAGCATTGTTGTGGCTATGTTGCTTGTTAATAACTTATATAGGTCCAGTGTACAGAACATATTTGAATTGTTTACAACAGGTACAGGAGCCAACGTGGATGGGTGATAACGGATGTACGTTGCGCAGCCAGGATGATCCCTACCGCCTGAGGAAGCACATGATCTTTGGGTATTCTTGGTTTCATGATGAGAAGATGGTGTTAGATTGGTCAATTTTTGCTTGGAAGTTGATACTAAGTTCTGTACTTTTGTTATGCACTTATGTGGTCAGGCACTTTGTTAATGTCAATAGTGTTAAGTAATGGGGTTTCACTAAATTGGTCAAGCGAACAATTCAGTTACATGTAAATTGTAGCATATACAAGCAGTGCATTATGTTTAGAATGATTTGCACCTTCTACAACTTTCATAGCTAAATTGTTTATAGTAGGGGCTATCCCAAACTTACTAGATCTATGCAATGCATAGGTGCTTCATGAAATTCGTAATAAACTTTCATAGCTAGTATATTGACAAAATTGAGCTGCAGATGACAACAAAACATGGATAGAGATCAAGTACACAAAACTCGACGTTAAGGAACTCGAGTACTGGTAAATAACTTGATCTTTGGGAGAATGAGTAACGTGTAGTATTTTCCTCAAAAGCACAATCACGACGAGTGGACAGTACTCGGTCTTGTAGGAAGCGAGTTATATTTAAGTAACTCGACACTAAAGAAGCCGAGTACTGCAATCAGTCGAATTGGCTTGACCCGTCGAGGAACATGCATGAGTCTAGCCTGACTTCTCTGTAAAAAATGATTGCTTCTCGATTGGTAATGGATCGGTCAGGTATTTAATGAACTCGATTTTACATATAGCGAGTAATGTAATGCTCTTATATTCTAAAATCGAGTTATGTGCTTTTCTAGCATATTGTAGAAGACAGATTTCTAGTGTTGGCTTGCTGCAATCGACTCCCTACAAAAGCAGCAGTTCGATTGCACTCGACTCCTCAGGTTCAAAAGCGACTGCCCGAGCTCCAAATATCAATTTTTTGAATACGTGGTAAGACTCTTTTACCCTTGCCTCCCATTCAAATAAAACTGCCAAAAATCCTGCGTTAATCTCCCTTTAAAAGCTTAAATTTCGAACTATGCAAGTTTGGGGATTTTCATGATTTTGGGTGTTGTGATCTCAAATTGTTCATGGGTTTTTACATATGCATGTTCTTCATACAATTTGTACCCTTTAATTACATAAACATAGCAGATTTGTAAAGGAACACATGAATTTAGGGTTCATGTGTTCATATAGAATTTGGGGATTTTCATGGGTGTAGGTGTTTTGACGAGAAATATGTAATGGGTTTTTTCGTATGGATGTTGTAATCTACCCTTTAATGGGAAAGAACTCATGATTTGCAAAAAATGGGAAATTAGGGTTCATGTCTTCATATTGGGAATTTGGGGATTTTGATGAATAAAAGCAATGTTTTGATCTGAACTGGTTCATGAGTTGTTGTGTGTGCATGTTGGTGACACGTTCTATATGGTGTATATTCAAATTTTCCAAATCTGGGTATGCATGTTGGTTCATTAGCCATTCTTGTTCTAATAGCTCAAATTGGGGTTTTGTTGAATTCGGTATAATTGCTTGAAATTGACCACCGTCTTCAGTGCTCATTTTGTTAGTCACTAGTGGGTTCACATGTTTTGTTGAATGGGGTATAATGGCTTGAAATTACACCCGCTGCACAATGTGCAGTGTGGGTTCGCATGTTTTTCAAATAACTTGACTACATGGGTCAAAGTTCATCTATTTCCAAAAAATTGATCATATCAATGCATTCATTCATGCCCCAGTTGTATCCATGCATCGTGTAGTCTAAATTTCATTGCATATGTACAATGTGTTTATGCGTCTCTAATGCAGTTTTGAATATTGGCTTTTTGTTGTGCTTTAGTTCTGTCTCTGTAGATCCTAGTTATGGCTCCTAAGAAGTCTAAAACCATTAAAACCAAAGCCAGAAGAGTGTCTGCCTCCTCATCTGAGCCTACAATTGCGTTTGATCAAATAAGGTTTGAAATGGTTACAGCCGAGCAAAGGTTTGATAAAGTAATTCAACGTAGGAATATTTGGCCAGAACGACAAATCAATCTAGCAGAATTACCTCTTTCTGTTCATAGGAATCTACAGTGTAGGAACTGGTTGTCTCTGTGTAAAGATTTACATCCCCCTCCAATTGCCCTGATTAGAGAGTTCTATGCCAATCTCCATATTTGTTCTGATGATGATCTGGGTACTTGGATTTGAGGTCAAAGTTTTGTCATAACTAAGGCTGATGTATCAAAGGCTTTTGATGTGCCTCGTGTTTGTAGACCTACGTATCCATACTTGGATCATTTGGAGCATCCTCCTATATATGATGTCAAGGCTTTTCTTTGCGGAAGATTAGTGACGTGGGGATCTAACCTAGAAATTAACTCAAGTGAGTTAACTGAGCTTAATTATATCTTCTTCAGGATAGCTTGTCACAACATCTTCCCCATCTCCCATGTCCATACTATTCCTATAGAGAGATGTTTCTTTTTGTATGCCCTCGTCACTAATGCCTCTATTTGTTTTCCTTCCCTTTTCATTTCAACGCTTGCTAAGGCACATAGGAGCAAGTGTAAGAAGCATGATCTATTCTTTCCAGTTTTCATCTGTAGGGTTCTAAACTATTTACACTTAGAAAACTTTCCTTCCCTAGAGTTGATCCACATCACAGCCCTTATAGGAGCCACCTTTCTCAAGCAGCGGAGTGCACAAAAGAAGAATGTTGGACCGAGTGTTGGTTCATCAAAAAGACCACGAGTACAGGCGTTACTTGCAGATGCTCATGCTGAGGAGAGTCCTGTTGATCCTACAGCTGCTGTTGTTGACGATGGTGACGACGAGGTACATGTTGACAGTGCAGATGCGGAGCCCACCATTCCTCCTCCTCTCTCTCTTCATGCTATGATGGAGACTTTTATGACAACTCAAGCAGCTCATGGACAACTTTTAGATGGGCTTATTGCTGAGGTTGCTGCTTTGAGAGCAGAATTTTCAAAGTATAGGATTTCTTTTCCACCTCCTCCACCCTCTGGCTCTTGATGTTTGCCTTTGGCAATACATAACAGACAAGGGAAATAAGGATTGTAGTGTATTGGGGAGAGTAGTTTTTGTAGCTTCCATAGATTATATGAAAGTTATTTAATGTGATTTACCAATATTTGTATATTATTATATGTACTCTTCAAGGTCCACAAAGATAATTTTAATTTTATGATAACTAGTTGCGGACTCGCGTGTTGCACGTGGTTATTTTTTTTTTATGATCGTGTTATTATTTGAAATATTTTTGAATGTATTACTACTAACGTTGCATTATATATGTATAAACAATATATTATAGGATTCATGATGATAACACAAATTGTCTTGGAATTAGATGTGGAAAGATTGTAGCATTGTATTGTAACATTATATATGTCCTGGATTGTTGGTGTAAAGATTGTCCTCGATTTCATTGGATGTTAGTCCCCAGAGAGTGATTCTTATTTTGATTTATCTGTGGCAAACAAATATGTAAGTGATAAAGATTTTGAAGTAGTATTATGCAATGAATCCATATGTACATGCCAAAGCTTATCCCATGCTCATGATATTTATATTTGTCATTGGGACAGTAGATCCTTGAACATGAACATTTTCTAGTGGTCCAACACCAACTATTTTTCCAATGATGTCTGCAGTAAATAAAGTTGATTAAGTAATTTGGAACTTAATTATTGAAAATAAAGTTGACAGTTTTTAGGCAACCTGTCAATTGTTTGTTATTGTCAAAGTGATCCACAATTGTTCTGTAATTAACAAATTCAAATATATGCTGAGAGATAGTAATTTCAGCCTCTTTTAGTTCCTCAATAACTGTTGTATGTACAAATTTAACCTTCTTGTCTTTACTTATAGGCCGATAGCTATCTTTTTCCATCTAAGTATTTACTCGAAAATTGGACAATGAATATAATTGTCCTTCTCGTAGTTGTGCCTGAAACTACTTAACATTGTTTTTTTGAATTGTCGCTTGCATGTATTGTGTCATCAAATTACTGAAATAAGTAATTTGTTAGTCACAAATTTTGTTTTAAGGTGCGAGTCGAATAAAGAAAATATGACAAAATATATTCTTGTTTGAAGATCTAACCTGTTCATCTATAAGAACCATGTGGAAATTGATTAGTTCTAGATTTTTTCAGTTGACAGCTTCCCACATTGTTCAAAGTCTAGCTCTTACCTTCCAATATACCACTATTGAGAAAATTCATCTCAACATGAATGCCCCCCTCCCCAACCTTTCCAAAAAAAAAAGGTATTTCAACTTTAGTAGCAAAATTTGGATCTACCAAACCTAGGTGCCTCAAATTTCTAGAAGTCTAACCTCAAACGAAAGCAACTCACAGTCTTAATTCAAAATTTATTAATATTTATGTAAGGTGATAGATTTCACTTTTTCCCCCCCTAAAAAAATTAGTTCCAAAACTTGATTTAGTAAAATTCATCTCCAAAAATAAAAAAAAAGAAGAAAATCAAGTAATCAAACTCCAAATCTTTTATTTCTTAATCTTTAATTTTAATTTTATAGCTAAAGGCCTTATGTTTTTCTATTTGTTACTATTCCCTTACTTTATGTCAAGAGTACTTCAACCACAATGTGAGTCAAGTCTTGAGCAAATATCTAGTGAGTTTCTAAATTTTTGTGATATAACACCAATAAACTTTAAATTCGTCATTACAAATAAATCGAATGGAATTGTTAAACACTAAAAATCTAACAAACTCCCGCTTGGCCACTTTGTGGCAAAACATCCCAATACAGACTCATCTAGAGTAAAAAACTCTAAGAAGACTTGCTACTACTAAAGTGACTCTATTAAAATAATAATAATAATAATAATATAAAAAATATTTTTTTAAAAAAACTTGTAACAAATAACTTGTTGAAAGCTTGAACAAACATATTAAAAACACCTAGACAATTTAATGGGAATAAAGACACAAGCTATAGAATCCAATAGCTTTACATAAAGCTTTGATAGGAAACATACTTTCCATATGTATTTAGGAATATTCAAGAGAAACACAATCTTGCTATCAAATCAAATTCGTAGAGAGCATTAATAATTATTAGATAGCATATAGCCATGTACCCGAGTGTTAAAGCTGAGCAAGCTTAGATCTAAGTATGCATCCATGGTCAGAAAATGTACCAATATTAATGCTCTAATTAGTTGCTTCTCAGTTTGGTACCAAACAGAGTTAGCTTGGTTTGTTGTGTCTATGGCATCCCTCTTTTCTTTGTCGTTTTTTCTTTAGATTAGTTGTTGCAAAATTATGTAAGGGGGTTTAATCAAATATAGTGAAGTGAATAAATATCTAGTGAGTTTATACTTGAAACCAAGCCACTATAAATATGAGACCCTTTTTCTTAGTTTACGGAACACAACCAAACTCAAAAAAAGGGTCTCATATTAATATAAACAGAGCATAGACGTTTTGCATCCAAAAAAAAGAATTGACATGTAGAGATACCTCAACCAAAGCAAGGAGGTTCTGTCAATATTTATAAACCATGTGGAAAGGAATAAAGGGAGGAAGGAAATCAGATAGGTAGCCGTTACTGAGAAACGGTAGAGCAGGAAGGTGGGTAGTGCATTTATAGGGCTGGGATTTATAGGGCTTCAAATTGTAAAAACCATTTAAAAATTGAAGGATTTTTTTTTTAAAAGAAAATGACGTGGTAGCTGATGTGGCGCAACATGAGAGCAGTAGCATTAAGCACAACATATGTAACATATATTTAAATAAAACAATGAAAAAAAAAAATTGCATTTTATTATTTAAGTGAATCGGTGTGGTAACTGAGAACATGCACCATTAGCTAAGTAGGAGAGGAACAATTTTGGGTTTTGATTATTGTAGAAGGGAAGGTGAACCTAAAAATACGCGCTTGTGGGAAAGAAAAAAAAAAAAAACAAAACAAAAAAGGAGCACTGCTAACTTTCACTTAACTTCTATATGAAAGTGAGCGTAATTACAACTGATCCCAGTTAAATTTAGTATGATATCTAGAAAATTTATTATATTTCATATTTAAATTGGTGTGGTCCCCACATGAATCTAGACACATGACATTATTAACATTTCAATGTTCATATACTGTTTTTCTAGCCTGTATTGACATGACAAGCCTTAATAACTGAAATTGTAATGCTTGGACCATGCAATGAGGTTATAAATGCACCACAATAATGATCTTCTTTTTACCCCACTAACTTTGTAGATTGACTAAGTTATGAGTTGCAATAACTCAACGTCAAATCATAAAATGCAAAACAAGTTTGGATCTACTTTAACATGTGGATCATCACAAGTTCCAACAGATCAACAACTACAGACATACACAGACCACTATGGAGGGAAATGGGTTGGAAAGAAGAGAGATTTCGTTAATATGCCAATATACTCGTACGAGAGTCTTGGAAGCGTCGGGCACATCATGGTCGGCAAACCTACAAAACTAAGTATAGCTACCACCGCAATAGAGTTCACCGTATCAATTCCACCATGGTCAACCCTATACGAGAAGAGGTGTGAGTTGGAGGTGTATTGTCGATGGCATGGGTTACGAGTTCCTAAGGCACGCTCAGCCGAGTTACCTAGAGATGAACCTGCCAACATACTTGCTCATCTTGAACAAGAGAACAATCAAATGCAAAGGCGACTAGACCGTTTTCATGCAATCCAAAAAGCTAGGAAGCATCTAAAAGGGAAGGCGTAGGAGCGAGCCATGAAGTCTATTAATGAAATTACTGCGTTAGATGATGAAAGAGATATTTTAGACTTCTCAGATTCAAGCAATGATGATTTCCAAAAATTTCTACCTACGAACATTAGACGTTGTTGTTAATGTCTACACATTTACTTAAAGACAAAATATTATTGTTAATGTCTGACAAATGATGATTATGTACGTTTGTCTTTTGCAAATCTAAAGATTAACTGTTCATTAGTTTTGGCTAAGTTTATATGAAATCAGTTTCTCATTTTTCCCTGGTGTTCTTTGTTGCTACATATGAAAATTTAATATGAATATTTATGCATAGATTCAATACATACAGACTCATCCAACCCACACAGACCAACCACTGTTTCACAGAAAAACCATATGGCTCTTAAAGCAAGGACTCACCGGGGTAAAGTGGGGCCCAATTGGGACCATCACCATCGAGGTGTAGACACTCACATTTGTTCATAATAATACTCCCTTCCACCATGCGTGAGATGAAACTAGTAATGTACTACATTGCTATGTCAGTATGTTGCAATGTTTTCAATGGGTTGGCTAAGTGTATATGAAATCACTTGCTTATTTTTTCCCTGCTGATCTTTGTTGCTACATATGATTATTATGCTTTGATTGGACAATGTCCTCTGCTTTGTAGTGTAGGAAAAACCTTAGATATGTTGATGTTTCCAATATTCTGTCTGTGTAATTTGAAATGTTACCCACATAACACTCATCACCCAACTTAGATTTATTGCACATTACTTGTAGGAAAATTTAATAGATTTAATACATACAGACTCATCCAAACTACACAGACCAACCACACGTATGATTCAATAATACGAATAATTCATATATATGACACAGTGAGTCGCTGTATCATAGACTCATCCAAACCAAACTAACAACTCATTCTCTCTCCGTCGTTATGTACAATAAAATTTTTTCGTAACAAACTTTTCTCCGACTTCATGTTTTGTGGGCAAATCATCTGAGGGATATGTTTGTTTCATCTTTATCTAAGTCTATTATTTCTACCTAATGATCTTCCAATTTACAGTTCTTGCTGGGTGGATATTGAATCTCAGTGGATATTTGAAGACTAAAAAATAACTATAACAGATAGAATGGTATTCAACAAAATCTTACCAATCATTACAAAATCAAATGTTGTTATCAGCTTTCGTCAATCCCACTTGTCAAATACCACCATAGGGAGTAGTGAGTGTAGCTACGGTGGATAGCTTAGCACTGTTGAACCCTGACCACAAGTACCCATCCACACTAACGTGAAAACACAAAGCATCCTGTGAGGTGTTTATGCATCGAATTTGTTGGTGAGCTGTCCCCCATTGCTACACTAATGTTTGCAGTGTTGCATGTGCTGCTCAACAGCTTTGCACTATTGAACCCTGTCGAGTCATATCATCTACACGCACGTCAATACACAGATATGCATCCTTTTGTAATGCACTATTTTCAAGGATGCTGAGAATCCCTGAAAAAGTTTATGATACATTTAACACAGCTCAGCACTGTCTCGTCAAATCATGTCAAATGAAGCACAGGAATGCTGAATAGTCTTCGCGTGAACCCTGTCTAGTCATATGACCTACACGCACGTCAATACACAGATATGCATCCTTTTGCAATGCACCGTTTTCAAGGATGCAGAGCATCTCTGAAAAAGTTTATGATACATTTAACACAAGTCGGCACTGTCTCGTCAAGTCATGTCAAATGAAGCATAGGAATGCTGAATAGTCTTCACGTGAATAAATACACAACCTTCTTTGCAGTACACATCACCAGCACGCTGCTGTAGCACAAGCTATGACATATCAAACAGTTGCCTTAGCGAACCACATGCACCAACAGGTGCCACTATATAGCCAAGTCATTTTCGCAATTTTCCATGTGCTCCTTAACACCTCACTGAACAATACACTATCGAGTCATATTATCTTTATTCACGTGAATACTTACCCTTACATATAGTCACATCCACATGAATACTTGCCATTGCAAAACTCCTATATAAAGTCCCTTTTACATCTACCCTTGCAAAACACCTACGCATACTGAAGTCTCACTTACATCTACCCTTGCAAAACATCTACACATATCGATCAAAAGTCACATTTTCCAATGTCAATGCGCAATTGGATGCTACCTCATTTTCTAGATAACTATAGAAGGCACAGAGATTCCGACGACAGGGAATACTATGCCGGATTGCAGCAGGAGTGGGACTTTTGCGTGAACGAGTCCAACGCTCTGCACAATGATCTTGTGCGACTTAGAGCACCTCTTGTCGACCGTATCTTGGTCACACTGTCAAGGCAAAACATGCACCAATATGAGCGTGCAGTGACAAAAATTAAAAAAGAGAACAATCTGATGATACTGCGTAGGTCCATGTATCACCTGCTACAACTGGCAAAAGAGCAGGCCGCCGCAACGAACACGCAACTCACTCCGACGGAATATAACAATGTCCTCAACTATGAGGACTACCTGTCAGAGTGAATGTCTATGTCGTATGTGTGTTATGTCTAGGGTTAAGGACTTTCTGTTAGTAGCATTAGTGTTTAATATGCAATGCATGCATATTGGTGACATCGTGTAAGTTATTTTAAGTTTTCTGTGTTATGTTCTAGGTGCTTATTGAAAAACATTATGTGTGGAAATATTTAACTTTTATGCGTTATGTGGGAATAATCTATATTACAAATAACATGCGTGCTCCTTACAATCAATAACAAGGTTTACATATTACAAATGCAACAACAGTGACACACATACATTTAAAACATACTTACGCAAAATAGTTCTCCAACAAAGTCTAATTACACCACGACACAATTACTCTTCATTTGATATCTCCACGTCTGACTGATAAATGGGATCAGCAAGAAGTGATTGCATGAATTGTGTGTGCTCGTACCACCCTCCCTCCACTGAATCTCGAATCTCGACTTGGGTCCGATAACGATTAAGATGTATCTTCATTCGATTATTTTCTTCTCTTATGCAGTTCAATGCTTTAAGTTCGTCGATCATGTCTCTGGGCATCTGCGATGTGAGTTGCCGAGGCACTAGCAACTTAAAACTAACCAACTCATCATAAAACATTTGTTGTTCACGAAATAACCAAGCCCAATCCTGTCTCATGGTATTGTGAACGTAAGCACTATTTAGATTCGGATTGATTAGATAGCTGAATTCATCTTCCAATACCCAACAGTGACCCATAGCAGTGAATACATCATGAGGCCTATAGAGTAATGGGTTGCTAGAACCAGACATTGACGCTGAATACAATAACATCAAATGATCAAATTAATAGTGTGCATCAACTGTTGGTAAATAATGTAATGCTGCATAAGATGGTACACGACAAAGACATTCATAAATTTGTGTACTAGTACATGCTAAAAATGAAATACTAACACTCAAATTTGACCATAAACATTAGACATTGTTGTTAATGTCTACATGTTGTGTGCAATAGAAGATATTGTTGTTAATGTCTCGACCAATGATGAGTATGTACATTCAACTTTTGCAAATCTAAATATTAATTGTTCATTAGTTTTAGCAAATCTAAGAAATTTTATTTTTTTATCAATGAAATTTACACCAGCAAATACCCAATATAACCCAATGTACACATATAACGCTCATCACCGTTTCTATATATTATTGTACATTTCTTGTAGCACCAAACAACACCAAACAACTAATATAACCCTAATCTACTCACATAACACTCATACAAGAAAATACCAAAGCACAAGCCTTAAAGTACTATTAAATTAAAATTCTTCTCTAACAAAAACATACATTATGGTTGATAAACTTTTATAATATCTACAACTACTTTTATCTACACAATAAAATTCTCTATGATATCAAAGAAGAAAATGAGTTTCTCACTTGAGATGATAGATAAATAACACCAACTTCGAAAAATGAGGAGAAGCTGATCTGAAAATGATGAGGAGAATTGCATGAAAAGCTAATCTGTGGAAGGGAGGAGTAAATAGCAGAATAACTCAATTTTATTAGAGTCGAGGAACGACTAACTTCATAACTCAATTTCCCATTAATTGAGTTCAACTTCACATGCAACTACTTGATTTGAAATGGGATCAGAATGTAGCAAAACAACTCGATTACACTAGAACTGAGTAACATGTAACTCGATTTCCCATTCATCAAGTTCAGCTTCACAGGGTAGTAAGTGATTTGAAATCCCATCAGTAACTCAGTTTCCCCATTGCCGAGTTACAAACAGTAACGCGGGAATATTTTATTGCCCAAAAGCGAACTTGCCTAGAACTCGGCCTTTGGCTAGTCAAGTAATTTAAGTAACTTAATTTTAGGGTCATCGAGTATCAAAATAGGGGCACGCACCTATATAGTTTTGAAACAGAAGTATAATGCCAATTATTTTTTCCCGAAAGGGCAAAAGGCCAGATAGTCCTCTAATAAAGACCAAAGTATTCCTTTAGAGCCATAATTGCCATAGCCCAAAAACCAGGATAGTACTGTCACTAGTCCAATTACATCGTTCAACTTTTTCTTTTCCTTTTTTTTTTTTTTAATGCAAATATGTATAATATATATATATATATATGTGTGTGTGTGTGTGTGTGTGTGTGTTTAGTTTACTATTTAAATCTTACATAATCAATAAAATGTAAATTAATAATTTTTTTTTCTCCCTTCTTTTTTTGTCCTTAATAAAAGAAGTCATGACTCATACGACAACAATTTCAAAAGGGCGGAACATTTTACAAATAAAACTTAGATTCAAAAGAATTGCATCAGCTTCATGTAATGGTCTACACAAATATAGACATTTTAAATTGGTTAATTTATAAATTGAACCATTCAACTTTTTCTAAAATTCATTTTAATTATTAACTTTATTTCCGTTCAATTCAGTTATTTAACTTTTAAATTCATTCAATTCGGCCCTTCTGTAATCCCTTTAGTCAACATCAGAATTGCATTAGTAGTGATCCTAAAACAAGGCAATTTCCTTTCTTTTTTTTTGGTTGCTAATAATTGTAAATGACCAAAAATACAATTGTCTTTTAAAGGCAATTGTCTTTTAAAATACAATTGCTCACTCGTGCAATGCATGTGTTCGTTATTAGTTATTTTATAATACTCAAATGTTTTTTTTTTTTTTTTTTTTTTAAATAAGATAGAAATTCTACTCTAGCATAATCTAAGTGTGTATGTATGTGAAACTCCCTTCTGGAGACTTGAATCCCAGCCCTTGCCCCCCACACCCCACAAGCAGCTATACTTGTAAAGTGGCCATCGCATCAAGGGTGTGCGGTGGTCTCATATGTGTTATAATGTTTGAAAAATTAATTTCAATTATGTATTACATGTCACTAAAATAATGAAGAAAAAAATTGTACTACATGTCACTAAAAATGTCACAATTATAAACCTTATAATTTCCTTTTTTTAGGAGTATTTCATTTAAAAAAAAAAAAAAAAAAACCCATGAACTTTTGAAGGTTGAACATCGAAGATTTAAGGTTCATAATTTTTAAGGGTTTGTTTGGTAAGAGTATTTAAATATAGTTTTTTGTTTTGCAATCCATAAAATGGTGGGTCCCACTCTTGAATTTATTTTTTGGCTATATTTTCTTGGTTTAGAACAAGATTTTCAAAATGGCTAAGGGGGTGTTTTAAGGATACAGAAAATGTTTTTACTGATAGTTGTAAATAAATTGAAAACAGTGGATCTCACATACATGTCCCAACTCTTTTATCTCTTAAATTAAGGATCTTATTTTTATCACAAAAATAATTTACACACTTCAAATTTGAAAATTATCATTAAAAAAAAAAAAAATGACGAGCTCTATTCCCTTATCATTATCCCAAAAAAAAAAATATATATATAAATTCTACATGTTACTTTTTGTAAATAGTTTTTTTTTTTTTTTTAAATCTTAAATATAGAAATAGTCTTCCAAACAATTATTTTTTGTTTTTAGTATTTTGAAAATTGATCTTAAAAATGGGAGCCAAACACATAAAATATAAAAATCAATATTTGAAAACTAGTTTGAAGTTCAATTTTTTTAAAATTGTTTTTATACTATTTTGAAAACAAAAACAAAAATCCTCCTACCAATTAGGCCCTAACTAATCACTAACTCGTGCGATGCACGGGCGAGTTGAATGAAAGTTATACACATCAATTTTTATTGGTACAATCATTTGAAACCAATCAAATTAGATAATTCTAATTCTAAATAATCGTTGAAATTATGTACAAATAGATTAGTCGGCCAAAATGGGCATTTGTCCATTTCGCTAAAACTTTATAGCAAAATGCCCCATGTTTTGAAACTCGATTTTCTAAAAATCAATTTTCAATTTAAAACTTGATTTTTAGACAATCAAGTTATACAAAACTGAAAATTTAAAAAAAAAAAAAAAATTTGTGGAACTCGAGTTCTAGAAAAAAAAAAAAAAAAAAAAATTTCTAAGTCCAAGTTCGCTATAACTCGATTGTCCAAAAATCGAGTTTCAAAATATGGACATTTTCCTAAATAGTTTCAGACAGAGGACATTTTGCTGAAAAGTTTGTGAGAAAGGGGTAAAAGCCCATTTTGGCCTAGATTAGTCAAATAAACAACATTCATCTAAAAGCTACAATGATATGGTTCAAGCAAGTTCCAATAAAAAAACCATTTCAAATAATTACAACATATCAATTTTTGGAAAGAAACCTTATCCCCAAGAAATAATGAGCTATCCACATCAAACATTGTATTACTTTCTCTTTCTTAAATTATCCACAAAAAAAGCAGGCTCCATACTACCTAGTGAAAACATGACAAATATGGAATCTACAACAAAGTCAACATTAGTAGAATTGGAAAGGTACTAATATGGAAGCTACTGCAGAATCTACTCTAACAGATTTGGAAAGCTCTGATACCATAAAGACAAATTGAGAAACTCTATCTCAAGATGAGTTAGAGGGAGATTTTGTATTTACATATATAGGGGTGAAATACATGCAAAATCAGTGAGAATTTAATACACAGTAGCTGTTATATTCCATTGCCAGAGGCTGGAATTGTGGAAGATATGATGCAGAGAATTATGAAGGAGTTGATTTAGAAGCTTTCCAAATCTATTGGAGCAGATTTTGTAGTAGCTTCCATATCAGTACCTTTCCAAATCTGCTGATGTTGACTTTGTTGTAGATTCCCTATCTATTATGTTTTCACTCCCCCGCAAACCGTGCTGAGGGTCAATCACAAGGCCCAGTTTGAGTCTTAAGTCAAGGAATAATGCCTTGGATAGGGGCTTGGTGAAAATGTCTGCCAGTTGGTGTTTGGAAGGAACAAAGTGAGTTTTAAGAGCGCCAAGGGCCACTCTTTCATGTATGTAGTGAAAATCTAATTCAATGTGCTTTGTTCGACCATGGAAGACAAGATTTACAGTCATGTATAATGCACTGAGATTATCACAATGTAAGATAGGAGGGCATGGCAATGGGATACCAAGATCACGAAGAATGAAGGATAGCTAAGTTAATTCTGCTACAGTGGAGGCCATAACTCGATATTTAGCTTCAACACTTAAGTGGGCTACTATGGACTGTTTCTGGGCACTCCAGGGAATGCAATTGCCACCTAGAAAGGTACAAAAACTAGTTGTGGATCGCCCAGTGATTGGGCAGCCAGCCTAATCTACATCAGAGAATCCATACAAGTCAAGGTTGCTTGATTTATGAATGTTTATCCCAAGGGTAGTGGTGCCACGAACATAGCTAAGAATGCGTTTGACCATCTTGTATTGACCCATAGTAGGAGCATGCATGAATTAGCAGGCAAAGTTGATACTATAGGAAAGGTTTGGTCTGGTGAATGTTAAGTACTGAAGGGCTCCCACTATTCTCCTGTAGTGAGATGGATCAAGATATAGCTCCATAGTAGCTGATAAGTGTCGTTCTTTTTCTGGCATGGGAGTAGGGGTTGATATGCATGACTTCATAGAGGCACGACTCAGAATTTCCTCAGCATATCGGTGTTGGCAAAGAAAGAGGCCATGTTGATGATGGTGAACAGTGAACTTCAATACCAAGGAAATGGTGAAGGAACCCCGGTCTTTGATGGAGAATTCCTGACCAAGTTTAGTAATGAACCAATTGATGAGGTTGGCATCATTACCAGTGATCACCATATCATTAACATAGAGGAGTAATATAAGGACACCATGTTGTGAGTGACAAATGAACATGCTGGGATTGGACATGCTGGATAAAATCCAAGGTTAAGGAGAAATGTACTGAGTCAATCAAACTAAGCTCAAGGAGCTTGTTTAAGTCCATACAAAGCATGACTGAGTTGGCAAACATGAGTTGGATATTTAGAATCAATATATCCTGGAGGTTGATGCATATAAATTGGTGTGGAAAGAAAACCCTGAAGAAATGCGTTTTTGACATCAAGTTGCCTAATATTCCAACCTTTGACAATTGCCACTGTGAGAACAAGGCGCATGCTAGCAAGTTTGATCACCTAAGAGAATGTTTTCGAGAAATCAATACCATCAACCTGGTTAAACCCCTTAGCCACCAGCCTTGCTTTGAGATGTTCAAGGGAGCCATCTACTGTCAATTTAGCTTTGAATACCCATTTACACCCAATGACATTCATATTGGGTGATGGGGGTACTAAAGTCCATGTATGATTGGTGTGCAAGGCAACAAGTTCTTCATCCATAGTAGCAGACCATCCAGGGTGTTTCTTGGCAGATGTAATTGACCTTGGTTCAGTAGGTATGACCAGTGGAACTCCTACTATGTTGAGGCCAAGGTACTTGGGATTGGGACATTGAATCCCTCGTTTGGAGCGAGTCACCATGGAATGGCCATTTGGAACTAGAACATATAATTCTTGTTGGAGGTTGCTTTGTTCTATAAGAGGAGGAACAAAGCTAATGTAGTGCTGGTAGAGGGTGGAACCAAGCTTGGTTGATTTGATTCAGCTTCAGTTGTAGGGGGCTGAACATGAGGTGTTTCAATTGAGTCTTGGTGACGATCCAAGTGAGAAACGGTGGTGCTAAACTTGAAATAGGAAGATTATTAGTCAATTCTATTGGTAATGAAGATGCCTCCCAATTTGAAAAGGTACTAAGTTCCCTTTCAATTGGATTACTGTCATATAGTCGTGTTGGTGTGGAGAATGGTAAGATCTTCTCATCAAACACAACATGGCGAGAGATGTCAATTCGGCTAGTGGGTGGATAAGAGCATTTGTATCCTTTGTGCTTGGTGCTATATCCAATGAATACACAAGGGAGAGACTTGGGTTCTAGTATGTTGCTCCTATAATCTCCAAGATATGGGATGCATTTACAACCTAACACAGGAAGTGAAGAATAGTCAGGTTGTTTGCCATAAAGCTTTGAGAATGGAGAGTCCATACCAAGTGTTGGTGAAGGTAGACGATTGATCAAGTATACTGCAGTGGAAAAACACTCAGTCCAAAACCTAGGTGGTAAATGTGCATGGAACATCATTGTGAGGCCTAATTCTGTGATGTTTCGATGCTTACGTTCAACAGTACCATTTTGCTCAGGTGTTTTTGGACAAGCAGATTGATGATGAATGCCAAGAGTAGCTAATTTTCTATTGAACTCTCCACTTGCAAATTCTCCTCCCTCATCACTTTGGAAAATATGAATATTGGCATTGAACTGACAACTTATATACTTATGAAAATGATTAAAGCAATCAATTAAATCAGATTTCTTGCACATAGGATAGAACCAAGTGAAATGAGTATAGTCATCAATGAAAATTGCATAAAATCAAAATTGTTCTCTATGCCTCACTGGGGCTAGTCCCCATAGATCACAATGAATCTTATGAAATGGGGTTTTTATTTCATGTTCAACAGATAAGAAAGGAAGTCTACATGACTTTCCCATTTGACAACTAGTACATATGGTAGACAACTTATTTTTAAGATCAAGAGAAATAAATTTCTTGATACGAAGATGATCTACAACCCTTTGATGCGGATGACCCAAGCGTTGATGCCAACATTCATTGTCAACACGCCTGAATCAAGAAGAAAAGAATATTGCTGAATTGAAACCATCCTTTGACTCTCCAGCAAGCGCATACAACCCATCCTTCTTAGTTCCCCTTGCTATTATTGTAGTGTTTGACCTGTCCTTGATCACAGAACCATCTCCATCAAATTCAAATTTAAGTGGAAGGTCAGATGTAAGTTTACTTACAGATATTAAATCTTTATTTATATCAGGAACTAATAGCACATCATTTAGTTGTAGAGAATCGTTACCAAACTCAATGTTTGCTTGTCCAATATAAGTGATCTGTAAGACATCTCCATTTCCAATCATTACTCCTTCTGAACTAGTATAAGGTGTCAAAGAATGGAGATTACCTTGGTTTCCTGTGATGTGGTTAGTAGCACCGATGTCCAGGAACCACTCAAGAGTCTTGGCTGTTAGCAATGATAATGGCAGTAAGTGCTTGTGGTATGTTTTCTGGTGTGAATGAATGACTAAAGAGATTGAAGCATTTGAGGGCTGTGTGATTTCGTTTGTTGCATATTTGAAATATAGGATCTTCATCCTTATTGTTGGGTCTGAAAGGATTATTTGCACTTTAAACTCGTGCATCTAGTTGATTTGGTTTCCTTGAACCAGATGTGTGTCCTTGAGAAAAATCACGTCCTTTGGAATTGAAGGAGTTTCCCACTCCATTGTTTTTCTTGTTTTTGTTTGCATGTTGGCCATAGAAGGCCATCTAAGGTGTAGGCTGTGTGTCCAGCTGATGCCTTTTGGAGTGACTCTCCAATAGAGTGACAACAGATTTGGAAAGAACTGATATGGAAGCTACTGCAAAATCTGCTCCAACAAATTTGGAAAGCTTCTGAATCAACTCCTTCATAATTCTTTGCATCATATCTTCCACAATTCCAGGCTCTGACAATGGAATATTACAACTACTGTGTATTAAATTCTCATTGATTCAGCATGTATTTCACCAAGAGATCATTACCAATTATCATAATAAAAAATGATATGACCGAAAATAAAGGTGGATAAATACTAACAAAATTATATATATCACAACAGTGAGCTATTATATATTTATAGGATTTGAATACCTCATGATTAAAAAGAAGGTTGAGCTTAAGAGTAAAAAAGTGATCCTAGACCAATTAAATCTTTTATTAAGCCACTCTACCACTCTCTATGTCCTCAAATTACAAACAAATTCCATTAAACACACTCAATTCAAATTCACTAATTCCAAAGAATTTCCAAATATTGTTTTCTATACCACAAGCAACATGCAATGCCTTATCTACTTTTGACTTCCATCAAGTGTAACAATTTATATTTTGATAATTACTAAACAAATGCAAGACAATCAAATTTTACAAAATTATTTTTTCTTGATAAATTTATATTTATTCCTTTAAAAAAAATATGTACTATGAAAAAAACTAATCAATTTATACAATGCAAACTATTGGGCTCTCTTAATTGTTAGACAATATGCCTTGCATTTAACTTGTGTAAAGATGCTAATCCTAAACAACATGTGATTGTTTAATGCATAAATTATGGACAACTTTTAGCCTATGAACATGACATCACTTTTTCTCATCCTAAACAATATGTATGTCCATAGCCTTGGCATAAATTATAAACAACTTTTAGCCTTTGAACACAACATCATCTAATGTTAGTTGGTATGAGAGAAGTCTTTTGCTTCAAGAATACCATCGACAAAAAATATTTCCCACAAAAAGCATTAGTCTAGAAATAATCAATTATATGTTGAAGAAAATACAATCGCTCATTTTTATTGTTCTATCTCAACTCTTGCATCCAAGAAATAGACGTTGGATCAAATGATCTAGATGAATGTCATATTCCCATTTTCCTTGTCTCTTTGTTTTTATCTTGTCAACTATCATTTGGCCAATCCTAGCAATTTGAGTTACTTCTCTAGTCACCTCTTTCTATTTTATTGTAGTTTAAATTAAAGATTATATAATATTTACAAAGGGAAAACAAATCATATAATGAGCTTTAGGCTTTAGCTCAAATGGCACTTCCTCTTTCTGAAAAAGCAAGGTGATGTGTAATTTACCAATTAAAAAAATGCAAAGGAAATTAAATAAAGAACTTGAAAAATGTTGATTCTTTTTTTGAAGAGAAATTTTTTTTATTTAGGTTAGATAGAGTTCAATACAGCAGTGGCAATTGGGGGTTATAAGAATAGATGACTGTGACCAATCCAAAATTCCTATCAACCAAATGAACTAAAAATATAGGTAAAAATTTGATGCTTTGCTTGTAGCTCCAAGAACAAAATCTTAAATTGCCTAAACTTCTCAGCTCTCTCTTTAAATGTGCCATTGAAGCTTGTCATCCCCTCAAGTATCACTTGAAATTATTACATATCTCTACTCAACCTTAGCTTCCATGGCTGCCATTAATCATCTCCACCGTGGTTGAATCCTTACCATAACATTTATGCTTACTCAGTATTGTTACTGTTGCTCCCCTTGCATCTAGATGATTACTTCAGGGCTTCCTTAAAGAACACTGCACATTAAAGTTTACCTTTACATACTACATTGAATTTATAAGGTTTCCAACTCAAATTGAATTCAATTTTTAAATGTATAATACTATTGATATATTAGAAATTAGACATTACAGGATTTCATTCTTGTGAAGTGTGAAATTTCCTGGAAAATATTTATACCATATAATCATCTGTTTCAATAAAGTTTAGAGAGTTAGAAAAATAAAAAATAAAAGGAAACATTTTTAGAAGTTTTTTTTTTTTTTGGTTTCATTTTCTCTGAATCAATAACCTATTGCCTTATATCACAAAACAACAAAGGCAAAATCATAATAAATAAAGTAAGAATAGGTACAAACATTGAGAGAAAATAATTTCAATTTTAATATATATTTTTCCAGATTGTAGTTTTATTGTTTTAAACAACACTAATGAGCTAAATCATAAAATAATGGGCATAATGCATAACCTTGTCATTGTCAACATTATATTAAAATTAATAAAATATATAATTAGAACGGATAAGAGGAAGCTTGACTAAGTTCCACCTGAAAGCTCTCTAGCTTCAGATTGTACATGCCATTTAGGAAGAGAAATGAATGAGTTGATAGAAAAACAAAGAATCAAATCATCCCATCAATTGACTTCAACAGGGGAAAAAATAAAAGGTTGAAGAGTTGAAGTTCAATATATGATGGTTCTAATATTCTAGTAGGTCCTTAGAATTTGTAGGGGGCATTTCATTGCTGGTTGTAGGTCAACGCCTTTCCCCTGCATATGTAGGGATGCAAAGTTAAAAAAGAAAAAAAAAAAAAATCAATCTAGGGGTAGATGTTCATGTCTATATAAGTATAACAACCATCATCAATTAACCAAATCAACTAGCATGTGTAACCCAATTCATCAAGGCCCCTTGCTCATGAAAGAGGTAGGGTTGAATACCCTATCTTCTTGCACTTTCCATGCTTAATTTATTTCAATATGAGAACATCGTATTTTGGGAAAATGAAAAAAGATAGAAACAAAAAAACAGAGGAAATCTTACTACGCAAATGGTGGTAAGCTTTTCACATCATGCAAATATTTTAGAGGCCTTTGGTCGAACACCTAGCAGATATAGCCATTTGATTTTCCAATTTTTTTGCACAAATGGGGTAAGTTTTTAACACCTGCAATCCATGAACCATAGCATTACAATTAAATTCATAAGGTTAAATGATAAGATTAAAAAATAATAATAATAATAATGATGTTTGGAGCTTTATACAACAAATTGAACATTAAGTTGTAAGTCTTCTCTGGCATGTCACTCCAAAATCCTAACTGCTGTCTTTAAGCTTCTGTTGTCCTACGTTATGTGTTGTTCTTCCTGAAAATTCCACCCACTTCTCTCCATGAACTTGAATTCAACCCACTTCTAAAGATAATATACTGGTTGAAGTGAAACAATACCTCGTTTGTGCTGCAATTTTGGGAGATGAACACAAACTGACTCTCTAAATTCTTCAAAAGTAACTATCGTCTGAAACTCCCTGTCATAACGTTGAATTTTCTATGGTTCTACACTTCCAATCCGATTTATTTAGTAACACAAACTTAAGGGCAAACATCAGGACATGGAAGGATATTGAAAAGGCACAATCAATACTAAATAGAGAGAGAGAGAAAAACATATACGTTGTGGACTTTAAAATAAAGAAAGAAGACAGAAAGTCCAAGTTGAATTTGAGGTAAAGATAAAGGAAAAAAAGAAAATAGAAAATTTAAAGAAAAAAAATATGACGTGACTGTTGATGTGACTCAACAGGAGCGTAGTAACAATAAATACTACATTTCAGCTTTTATATACACTAGTCACAGACCCGGTGTTGCGCGTGATAAATTTTTTTATGATTGTGTTATTATTTTGAATATTTTTGAATGTATTACTACTTAAGCTGTATTATATATGTATGATCAATATATTGTAGGATTCATGATGATAGGAGGTATTGGTCTTGAAATTAGATGTGGAAAGGATACAACTATAATTTATTCATATCAATTCGGCAAGCTCTTAACCATAGCCCTTAGTTGCCATACTTGGCCTTGTAGTCACTCCGGAGCTGATCAACCATCTTCCCAAGTTAGCAAAATTTAATTAACTTAAAAATAGATAGAAAGGATTTTATAAATTTCAAGTTAGAGTCATGTTAGGTTAAAACTTTAGAGGATTGTAATTAAGTCCTTGCAAGTATTTTTAAATAAATATTAATAATAATAAAAAATGATCTATTCCTTTGAAGAGAGAGATTAGTATTAGATAATCTGCAATAATTTGGTAGACAATATGAACAGCCTCCACAACCAAAAACTAATATAAAAATGATTTTAACATATTGAAAGATAATATAAAAATATTTTACCATAGTCTTTTCATTATATTTATAATTGAGAGTTGGACATACTTGATGAAACAACCTAGCTCTTGAACTTGCAATTTAATAGAAAATTTGTAATCAACTGGTAGAAAATATGAACAAACTACACAACCAAAAGATAATATAAAAAATATTTTAGCCTTCTTTTTTGGAGTGCATTCATTTTACTGTTTTCTATTTATGGTGTCTTCTTGGTTGGTAAGGAAGTTCACACATGTAACATGAAGAGCATTTTTCTAAGGCTATTTGGAGATTCCTGCCTTTATGCAGTTGCAAAAAAAAAAAAAAAATGAAAATACAAATAAAATATTAAGAATTGTGGCTGCAAAAGATTAAAAAAGAAAAAATTATGTGATATTTTTGCACTAGTCATGTTATTCAATAGAAAATATCTGATCTCTAAAAATATTACAATCTCATCTTACGGTTATCTCAAAATTTGAATATCATGTAGTTCTAAAGAATTTGAATTTTTTACTAAATTATTTTACAATCTCATCTAACAGTTATTTCAAAATTTGAATATCATGTGGTTCTAAAGAATTTGGAAAATTTTTAATTTATAAAATTCCCCCACTTTTTCAACTTGTCTGGGTTCTATATTCTTTTGAACCGTGGGAATATAATTCAATAAATTTTCATATTGAAAGATAGATATCCTAGCTGCTGATGTGACTCCATAGTACCTACCAACTATCATTTACTAACCATCATTATAGTAAAAGATCATTTCAAATAATTGGTGGATAATATGAACACCCTACCAATAATATGGGGACTATATTAGCAAAGCATTTCATTTTAGAGGGACCTAAAGAAATATTCCAGCTTGTGTGAACTTGCAATTTAATAAATAATCCGTTATAATAGGGTAGAAACCAAAAGACAATATAAAATTATTTTAGCACACCAAAAGATAATATAATCTCAATTTTATAATAGCCTTTTCATTAATTGAGAATTGGACATACTTTATGAAACAATTCAACTGTTGAACTTGCAATTTAACAAATAAACCGTAATCAACTAGTAGAAAATATGAACAACCTACGCAACCAAAAGAAAAAAAAATTAGCATAGCCTTTTCATTTTATATATTTTTTTTTCAATTTAATAGATATATCGTAATCAACTGTTAGAAAATATGAACAACCTACACAACCAAATAAAAATATAAAAAATATTTTAGCATAGCCTTTTCATTTTATTTATAATTAAAAGTTAGAAATACTTGAACAAACAATCCAGCTTAAAAACATGTAAATTAACAGGTAACTTGTGAGCAACTGGTGGGTAAAATAGTAATCAAAACGGTGACAGGTGTCCACATCATTGAACACCAAGACCTTTTTTGTTTTTTTTTTTTGATAAATGAACACAAACACTCACATGCAAATACACACTCAAAAAAAAAAAAAATTTACATCATCTATCTATAGTGTCTTCTTGCTTGGTAAGTAAGTTCACACAAGTATCATGAAGACCATTTTTCTAAGACTATTTGGAAATTCCTATTTTTATGCAGTTCCGTTAAAAATTAAAATATCACAAGGTAAGACCCAACCCAAAAACTTAAACTAAAATAGTTTTTTAAACAAACCTCATTGTTTTTAATCTTCCCCTGTTTTTGCTTTTAAGCTACCTTTGTTTTTACTCTTTCACTATGTGTTAAAACCTTCCACTGCCTATTTTGATCTCCCTTTGTATATGGTGTAATTAAATTGTCTGAAATTTTAATCAAGCATGTGAATTTGGGTAAAAAATTCATTAAATAACGTATTGCTCCACAATTGATTTTCCAACTGCTATAGTTGCAGTTAACACCTTCCTTTTGAATGAGATTAATAGACAAAAAACCCAAAGCAATACCAGTTTTTTTTTTTTTTTTTTTTTGTAATTTGTAATTTGTAATTTGAAATGTATTATGTATATCATGTTTTGAAGCTTGGCCTTTGGTAGCAATTATTTCACAAAATGGACCTCACAAGAAGACTAAATTATTGAACTTTTTTGAGAATCAACAAAATTATTGAAGATTTCTCAAAAAAAAAAAAAAAACTAAATTATTGAAGTTAATGAGGTATATAAGGCTACATTCAGGAAATAATTAATTAACGATGTTCTAAGGCATCAACATGGTTGCTGAAAAATGTCCTAGACACTGATCTCAATGTTGATTTCTTTGTCCTTAGCTCATCATGCTTAAATAGTAGTGACATGACATAAGAGGCATAGATTTTTTTTTTTTTTTAAATTTGCAGTTAATTAAAACTTCTCAATTTGAGGAAAATGTCGCACCTACAATAGTTTAGGATGTGCCCATTAAGAAAAAATATCACAAAAGATCCAAAGAATTTTCCAAACAACTCAATTAAATAATTTGGGATACATCTCAAGGCTAAAAATGACTAAGACGGATAGTTTACTGCTTAAGGCATTGTTTGAGGGAGTTTGATGGAGACATATGGCTACTTAAAGCTGATAGACAACAAAATAAAAACTTTAATCTAATTACAGTGGGTACCAATCTACGCTAACACAAAACGTTTGATAGAAGTGGAGAGAAACAACAAAGTGAAAACTCTAATCCCACAATCACAAAGGTGATGCAAACGTTTTGACTCCAAATATTTATGGCCATTTAAGCATACTATTTTCATGAATACATCTCTGAAGTGGACTCCATTAAAGTCAAGTTTAAGGTAAGTACTCAATTTCCTTCTAAGACAATATACTAATATAGGGAAGTAACCTATCTTAGAAACCACGCTCACACAGTTCTCCAAAATGCAAATATGATCAGCAACTTGATGTATTAAATCGTGCTTTGTAACAGAACCTGTACTTAGCAAGTTGTTCAATGCAGATAAAATAAAATAAAAGTCCAATAGGAAAAATAGAAACTCGAAGATTCTCATATGTATTGGGATGCCTTGTGAGGATATTTTGTGTTCTAAATGTTTCTTAGATTTGTTTCAATCAATTACCTGCCTAAAAAAGAAAAATTAATAAGTTCAAAAATATGTAGATAGTAGAAGTGTTTATGATGGGGGCATGAAGGTATCTGACAGGACCAACGAATCCGTCTCCCGACGACGATCTCTTCAACATGAACGAGGATATCATCTGACGAGCCAAATGAATACTCACATTATTTACGAGAACAACTCTGCCATTCAATATGGCCAATTATACCCAGAGCGGTTACAGAACCAGCTGTATGAGCCGTTGGAGTACATTGAAGCCACATAACAAAGCATAAAACGTTACTAAGGAGAGCATTAAGGCCACCATAACTACTCCAACAGCCAGGAGTTGCAAAAGCATATATAAGGCCCTCACAATATCAACATAAGGTACAAAAAATATACTTAGACAATTTTACTACTATACTGCAACTCTGTTTTAAACTTACAAAAAGATTTCTTTGTATTAACTTTGGCATCGGAGCCGTTGTGGCAAGCACCACACCGGCGACCATCTTTGAGGATCCATTTACACAGGCTGGGGATTGGTTCCATCTGCCCAATCTGACTGACGAACTTACGCTTCATCAGTATCAATTCTGCTTATAATAGTTCAAAGATGTAGTTGAGGAATTGTAGGGTGAATGATTGGTCTGGGGGAGTTTCTCAAAGTCAAGTACTGAGAATTGTCTCTCGTGTTTAAACAATACCCTCTTTTAAATTTCTTGGCCTTATTGAATGACACAGATCACTCACTTCTTGAAAACAAAAATAGTTTGTGTGATTGTTTCTAAGTTTACTTGAGACTAAGCTGTTTATTGAAAACCAAGGGCCAGTGAAGTTAATGTTGAATACTGAAGGTGAACCAATTCCATCAGCACAGGTTTTAGGTGTCTACGATATTGCTTCCACAATTAAATCCCAATTAAAAATCCATTAAATATTTTTTTGGCCCCGAAGATCACGGTTGAAGGTGATAGATATCCTGTGAAACATCTATATGCAACTATGCCTCCTCTCTTTAGTGTATTAAAAAAAAAAAAAAAAAAAAAAGTCTTTAGTGTGGATTCATCGATTACATGACACGTGATGACAATAAGTAATATCATGTGTACCACCAGACTTTGATAGAGCTATCATCATGTTCATAACACATTCGTTGGAAAACCACTACTCAAATTGCTCAACAACTACCAAGTATTATGTGAAGCAATACACTCCTACTACAAAGAAAACCCAACATCCAAAAAGACTCAAGAAGGGCATATCTCCTTTCTTAATTGTGCAGTAAAGGGTGTTCTTTTGGCCATTTTGGCACTTTTATATGACTATAGTGACCATATGCACCCAAAAGTCCTACTGATTCTTTATTGCTTTTACATATATTTTCTCCTCGAGTTCATCCTAGCCATTGTGGCAACCTTGGCTTGAGTCCTATTAGGAATGGAGCTTGAGCCACAATTCAATGAGCTATACCTCTCCACTTCACTACAAGACTTCTGGGATAGTTCAAGGCCACCAATATGCTACGCATCACCGTATACAATGCCACCAGACTTGCCCTTGTGACACATGGCATCAACAAAAAGTGGGCCCCACTCATTCTTGTCTTTGCCACGTTTGTTGTGTCAGGGATTATGCATGAGCTTATTTTCTACTACTTGGGAAGCGTGAGTCCCTCATGGGAGGTCACTTGGTTCTTCCTCTTACATGGTTTGTGTTTGGTTGTTGAGGTTGTCTTGAAGACCGCTATTTTTATTGGCGGGTGGTAGTTGGCATGGCTGATTTCGGGGCCTTTGGCAATTGGATTTGTGTTCATTACCTCATGTTGGCTGTTTTTCCCACCATTCCTCCAGTTTAAGGCTAGTGTTCAGGCTTTTGAAGAGTATGCGGCATTAGGCAAGTTTTTGAAGAATGCTACTCAGCGCATTTTTTAGGATACATTTGGAATGAAAGGAGAAGAGATTTATGTAATGTACCTCTTATTTAATGTATATTTGAAATACAAGTAGTACAAATAATTTTCATTCAGCTCGACATAGATATCTACCACATCTGTTTCTCATAAGCATAGTATGATGTTTATATATTGTAAAAGAGATGTTACGTAAATTGAATTTATCAATTTAGCATATACTACCTTTTTTTTGGAAGGGAAGAGTATTAGATTTTCAAACATTGGGATTAAAGGATAGGGTTAAGCTATTTAGAGGGGTGTCATATTTTGACCTACATTTGAAAAAAGGAAAATGTTGTTGCTACACAACTCCTTGTTATGGTCATTTTGTACTCATAAGTCATGAGTGATAATTGTATTTTCTTCTCAAAGAAGAAGTTTACAGATTGTATATTTCGAAAATGTAAGTTAGAATGGTGAAATCAATATATATATATATATATAAGCAGAAATCTCATACGGAAGTGTATGAGATTGAGTGTATGAGATTTTGCTATGTGGTACTCTAATAGAGTAGTTTTGCAAAAACATGGGCCGGTATTTAAAATTAACAAAAGGTTTTGTCCAAAATCAAAGTTCATAGCAAGCCCAGGCCCATTTTCAACCCCAGCCGAACCCTAGTAAGTAATAATAACCACAATGAACGCCAGGTACAATTAAAGTAGTGGCTTTGAAGTTCTCTCTTATAACATAACCCTCTCCAGTCTCCTCTGTTGGTTATATTTGGTTTTGTATCTCATACAAAACACATAGCGGAAGCAACAAACAAAGATCTATTTCATTCATGATTGATAACTCGCACTATATAAATTCTAGAATTTGCGTACCTTGGTGTGGAGGAATTCAAAACAAAAGATTATAAGTACTTGGGAACGCTTTTAATCTTCACTTCAATTCCACTTTACGCCCAAGAAGTGTGGTCTCTCAATCAATTTCCAAGGGAGAATAACTGAGTGGTTTCACTCGCACATACACACCACTTCACAATGGTGTCTCTCTTGTTCTCTAATCTCTAATAAAAAAATTTGTATGTCTCTCCCTTTATATATAATTGATTATCTAATTGGGCAGGCCTATTGGGCCTTTCCAATTGGGCTTTAATGTGTGGCTTGGAGTGGGACCAAAAGGACCAATAAGACACTAGCTCCAATGGGCTTTGGGCTTTTCTGTCAACTCTTGACAAGTCCAAAGTTACCATTAATTATATTTAATACCACTATATAAATATAATTGCACTCTAGGCCTTATTAATAAATTATATCCCAAAACTTTATTATACATACAACCCCTTCATAAAATATTCGTAGTAATTCAAAGTCATAAATATAGACTGTCACTTTGAAGATTACTACATCTTAATCCTTGAGTACCCGGTTTAATCCTTTTAAGTTATTCATTATATATTTATGAAATCTAATTTCATAAATATATACTTTAGTAATTTCTTACCAAAGTGGTTAGGCCTAACTCTCTGAATAACTAAACCCATTAAACTTATCTCAAGGGAATATTTTAAATCTCTGTTAAGAGACTATGAATTCCATCTTGAGAATATATGTTCCATCAACACGCAATGTGGCTGCCTAACATACTGAGGTTTTGACCGTTACTTTAGATCTCACTCTTGATATATCAAAGCAACCCACACTTTATGATTAGGTCCATTATTCTCTCAGGATTAAGAGTTCATGCAAATATAAGTCGTGAGATTTATTATTCAATTGACAGTCGTTAGGAGAATAATAAATCTCATAGCGGTCCAGTTCAATATGTCTTAACTCTTAAAACATATTAACACATCAACTAGAAGTCTCCACTTCCATGATCAAGACAAATCATCTTAGTTGATATGTTATAATCTTCGCAGATGAAATGCCCAATTTCATCACCGACTATGAACTAAAATTCTGAGTTTACAAAGAACTTGTGACTTATATCTTCTGTGACTAAATCACATAAATCACATACTATGCATCTCATGGACTAAATGATAATGTCCGAATATTCATGTTACCATTATTTTAGATAATAATAAAACAACTTTATTCATCACAACATTAAGTCATACATAATGTCATACATAGCATCATACAATAGGATTTAAGGGCATTAATCCTAATAATCTCCCACTTGCCCTAAAGACTATTGTGCACTAATCTAACTCCCATTCGCTCCAAATGTGACTCGAAGGTCCTTTGAGGCAAGGCTTTGGTAAAGGGATCTGCTAGATTATTTGCACTTTCAATCTTTGCTACCACCACATCTCCACGAGCAATAATATCTCTAATGATGTGATACTTTCTTTCAATGTGCTTTCCTTTCTTGTGGTTCTTTGGATCTTTTGATTGTGCTACTGCACCACTATTGTCGCAAAACAATGTGATGGGAACTTGTTCCATTCCCATTACACCAAGGTCAGAAAGGAATTTCTTGAGCCATGCAGCTTCTTTTGCTGCTTCACAAGCAGCAACATATTCTGCTTCCATGGTGGAGTCCGCAATACAAGATTGTTTGACACTCCTCCATGTTATGGCTCCACCTCCCAAGGTGAATACACATCCTGATGTGGACTTTCTGAAATCTAGATCTGACTGAAAATCTGAATCTGTATAGCCAATGGGTATCAAATTCTCACATCGATAAACAAGCATATAATCTCTCGTTCTCCGTAGATACTTGAGAATATGCTTTACAGCTTGCCAATGTTTTGGTCCTGGATTTGATTGATATCGGCTGACCATGCCTACTGAATAACAAATATCTGGTCTAGTACAAAGCATGGCATACATGAGACTTCCTACTGCAGAAGCATAAGGAACTTGTCTCATCATATCTTTTTCCTCTTGAGTCTTAGGCCTTTGGTCATCAGATAGAGGAACTCCATGTCTGAAAGGAAGTAATCCCTTCTTGGAGTTTTGCATGCTAAACCATTCTAGAACCTTATCTATATATCCAGCTTGTGATAAGCCTAACATCTTATTCTTACGATCTCGCCAAAGCTTGATCCCTAAAATAAAGTTAGCCTCACCCAAGTCCTTCATATCAAATTGGTTTGACAACCAAACCTTTACTGATGACATTACCCCTACATCATTTCCAATGAGTAAAATGTCATCAACATAAAGCACTAGGAATATTACTACTTTATCTCGATGTCTTTTATACACACATGGTTCATCAAGATTTTGTTCAAAACCAAATGACTTGATTGCTTGATCAAATCTGATGTTCCATGACCTAGATGCTTGTTTAAGTCCATAAATAGACCTTTTTAATTTGCATACCATATGCTCTTGGTCCTTTGCTATGAAACCTTCTGGTTCCATCATATAAATTTCTTCTTCAAGATTGCCATTAAGAAATGCAGTCTTGACATTCATTTGCCAAATCTCATAATTATAACGAGCAGCAATGGATAAAAGAATTCTGATGGATTTAAGCATGGCTACTGGCGAAAAAGTTTCATCATAGTCAATACCTTCTTTTTGTGTATACCCTTTCGCCACTAATCTTGCTTTAAAGGTTTCAACCTTTCCATCTACCCCTCTCTTCCTCTTGTAAACCCATTTGCAACCAACAGGTTTAATGCCATTAGGCGCCTTTACAAGATCCCAAACATGATTGGAATACATGGAATCTAATTCAGATTTCATAGCTTTGATCCAATGATGTGCATCTATATCATTCATTGCCTCTTCATATGTGTAGGGATCCGATTCAGCCTCTTCTGAGATAACTTCATAAGTTTCTCCCAAACCTATGAATCTTATAGGAGGTCGAATAATTCTCCTACTACAACGAGGCACCTGTGTACTAGACGTCTTATGAGTAGTATCTTTTGGAGTATCCAATACAACCACATCATCCCTAATTTCATCTATTGGTTGTTCAACTAAAGGTTCATTCATTTCAGCCAAAACAACTTTATTTCTAGGATCAAAATTATTCATATAATCATCTTCCAAAAATTTGGCATGTGTACTAACAAACACTTTGTTATCTTTATGATTATAGAATAAATAACCCTTTGTTTCTTTTGAATACCCTAAAAACATGCATACTTCGGTTTTAGATTCCAACTTATCAGACTTCCTTTTCAACACATGTGTTGGACATCCCCAAATGTGGAGATATTTCATATTAGGCTTACGCCCACTCCACAATTCCTTAGGTGTGTTGGGAACAGATTTTGATGGAACTAAATTCAAAATATGCATTGCAGTTTTTAGTGCATATCCCCAAAAAGAAACCGGTAAAGTTGAGTAACTCATCATGGACCTAACCATTTCCAAAAGAGTCCTATTCCTTCTTTCTGCTACACCATTCTGTTGGGGAGTTCCAGGTGCAGTCAATTGGGATATAATCCCATTTTGAGTTAAGTAATCCTTGAAATCCCCAAGAAGGTATTCACCACCACGATTAGATCGAATGGCTTTTATGCGTTTACCTAATTGATTCTCAACTTCAGCCCTAAACTCTTTGAACTTTTCAAAGGTTTCGGACTTTCGTCTCATTAGGTACACATAACCATATCTAGAGTAATCATCAGTAAAAGTGATGAAATACTCGTAACCTCCTTTTGCTTGGGTTGACATAGGACCACATACATCTGTATGAACTAATTCAAGCAACTCTTGGGCTCTTCTACCTTTTGCTTTAAAAGATCGTTTGGTCATTTTTCCTTCCAAACAAGATTCACAAACTGGAAATTCATCAAAGTCCAATGGCTCTAAAAGTCCATCTTTGATCAGTCTTTGAATTCTATTTGGATTAATATGACCCAAACGCAAGTGCCAAAGATATGCTTCATTAGTAGAAGGAAACTTTCTCTTTAATGATTTTACATGAGAGTTATGATCTAATTCAGAATTATATAATTCATGCTTATCAGGAGTTAAAATATAAAGACCATCCACAATATTGCCAGAACAGATAAACACTTTATCCTTCTTTATTACAACATTGTCTTTTAGGATAACATAATATCCATGTTTACCTAAATAAGTTGCAGAAATTAAATTTCTACGAACATTAGGTACATACAAACAGTCTTCTAATACTAAAACTCTAGATTCAAAACATAAATTAAACATTCCAATAGCTACAACTGGAATCCTGCTCCCATCAGCCAAGGTAAGAAACATTTCCCCTTCATTCAGCTTTCTGGTCTCCTGAAACCCCTGCAAGGATTTGCAGATATGATTAGTACAACCTGAATCCACACACCAGGAATCTGTGGGATTCTGTACCAAACATGTTTCAAGAAGGAATATGCTTTTCATACCTCTATTCTTGGCAACCTTAAATATTGGACAATTCCTCTTCCAATGTCCTTTTTCACCACAATGGAAACACTTTCCTTTAGTTTTCTTTCCTTTGTTGGCAACTCCTAAGGCAACTTGTTTACCATCTTTCTTAGTGAAGTTCTTCTTCTTCTTCTTCTTACCTTTGCCTTTCGACTTAGGTTGAGAAGTAGAAGCTTCACCAACATTGGCTTCAACACTAGAAGTACCAAGGATGCCTTCTACCGCTACCAACTCATTCATCAATTCAGACAATGTATAAATCTTTTTGTTCATATTATAGTTAAGTCTGAATTCCTTGAATGATTCTGGTAGTGACTGGAGTATCATATCCACTTGGGATTCTCCATCAATATCGGCACCTAAAACTTCTAATGTATTCAGATTAGAGATCATCCTAAGACAATGCTCCCTCACTGAAGTACCTTCAGCCATTTTGGTATTATAAATCTGCCTCATAGTTTCTTGCCTAGCAGAACGGCCTTGCTCACCAAACATCTCCTTCAGACTGAGCATAATGTCCGAAGCTAGTTCTACATCCTGCATTTGATGCTGTAGAACATTTGAAATAGATGCTAGGATATAGCACTTAGCCATCTCATTAGATTTTTGCCAACGATCATATCGCTGTTTTTCCTCAAGAGGAGCATCTAATGATGGAAAGCTAGGACATGGTTGAGTAAGCACATATTTGTGCTCTTCAGCCGTAAGAACAATGTCCAAGTTTCTTTTCCAGTCAACATAGTTGGATCCAGTCAGTTTGTTTTGATTAAGTATAGCAACAAGTAGGCTAAATGATGCCATGATTTTAAATCTGAAAATAACAAACATGAATATAATAAGTAAACTAGACATTATCAATTTAGCATATAAACATATATTATGGAACCTTATAAAACCATAAAATAATATATGCAACGACAAACCAATCCATGTCTATAATTCCTTGGTAGCAAGTTTATTATAAACACATTAATTGATTGAGAACTATTCTCATTATTAGTGCTATCATGATAACTCTTATCATACACTAATAATATGCCGTATTACCTTTAGCCTCTAAGTGATAATGACATAGCTCCTTTGGGAGGTTAACATTACACTTAGTCTAGTGTACACCATTATCTAGAATCATGTGTAGCCACATTTCATCTCCCTTATAATGTTTAGACTTGTAGTACCATGGAACAAAAACACCCTCCTTTGGGATCACGAGGCATATACGCCAAGACGAGGTGTTTGTCCACACTACTTTAAACAGGTTAGTTCAATCTCGTAGTACTTGAAGTAAACACCCTCCTTTGGGATCGCAAGGCATATACGCCAAGACGAGGTGTTTACCCATGCTACTATGAACCGATAATGGAGGCCGTGAGATCCAACCCTTGTATCTCTCTCCCACTAGATGTTTTAAATTAAAGGTTTTTATGTTCAAAAGCCATAATAATGCTAGAAACCCTTAAAAACATAATCCTAATCACATTAGAAATAAATTTCATTAAAGTATTTAAATAGGAAACCAAAATACTTTATTCTAGCATTAATATACTGTTTGATCATGAAAACATATATTATTAAACTAACATATACCATGGCACCGACACTATAAATCATGGCACATTAATTCCAGCACTTGATCACAAACGGATCTAATGGAATTAAAACATGTTTATAAGATGACCAAGGAAACAAATATCAACATAAGGATTTAATCTTGATAACATATAAATCATATCATCCTTTTATCTATTATATGCGGATTCAATAGATATAAGGTACTTCAATCCTTATGAAATGTGAATTCCACATTATCAATATATATATATATATATATACCGATTCAATATGAAATAAAGTATTTAAATCCTTGATGCATACAAACTCCATGAACACATTATTCGAACCAATGTATATCTTATATACGTTGATAGCATCACCAACGGTTATCAAGAACTTGCATATAAAACCATTTGAAAACATGTTACTGACATAATGATAATGCCATATGGGTCCACGAAACCATGCAAGATCAAAAGCCTTTTATTAATAAAACCATGCAAGCCTTATATTTATAACCGAGCAGTGCATGCATGTGACAGTTATATAACAGTTACATTCAATGTGACAGTTATATAACAGTTATATTCAATGCACGCTAATAACATAGATGACAAAAACGAATATCATCATCAACTATGAATCCACATATATATTAGACTCATATAATCACATGAATCCACATATATATTAGACACATATATTCACATGAATCCACATATATATTAATAAACTCAATCAATGAAACAACGTTGAACATCATCATGTGAACAAATTCATTGAAGCAATATTAATATAATATAGAAACAAACAACGGTGTCATGTGCATTAACATCATCAAGAAACCGTTTTTCTTTTATTCTAAAATTCAATCACATGCTATACAATCATGATATGAAAACCTGGCTCTGATACCAATTGTTGGTTATATTTGGTTTTGTATCTCATACAAAACACATAGCGGAAGCAACAAACAAAGATCTATTTCATTCATGATTGATAACTCGCACTATATAAATTCTAGAATTTGCGTACCTTGGTATGGAGGAATTCAAAACAAAAGATTATAAGTACTTGGGAACGCTTTTAATCTTCACTCCAATTCCACTTTACGCCCAAGAAGTGTGGTCTCTTAATCAATTTCCAAGGGAGAATAATTGAGTGGTTTCACTCGCACATACACACCACTTCACAATGGTGTTTCTCTTGTTCTCTAATCTCTAATAAAAAATCTGTATGTCTCTCCCTTTATATATAATTGATTATCTAATTGGGCCGGCCTATTGGGCCTTTCCAATTGGGCTTTAATGTGTGGCTTGGAGTGGGACCAAAAGGACCAATAAGACACTAGCTCCAATGGGCTTTGGGCTTTTCTGTCAACTCTTGACAAGTCCAAAGTTACCATTAATTATATTTAATACCACTATATAAATATAATTGCACTCTAGGCCTTATTAATAAATTATATCCCAAAACTTTATTATACATACAACCCCTTCATAAAATATTCGTAGTAATTCAAAGTCATAAATATAGACTGTCACTTTGAAGATTACTACGTCTTAATCCTTGAGTACCCGGTTTAATCCTTTTAAGTTATTCATTATATATTTATGAAATCTAATTTCATAAATATATACTTTAGTAATTTCTTACCAAAGTGGTTAGGCCTAACTCTCTGAATAACTAAACCCATTAAACTTATCTCAAGGGAATATTTTAAATCTCTGTTAAGAGACTATGAATTCCATCTTGAGAATATATGTTCCATCAACACGCAATGTGGCTGCCCAACATACTGAGGTTTTGACCGTTACTTTAGATCTCACTCTTGATATATCAAAGCAACCCACACTTTATGATTAGGTCCATTATTCTCTCAGGATTAAGAGTTCATGCAAATATAAGTCGTGAGATTTATTATTCAATTGACAGTCGTTAGGAGAATAATAAATCTCACAGCGGTCCAGTTCAATATGTCTTAACTCTTAAAACATATTAACACATCAACTAGAAGTCTCCACTTCCATGATCAAGACAAATCATCTTAGTTGATATGTTATAATCTTCGCAGATGAAATGCCCAATTTCATCACCGACTATGAACTAAAATTCTGAGTTTACAAAGAACTTGTGACTTATATCTTCTGTGACTAAATCACATAAATCACATACTATGCATCTCATGGACTAAATGATAATGTCCGAATATTCATGTTACCATTATTTTAGATAATAATAAAACAACTTTATTCATCACAACATTAAGTCATACATAATGTCATACATAGCATCATACAATAGGATTTAAGGGCATTAATCCTAATATCCTCTTCATGTCTCTTACAAAACCCAAACGTTCTCCTCAATTACACCAACTCATCACTTTCTACCTCTAGCTATTCTGAGTTCCAACCTTTCACTTTTCAGTTTCAATCTCAATTTTAAAGCAATAACTTCAAAGGACCTCAAATACATGACCGAGATGTTTTCTATGCTTGGCATCGAATCGATTTCGCCAGGTCCGTAAATTTCTCTAACTTTGTTTCTCTTAAAAATACAATGTTCCTTTTGTTTCCATAGAAAGTAGCACTTCAAAGATTTTTTCAGAAATTTTTTTTGCCAACACTAAATGGAATTTGAACTTTGAGTTTCTATGTGGTCTTTCAACATTCTGAATGATGATTCTGGGATTTGAAGTCCGACCCAGAAGATCAACCTCAAGCCAAACAGTCGACCTGTCAAGGTAAAAAAATAACCTACTTTTGAGTTTTTTATTTTATAATTTTTCTTTTTGCATGGTGTAGATAAATTCTTTAAAAAAAATTCTATTAATTTGTTAATCCATATGCATCAATATCCAAATTTATGTAAATAGAAATGGATCCCATAGATTTATGATTGAAGCCAAACACATAATCTGCTCATGAAATATAAAAACTGAGGAACAAATACTTGAAAGTATCAAGAAGAATGTACAGGCTTGAGTTGAGTTTCTTTTGGTGCGGGTAGTTGTCCAAGGCCCCAAGTAATTGGCAGTGATCTTGGGTCCAGGTAACATTAGTCACGTAAAATAAGTGTAGGGACATAACTAGAAATTTAAGACTCTTAAGGTAGTGTGTGCAATACAACATGTGCAAAGGTATATGTGTTCATGACTTTTTCTGGATGTTGAAGAAGCCACAAGATTTTCTGTGTAGATATTAGATACAAGTAACTTTCCCATCTAGGGATTAACATTTGCAAAGTCCAAAATTAACTTTGTTATTCATGATGTATATATTCCACTCCATGTCTTCCCTACTTAAAATTTTCATGTGTTTTATGGTTGCCGTAGAAATTTTAGTAATTTTTTGTTCTAGGTATGTGTGTGTGTGTGTGTATATATATTTGATGGATTTGTTCTAGTTATATTACAACTTGCTAGATGCATATTATCAATTTGGTTGTTAATACTTAGGCTCTATAAAGATCCTATAAACTTGAAAATTGTTCATATTAGTTCTTATCCTTCCAATCTTTGAACCTTTTTCTTTAAAAAAATTTTGGTTGGATCATGGTCCCCAAAGACTCAACAAATTTCCAATAGTTGTATTGTTTGTAGTTTCACCAATCTCAGTTATGCATCAGCTGTTGCTCAAGATGGGGGGGTTGGCATGCCTATCCACTAAAGGTTACTAGGTTCGTGTTTTTTATCCTCTTAAGTTTAGTCAAGCAGCCTAAAAAATTAGTGCAACTACTGATTCTTTAATTTTATTTTATTTTTTATAATTATTTTATTTCTAGACTTTGAATCAGCTCAAATTAGAAATTGCAACTTAGCATGTGGCATTCTTTGAATATGTTTAAAAAATTACTACCAAATTTTGTCACTAATGCTACTTCTCTTGACTATATGAAATTATTTTCAAATTTATTAGTTCTCCAACTTGGATCATGATTTTAATAAAGTTGATCTATGGATGAAATTCACAGAGTCTCCTTTTTAAAATTTTCTTTTAGGCCTTAACTACGGTGTTTGATTACTACAAAGGCAATTTTTCAATAACTAATGACATATTTGCAACAATTGGATTGAAAATTCATAGTGGCAAAAATGTCCCTTATATGTAGGACACTTTCAAGGTATTAGGTCTTGGTATGTATTTAGTAAATTCTTGAGAAATACATAATAAGAGTTCCAAGTAGAAGACTTGGTCTTGGTGCCAAAGGATGTATTTCTTAGTGCATTTGGCCATGGATAATGTATATTAGAAGCTTCAAGGGTATTGAAAATTCTTTATAAATGAATCCTTACACTTCTATTGATAAGTTGAACAATGGTAAGATATCACCCCTTTCATTTTCTTTATAAAGATGGTTGTGGTTAAAGAAAATTATCTTCCTTCTCGACTCTATTCCATAGTGATACAATGATTGGGAAATTATGTGTTGGGCATAATTTGGTGTATCTTTGTTGTAATTAGCTGAAAGGATTCAAGAATTACTTGGAGGAATGTACTTCATAATGATTTGGCAATTTAAGGGAATTTTTGCCCCATGTTAATGAAATATATAGTTTTGATATCTATTTCTCAAACCATTCATTTCTAGATAGGAGTTAGGTTAATACTCACAAACCAAACCAATTATATGCTCGCTCTATTTCAAAGGATGTGAAAATAATAATTGTGCAAGTAACTTAACCGAAATAATTAAATAATTGTGAATTCACTCACTCAACACATATATTCTTAATTATGTTATAGTATCTATCAAAAAAATATATATATCTTTTTTATTTCCCGCTTTTTTAATACATAATATAATTGATGCTAATTATGTAAATATTATACCACAAGATATTTTTTTATGGATCAAATTAATTAGTTAGAAATTATTTCAAAATAAAATTATAAATTATCCACGCATCGGGCAGGACATCATCTAGTTTATAATAATAATAGTTGACGTCCTTTGATAGAAAATGATAAAACCTGTGGTGGTAGAAATAGTAATTAATCATTTATACCTTCTCTTGATGACAAAACGATACAATTAAAAGCAGGAATATTTCTAGGTTTTTTTTAATATACCTTTCTTGTCAATCTAGGAAGGTCAGTTATAAGTTACAAGTACAACTGGCCAGCTTTAATTTATATTTATTGTAATAAAATTTCTTTTATTATATGAAAATATGTCACTCAGGTATTTAGCAAAAAAAAAAATCACTCAGGTATCAATAATATGATTTTTAAGTCAATTACTAAGGTTATTTCCAATGAGAATTGGGAAATGTGAGCAGCCGTGTAACACAGAGAAAAGTTAACAAATATATATATATATATATATATTTTAGAAAACATTTAATAAATGTCTTAAAGGTATTTGTTTTAGAAATAATTTTAAAAACTTTTTATGGAATAAAAAAGTAATTAACTTTTTTAATAGCTTACATTAAAGTAGAAAATAAATGGTCCATTAACTAATGTTTTAAGGGGACTGGTCTCAAATAAAAATTAGTAAAGTGGGAAACTTCTTAACATCTCATTTCATCTCACATTTCTTATTATGAGAAAGTTTCAATTTATAATGTTCACTCTTGATGATAACTCTATATTATTAGACTAAGATACTAACCGATTTTTTGTGTAGGTAGGAATTAAACCTCAAATCTCTTATTTAATTATCAAAGACTTTACCAGTTAAACGTTGGTCGAAAACTCAAAATCAAGTACCTAGTGCCTAGACTCTTTTTTTTTTTTTTCCTCTACTAAGAAAGTTTGTCTAGCAAATCTTTTCATTTTCTGACCCTGAAGGTTGTCAAAGTCATGTATAGAGACTTGTCTCTCGTGTTTAAACAGTACCCTCTTTTATAATTTCTTGGTCTTATTGAATGATACAGATCATTCACTTCTTTAAAGCAAAAATATTTTGTGTTATTGTTTCTAAGTTTACTTGAGACAAGTTATTTATTGAAAGAGTACCAGGGGCCACACATTATGTAGTTATGTTGAATACTGAAGGCTAACGGGTGAATCAAATCATTCATAAGTTTTATGGGTCAAAATTGGTTTGGGTCCAGTGCACTAAACCTATCATGATGATGATATGCGTTTATTTTGAAGGCAATAGGTTCAATTGGTGCATTATACCCGTCACAATGGTGATATCATGACGGATCTCTCTCTCTCTCTCTCTCTCTCTCTATATATATATATATATATATTTTATATGCTTACAAAATTGCTTATTTTACAATTAAATCCCATAAAAATCCATATCTCTCTCTCTATATATATATATATATTTTATATGCTTACAAAATTGCTTATTTTACAATTAAATCCCATAAAAATCCATTAAATCTTCTTTGGCCCCCACAAATCTCCTGTGAATCACATCTGTATGCATCCTCTCTCTTAGTTGGCAGCATGTTCGAGATTCATGAATTATATAAGAATTTTAAATCTTTCTGATAATAATCAACGTTATGAGCCACTTTCAGATTACCATCCTAATTAGCAAGCTGCTTCATCTACATGCAATCAACAACGGCTAATTTTTTTCTTCAAAATAACTAATATATATTATGTAGAAGAATTTTACTCAGATTAATTGTAAGTTGCAGAGCTGCCAGAGTCTACTTTACAACAATCCTCATCAAACTTTTGCAGACAATTGATCTTATCTGCCACAACCAATTATTGGATAATCCAAGAGCTTTTCATCTTGATGGGGTAAGCAGTTTTCCTCTTTATAATATCTTTTACTTCATAATAAAATTTTGAGAAAAATACATTTTAAATTCCCATAGTCGAATGTGATTTCAAATTAAATCTCAAACTTTATAGATGTTCCACATAAAATCATAGACTTTAGAAAACGTTCAATTCAAATTATGAAACCATTATGCATGATGTCATCAATGGAAAATACTTTAAACAAAACAATATTGTGTGGCTTGAATTAAAATAATACTGTGTTGACAACTTGACATAGTCATAACATTATTTTGTTTAAGCAATTTTCATTCATGGCATCACAGATAAATGAGTTAATAGTTTGAACTTTGAATTGAAACATTTTTTATAGTTTAGACTTTAATTTGAAATTTCTGAAAAAGCTAAATTTAACCTCTTGTAAACTATGGGATTCAATTAATATAATTTACCCTAAAATTTTGACCCCCGTATTAGAAGTAGCATGTAGATGGTGAATCTGGATAGTCTGCAACCATGTTGGATTTTTTAATATTTTTTTTATCCAACGCTATACTCAGCTGCCTATTTTCATTTCAAGTTGTTAGAGGGCATATGACCATAAACAGAAAGATTAGCTCTTTAGTCAGTCAGCATGGAAATTACAACAATTAAAAACCAGCTTGATAAGAATCTGTTAAACTATTTGACTAAGGCTTATAGGGATCAACTTTTAGTTGATATATACATTTTTTTTTAAAGGTTACTTAAAAACTTTCAAGAAACTGTTCCCAAACGAAAAATATAATAATAATAATCTTTTAGAGGAACTTTTTTTTTTTTTTTAAGGAAAACTAATAAGTCCTTTGATTTTAGAATTTATTTTTGAGAGAGTTTTAACCTGAAAGCTTAGAAATGTGTTGAAAACACAAGAGTAATTTAGACCCCCCAAGTAAAGTTACGGCTCGATAGATTTTACACTAACTTAATACTAAATGCGAAATAGTGTAAATGCAAAAGGATGAACACAAAAGCTACTCTAATCCATAAACTAGGCAACATAGCAATATAATGGAATATAAAAGAGTAGGGAGAAAGATGTAAACACAGAAAACACCGAGACGTGTTTTCGAAGAGGAAACCAAAGAACTCGGCGAAAAACCTTTCCGCCGCCCTCCAAGCGGAAATCGATCCACTAGACAATCAGTTGGGATACATGGGTTAGTAAGAGACCCTCCAAGCCTAATCTACCCGATGTACCTAAGCCCTCCAAGCTCCTACTCCAACAAGGCTTCTCGGAACCGTGTCTTGTCTAGCTCTTCAGATCCCACAACAAGCTCCATGTCGCATCTGCCATCCTTGGCTTCTTCCAATACTTCCCAGCAACTCCAAAACACTCTCTACACTCTGAATAGGTGTGGGTTGTGTTTTGGTACAAATCTCCTTTCAAGCTATGATAATGGGAGAGGGATGGAGAAGAGGCTACAATGATTTCTCACTAAGGAGGAGTAGCTCTCTCTCAAAAGATGGGTGTGTGTGTTGTAGAAAACCTATCTAGGGTTTTTCTCTTTGAATAGTCTCTCATACATTTGTGGGTAATGAGGGTATATATAGTATGGGTGAAGGGTAAGAGAGTCACTTTTAAAAAACCTTCAGGCAGAATGTTTCGCGACTGTCTCACGGGAAGGCCTTACCCGCGAGACACTCGCGAAAACGACAGCCTGGCACGACTCTTCAGCTTCCAGTCATGTGCTTCTCACATGACTCTTTCGCGGCTTAGCTTCCAGCGACACACTCACGAGATCCACTGATCTTCAATAAAACTTGAGTCTTCACCAACTTGATACTAAACCCAATACAATTAAATCCCACAAGATACAAGGAAATGAATTAAAGTAATTACAACACATTTTGTCATGGAATAAAGCCAATATAAAACATAGTTGTAAATCACAACTTTACAATCTCCCCATTTGGCTATTCCGTGACAAAACACCCTATAATAGACTCTAGACTTAAACATGAGTTTTGGAACAATGGCAAAACTCACTCACACCTAAATCTAGAAGCTATGATGAACTTGGAACATGTATACCTGTAACCTGAAACACTTGCACAAAACACATTAAATCCTTAAGGTAAATCAGGTGATAAAAAGACAAGTATAATGCAACAAGTAAACTGCGATCAAGCAAAATGGAATAAAACATTAGACCATGGCAAGATCAAACAAGCAATCACTATACAAAAGTGATCACTATGTTCATTCACACAAAGAATGAACATCCGGACATGCAAGATGATAAGCTCATTTGAAGAGTATCATTTGTAAATCCAACACTCAACCAATGCGAAATACACGAAGTATTTGCATCTAGGAACAATCCTACAAGGGCACAAGAGTGATGTACTGAAGTAAAATGTATGACATTAAATATCAAGTACACAGGCAGAAAGGCTGCATAAGCGAGGTACTGAACATGCATGGCACAAACCAAAACAGCCTACAAGCATGCAATTAAACAAACCCTAAAAGCTTACAAAAGCAACATGGGCACAAAAGTGTTCCAACACATAAACATGATGCAAAGCATAGATACTAAAAGTAACACAAAACATCATAAAGCAACGAGAAAACAAGCATAAAGTAAATCAAGGTTTTCTCAAAAACAATGTCTTCTCCCCCTTGGTATATGCATCTCCCCTATGGCTTTCTCCCCTTACGAATGTGCACAAGGTAGAATTTCTCCCCCTAAGAGTGTGCACATAAGTCATATAGAAATGACGATACTCTCCCCTTTTTTGTCATAAATAGACAAATTAATCAAGAGGAATGAGGGAAAGAAAAGAAGATATGAACAAGGGTAAAAGATGATGCATGAGGGGTGCAAGATGAATGAGAAAATGAAACTTAAACATAAGACAAAAACATTTTAAAACAATGCTACAAAGCATAAAGAACATGACATGCTAAGGATGATAGAACATAATATAAACCTAGACATGACATGGACACAAGAACATGTTATATGTGCTAAAGAGTCTAAATGAACTTAACTAGCATGAGTTAAAGCAAAAACATGTCAAGTGTTAGTGTGTGCAACAAGGTGCAGCTACTGTGCATCTAGTGTGCATGTGAGATGTATGACCAATGCATGAGCAAGGCACTCGAGGGGCAAAGTGTACAAAACACACCACCAAAGATCAAAACATGATAAACATGAATAATTATGGTGATCCCCAAAATTTGGTACTCATCGGAGTCTAAGACAACAAGAAAATGCCATATGGGAATTTTATTAAACACTTAGAGTGCACACACTACCCATGTATGATGAACAATACAAGAACATATGAAAAACTTGCCTAAATACATGTTATTTTTGCCACAAGGGGCCAACATCCAAAGCAAATTATCATTTAGAACAAAGCCCAATCAAAAAAATTGACAAAAATTAAGTTTTCCAACTCCCATTTGAGAAAATCCCAACTATGAACATAAAACCCCCAAAAACGTAATCTAAGGATCAAAATCAATGAAATGAGTTAAAGATTACCTTAGAGATGTTTATGGAATGAAAAACACTTGAATTTAGTTGGGTTTTGATGTAGAAACATTAAAACAGGGGTTTGGGAGAAGATGAGAGGTGTTTAAAACAAATGACCCATCAAATGCCCTTTAAAAAGCTGATCTGGAAATTTTCGCAAGTATCTCGCTAATTAGGATCCTGTGAAAATTTCGCAGGTATCTTGCAGGTAAGCCTTACTCACGAAACAGCCGCGAAACAGTCGCGAAACTCTCTGTCCAAAACTGGAAAACTTGAGAATTGGACCCTTTCATTCGTGACTAAACTTAAATATGAAATAAGTCACAAAAACACCTAGAAAACATGTTTTTCACACAAAAACAATTTGAAAACTTTGAAAAACATGGGTGATACAAATCACTTCCAAAGGCAAACAAAAAGAACAAAAATCTTTTTGGTTTGATCCACATATTGTTGACCACACACACATCACATTTGAACATGTACAATCACACAAATGAAATAGACATTCATTGAACAAAAATCTTGTGTGTTGTGTATGAGGATCAAGTGTGGAATAGTCCTTAGACTAGAGTGAAGCTCCAATGATCAATTCAATCGAGTCATACACAACTGATACGAAATCAAGTGAACTATCTCCATTATAGAAATAAGTATATATGACCTCCCACACATTGACTACACAACTTAGAAGCTTTTCATTTGGCTTCTACAAAAAGCATAACAATTGATCCAATTTTTTGGATAATACATCTCTTTTTGAAATCGGTGCTTGAAATTTTGATATTTCAACATTAAGGATTAGCCTTTGGCTTTTTAAGCACCATACAATTCACATTAACAGAGCCGCTTTCCCTTTTTCCTAGCCGAATACTAGTATGTGCGACAGGCTTTTACAGCTCAATATCTCTTTTCATTTGGAGATTTACATTTGGTGAGCTCTATTTGCAAAAAAAATAAAGTGGAAAGAGATATAGACACAAGTCTATGCAAGTATCAAGACCAACAAGACTATTGACCAATCATTCATGACAAGCTTGAAGATTTATTTACAACAGTCACATATAGTTTTCAAGATTTCTCCCATAAAGAACTAGGTGCATACAAAACAAGCTAAACTCATAAATGCACTACGCCATTAGTACGAAGGTACTAGGCCAAACTCACATGAGATATGCGCTCAAACATATATGATCAAACTTTTTGAATTTTTCACTTTTTATGTGGTTTTGGATTTTTTACACACACAAAACAAAGACATAAAAGTAAGATCAAAACAAAAGCAATGCATACAAAAAAAAATGCAAAATGCACAAATGCATGAAGATATGACATTCAATGCATGAAGGGTCCTACAAAGATCGAAAGAATTAGATCAAGGACCAAAGGAGCAAAAGCCCAACCATAGGAACCCTTCCTCATCCAAACGGAATGATTGCTTGGAATGAGTGTCTCAAGAGAAGTGAGACGAGGGTTGGAAGAATGAGAACCGGAGATGCACATAGTCAAGAAGTTAAGAGCATTAAACACTTTCTTTAACAACATGCTATTTTTACTCAAATCCGGTTTATCAGGCAAAGTACAACTTTCAAGAGGCTCAAGTTTCTCTTTTCTTTTAATTCTTTTAAGAGCAATGAGGTCTTAGATGACCAAAGGCACCACAATGGTGAAAAACAATGTGTTTAGGTCCATTAGGCTTTTTGGGAATAGATCTAGCAACTTAGGTTTGTTCTCTCTTCAACTTAGAACATTGAGGTCTTATATGACCAATCACACCGCAATGGTGGCAAGTTGGAACAAACTTAGATCCACTCAATTCCCTAGGATTGGACCTAAAAAGAGGCTTTGACTTAATAGCCTTTCTCTCCATTTTTTGATTTCTTTTATGTGGAGGAATGTACACCGATTTGTCCTTTGAGGCAAAACACACATTAGGCACAAAATTGGGTACCACAACATGATTGCAACATATATTTTCATCCTTTTTAACAACAGGTTCAGCAATCAAACACTTGGCATGCATCTTAAGAGATTCATTTTTAGATTTAAGATCATCAACAAGTTTGTTAGACAAAACAAGTTTAGCATCCAAGTTCATATTCAAACACTCAAACTCTTTCAGCTTTTCAAGAGAGTTTTCAGCAAGTTTCTTATATTTTTCAACCAATTTGATGGATTCATTGAGCTCAGTAATTAAATCATCCTTTTCACAAAATAACTTGCTTAAACTCTTTTGAAACTTCCTAGCAGTTTTCTTTAAGAGTTTAGTGTTAGGAATATCAACAACACCCAAAAATTCATGTAACATAGCATCACAATCATGAGGATTATCACTTATAGAGGCATTTTCACAAACACGTGGCATGTTACATTCATTACCAACCAAATCATACAAAGAGGCATGTAAAGCACAATCCATGGCAAATAAACACAAGGGGTCAAGGATCACACTTAGGTATTTAAACCATAACAAGTGTACCCGCTCTAATACCAATTGAAAGCTCAAAAATGTGTTGAAAACACAAGAGTAATTTAGACCCCCCAAGTAAAGTTACGGCTCGATAGATTTTACACTAATTTAATACTAAGTGCGGAATAGTGTAAATGCGAGCGGATGAATACAAAAGTTACTCTAATCCATAAACTAAGCAATATAGTAGTATAATGGAATATATAGTAGTATAATGGAATATAAAAGAGTAGGGAAGAAAGATGCAAACACAGAAAATACCGAGATGTGTTTTCGAAGAGGAAACCGAAGAACTCGGCGAAAAACCTCTCCGCCGCCCTCCAAGCGGAAATCGATCCACTAGACAATTAGTTGGGATACATGGATTAGCAAGAGACCCTCCAAGCCTAATCTACCCGATGTACCTAAGCCCTCTAAGCTCCTACTCCAACAAGGCTTCTCGGAACCGTATCTTATCTAGCTCTCCGGATCCCGCAACAAGCTCCATGTCATATCTGCCATCCTTCGCTTCTTCTAATGCTTCCTAGCAACTCCAAAACACTCTCTACACTTTGAATAGGTGTGGGTTGTGTTTGGGTACAAATCTCCTCTCAAGCTATGATAATGGGAGAGAGATGGAGAAGAGGCTACAATGATTTCTCACTAAGGAGGAGTAGCTCTCTCTCAAAAGATGGGTGTGTGTGTTGTAGAAAACCTATCTAGGGTTTTTCTCTTTGAATAGTCTCTCATACATTTGTGGGTAATGAGGGTATATATAGTATGGGTGAAGGGTGAGAGAGTCACTTTGAAAAAACCTCCAAGCAGAATGTTTCGCGACTGTCTCGCGGGAAGGCTTTATCCGTGAGACACTCGCGAAAATGACAGCCTGGCACGACTCTTCAGCTTCCAGTCATATGCTTCTCACATGGCTCTTTCGCGGCTTAGCTTCCAGCAACACACCCGCGAGATCCATTGATCTTCAATAAAGCTTGAGTTTTCACCAACTTGATACTAAACCCAATACAATTAAATCCTACAAGATACAAGGAAATGAATTAAAGTAATTACAACACATTTTGTCATGAAATAAAGCCAATATAAAACATAGTTGTAAATCATAACTTTACAATCTTCCCCTTTGGCTATTTCGTGACAAAACACCCTATAATAGACTCTAGACTTAAACATGAGTTTTGGAACAATGGCAAAACTCCACTCACAGTATGTTTACAAGCTCCACTCACAGCTTCGACGACCTGTGTGGCGGTGTGATTTGGTGTGTGGTGCGGTGGAGGTTTGGGCAAGCAAGGACGGCACAACCCTAGAGGAGGAAGCAGAAGTTTGAGGAAGTAGAGGGCACGACGAGAACTCTTTCTTCTTTGAAATCATTCTACTCCAGCGATCTGTGTGGCGATGGTGGAGGTTCGGCATGAAGGAAGCGGAGGAAGCAGAGGTGAACGGTGTGAAGGAAGTAGAGGCTGTGAGCGTGAGTTTTTTTTTTTTTTTTTTTTTTTTTCTTTATGAAGTCATTCTATTTCTTTAAGTGATGGGCCTAATGTGGCAAACATCTATTGGCTGGCATAAAACTAGTGTTTTACGCCAAGCCTGATCTGATGTTTTCTCATATTATAATTGTAAATTTACACAATTTTAGCTTAATTGATAGAAGTGATTTTTTAAATTAGATGTGTTAAATTTAGCTCTTATACTATTATATATTGACTGATGTGAGTGTTCTAAGAGCCGTTTTGTATGGCATTTTAAGCAACAGTTTTCAATTTTTAAATGACATTATACGTATTTTTACACATTTTTTTATCCACACATATTTTTAAAAAATACAAACAACGTTACTAGAATAACGTTACCAAACGAGCCCTAATGCCCATGAATTAGAATATGCAGACAATTGTATTAAATCATGTGTGAATCCTACCAATTATATTAAAGCAACAAATCAATGAATAGAACCCAAAATAGTTTGGCTTGATTGAGCAATATTGAAAGGAAAAAAAAAAAAAAAAGATTACAACATCTAAGAGAGATATCAAAAGGCCAAAAAAGAGAAAAAGAAATACAGTATCAAGAATTCTTTGAGGTATTCAGATGGAAAATTTGATTCCTCCAAAGTTGCTGAAGACAAGCTAAGTCCAGCGGATAAAATGACATCGTTTTATTGAATTTTAAACTCAAATTCCAATCCTTCACATGTTCAATCCATTTAGTAATGTATTTACCAGATATTTTACCCAAATGCAAAATATTGATCAAGGCAATATAAGAATCATGCATAAAGATTGTTGTAGGGATAAGGGCCCGAAATCATATATTGGGCCTTGGGCCTTGGCCGAGGGAATAAGGTGATCCGAGGACGATTAAATAGTAGTTAGTAGTTTGAAGCTCAAACCTCCATGAACGTGATATGACTGGGAAGGTGGTCTGAGAAGGAATACCTTCTCAGACAAGCTGAACACAGACCAGAGATGATCCCATTGATCAAAATGACCTTCTAAGGAGCTCTACTGGTAGGATCGTACACCTCGAGTATACCAAAAAGTGGAAGCTAGGGGGTACCTAAGGAAAAGCTGTTACCGCCACATTTAATGCACTGCAGCTACTTTTATGGTTGTATTTATGTGGAGAAGACCCCTGAACAATGCTGCATGGCTACCACAACTCACAGAAAACCAGTAGGGGTGTCTGATGGGAGGGGCACTCAAGTAGTGGCTTGGATGATCAACAAATGGAAGGCCAATATCACCGGGAGAGAGATATATAATGTAAGAGATTCTTGAAGGAGGGGGGAAAAGAGAGAGAGAATACTGTAGTAGTCTAAATTGTATTTGTACCCATTATTGTTTATTAATATAAAAATATCTCCTTGGACAGTGAAGAGATTCATATCTATTTTCTTTGTTCTTGCTTGATCATCTTTTAAATCCACACTAGTCGTTGTCAAAATCATTAGGGCCTAGTTCTCCAACCCACTCTCTACAAATTTATTATATTAAGCTCACTGGACAAAGATCCCATACATCTTGGGCTTGGGCTGCAAAATGTGGCCCTACAATTTATCCGAGTAATAATGACAAATTGCTGGAAAAAAGCCTAGACCTAATTGAAGAGAGGAGAGAAAATGCGATGGTCCAACTGGCATACTACCAACATAAGCTCAAGCAAGGTTATGATGCAAATGTAAAGCAAAGGCCGTCAGTGCTTGGTGACTTGGTATTGAGAAAGGTTCTAGATACTGCAAAGAACCCAGCACGGGGAAAGTTAGGACCCAATTAGGAAGGACCTTATCGCATCACCTCTATGGTTGGTATAGGAGCATACTTTTATAGTCATGCCTATGTCCTCGGACCAGATGCTTTAGGGATATTAACACTATGACATCTTTTATAAGTGTTTAAACAGAACCTTAGTCATGCCTATGTCCTCGGACCAGATGCTTTGGGAAAATTAACACTATGACATCTTTTATAAGTGTTTAAACAAAACCTTAGTCATGCTTGTGTCCTCAGACCAGATGCTTTGGGAAAGTTAATACACTAAGACATCTTTTATAAGTGTTTATGCCTGTGTCCTCGGACCAGATGCTTTAGGGAAATTAATACACTATGACATCTTTTATAAGTATTTAAATAAAACCTTAGTGATGCCTGAGTCCTCAAACTAGATGCTTTGGGAAAATTACACTATGACATCCTTATAAGTGCTTAAACAGAACCTTAGTCATGCTTGAGTCCTCGACCAAATACTTTGGGGAATTAACACTATGACATCCTTATAAGTGCTTAAACAGGACCTTAGTCACGCTTGAGTCCTCGAACCAGATGCTTTGGTGAAATTAACATTCTATGATATTCATTTGTTTTTCACTAAGTGTCAAAATAGATTCCAGGTTATAACTAGCTTCTCGAATTACTAACTCTGTGTAAGTTGAAGTCTTTGATTGTTTATCCAATTCATAGTACAAATGTATGTTAGACCTCTTTAGATTGTTAGCAGTTCAATACCATTGGCAATAGTGATAAACTTCAAAGCATACTAAGTGAAAATACAGGGTATAAAATAAAGACAAACATTTTCATTGAACAGAAAGGTGAATACACTGCATTTGATGGCAGATTGCCATTACAAAAAGTATATGTACCTAAATAAAAAATAAAATAAAAAACTACAAAAGAGAGTCCTACATCTAGGCATTGGCTTGAGGAAGGTCTTTCTTGGAATCAGCAGCCTTGGAATGGACATCATTAGATTTAGACTTAGCCTCTGCATCCTTGGCCTGAGAGACCACATCCCTGATTGTAAGGGCATCTTCGAAGGGCTTTGCCTTCAGAGGTGGTTGAGTCTCTTTACCCACTCCAACCCTTCAGGAACTTCGGCATCAGGAGGGAGAGCTTAAGTGGTAGGGAGTTGCTCAAGGGGAGGGACTGCATTTGGAATTTCTCGAATATCTACTAGGAAGAAAATATTCTCGGCCCTCCTCAACTCAGAATCTGTAGGAACTCCCGCCCGGTCCATTGCTACTCCCTAGGACTCGGTGCAGTAGTCCCTACACACTGTGGTCACCTCCTCTACCAACCGAGTCTCCGTGTCCCACACCCCACGCTTGTAGGATGCCTTCACTGCGGCCTCAGCAGCTTCCCTGGCCATCCGAGTTACACCCTTGACTTTTTGCAGCTCAGCCTTGAGATCCAAAACAGTTTGCTTTTCTGTGGCTAGGTTTATCTCAGTTATATGCAATTGTTGGTGCTGATCCTTAGCTTGCCTCTCCGCAGTTTTTAGACCCACCAAGGCACTCTGTCGAGTTTTGTCTGCTTCTTTTAGCTTCTCGGATAGCTCAGCCTACTCCTGCCTTAGAGCCCTTAGCTACTTCTCAACCTCCAGTAGGGAGTGGGCCTCAGCCTTAACCTCGTCCTGAGCATTCCTGACCCATTCTTTGACTATAAATTTGTTAGGTAATCTGTATAAAAGTAGCAAAGGAGTCATAAAAGAATACACACATATATGAATGGATGTGCAGCTTAGTATTTAACGAGAAAGGATACTGATTGACTTACCATTGCAAGGTCCCTCTTCAATGACATGAAGAGGTCAAGTTACCTAATACACCTAAGGCCCTCCATGTCTCTAGGAAGGAGAAGAGGTTGCTTTAGGGCCTCGGAGAGAATGTCGACGTGCCCCCTTTGGGACTCCCAGATCGTGGTGTCCCAAGGAATAGGAGCACCCTCCACCTCTAGCCGAAGGGCCTAGGAGCACTGCCCTCGACACACTTCAGCCTCCCCCCGGCTCTCCATAGATTGGGCCCTCTTGTCCTGGAGGTCCTTGGCTTTCTTCTATTGCTTGGCACCCTTTTGATGTGCCATTTCACCTTCCTCTAGGTCCTTTACTGGCCTTTTCTTCCTTAGGTTCATATTAGCCTTCAGTTCAAGGTCAGTAAGGAGCTGAAGGGGAGGAGGAGGAAGATTGGGAGTAACCTGGGTCTTAGAAACTTCTTTTGAAGTTGATCCCCCTTTATTCTTGTTGGCCATTAGGCCCCTCAAGCCAATCCTCGGCTTCAAGTCCACGTCTTCTTCTTCCTCTAAGCTGGTGGCGACTTGGGCAACAATTAATTTTGAAGGATAAGCTGCAGAAAATCTGTCGGACTCAGTTTCAGAGTCTGATAATTGCACAGGCCTCTCCGGTTCTCCTTCTTCCTCCTCAAAATGGAATTTTTCTATCTCCTTTTCAAGAGATAAATGGTAGGATGCTATCTCTTCTTCTACTGCAGCTACTTAGAGTGGAACCTATTGGAGTGATATTGCAAATGGTGGAGGATTCTGCTGGATCGGTAGTACGACTGGGGGAAGGTCGTCTTGGGCAAGGAAATTCAGCTTTGATACGTCGATCCTGGCCAATCGTTGGTCATCTACCCTAATGGCGTGTCTGACCTCTTGGAATATCTTCAATATGGGCTCAAAATCCAGAATTAGGTGGACGGCTCGTAGCTGTCCATCCTCGCTTACAAATATTTTCGATCTGAGCAGGTAGTTGAAAGCCGCAATGCTAGTAAGGCTAAGCCGAGGAGCAACTTGATTCTTATCTGCAAACATAGCCGAGAAGCAAAACACAGTTAGAAAATCGAATTCTTTCATCAAAAGATAGTAAAATGACAGAGAGATAATGATATGGTTAAGGTTAAAAAAAAAAAAAAAAAATCTAAGCTCTTGCTAGGAAACCTAACTCTAAGGTATCCCTCAGACTAGGCAATGAAGACCATCATTCCATGCCCCCGAAGCGATGAGGTAATCATCCTTCATCCCTTTGTTAGATTTAGGGAGGCACGAGATAAGCCTAACGATGGGCAACCTGGACTTAAGGTAAAACCCTCCGTCGGCTTGTGAGTGGCATTTGTATAAGTGGACCACATCGTGCCAGGTAAGTCCTAATTTAAGATGCTCGTTAAGAGCATCGACACAGCCTAGGATCCTAAACATAGTAAGTGCACATTGATGGGGGCATAACCTATGGTTAAGGAGGTAGTCTCATGTTATCCTACCCATGGGAAGAGTCATCCCTCCCTCTATGAAAGCTATAATAGGGATGATGACTTCCCATTCCTCTCTGTATGACACGATTTGTTCTGAGGAACAATATCGTAGGCCAACTTCCTGGGGTATGTAGTACTTATCTTTAAAGGCTTCTATTTTGGCAGGGGAGTCTACTAGGCTCACAAATCTACCCATTTGGACAACCTAAGAAAAAGCAATTGGAATTTGTAAGTGAAGAAATAAGAACTAAAAGGGCCGAGGAGATTAGTCGAGAAGGGAGAGAAAGTTTAGAGAGACGAAAACTTATGAAAGTAAGTGTGCTAATCCTGATCCTTTAGAAAATTTCTTAAGGAAAGAATTATGGAGGCTTAGGAATTTAGAGTATTTTTGTGAGTTGGAGCACTGGGATTCTCTAGAGCACTTGAAAATTTGCGAAGTAAAGAAGAAAACGAGTTCCCCCAAGGCTTTATATAGAGGGAGAAAATGAGTGGGAATAATCCTACTCAAAATTCTAGAAGAAATGTCCACCATAGGATGCACGCCTCATCGTTGGATACGGGGGAACAAAGCGCCGCCTGGAGCAATAAATGACGATTCGCAGACCCTGAAGTGTCAAAAGCAAGCATGTAAAATGGCACTCCTACGCGTGTGAGCCAGAGAAATAAATGGTCTTGTCCCTTGAAAATCAAAACCCCACTTTTCCTCCTCAGATGAGAGGGAAAAACCGAAGTTTTAAGGGGCTATTGTAGGGATAAGGGCTCGAAATCATATATTGGGTCTTGGGCCTTGGCCAAGGGAATAAGGTGATCCGAGGACGATTAAATAGTATTTAGTAGTTTGTAGCTCAGACCTCCATGAACGTGGTATGACTAGAAAGGTGGTCCGAGGAGGAATACCTTCTCGGACAAGCTGAACACGGACCAGAGATGGATCCCATTGATCAAAACGACCTTTGTAAGGATATTATTAGATATAAAATGTAAATTTTCCATGTTTCTTTTTTAAATTATTGGGAAGCGCCTTTTTTTTTTTTTTTACAATTCATTTATTCTAGACTCTTTGGTTTTTGTACTTAATAACTCACTTGGATGAATAATTATGATAGGGTTCCACATTTGATTATTAAATTAAGAAATAATACTCTTTAAAAATAAATAACTTAGGACACATGGCGTAAAATTGAAACTCTAATTGGAATTTCTCTCAACTTCATCTATTATTATATACTAGTCGCTAACCCATGCGATGCACGAGAAAGTTACCAATTTTTTTAATTAAAAATAAATAAAAATTAAGATGAACCTCCAAATGATGTGACATTAGCTATTGGAATTCAGCATCGATTCTCTACTAGCACATTCTTAGTAAGTGGAAGTTTCACTAGGTGAGCACGTTTATTTTTCAATTTCATTTATTGATTTCTTCCACTAAATATTCAATGTATTCATTATATTTTAAAAAACGTTGAAGTAAAGTTGTATCCTCAAAAAACTAAATATAAGAGTTTAATTCCTCTTTGTTTAAATTTAAAACCAAGTTGTGCATAAAAGCAAAAAAATTTCCTTTGTTCCAATACGTCTTTAGTACCAAAATCACAAATTCATTAAAACCAAATTGTGCATAGAAAATCTTAAAGATTGAAAGACAACTTTAAATTGTTTTTTGTATCTTCTTCCTTTGTTGCTTTGTAGTAGTCCTTGAATATGCCCTTTTGTTTTCCTTGAGTACAAATGTTGGTGTGAGTTGCACATTGCTTTGAACATCAAGTTTTTGAAATTTTGTACAATCACCATCTTCACCAATTGATAAGTTGTTGCTACATTCATTTAAAGTATCACTAATGTAAGCCTGGCAATAGAACAGGTTGAGGAATGTATTACAACATATACATCTTAAATATCATATTTGTAATTTTGCTAAATTAAAGAATACTTCTGTCATTTTATCAAGTTGAATTGCTTTGTCAGTTTCTTCAAAAGAGTCAAAAAGTTTCTTGACGGTGTAGAATTCTCATCCATAGTTGAGATTATAGTCATTTAGTTGTATTTGGAAACAAATTGTTTTCCTTTCAGATTTTCTATTTGCACAAGAAGGATGACTTCATTGGGCTCCTAACAAAAGTAACATTTTTCAAATTGTACACTCAAGTAAAGTTTAGTAAATATTAAATACTAATTTTATCTTCCACGTTCTCACCTCTAAAGATTTGTTCAAAAGGTCTTTGGCTGATATGTTGAGTAATTTTTCTGCTTCTGAATCAAATAAAATAAATGTGGCCATTCCTGAGCTATCTTCAACCTTTAATTGAATTCTATACCTGATAAAAGATATGACATATATAATTTTAATATCATATTAGTTGTTGTGTATTTTAATATAAAAAGTAAACATTTTCATTTTGTGTACCTTGGGATTGGGAAGCATGCTTTTTTGTTGCAATTGTTGCACCATAAAAACTGTTCTCTTGACTTTACCTTTTTACGACATACTTCGCAAGAGATAAAGTACCAACCAGAATTATCTATGTCAATGTTTATAATCTTTCCTTAACAGGTAAAGATAGTTTCCTAGAAATTTAATTTAATGTCAATCAATTTATAAAAGAAATGTTAAGAACACAATGTTATTGTTGAAGGTATATTTTTTTCTTACCTCATTATCAGAGTCCCACATAATTTTTTTTATTTCACTTATGCTTCTTTTGTTGATGTTCATCTCTTCTTGAATTGTTAATTGTGGTTTGAATTGCTTTGGCATTTGTACTATTGGTTGGTTATTTTCCACCAACCTATTATATTACATAAAGATATTAGACATAGTATTGTAGAGACTGTAAATATATTAAAAATGTGAATCCAAAACAAAGCACTTACTGATCTTTGAATTCAGTAGTCTCAGGAATGTCCAAATCAATATAAACTCTCATTCCACTTGTTGACAATAAGTTATACTCTCCTACAATGCACCAGATTTTCAATTTCTGCTTGTAACTCTAGACACTGCAACGTACAATTGCCCATGACTAAAAACAGGTTTTGGCAAATACACTCCAACATGTTTCAATGATTGTCCCTGGCTTTTATTTATAGTCATTGCAAAGCATACTGAAATTGGAAATTGTCGTCTCTTTAAAATGAATGGCCATTTTGAATCACTTGGAGATAATGTTATTCTTGGAATGAACACACGTTTGCCTATGTTAGTGCCAGTTATGATTTCTGATTCTATCACCCATGTAGCCAATCTTGTTATAATGAGTCTTGTTCCATTACAAAGACCTTCATTCTGATTAAGGTTTCTAAGCAACATTACAGGCAAACCTATTTTTAATGTCAATTTATGGTTTGGCAATCCTAGAAATCTCAACGTGTTCAAAAATTCAACAGTATACAGGAGATCTTGGTCAGGAACATTTGAAGAAGCCTTGCATATAGAATCTAAACTTAGATATTCATGAACTTCTCCATTTAAGGATGACGCAATGTAGTTATTTAGTTCTTCTACAACTTCATTTGTAGGGGCGAGAATTGCCCTATCCTGTAGGTAACTTGGATCTGTGTATTTATTTTCCAAAACTAGATATGTGTTGTCAATAATATCTTGCATGGGATTCTCTGAAGGTTGGATAATCAAATCACTTGGAATTGAAATGTTGTAATCCCCATCTCCTTCTCCCAATTCACCATTATCTATTTTAAGAATCCACTCACTAAAGTCCTTTATAGATGATGTCTCTATTCCACTCATATTGTTCTGTAGAAGCCTCATATTTGTTTGGAGTTTAAAGACATGACAATCATTCCATAGATATGACTTGCTAATTGAGAATTTGACTATATCTTCTCGTCTTCCCTTTCTCACAACTGGAAGTATTTGTCGAAAATCACCCCCTAGAACTACAACTTTATCACCAAAAGGTTTTTTCAGCATTTTGAAGATCTTCAATTTGTAGTATATCTCGTAACGTGCGATCAACAGCTTCAAAACAATTCCTATGTGCCATCGGTGCTTTATCCCATAGTATAATACTTGTTTTTAAAAGAAGTTCCATTGCTTGTGTTCTTTGCTTTATGTCACAGGAAGAGTCATCATTTACACTAATTGGGATATGAAATCTTGAGTGAGCAATCCTTCCACCAGGAAGCAACAAAGCAGCAATTCCTGAAGATGCAACAACAAGAGCAATTTTGCCTTTTGATCTTATACCAGACAGGATGGTTCTATAAAGATACGTTTTACCCATTCCACCATGTCCATAGACAAAAAATATTCCCCCTCTTTCAGTAGCAACAGCTTCCATTATAGAATTATAGATTATTCTCTTTTCATTGTTTAGGCTAGAAATTAGGATCCCATGTTCTCTTTTCAAACTTGATACATCATACGACATTTCTTCTTGAATAAGTCTATTCCCATTCTGAATAAGATCCATATCTGGCTAGGGCATTTGTGGATAATCTCTAAGTGATCTTCTATATTGTTGGACGATTTGTTCAATTTCATACAATCCATAATTTCTTAATTGGTCATTTGTTAAGATTAGTTCTTGGAATTGGAGGATAAGCCTTTGCCTATTTAGTATGTCTTCTATAATTAGTTTCCAATTGGATTCCCAAAGACTTTATGGATCAGCTACTTCACAGAACAATAGTATTGTAACAAATAGTTGACGCAATTGTTGCCCACTGGCCCAACTCGAAGTTTCAATTAGGGAATCATGCCATTCTTTGTCATCATCAAGGAGTCCAAGTGCATAACAGGCTTTTTTATAAGTTGGATAAGTAACATCGTTTATAGTCCTTAATTCTTTAAAGTTTCTTGGACCTTTGACAATGTTAAGCAACATTCTCAAATAAGACCTTTCACCACTTGAAGAATGTGCATAATACACTCTTCCAATACAATATTTAGATTTCCTTCTTTGCCATTGCTTGTCATTACTATGTCATACCCATTTTATAGGAAATTCAGCATAAGTCAACTATCAAGCATCTTCAAAAGCCTCATTTGATTTCATCCATTCTGTAAACTTTGTTTCTTCAATACCAGGTATATTTAAAACATTATCCAAGCTTGTATTTTCTGGATAAATGATGGGATGTTCGTCTTCCAAATGAAAATTTAATCTTTCAACAGGTAGATATCGAAATTGAAATGGAAATTCAAATATTCTCCAACATGCTTCAGAAGTTGAAATATATCTACAATCCAAGTATGCTTTTGTCTCATCAACAGCAATGTTGGTCTCTTGTCCATCACTCCCAATATTTGGCAAATTCTCTTCTACAACAACTATTGCTCTATCTGATCCCTTGTTTATATATTTAAACAAATATTTGATCGATCGAGATCTATTACACCATTCTACATTCAAATGGGATTGGTACTTCACCAAAAGATCTACATTATAAGGTACAACATATCGGTTATCCAAAAGAATTCCGTTCTTCTCTATTGTTTTTCCATCATTTCTCCTTCTATATACTAGAAAGCCTTCTTCATCAATTATTGTTTCTTCATAAAATCTTTTTGGAAAATGTTTTGTACATTTACCATTTATCATGCACTATGATTTCGGTTTTCTAGATCCACATGGCCCATGCATCATAAATTGTTTTATAGCTTCATAAGCAACAAGATTCTCATCTGGATATGGTATCTCATCCATAAAGATACCATCAATGTCTATTGGACTTGGACACTTATCCTTTGGATCCAAGAATAGAAGAATATGTGCATGTGGGAGTCCTCTTTTTTGGAATTCAATTGTATACACAATTGCAATAACTCTTCCAAAATGAGATTTATGCCTCAAATCATGTAATAGGTCATCCAATTTTATCTTAAGAACCCTTGCTACAATATCTAGCCGATCCTCATATTTCAAGCCTTCTATAAATTCTAAGGAATGATTGATTTTTGGCCATTTTGGATTGCAAGTAAATGTAAGAAATAAATCTTGGTAACCAGCCCATCTACATATCGCCATTGCATCTTGATAATTTTGAACCATGTACCTTGGACTTCCAGTAAATGAGGATGGTAGGACTATTCATTTGGCTACAGTAACGGGATTTGTATCATCACGAAGAACGGCATCTTTTAAACCATAGTACAGCTCTGACCTTATTTTTTTTTTTATTGAATCTAACCCATTGTAGTCTTTCTTCTTTGATAAAAGTGTATGCATCCACTATATATTGTTGAAAAAGCCTTCTACCAAGCAATAGTGTCTTGCCCTCATGAAAGTGTTGTTGAAGCCTATAAGCATAGTATTCCCTCATTATTATTGATTCCCTTTTTCTAGAATTGCTCCCATTCAAATTCCTATAAGGTATACCAAGCATATACCTATCCTCACCATATGGAAAAAGTAATGGATATTGTAATGCCATAAAGCTTGGATGAGTTCCATTTATACGTTGAAATCCTAAACTTCGATTCTCAACAATAATATCTCTATCAGAACTTTCAATATTAAAATCTCCAACAATAAGAGCAGCTATCTCAGACGTTACAGGTAAGTCATATTGCCTTTCACCAGAATTGCGACTTCGTATTAAACGAATTCTGACATTATGTATATCTGATTCATCAAATCTATCCCTGACCATTCTAAAAAATTTAACTAATTGGTTGCACTGGTCTAACATTTCCATGAACCCGGTAACAATATTTGGATCCATATAATTTCTATCATCTTCGTGTATAACTGCATCAATTCTATTTTTAACTTCATTATCAGTTTCATAAATATAAAGCTGTGCATACTTAGGATTTTGGCCATGGACAGGAAGAAGTGATCCAATTCTATGATGAGTTTGACCATTTACACGAAACACATATGGACCAAAACCATTATTCACTGATCTATCAACATTACCGCCCAAAGAAGTGAAAGCAAAGAGAGAGTTGTAGATTCTTATCCCTAGTTGAAAGTTTATTGATCTCTAATCATTATTAATATCGAGTAAGTTTCCTAGAAAGGGTGGAGGTTCTTTCAATAGAGGGAGTTCAACTCTTCCTTCAGAACCGCACAAACTAAACTTCGGTTTTGCAGGCATTTTTGACTTTACAATTCTCTCTTCATACCAAAGTTGAGCTCCACAATGTTCACATACTATTGTTGGAGGTCCTAAATCCAATGGTTCTGTAAATTTTCCTATGACAACAAAAACAAAAATTCACTTTTTCTTCCTAATTTTAGAACTTCTTTGGAAGAACTAAAAAATGTAGCACTTACGTTGTTTTCTGCTTTCATCATTAATGTTATATTGTCTACGTCGAATACTCCCTTCAAATGGTTCGTCATCTCTTGTTCTTGTTTGGCCTCGGTTACATACTAATTATTAGGTTACATACTAATTATGAGTTTTTTAAAGAAAAATATTTTTTTAATATCTCAATATCATACCCCTTCTATTTCTCTTTTCAGATAAAATTAATCTTCGTCTCAATCTTGCATAGAAAGCAGACTCCATGCTTGGGGAATAAACTAAAATCAAAGCATTCACAAAATTTTAATTCATAAATATAACTATATAGCAAAAAAAAAAAAAAAAAAAAATGAAGAAAAATATAGCATTCACGTACTAACTTCAGAATTTTAAAATAAAATAAAAAATTGATTATTTGATAAAATACAAATTGTACATAGAAGTTATTAAAACGATGAAAATCTTGAGATGAAACAATTAAACCAAACACAAAACCAAGTTTGAGATAAACAAGAAACTTTAATTTAGGACACATGGCGTAAATTTGAAACTCTAATTTGAATTTCTCTCAACTTCATCTATTATTATAGACTAGTATGTAACTCCATACAAACGCAAGGATGCATTTAAAATTTTTAAAAAAATTATTATAAAAATATATTTAATTAGTCAAATTAATTATTTTTTTTTAAGCTTGTAACACATGCATTCATGCATACATAAAGATACATTTAAAATTAAACACAATTTTTATCATAAAATATAGATAACTAGTCAAATTATTTTTTTAAAGTAAACGTAATTAGTCACATATTAAAATTCTTACCTAAATTTAATACTACTTATAATCTTTTTTTTTTTCTAATTTTTAATAAGATAGAACGTATGGTGATTTTTGTTATGTGGTGATTTTCATTTTATTTATTTTTTGAGAAACATGTGGTGATTTTTTTTTTTTTTTTAACTTTATAGTTCATTAATATTAGATTCTTATTATTTTGCACTCATTAACTCACTTGATACAAAGATTAAAAAATTAAAGTCAACACATGGCACAAGCTTAAGTGGATAATTATGGTGTAGTTCTCACATAAATTTAGACACATGACACAAAATTGAATTATAATTTCAAATTCTAATTCAACTTTTTCTAAACTTTACCTATTAATATATATATATATACATGACTTATAAATTTGAATTTTTTTTAGTTATATGATTATATTTTTTATGGTTTATTATATTGGACTCTTCGTGTTCTACACTAAATTAATCAATTTGACACAAAAATTTAAAATTTTAGATTAGATGTGACACCTGGGACAAAATTAAACTCTAATTAAAATTTAATTTTTACACTAAATTAACTCACTTGGCACAAAATTCTAAAATTTAGATTAGATGAAACATGACTCAAAATTAGACTAATTGAATTCCAATTTGAAATTTAATTCGATTTTCTCTTTACTTTTCCTTTTATTATATATATATATATATATATATAGATATAGATAACCACAACATAACAGGTTGGATAAATAATAGAGATTTGAGTTGAAAAAATCATAGTTAATAATTATTTTTCCCTTTCTTTCTTTGATGAATTACTTATTAGATTTCCATTAATACTATTGCAGCCCAAGAACTAAACATGACACCCAACAATCTACACATTTAGTGATAAGATTAGCACTTTCTTTCCAGTCCAATTCCTCAAAACCATCACTAATGTAGTTATGTTCCTCGAGAAAAGCAACTTCACACCTACGCACACACTATCCCTTTGTTGGTAAAAAGTGAATGGAAGTTTAAAAAGCCAACCATTTGCATAAAAACAGATACGAAACTAGCTTAAACTAACTAAAAACCAAACTTTACCATACCAATATCTACTTATGTTCCAAACAAACTAACCCTTTGTTTGCAACAACAAAACAGAATCACTTAAAATCCAAACATTTTCACTAAACTCAGATTCTAAATTGCCTAAGAGGAACTTAAAATCCAAACTTTCTCATACCGGTAACAGATCATTACTTAAATTCCAGACAATCCCATCTCTCTCTACCACACTTATTGAACTTACATGAATCACATAAAAACTCTCTCTACCAAAAGCATGTTAGCAAAGCAAAGTAAAACAGTATATTACAAACATAACAAAACTACAACTTTTTTTTCCTGGTAAGTAAAAATCTTTATTTCAGAAACTTGACCAGTGTCATTACACACATTTATGTTGCCACATCAAGTAAACTCATTTCTTCATACAAGACACAACCTTGGAGATGAATCAAAATATTTGACACGAAACCTGTAAACATGATTAGATATCCACAAAGTCAAACAGACAAACAAAACCCAAAATCTTAAATAGAAATACTACCAAAGTTCTAAAATGACAAACTTGGCAAGAGAACCAATGCAATTGACACAAAAAGTTTAAATGCTATTACAAATTCATACCCATCAATCATCAAGAAGTACTCTTACCACAACAAAGCAAAATACCAAAAGGTATAACCTTGACAATTGAGACCAATATTAATTGACACAATAAAAGTAAAACCAACATTAGATATCCATGCCATGATGGTAAATTTAGTTCAATACTAAAAAAAAGAGCATTCATGATAAGTTCTAAAAGTAACTGAGTAAAGCAAGTAACTGAGTGCAAAATTATATGTGGTAAACAAAAAACAAATCATCCATGAGAACTCCCCAAAGTACTAAGTACAAAACATAATATCATCCACAATAACAATGATAAATGCCTAAAGTAACTGAAGTATGGCTGCACGCCTAGAGTCACGATAACAATGATAAATGCCTAAAGTAACTAAAGTCTAGCTGCATGCCTAGAGTCACTCCAAGTCCGGCTGCAAAATGGGAAAAAAACTGATATTAGAAAACATTAATAAATACAACAATAAACCAAAAAAAAAAAAAGCAAATAAAATGTGTAATAGGAAAATGAATATTTTTGTTAATAAGTGTGCAGTTGCGTCTAATTTGTTTGGCAAATCTCTAATTTTCACATACATACAAACATACATACATGCATGCATACATACATATATATATATATTGAGATATCTATGGTTAAAGAAAAATTACAGTCATGAATTGATGAAGACAAAGCTGGATTGAAGATGAAAGTTATGGTGTAGAACAAAAGTCCTTTTATGTTTACTTGTACATGACTAAAATGATAGGCTACAAGTCATTTTACTTATTATTATATAAGGACGGAGCTTTTGTAACTTAATTCATTATGTGAATATAGAAACCATTTCCAAAGTCTTGGTTCATCACCTTCAACTTATATGGTTTCCTCAAGCAAGTTTAGTATTGTATCAGAGCCTGACTAGCACAGCAAGCCTTGAATTCCTAATACAGCACCATATAAGTTGAAGGTGATACAGCACCATCACACAATACTACACCTATTTCAGCCTTTGCACCTCCACAAACACTTGCTACAAGTTTCTCTACCCCTTGTCAACTCTACCCACAACTTTAACCCAGCCCATACCTGAAACAAACACTGCCTTAGTTGAACCTACCTTCACAATTAGTACTTCCTTCCTTCCAAACAGATTCACTTCCTTCTAGTCAAACTATCCCTGCAAATTCACAACCTAATCAGCATACAATGGTCACTAGGTCCAAGGCTGGAGTACGCAAACCAAATCCAAAGAATGCTAATTTTCTTTACCCCACATGACATTCCTTCTGTACCAAAGTTGATTACAGCTGTCAAATGTCATGCTGGCTGGTCAGTTGCAATGACTGAAGAATTGGTTGCGCTTGCTAAAAATCAAACATGGACTCTTGTCCCATATCGTCCTAAGATGAATGTGGTGGGAAGTAAGTGGGTTTACAAAACAAAGTTACAGCCAACTCTTGATGGATTTGCTGTCTTTGGTACCAAGATAATGATTGTAGAGTTCACTTCCCCAAGCAATTTTCTAGATTGGAAAAAGGAACGGATAGCCTTAACTACATCACACCCCACTATATTCCAAGTCTTCTTAAGAAAATATGCAGAAAAACCATGTAGACCAGGGGTGTTTTCACTTCCAAGAGAGAACATAGACTTTTGAATTTTTATCTTAGTTACATCCTGCTGCAGAGAATATAGCAAGATTGAGAATATGAATGTGGATGATCAACTAATTTCTACCAATTTAATTCCCAAGTCAGTAAGTTGTGCCCTCCGGAAGATGAATCTCCAATGCATCTTTTTATTCACTGTGATTTTGCAAGAGCTCTATGGTTCACTAGTAATTGGGGTATTAGACCTGATCAACTAGCATTCTCATCCACAACCCAGCTCATTGAGTTCCTAATATCCCTTCCAATAGTAGAGTTCCAATCCCAGCAAGAGAGATCTTCTTTCCTCCTATATGGAACTCTAGTGCTAGAGGCTATTTGCACTACAAAACGCGGGGGTATAAGGCTACGTTTTTTTGGGCCGCGTTTGTAAAATCGCGGCCCCAGACATACTAAAGCCCCGTTTTAAAAACGGGGCCATAGAATGGGTCTAAAGCTGCGTAAGCCGCATTAGCTATGGCCGCGTTTAAAAAACGCGGCTATAGGACCTGCCTATTTTTTTTTTTTTTTTTAAATCTTAACTAAAGCCGTGTTTAAAAAATACAAGCCCAGCTTGCCTAAAGCCGCGTTTTATCATGCGGCTTTAAGTTTTGTCTGTAGCCGCGTGTATAAAACGCGGCTTTAGTTTTAGGAAGTGGCCCCGTTTATTAAACGCGGCCTCAGATGGCCCCTAAAGTGCCCGTTTGGTTGGGCGTTTTGAGCCCACTTTTACCAAATATGCGCATTTGCAAAATGCTGAAAAGTTATTTGCGTTTGGCTCAGCCAAAAACGCAACTTTTTGAAAAAAGTTGCGTTTTGAGCCAAGGCAAAAAACGGTCCGGGAACGCGCAACAAATATGCAGCAGCAGAGGTCCATAAACAAAATGAAACGCGCATTTTTATCCGTTAGCTCTTGCTGTTCACCAAATTACCCTTGCAGATGTATACCTTAGTTCTCACGCTTTCCCTTTTATTTCTCTCTTCTCTTCTCTGCTCTGCCATCAAGCACTGAGCTCTCTCACTCTCACGCTCATCTCTTCTCTGCCCTCTCCGTGGTAAGTCATCCAAGAACCCGGTCTACCACCACAATCAACAAAACCCATTTCAAACCCAACTCAAAATCAAACCCAAAATCCACAGAAAATTAACTCAAAATTAAACCATTAATTAAAAACCCATAACCCAAACCCAAAATCAAAATCAAATAAAAATACAAACCCAATGTTTCGATCATCTTCATCTTCATCATCATCATCATCATCATCATCATCATCTTCTCTAGAGGAAGTGAAAGAGCAGCTTTCGAATTGTCAAAAAAAAAAAAAAAAAAAAAAAAAAAGAGCTCAGCGGTGGAACAACGTTCTGGAGGAAAAGAGAAAGGGAAAAAGGAGAAAAGAAAAAGAGATGAAGAAAAAAGTGAAAGTGGAATGTTCTGGAGGCTAGGGAGTGGTAGGGAAAAAGGGAAAAGAAGGAAAAAGAAAAAGAAAAAGAAAAAAAAAAAAAAGAGAAGGCTACGTGGGTGGAGGAGAAAAAAAGAGGGAAAAAAAAAAGAAAAAAAAGAAGAAAAAAGGGAAAATGTTATCACAATATTTGTATAATATTTTCACAATAAATTTTAAAAGATAGGTTATTATTAGCTAATATTATTGAGAAAAAAATAATTTTTTTAGAAAGAGAAAAAAATAATTTTAATAGTACGTTAAAATTAAAATTTGTATTAATTTTTATCACAATATTTTTACAATAAATCTTAAATGGTAGGTTATTATTAGCTAATATTGGTGAGAAAAAAAATAATTTTTTTAGAAAGAGAAAAAAATAATTTTAATAATATGTTAAAATTAAAATCAGTATCAATTATCACAATAATTTTACAATATTTTCACAATAAATTTTAAGTGGTAGGTTATTATTAACTAATATTGATGAGAAAAAATTAATTTTTTAAAAATAGAAAAATTAATTTAAGTATATGAAGTAGTTGATTTAAGTATGAAATAAACTCACATAAAAAAAAAAAAAAGTAAGAAATAAACTCCCTTATATATACATTGTCCCTTTTGGTAATTTATCCCTTAAACTACCACTTTTATAAGTGTTAGCCAAACACTCAACTTTTTCAAAAAGCACTTTTTAACAGCTTTTACCAAACACTCAGCTTTTTAAAAATGTACTTTTTCATTATGCACTTTTTGAAAACTCCACTTTTTCATTATGCACTTTTACAAAAAGCTGAACCAAACTCACCCAAAGCCGCAGTTTAAAAACGGGGCTTCAGGAATTATATAAAAACTAAACTATAAACCTTTTCACCCCTTACCTCTCCTTTCACACATAGCCTCCATCGATCTGAAGCCCGATCTCAACCCATCACCTTCCATCAGAGCAGATCTTCCTTCATTCCCTCATCTCCTCCACCACCATCTCCGCTGACCTCCACCAGATCCCTCCCTCCGACACTCTCTTCCAAACCACCGGCGTCATTTCGATTCTTTCGATCCCTTCGCAATCATCGAACGCCACCGTGAGTCTCTCTCTCTCTCTCTCTCTCTCTCTCAATATATTTGGTTTCATTTTGTGTGTGTCTGTGTTTTTGGCTTTTTAGTTCATCATCTTTGCATTTGGGGATGTGGGTATTTCAAAAGTCAAAGCTTTTTTTAATTTTTGGTTTTGTTTGAGAGATTTGGGTGCGTGGGTTTCTGGGATTTGTTTATTAAGTGACCTGAACTAGTAACAGAAGAACTAAAATTTATTTAATCGACACAAATTGGGAATAAAATCCCTAGATTGCGGTTATCAGCAGATAATGGTGATTTTCGTTGTTGGGGTGAGGTGTTATTTTTGCGGAGAGAGGTCAAAGAATTTCATTGTGATGTTTAGGGTCTAAGATCTTCTTATGAGGGGGCTCTATTATGCAATCGGTTGTTATCCCTTTACTATCTTCTACAAACACATGTAAGTCACTTATCTTTTTCTTTTTCTTTTTTCATAAATGTAAGTTACGTTACTTAGCTATCCCTCTAGGAAGCTTAGAAACAATGAATTTAACCTTTGGTTTTGTTTTTTAAGATACAACGTTTATCCATTCCTCAATCAATCACGTAGGGAAACAGATAAATAAAAAATCAAAATATTATAATGCTTCATTGAAAATCAATCTGGGCCTGCACAGGGATGAGAAGTTGTTACTGTTGTGGTTTGGGTTTGGCAATTGGCAATAGCTCATTGTTATGTTTTATTTTAATGTTGATTTTGAAAATGCATAGAAGATGTTTGTGAAAATATGTGTTAGAAAAATTGAAATGATGTTACGCTTTTTCTATCTGTCCATGTTGTGCAGTCCCTTTCCCAGATGTTTATTTACTGTTTTTGACTAATATTTTCTTGGATTGATAGTGGTGGGTGATGAAGAGAGCTTGATTATGTATTTCTATGGGTTTTTGATTCAAAACTACTTATAATGTTATTTTTGTTTTTTGAGGTTTTGCTTTGTCTACATATGTGATTTGAGACTATCTGAATACATTGGGAGAAATACATGATTCTCTTTTTCTACCCACTGGACTTTACATTTGTTTGCCCCACAGGTTTGTTTGACACTAAAATAAATCTAAAAGTTTAAGCTTAGATATTAGTTGATGCTATAAAATGATCTTTTGTTCTCTTCATTTCCTCCTTGTTTGCAGAGAGCACTACTTTCAGTGACCGCCATGCAGAATTTGAGCAGCTAACTACAGATATATTGGGCGCTTCAGTTGGCAGTGTGGTAAGTTGTTTACTCCATTTAACTTGAGCACTGTTAAAGCTAGTGGCTGGCAAACCTTTTTTTCCCTGCTTAATAAGTGTGTAATGCGTTTGAATTCGAAAAATTGGTGTATATTTCAGTTTAGCAACAAATATTGGAAAAAAATTTCTACCAGATCAGTACACTTAGTTTGTTTATAGCAGTATAAGGTTTAGATTGTCAAACTGAATTAATCTATTGTCTTGTCAATGAAAACTTTTGAGACAGCTGATAGCTGCCATTTTAAAGGCTTTTTGTCTGAATAAAGTCATTATGTTTTCTTACTATATATTTTTTTTATTAGCTTACTGCTTTGCCTTATTTGGAAATTATTGGATTCATAAGTGGAAATTTAAAAGCATTAACGAATGCATAGATATAGGACAGTGTCTTTGATGATCAAGACTTAGTCTATGTAGTGCCTTAAAGGCTCTTGTAGTTATGTATTATGTAGTTCAGAATTAAGAGTATCTATCAAACTGTATAGCTGATTAAGTGTTTTATAGGTCTTAACTTTAGAGAAGAAGTACATGTATGATCTTCATGAATAATATTGAACTTGAGTTGGGACCTCTCTTTCTTTTTAAAACAAGAGAGAATTCCAAAACATAGGGTCACGTGAATTAACAACGCCCCATTCACAGAACAAATGTATTTTTGTCATTTCAGAAACCCATACATGAAGTCCACCAACAACGAAGTCCAATTACTCAGTCTATAGATTTTTTTCTTTGATACAGTACTATAGAAAGTGAATGAAGTAGAACTAAGGAGGCAACAACAAAAGACAACAAGAGTTACTACCACCCAGGCAGGGAATTCTCTTCGTATCAACCTTCCACAACCCATGAAACTTGAATTTTCAAGGTTTAAGGTGGAAGTACCTGCTGGATGGGTGTAAAAAGCTACCCAATACTTCCAACTACTATCATACTCCAACCAATGTGAAGATTTTGATGGTCTTTTTCCACAAGGATGGGGAAGTTAGGAGTCTCTAATTAATTGAACCCATACTTATTGGTATAGCTAAGATTAGGACTTTGACATGCATCATGATGATTCATGCATGTCTACATCCAAAATGTTTTTAGTGTTTGAGTCTGATAAAACTTCATGCCTACCCTAAAAGAATCTCTTACAAAAGCTCCAGCGCCCTAAAGAAGCAGAAACACATGCCTCTCAAAGGACCTATTACAACCCTTTAAGAAATAATAAAAGGACTAGTGTATCATTGCACTGTTCCACCAAGCAAGCCAGTAGTGTATTGATGACATTGATTGAAATGCCAATATATCAATAGAAAGACTTGTATTATTTTACTACATAGACCAGGAACAAGAAAATGGGCATAATCAAAGACGTCTCCCCTAAAGGCCTTATCATCATTCTTAAACCTTAAAAGGGGTTGAATGAAGTGGGTCAGTTCTCTCTGACTAGGAATCCCACCATTTTAAAAGTGGAACCCAATCATATTATACAATCAAATATAATGACCATTTTCATAGGATTTCCAATAAATATTAAATAAAGGCATTTCCTTTTTTTATAAGGGCAACTGAAAGTATAAGACTCCTTTCCACTAAATAGAATTGTAATGATGAATGTATAAATTAAAAAAATTAGAGAATTAACTACTGATGGTACCATAATTGACTCTCTCTCTCATATTAGTGAGAATGTATAATTATTTTTAATATAATTATTAGGCTTTATTGTGTAAATCATAATCACTTTTTCTTTTCACTTTTAATGAACTATTTACTTATCAAAAAATAAAAAGATTATTGAATAATGATGTTAACTGTTTGAATGAAAACCCACCTTTTTTTTTTACTTTTTAAATCTTGACAAAGGCTACTACTCTTCCTTCTAAGTGTTTTTTTTTTTTAATATATTTTCTTATTTTTTGGTCAACTGCGACACTGCAATGGGAGAGAACAATTCCCATATAGCCACAGTAGCAAGAGATTGGAGAGGAGCAATAGTTTTCACTCTGTCAAAGCGAGTAGAAACCACTGTTCCTGTCCAAGCGGAAGCTGAAGCAATCAACTGGGCTACTCAGCTTGCTGTCGACCAGAGTATTAATTGCGTGACAATTGAAAGTGACTCAAAGATTTCAGTAAATGCTCTTATATAACCAGGCAGCTCAGACACATGGAGAATTTCTGCTCTTTGATAAGATACCTCAGACTGGCAGCATTAATACCAAACAGCGGATTTAGTTGGATTCCTAGGGAAGCTAATGTTGCGGCCCACACCATAGCATCTTGGTCTCTATGTAACAGACTAGCTAACTCCTTTGGTTTAGGTTCTGCTCCTCAATCCTTTTGTAATGTCATATTGTTGGTGCAAGCCAATATTTTGTGATTGATCTGTTTCTTTCTCAATAAAATTCCTTTGCCAATGATCAAAAAAAAAAAAAAAAAAACCCAAATTCTACCCAAATCATTACTAGAGTAAGCTTTCTCTTACACCCATCCAGGAAATGACATTTCCAGAAGAGTGCTACCAACTTCTCCCCTAAATTTGGTCTCCACAAGGCAAACAACATCAAGATGTAATTTCCTAATTTTAACCTTAACCTCATTATGCATTACGATAAGTGCGACTGCATTCGATTACTAATCTGAAATAAATCAACTAATGAGGTCCCCTTTACCTATCAATCCCCCTTACTCACAAATATCACTTCATACACACAACAACAAAATTACATACACATATATATACACACATACTAATAAATCCAAACAACAAAAATACCAAAACAATCACAACTATCACTTCAAACACACAACAACCAAATTGCATACACATATATAGGCATACATTCTAATGAATCCAAACAACAAAAATATCAAAATCATACCACAAGAAGAGGCTCATTACTCAGCAGCAACGTTGACTTGCAAGAAAAGCCCAATTAGCATTAGACAAAGGCAAAAGGCAAAAAAACAAAAAGAACGAGTAGGGAAATTAAAGAAACAACCAAAAAAAAAAATACAAAAAAAAAACTGCTGAACAGGAAATGGCCTAGAACAGACACGACAAATGTCCGCTCGGTCAACTCGATGAGCAAACGTGCCGCAGCTTATGCATCGCCTCCCTGTCGCATCATGATCAACATGCACAAGATCCTTGTGCTCAGCAAGTGAGGCCTGACACGAGTGTGGAGTGCCACAAACGTCACAATCAAACTGCACAGATCCGATCGGTGGACTCTACGTCCATGATTCGTCAAGCAATTGACGCTTCTGCAGAAATGCAAACATCGGTGACAGAAATTCACGTCTCTGTGATCGGGATGATGATCAGCAACGCTGCGCTTCTTCTACTTAGCCATCTCAGATCTCCCTCTTGCTTTCTCTCTCGCGCTCTCTCTCTTGTGTTGCTATGTCTACGCGTTTGTGCCGTTTTCTTTAAATAGGTGGCGCGATCTAGAATTGTAATGAAAAGGCATTACTTAGAGTGATCGGATTTAAATGAAATACTAATAGCATTCACAGCAGTGGAGTTAAAAATTTAGCTTTTTAGCTCTATTAAAAGTTACTTTTTTTATTTTACCTACACACATGGTGCAACAGTGGATCTATTTTAGCTTTTAACATAATAAAATAATATAAATATCACAATAAAATAATATATCAACTACAATAAAATAATATATCTACTACAATAAATAACAATCAACCACCTGCAACCACCATCACTACCGCCGCCACTGCCGTCGCCAATGACTCTTCTACTGCCACCGTTGCTACTATTGCCATTGACTCTTCCACCACGGCCTCCACCACATGATAGCAAATAATTATCTAGTATAAACAAGTGATTTTTTTAACCCCAAATTGTACTTATACATTTTTTTTTACTAAAACAATTTTTCAATCATCATGATAGTCTATTATAGTCTTAGTTGTCCTAAAGCAATCTTGGAACAATGTAAACTATGAAATGCAGGAACTTTATAAGAAAACATATAAAATAGAACACATATTATAGCAAGAACAATGTAGTCCATACATTACTCACATACATAACTCAAACCAAATTACAATAAAACTCACATACTCACACAGTTCCTATGACTCATGCTTCTCAACATACAAAAAAGAAAGTTCCTACGACTCGCCTTGCAATTGCCATAAATGTTCAATAAGGTCTGACTGGAGTTGAAAATGAATTTTTCGGTCTCTAATGCGTCCATGCCTCTCAATGTATGACATAAATCCATTACTTTATTCACGTAACACTTACAAAGGAGGATTATCAGCTCTATCAATTTGTTCATAATCCAAGTCTACCACTTCATTATCATCCCGCTCATCTTCAACAATCATGTTATGGAGAATTGTGCACGCTTTCATGATCTTTTGGAGTGTTTCAAGATGGAAAAATTGTGCAGGTCCACGGACAATTGCGAAACGTGCTTAAAGCACTCCAAATGCACGCTCAACATCCTTTCTACACGCCTCTTAGGCTGCTGCAAATAATTTATACTTCTGTCCTTGTAGAGCTGGGATTGTTTTCACAAATGTTGCCCACTTTTGATATATGCCATCAGAAAGGTAATATCCCATTCTGTAGTCATAACCATTGATTGAGTAATGTACTGCAGGAGCAAGTCCTTCAGCAAGTTCATTAAATACATGAGACCGCTCTAACACATTAATGTCATTATTTGACCTAGGTAACCCAAAAAATGCATATCATATCCAAAGATCATATGATGCTATTACCTCCAAAATAATAGTATGCTCATGAATATGACCACAATATTGACATTTCCATGCAAATGGACAATTTTTCCACTTCCAATGCATGCAATCAATCGAACCTAACATACCTAGAAAACCTTGTCATTCGCCATGAGCTAACAGTCTAGCAATGTCTTCATTGTTTGGCTTTCTCAATTATTCCTTAGAGAAAACATCAATTACCGCAGTAACAAATTTTTTCAAACTTTCTAATGCAGTAGTTTCTCCAATCCGCACATATTCATCTATCAAATCACACGATACTCCATATGCAAGCATTCTAAGTACAGCAATTATCTTTTGTAATGAAGATAAACCAAGTTTGTTGGCACTATTTCTTTTTTGGACAAAGTAAGAGTCATGAGCTTCTACCTTAGATTGAATACGGAGAAAAAGAGAACTGTTCATCCGAAATCTCCTACGAAATAAAGTAGGTGGATATACTGGTGTGGGAGCAAAATAATCAAGAAAAAGCCTCTCATGGCCTGCCAAATGATTACGTCAGATAGAACGTCGACGTTTAGGTTGTGATGTTTCCATGACAAGTTCTTCGATTATCTTATCTTCATCTGAGTCATCAAAAAGGAACTTGCGAACCAAATAGTGATTCATGGATGCAACCTTCAAGACAATTGGAAAGCAATTATTACTATAGATGCAAGATTAAAGTCAAGTGACATAAGCCACAACAAAATGAATATAACCAATTCACGCACAAGTCACAGTACAAACACAATTTTGTGCTTATCCTCAAGCATTTATCAAATATAAGTATATAACCAAAAAATAAAAATTCCTCTCAATAGGACCAAGAAACTAATAAATGGTAAAAAAAAATAGATTCGCTTTAAAAAGATAAGTAAAATAAGAAATACTATGAATGCTCATTGTTCATAGATTTATTCTAAGACCTATCATCTCAAAACCAAGCATATGATACTAGGAATGTTCAATGAATAGAAATAATTAGATCAAAGACACTCATAATGGCTGTAACAGCAAGATATATAATAGTTTCATTTTTCAGTCTACAAAGAAATTATATCAATGCCTATCACAAGACTGAATGGAACTTAACAAAAGATAAAAAAGATTGCACTTCAAAGTCTTTGTTAGATTGCACTTCAAGTCACAACACAAACACATACATCTACTTTAAGATTAAAGTCAAGTGACATAAGCCATTACAAAATACATAAAGTTACTACCAAAATACATAAAGGCCTACATAAGCCACTACAAAATACATAAAAGCCTAAGCTACATCCAAAATGCAATTAGCCCCATTAATTACGAAAACTTCGTCTTGCCATGATTTCCTCTTGGAGTTATTCATAAAAAGCTTTTTGTGCTCCGGTCAAGCCACTTATATCTTTCATCATGATTCTCTCCTCCTCTAACCTTTCTGTCATCTCAAATTTTTTCTTCTCAATCATGACTTTTTCCTTCTCAATCTTAAGTTTTTCTTCATTTCTTTCCTTCTCAACCGCAAGTTTTTCCCTCTCAATAGACATTTTCTCCTCTTCCAATCGAGTTACATCCTCAATCAATTTCAATTTCTTGGTCAAATATTCCCCTACATCTTTTCCGATGGCTTTGTTCTTTTGGATGGCCTTTTCAGCCTTCCTACCAATAGGTCTCTCAAAATTGGAAGAGTCACCAAGTTCGGACCCACAATCCCCTTCGCCAATAGATATTGACTCCGGAGTTGGAGGCATGAATGATCTTGATTTAGCACTGCTAAGATCAGAAAACTTTGGTTGGTCCTTTAACATGAGCCAACAATGGTCAAGAAGAAAGGGTTTCTTGTGCTTCTCTAAATACAAAGCCTTCGCATCGGTAATCTAAAAAAATTAAAAGAAATATAACATGATTAATATCTTCAAACTATTGGTGAATGGACATGTTAACACTATTGCAATATAATTTATACCTTATCTTCTTCGGTTGTACCACTTTGATGAAGTGCATTAACTTGAGTCATACACCCAGCAAACTTATTTGCCTTTTCACTAATCGCTCCCAAACGACTTATCAAGGAGATAACAGTACGTGTGGTACCGGATGTATTGTACTACTTGAAGTATTCCCAAACTTTTTTACGAAATATATTTTGTGTTTGTTCATTACTATTTATGGCATCCACACTAGTATTGAGCCATGCTACCACTAGGAGTTTATCTTCTTCTACACTAAAGTTAGTGCCCGTTTTCCTTTTGTAGAAGAGGCATTTTCAACTTGAGGTTGAGGTGGAGGTGGAGAATCAGAAACTGACAAAGGAGTATTTTGAAACATTCCCAAAAATTGTGAGTCAATTTCTATATCCCCATTCATGATACCCGTAAAATATGGTAGGTCTCTACGTAACTCAGTGTCTTTACGTGACTCCATAAAATTAGAAAAAAAAAATATGTAAACTTCCCTGCACACAGAAAATTCCCAAACTAACATTTATATCAAAACTAAAAATACTTAGAATTATAACAATAGAACATGATTATGCATAAATTCTTAATTTGACATGTAGCTTAATCCCACTAATAAAGAAAACACCAAATTCATTTTTGAGCATCTCAAAACCAAACTAACAATTTCTCATTAAAATGACCACAAGAAATGTGTGCTTTGTTTCTAGTTTTGTGCAACAAAACATATCCAAAAAAATCCACCCAAATCAGATGTGAAACATTAAAAGCCCAACAAAATCCACATCACAAACCATCTTAATAACTCTACTCCATACTCACACTCACACTTACCAAACCATAATCATCATCAATCTACCAAAATCAAATATGGAACATTAAGAATCCTAAAAAAACTATTGTATTCATACATTTCCAGCAACTCAAAACAGCTAATACAAAGCAAAATGAAATCTCATAACATAAAATCACCAAGCCAATAATCCAAAACAACAATAAAAAATCATATATCAAAAATCAAAAACAGAGACGTCCACATGAAGTGGATCCAAATCAAAAACCCAAAGTGGATCGGCGGAAGAGGATGTTATACCCAAATCAAAAACCCAAAGCATTCACATGAAGAAGATAGAGACAGCTGACCTAAAGTGCATCAGCGGAAGAAAAGTGCATCTGAGGCAGATCAACGGCGTGGGTCTGAACTTGACGATGGTGGCGCCGTTGACGATGGTCGGGCCAACGACGTTGAGAGAGTGAGCTTGAGAGACCGGAGTGAACTTGACAATGGCGGCAATGTTGACGATGGTCGGGTCGGCGACATTGAGAGAATGAGCTTGAGAGGCTTGAGATGAGAGATGACAGTGAACGAGAGAGAGTGAATGAGACCAGATTTGATAAAATGAAAAAAAAAAAAAAAAAAAAAGTTGTACAAGAGTAAGCTTGACGATGGTCGGGTTGACGAATGAGATGAGAGATGATAGTGAGCTTGAGAGGCTTGAGATGAGAGATGACAGTGAACGAGAGTGAGTGAATGAGAGTGAATGAGTGCTCTAACCGGATTTGAAAAAAAAAAAAAAAAAAAAAAAAAAAGTTATATCAGCTAAATAATTTTTTTTTGCTCCAAACTACAATGCCCATCTATAGATAGATGTGCATTGTAGCAATTCATCTAAAATTTTTAACTATTGCTCCACTGCTATAGGGGTGTTTTTTGTGTTTTGGTGGAGCTAAAATACCAATATAGCTATTTAGCTCCACTGCTGCAAATGCTCTTAATTAAGTAGAGTCAAAAGTAAAAGCACTTAACACGAGTAATTAATTAGAGTGAAAAGAAACTGTGTTAATTAATATGATATGGCAGTCAAGTTAACAAGACCAGCTGTTTCACTCAAGAAGTAATCACAACCAATAATAAAAAGTCACCTATTAAAATAAGGACAAAATGCAAAATGCACCTCTAAATTTTACCATTTTTTATTTCAGTCCTATAAATTTGTGTTTTATCATTTTAGTCCTCTAAGTTTCATTTCTTAAGTCTTATATTAATGTATCGTTAGTTTTTTTGCCATTAACTTTTAATTTTTTATATTTAATTTTCATATTTTTTTAATTTTAGAAAAACGTTAATTAAAAAATAAAAAAATGATAGAAAAGCAATTAGAGTAATGTTCTCTCCCACACTTGAATAACAAAAATGAAATCCCACCTTAATCTAAGAAATCGAGAATGGGAAAGAGAAGGACGAGAGACAATGAGAGATCTAGAGGGGAAAAGAGAAAAAAAAAAAAACAATGGTGACAAAAGTGAATTCATAAATAAATCATCCATGTCAAATTTAATTTTCGTTGCATTTAGTTATTTGGTGATTTATTTGTGCTACCACACATATTGCATGTAATTGAATTTAATTAATTAACTTAGCTAATTAATTGGTTAATTTACCTAAGGAGTCAATACATTTTTGGCCTATCAAGTAGTATCAGAGCAAGCACACTCTGATTAGGGTTGATCTTTTTTGTGTGATCCATTGACCCCTGTTTGTCATGGATAGAGGACAATCTTTAATTGTCCCTCCTTTATTTGATGGCATTAACTATGCATACTGAAAAGTACATATGAAAGCTTTCTTGCAGTCTTTAGATGAAAAAGTATGGCAAGCTATAGAGATTGGCTGGACTAAGCCAAAGAAAGCACCGGCTAATTAGGATGATGCCAAGATCAAAGCGGCAAACTTCAACAGCAAAGCATTGAATGCTTTATTTAGTGCGGTCACTAATGAGGAGTTCAAGAAGATATCCTCAACTGAAATTGCTAAGGAAGCATGCACTATCCTCCAGACAACCTATAAAGGGACTAAGGTTGTCAAGGATTCAAAGCTTGAAAGGCTCACCATGAGTTTTGAAGAAATTAAGATGGAGGAGGATGAGTCGTTTGATGAGTTCTATGCCAAGTTGAAGGACATAGTAAACTCTGCATTTAATCTTGGGGAAACCATTCTAGAACCCAAGATTATAAGAAAGGTGCTCAAATCTCTTCTGGAGAGATTCCATGCCAAAATCACTGCCATTGAGGAATCAAAGGACATTGACCAAAATCCTTTGATAGAGCTGGTTAGCAACTTGCAAACCTACAAATTAGGTTTGACTAGTAATAAGCCAAGAATGTATTGACTAAGCCTGTACACGATGCGATGCTCAGGTTATTAGGGGTATTTTTGCACCACACCTGTAAGGTGTGGTTTTCCCTCATACTTGCCCGCACCTCACTAGTGGATGGTAGGAACCAGTCTACAAAAGGTGTGGTGCACTATATCGGTTCGGTGCGGTTAGTTCGGTTAATTCTCTATTTTCTCAAGAACTAAACACAGTGTAATTAGCATCCCAAAACAACATCATAATCATTGAAAAACCTATATATTCTAATATAAAAAAAAAATAAATAAAAACCAAAAACAAAAAAAAAAAAAAAAAAAAACAAAAAACAAAAACAAAAACAAAAAACAAAAAACAAAAAAAAAAAAACAAAAACAAAAACAAAACAAAACAAAAGAAAACAAACAACTACAAAGAAATTCTCAATCTTTCTCTAAAAAATATCACATTTCAAATCACAAAAAATCCAAATGAAAACACTAAACCAGACCTATAAAATATAAAACAAAACCATTGAAAATAAAATAAACACAAACTTGGTACAAATCATTGCGAGCGAAAAATCCAAAGTCAAAACCTCCACTAGCAAAACCTGACAATGTCGTGACAAAAAGAGAGGAGAGGGTGAACTCCTAGAACGGTGGCATCAAGCGGTGGTGTACGAGGGGTGAGCGCAGCAAGCGGCAAAAGGCAGAAGTTGAGGGGAGAGAGAGAGAGAGAGAGAGTTGTTGGGAGTTTGGGACTAGGAGAGGGAGACTGACCTGAGAGATAGCAAGGGTGTGAGTAAATAAAGCTAGGGTTCAAAATTGAAACTACGTCGTTTGGGTCTTTATTTTTTAATCCAATTATAAAACGACATCATTTTGGAACTGATATTAAAATTAATATGAGGTTCAAAATCATTTTAGCGTATATATAAATAACTAATAATAAAAACCCTAACATTTTTTATGACCCACACACCCAGGCAGCCGTTCTTTTCTTCTTCAACCTTACCTCTCTCGCATGCCATCTCTAAGTTCTCTTCTCTCTATGAAGCATAAAACTATATACACATATGTTAAATTGTGGTGTGTGTATATATATATATATATATACCGGTGTGATGCGGTTTCTCATCGGAGTGTAAAAGAACCACCGCTCGCCGCACCGTCTATCTTCAGTATGCTTAGATTGTCACCGACCACTGTACTAGACACCTGCGGTAGTGCTGTGCAGCGGTCAGATCGGTTTGGCACCGGTCGGTTTCATCGGTGCCGATCAAATCCTGAATAGGCCTAGTATTGACCCCTTTGGTAAATTAACCAATTAATTAGCCAAATGAATTAATTAAGTCAATTAACATGCAATATGTGTGATAGCACAAACAAATCACCAACCAAGATAAATGTAGTGGAAAATAAATTTGACATGGGTAATTTATTTACGAATGGGAAAAACCACCGAGGCAAAACCCCACCGGGTGAATTTAAAGTCACACTCTTGAGAATCCACTATTATGAAAATAAGCGGTTACAAGTAAAGGAATCGTAGTACCTTATACTAACCTACAATTGAACCCTTACCCCAGTACATAATTGGACTTGTAATGTAGTGACAATCTCTCCTTTCAATGCACGGCTCTAAGTACGTGACTAACCAATCAATGCACGGACCCAAGTACATGACTAACACACCAACTTGAGAAGGATGTTTGCTGCAAAGTACTTCAGTTCATCCACACGATGAAGATTAAGAAGCTCCTTAGTCACAAAACCCTACAACGTACAAACGCAGCAGCTTCTTCAAAAGAAAGATGAACTAGGGAAAATTGTCTCCAGTCACAATATGCATGCAACAACAAGTGCAACAACCTTATGACGGCCTTTAAAATAATCCTTATATATGTCTAGGGTTGTGAGAAAAGAAAACCTAAACACATAGCTTGGATATGTGTGAAAATCAGATCTAGAAATCTAAATTTCGTAATTCTCGATAGATACAACTGTTGAGCTATTTGTCGAGTTTCGAATAATTAAACATCAATAGATACATCTATCGAGCTAGCTGTCAAGCTTTAATGAACAACACTTCTTCACTTGATTCTTGGACAAATTTGCATGGCTTCAATACTTGGACTTGAACTCTTGTTCCTTGAAGTATTAAACACATCCTAAATCTACCCAATTACAAGTAAAGTGTGTTTTGTCAAAGGATTAGCCAATTCTAAATGATATGTGTTCATAACATGTTCCACATATGTCTTAACAATCTCCCCCTTTTGACAATCCATGACAAAACCACAACACACAAATGAAATATGAAAGAAGTCATAAATCACTCAACTCATAATCAATTGTTGAATACAATAAAATCTAATCCTAACACAAACTCTTGAAAAACTTTGCAAGAAGAGAGTTCATGGCATGATAAACTTTGACAACTTGTATTTCTGAAACACTTTAAACAAAACTCATCAAGGCATCTTAGTATGAAACAGAAATAAAAGATTGCATACAATAATAAGAAACATGTGTATAAAGAGAGAAAATAAACAACACATGGAGAGATAGGTGAAATCTGATAACAACATCATCAAATATATATATATCAATGATAAATACAATGTTTGTTATCACTAAATGGTCACAAGACCGATGTACAAAAAACAATGTATCTAAAAGAGAAAGAAAAAAAAAGATACAAAAATCCTCACTACATCCCTCATATACAAAGACACTCCCCCTGTTAACAAGTCATATACTAACTCTCCCCCTAAGTACATGACTACTCTCATACTCAAAACTACTCCCCTTTTTTGTCACAAATGACAAAGGGCAAGTCACTGAGAGGTAATCATCTCATCATCACCGGAAGAGCTAGCATCCTCATCCTCATCATCATCATCATCACCGGAGCCAGCATCATTGCCCTCGTCCTTGGAAGCCTGTGGAGATGGAGAGGGAGACGTGGTGAAACCACCTATGACAGCCTGTCGTCGTGCAATACGACTAACACGGGTGTTCACCTAACATAACTCATCACTGAGAGTGTCAAGGCAAGCATCCATGCACTCAAGCTGTGCCATGATGGCCTCGAGAGTCACGCCACCGCTCGATGAAGGAGCGGATGTGGAAGGAGTAGAACGGGCTGGAGGAGTTGCCGTCTCAGTTCGTGGTCGCTTTTGTCGAAGCTAGTCCTCGCTCCGTCTAACAGACACTGCGCTAATGGCACCCATGCTGCTAAAATAAGAAGACTCAGTATAAGAAACAAAGGCATGGCGAATGATCCTCGTGATAGCAAAAGGAAAAATAAACTTATCACGGGTTGTCGTATCCTTATAGACATCTATAAGGAGGAGTATGAAATGAAAGGGAAAGTCAATGGTAAGGTCCTCAATGAGGGATAACAAAAAGCAAGCATGAGGCTCAATAATAGAATTATAGCGAGACAAGGGATGTAAGACAAATGTCATCACCATATTCAGGAACTTTAGATCTTTTGCAAAGCCCAAGCAAGGGGTGTTTTGACGATCACCCCAATATAAAGGTGTCTCACAAAAGAGAGACAGAAGACATAGTCTTCAAATGAGGATAGCCGAGGTAATCAGGATGCGATACCCTCAGGACACGTTGCACATCGGAGATAAGCTCTAGAGTTACTACTATACGAATACCTCGAACAGTAGTAAGGAAACGAGGTATGGAATAATCGAATCCGTGCATATTGGAGTAAAACTCGGACAACTCACCGGGATATCACAAAGAGACTCCTATCCCCGCCTATGAATGATAGTCGGTAGATCAGTATCGAAGAAGTCCGATAGGATAACGTGGCATTCTGAATGAATGCCACTTTTGGAGAAGTTCTCTGAGAAGTCCTGACGGGCCTTCTCATCACGGAGCCTGACATGGAGTGGAGAAGGTCAGAAAAAGATGATGCCCCAGAACGAAGTGGGTTCTAGGACGGAGCGAATTTGCACTTGGGTGCCATTCGTAGACTATCCAAGAGAGAGAAAGAAGGAAGGAGATGAGTAGAAAAGCACCAATCAACAAATATACCAAAAAAAGAAGAAAAGAATGGTACGTATGCATGAAAAATGCATGATCATGTGACGTGTAACAAGAATATCATCATAGGCTTAGCCCAATCCAAACCTACCAGCACACAAGATTCCAACATAGAAAAACACACATCTATATGCATGAAACATTGTTAAAAATGAAATGAACTACAATGCATGAGCATATAACATCATAAAAGCAAAACCCAACCCAAAAATTTCACAAAAAAACTCAACAACTTTCAAAAACCCCAAAAATTTTCAAAATCCCAAAACCTAGGTCTAAATGTATGAAATGCATGAAGAAAGAGAGAAAACAAGATCATACCAGTGAAGAAAGGATCACTCTAGGCTGAAAATCAACTGGGTCTGAGGTTTAGAGAGAGAGAGAGAGAGAGAGAGAGAGAGAGAGAGAAGTGTTTGGAAGGTGAAAAGACAGGTTTCTATCGAAAGGGATCGAGGAAAGTGAAATTTGAAATCGCATTGGATCTATTTAGAAAACGCATCTCGATGGATCGAGAGCTATCGAGAATCTATCAAGCACTAATTCTCAACAAATAAATTTGTCGAGGTGCTGTCGAGAATCTGTCGACGGCAAAAAAACCTCGATGGATTAAGAAGCTATCGAGAGTCTATCGGATAGACAGAAACTTTCTTGATGGATCAAAAATCTGTGGAAAAGCTATCAAGACAAATTCTAGAAAGCTTCGATGGATCAAAGATGCATTAAGATCTTTCGAGAAAAGCAGTCCAATGGTCTCGATAAATAGCCATCTATTGAGATTTGTCGAGAAGCTATCGAGTTTGGTGAAAAACAGCATTTTAAAAAGGAGAAAAGCACACAAATGAATGCAATCAAGTAAGCTAATCAACCAAAGATTCAAATAGCATTTTAAGCTTCCAAAAACATCTCTCAACCAAAAAAAAAAAATGTAAAGCATTTAGATCCAAAATACATACACACTAAACAAGTCTAACCAATTTTATATTTCAAAAATAAGTCAAGACAGTTTAGTGAGCATACATTAACACATGTATTTCTTGTGATGACCAAATTACATTGTACCTACATATGTATCAAAAGTAGCAAAGAGTTTTGCGTGTTATGTGTGAAAACATCACAAGGTTGCATAAGTGTCTACATGTTATGATGATTTGAGATATGAGAAAATTAATTTAACTCACACACAATCATAAATGCTTGATGGGGACTATCACCTTCGAGGTATATCCTATAACTCCCACATCTCCTAGAAACACGCTTGCAACCATATTTAAAAGAATTTTGATTCCTTTCTGCTTTTGATTTTTCTTTGCATATTTTTTTCTTTTGAGTATATCATTCATGGGCATAGAAGAGAAAGAATAATATACCCAATTATATTAAGCTTTGACATTGCACTTTTGCTATGTCAAAGCATACATATGTCATTTCATGATTGGCAGGCAACAGTGGTGAGATGGTTATTTATGCCTTTCCCTTAGGATTTTTTAGTCCTTCTCATTAAAAATAATGATATGAGTGTTAAGTGCAAAAGATTACTTAAACTTACTCATCACAAACACAAGCAATGAAGCTCACTTGCTTAGTCGTGCATAGAGGTGCTCATATAAGCTATAAAAGATACAAAATTTAGAAAATTTTGTTTCAAGGCCATCCAAGGTACATAAGTACCAAAGTACACAAAACACACACTGTTTTTGTATTTTTCTTATTTTTCAATTTTTTTAAATTTTACAAAAAAGCAAAAGTAAAGCAAAAACTAAAAACACACAAATAAAAACGTATTAACAAAGCATAGCATAAAACTAGACTAACTTAAAAACAAGAAAGCAAAACACACAAGTAATGCATAAAAAAAAAGATGGAGAGAGGAAAAAGTGACTAAATCACTTGGAGCCTTTTTCCTTCCACACCTTGGAAGAACCTTTCCATTTAGCAAACCCTTGATCCGATGGTGAGGGGGAAAAATTGAAATTGTTCAAGTTTGAAAGGAACATAAGGGCTTTGAGAAGGTCCCCAAGAGGAGCAAAAGATAATGGAAACTGATTTTGATTTCCAGATGAGATCATACTGTTGCTTTGTTGAGTGGCTAACCACTTGTAGCAATTAGGTTGAGTATGTCCAGTAGCTCCACGGTGATGACAGAGATGCTACTTCTTTTGTTTCGACTTTTGGTTATTGCCTTTCTTAACCCTAGGGTTTTTAGTCTCTATCTTTTCTAGCTTAGGAGGTGCTCCTAAGATAGATTTACCCTTGTCTATGTTCTCACTAGCTAAAACAGTTTTCACATCATTGTTCTCAGAATCAAAAATATTAGCAAGTGAAACAAACACAGTAGTACTAGAAGAAGCAATATTAGAGAAAGAGAAATCATACCCCAAACTGGTTCAATTAGAAGCAGATTTCTAAAAGCTAAGCATCTCATCAAGCTTTGCACTCGAAGTCCTTTCCAACTGAGCTCTGATTTGAAACAGCTCCGCTTCAAGCTTCTTGGTCCTCTTAGCCAAGAAATTGTTCTCAAACCACAGGGCTCCAATGGTCTGATAAGCTTCATCAAACTTTGTGGAGATTTCTTCTCATTCAAATTCCACATCACTTAGCTTCTTCATAGCCAGCCTATACAATTTCTCATGCTTTTTAGAGACCTTGTATAATTTTGCATAGGTTGTATGAATGTCATCCTGTTCATCCATATTCTCAAACTTAGACTCCACCAAGTCCTCTTCTTCATCCACTTCTTCAACAATCCCCTTAGTAGGATTCACAATGGCTATGAAGGCATTCAAGATTCTTTCGTCATCATTATCTAAATCATCCTTAGGCTTGGTGTCACTCAAGGTAGTAGCCAGGGCTTTGCTTTTCCCAATGGTCTTAAGATAAGTTGGACATTTTTAGTCTAAAACACTTTGGTCTGGAGGAAACAATGTACTAACCGCCTTCCTTAGCATCCTTCTTTCCTCTGTCTTGGTTCTTGAGCTGAGATGAACTGGGCTACTTGTGATCTTTATCAAATCCTTTTGCATTGGCATTCTACATGAAATTTTTGAACTGTCTTGTGATATAGGATTTTATCTTAGAATCCTCATCATCAGAAGACTCATCAGTATCACTGCTTTTGGCCTTCAGTGCCATGTTCTTGTTCTTGATTGATTTCCTAATCCTAGACAAATCCAATTCATAAGTCTGCAAGTTGCCAACCAGCTCTGTCAAAGGAATTTGTTCAATGTCCTTTGATTCCTCAATGGTGGTGATCTTGGCATGAAATCTCTCAAGTAGAGATCTGAGCACCTTTTTGACGATCTTGGGTTCGGGAATGGTTTCCTTAAGATTAAAGGTAGAGTTTACTATGTCCTTAAGCTTGGCATAGAACGCATCAAATGACTCATCCTTCTCCATCTTAATCTCTTCAAAGCTCATGGTAAGCTTTTGAAGTTTTGAATCCTTGACAGCCTTAATTCCTTCATAGGTTGTCTAGAAGATAGTCCATGCTTCCTTCACAGTTTTAGTGGAGGATATCTTCTTGAATTCCTAATTGGTGACTCTACTGAATAAGGCATTCAACGCTTGGTTGTTGAAGTTTGTCACTTTGATCTTAGCATCATCCTAATCAATCGACGTTTCCTTTGGCTTGGTCCAGCCTATCTCCACAGCTTGCCACACTTTTTCATCTAATCATTTAATGACTGCAAGAAAGCTCTCATGCGTACTTTCCAGTAAAAGAGGTTGTCCTCTTGTTTGTCATGGATAGAGGATAGAGGACAGCCTCTTATTATACCTCTTTTATTTGATAGATCACATAACAAATATGAACCCTAATCAGAGTATGCCCGCTCTGATACCACTTGATAGGCTAAGAATGTATTGACCCCTTGGGTAAATTAGCCAAGTGAATTAATTAAGTCAATTAACATGCAATACGCATGATAGCATAAACAAATCACCTACTAAGATAAATGCAGCAAAAAATAAATCTAACACGGGTGATTTGTTTACGAATGGAGAAAACTACTGAGGCAAAACTCTATCGGGTGAATTTAAGATCACCACTCCCGAGAATCCATTATTATCAAAACAAGCAATTACAAGTAAAGGAATCCCAGTACCTTATACCAAATTATAGTTGAACTCTTACCCCAATACATAATTGGACTTGTAATGTAGTGACAATCTCTCCTTTCAATGCACAACTCCAAGTACGTGACTAACCAATCGATGTACGAATCCAAGTATGTGACTAACACACCAACTTGAGATGGATGTTAGCTGCAAAGTTTTTCAGTTCATCCACACGATGAAGATTAAGAAGCTCCTTGGTCAAAAAACCCTACGACGTACAAATGCAACAGCTTCTTCAAGAGAAATATGAACTAGGGTAAATTGTCTCTGATTACAATATGCATGTAACAACAAGTGCAACAACCTTATGACGTCCCTTAAAATAATCCTTATATATGTCTAGAGTTGTGAGAAAAAAAACCTAAACACATAGCTTAGATATGCGTGAAAAACACATCTGGAAATCTAAATTTCATAATTCTCAATAGATACAATTGTTGAGCTATTTGTCAAGTTTCGAATAATTAAACCTCGATAGATACATCTGTCGAGCTATCTATCGAGTTTTAATGAACAACAGTTCTTCACTTGATTCTTGGACAGATTTGCATGGCTTCAATACTTGGACTTGAACTCTCGTTCCTTGAAGTATTAAACACGTCCTAAATCTACCTAATTACAAGTAAAGTGCATTTTTTCAAATAATTAGCCAATTCTAAATGACATATGTTCATAACATGTTCCATATATGTCCTACCAACTAGGATCGAGAAATCAAGTAAAAGCAAGAGCATAGCATTGAACCAATAGTAGTGATACTAATGAGTCTTCTGATGATGAAGATTCTAAGATGAAATCCTATTACACAAGGCATTTCAAAAAGTTCGTGAAGAATGCCAATGCAAAATGATTTGATAAAGACCATAAGCAGTCCAATTCGTCTTAGTTCAAAAACCAAGACAAAAGAAAGAAGGATGCTAAGGAAGGTGGTTAGTACACTGTTCCCTTCGGATCAAAGTGCTTCGAATGTCAAGGTTTTAGACATATGAAACAAGAATGTCCAACTTATCTCAAGACTATTAGGAAAAGTTAGGCCCTTGCTGCTACCTTGAGTGACACTAGGCCTGAGGATAATAAAATGATAATGATGACGAGGGAATCTTGAATGCCTTTACTACCACAGTGAATCCTACTAAAAGGATTGTTGAATAGGTGGATGAAAAAGAGAACTTGGTGGAGTCTAAGTTTGAGAAAATGGATAAACAGGATGACATCCATACAGCCTATGCAAAGTTGTACAAGGTCTGCGAAAAACATGAAAAACTATATAGGCTGGCCACCAAGAAGCTGAGTAAAGTGGAACTTGATCGAGAAGAGCTTTCCACAAAGTTCAATGAAGCGATTCAAACCATTGGAGCAATTCAGTTTGAGAAAAATTTCTTGGCTAAAAAGACCAAGAAGCTTGAAGCGGAGCGATTTCAAGTTAGAGCTCAATTGGAGAGGACTTCCAGTGTAAAGCTTGATGAGATGATTAGCTTTCAGAAATCTGCTTCTGACAGAACTAGTTTGGAGTATGATTCCTCTTCTTCTAATATTGCTTCTTCTAGTACTACTGTGTTTGTCTCACCTGCTAATAATGTTAATTCTAAGAACAATGATGTTAAAACTATTTTAGCTAGTGAGAACATAGACAATGGCAAATCTATCTTAGGAGCACCCCCTAAGATTGAAAAGAAAGAGACTAGAAACCCTAGGACTAAGAAGGGTAATAACCAAAAGTCTAAACAAAAGAAGCAAAATCTTGGTCATCACTGTGGAGCTACAGGGCATACTCGTCCGAATTGCTACAAGTGGTTAGCCACTCAACAAAGCAATGGTATGATCTCATCCGGAAACCAAAATCAGTTTCCATCCTCTTTTGCTCCTCTTGGAGATCTTCTTAAGGCCCTCATATTCCTTTCAAACTTGAACGGTTTCAATTCTTCCCCCTTAACACTGGATCAAGGGTTCGCCAAATGAAAAGGTTCTTCCAAGGTATGGAAGGAAAAAAGACCTAAGTGATTTAGTCACTTTTTCTCTTTCTCCCTCTCTTTTTGTTTATGCATTACTTGCGTGTTTTGCTTTCTTATTTTTGAGTTAGTCTAGTTTTATGTTATGCTTTATTTAACATGTTTTTTTTTTTTTTTTTTAGTTTTGCTTTATCTTATTTTTTTCACAAAAATTTAAAAAAAAATTGAAAAATTAGAAAAATCAAAAACAGTATGTGTTTTGTGTATATTGGTACTTATGTACCTTAGATAGCCATTGAAATAAAGTTTTCTAAACTTTGTATCATTTTTAGTTTAGATGAGCATCTCAATGCACAACTTAGCAAGTGAGCTTTGTGGGTCGTGTTTGTGATGAGTACGATTAAGTAATCTCTTGTACTTAACACTCATATCACTCTTTTCGACAAAAATGACTAAAAAATTCTAAAAGAAATGCATAAGTGACTATCTCACCACTAAAGCCCGCCAATCACGTATAAACATCAGTGTGCTTTGGCATAGCAAAATTGTGATGTTTTTTGGTTTAACATAATTGGGTATTTCTTTTTACTCTCTTATATGCTACTACATGATATGCTCAAAAAAAATATGCAGAGAAAAATAAAAGCAAAAGAGTCAAAATGCTTTTAAATATGATCGCAAATGTGTTTTTAGGAGATGTGAGAGTTATAGGATGTACCTCAAAGGTGATAGTCTCCATCAAGCAGCTATGATTGTGTGTGAGTTAAATTGATTTTCTCATATCTCAACTCGTCATAACATGAGACACTTATGCAATCTTACAATGTTTTCTCACACAACACATAAATTCTTTGCTACTTTTGATACATGTGCAGGTACAACGTGATTTGGTCATCATAAGGAATACATGTGTTAATATATGCTCACTAAACTGTCTTGACTTGTTTTTAAAATATAAAATTGATTAGACTTGTTTAGTATATATGTGTGTTTGGATCTCGAATGCTTTGCATTTATCTTGTTAAGGGATGTTTTTGAGAGCTTAACATGTTTGGATCTTGGGTTAAGTAACTTGCTTGATTGCATTCATTTCTGTGTTTTTCCTCTCTTTGAAAAACTTTTTTTTATCAAGCTCGACAACTTCTTGATAGATCTCAACAAATAGCCATTTATCGAGACCCTTGGACTTCTTTTCTCGACAGATCTTAACACATCTTCGATCCATTGAAACTTTCTAAAATTTGTCTCGATAACTTCTCAACAAATTCTCGATCCATCGAGAAAGTTTCTATCTGGCCGATAGCTTCTCAACAGCTTTTCGATCCATCGAGGTCTTTTTGCTGTTGACAGATTCTTGACAGCACCTCGACAGATTCTATTTGTCAAGCTTTAGTGCTGACAGATCCTCAATCCATCAAGACACGTTTTCTTTAAATAGCTTTAGTTTGATTTTAGACTTCATTTCTCTCATTCTCTCTCAACAGATTTGTGTCTTTTCACCTCCCAAACACCCTCATCTCTCTCTCTCTCTTAAAACCTCCAACCCACGTGATTTTCGACCTATTCTAGTCTTAAATCACTTGGTATGATCTCTCTATCATTCATTCTTCATGCATTTCACACATTTAGACCTAGGTTTTTGGTTTTCTTGAAATTTTTGGGGATTTCGAAAATCTTTGAGTATTTTGTGAAATTTTTGGGTTAGGTTTTGCTTATATGATGTTATATGCTCATGCATTGCATCACATCTGCATTTTCACAATGTTTTATGCATTATAAATGTGTGTTTATATGTTGAAACTTGTGTGTTGTTAGGATTGGATTAGGTCGAACCCATGATGCAATTTTTTTTTTTTTTGCACGTCACATGCTCATGCACATTTCATGCATACATACCTTTTCTTTTCTATCTTTTGGTACTTTTTATGATGGTGCCTTTCTATTTGTCTCCCTCTCTCTCTCGAATAGTCTGCGCATGACCCCACTCCTCTTCACGTTCGGTTCTATGATGAGAAAGCCCGTCAGGACTTCTCAGAGAACTTCTCCAAATGTGACATTCATTTGGAATGCTGCATGATTCTATCAAACTTTTTCGGTACTACTCTACCCACTGTCATTCATAGTCGAGGATGGAATCTCTATGTGAGATACCCATGAGTTGTCCCACCGTGATCATACAGGAGTTTTACTCCAATATGCACTATTTCAATACCTTTATACCTCAATTTGTTACACATGTTCAAGCTACACATATTATAGTCACTCCGAAGCTTATATTTGAGATACTACATGTTCCGAGGGTATCGCATCCTGATTATCCCTCATGTCCATGTCTGAGGATTGTATCCAAAGACGAACTTCTGTCTCTCTTTTGTGAGACACCTTCTTCATGGGATGATCGCCAAAACACCTTATGTTAGGGCTTTGCAAAAGGTCCGAGTTTCCTAAATATGGTGATGACATTTGTTTTCCATCCCTTGTCTCACTATAACTCCATTACCGAGCCTCATGCTCACTTTTTTCTTTCCCTCATTAAGGATCTTACTATAGACTTCCCTTCTCACTTCATTCTCTCCCTTATAGATGTCTATAAGGATATAGCAACTCATAATAAGCTCATCTTTCCTTCTTCTATCACGAGGATCATTCACCACTCCTCTATTTCTTATCCCGAGTATGCTCACTTCATCATCATAGTTGCCATTAATGCGGCGTTTGTTCGATAGAGCAAGGCCCAGCTTCGACCGAAGCATCCATAAACTAAGACAGCGACTCCTCCAGCCTATTCCACTCCATACACCTCAATTCCTTCTTCTTCTTCTACGAGTGGTGTAATGCTAGAAGCCGTCATGGCGCAGCTTGAGCGCATGGATACTCGCCTTGATACACTAACTACTGAGTTATATCAAGTGAACACTCGTGTTAGTTGTATCACATGACAACAGGCTCGCATGGGTGGCTTCGCCGCGTCTCCATCTCCACAGGCTTCAGAGGACGAGGACAATGATGATGGCTCCGGTGACGATGATGATGATGAGGATTAGGATGCTAGCTCTTTCGATGATGAGGAGATGATCGCTTCTCAGTGACTTGCATTTTGTCATTCGTGACTGAACAGTTTTCAGACCCCTTAACCTAACCAGATTAACCTAGTTAATTAGCCAAGTGATTAACTTAGTCAAATTATGTCAATCTAGGTTATCACAATCAAACAATCATATCAAGAATATAAAGCAGCGGAAAAGTAAATAACACAATGATATGATGACCCAGGAAACCACACAGTAAAAACCTCGGGAGGATTTGACCTAGCTATCCACAAGGTAAACTTGAATCCACTATCTTGAAAGATTCGAAGTTCATACAATAAGACTTACAAGCCCCCACGCTCGACTTCTTATTACTACCCACTAGTAGAACTTACTGACACGACCACGTGCAAGCTTCGAGACCACGGACTTCTTCTTTCTTGGATTCTCTAGCAAATACAAGCACCCACGCTTGTTTTTCTTTAAACTTCAATGGCAGCAACTGAATTGATCATCAAGGTGTAGATAACATCTTCTTCTTGAAAATCCTAAGTTTTGTGTAAAGGAAAGCTCCTCTAGATCTCACAAGAGATTTACACAAAACAGCAATATGAGCAACCTCTAAAATGTGGCTAGGGTTTATCTTATATACCTAGGGCAAAAACATAAAACCCTAAACGTTTTACGAGTTAGGGCTGAGTTGAAATTATGCAGAAAAAATGCATCTGACCTGATTTTCGATTGATCGAGCCTAAGCTTCGATCGATCGAACCAAGCTGAGAAGCACTATTAAACCCTGCATTAGCTTGTTCCAACTTTACATAAATATTACAACTTTAAGCATGTCTAAACAAGACTAAATAACCTGTTTTGATTATGGTTTGCCAACAATACAAATTAAAGTTCTAAATACATAAATTTCTAATTCTTTAGAACCTAACAAACTCCTCATTTGGCAATCCATGACAAAACACAAACTAAAGCTCAAAGTTTACAAATAAAACAGCCCTTTACATAACAAATCCAATCCTAACTACTATCCATCAGTTGCAAGTGTAGGCAGCAGCTCAATTGAATCAACCTGTATTTCCTAAAATACTCAACAAATGCATAAACACGTATGGAAAATACAAGTAAACAAAATAAATCCTTGATTTCACAAAAACACAAAATAAAGACATATATCAAATGAATAACTCACAAAACATAAGTCAATAAGCAGTGAAACAAGAAAAACAATAAATGTATCTCCCCCTAACATGAATAGCCCAAAAAAAATACATCTAGAGCCAAAAGAATGTAAATACAAGGTACAGCTCCTAGATACAATCTAATCAGCACAGGCTCCAAAGAATCACAAAACTCCCCCTATCAGCAAAAACTCTACAAGTGAATCCAAAGACTACTCTCCCTTTTTGTGGTGGAATGCCAAAAGGCAATCACAATCCATCATCAAAAGGAGGTGGCAAAGGAGATCGTCTAAAAAGTGCCAACTCTACACACAAAGCACAAACCTCATCGAGCAAGTCCACCAAAACCTGTCCTTGAGCTGCCTGAATAGTCACGACATGATCCAACGTATGTCGAATGTCTGAATCATCCGAAGTAGTCGATGGAGGAACATCAGCAGCAGCAGCAGTACTAGACGCCTCAGCCTGTGCATCACCTGTAAAAGAGGAAGGAGGGGGTGCAACACCAAAAGACTAAACACGATGAGGCGTCAAATGTGCAACCCTCAGATGAAGAAAAGAGGTGCCTATAGGACCAGTAATATGAATGGGCTCAGACGCGGGGAAACCAGGGAAACCATCTAACTCTAAAAACAACAAAATCCTATGAATGAAGATAGAATAGACAAGAGCGTGACCAATAGCGCTACTCCTATGAATCTCGTTCAAAGAACAAAGAAACAAATGAGGAAAAGAAATAGAAGCACCAGAAACAAGGGCATACAGAAACACACATCTCTCAATAGGGATGGTGTGGAGATGAGAGATAGGCCACAAAGAATGACAAGCTATCCTAAGAAAGAGATAGGTAGTCACAGGAAGCTTAGCGGACATGATCCGAGGATCAGAACCCCACTGGATAAATGATCCAGTGATGTATGACATGATGTCATCTAAGGGTGGAGACTCCTCATAAGGATAGTCAAGCTGCCTAACGACTGGGACCCCAAGAGCCTCAACCACTACCCTAGAAGTAATGGTGTACTCAACACCTCGTATCTAACTCCTAACAAGGGTGTTGGAATCATAGACGTGGCAAGAAAGGTTCGAATAGAACTCTCTAATAAGGGCGGTCGGAGGTGGATGATCTATCTCCAACAAGGACAACCAACCTCGACTCCCAAAGTTAGCCCTAATGGCTGGATCAACCTCATCTAGGATAACAGAACGCTCAACCCAAATCTTTCTCCTATTGTTCAACTTATCAAAGGCCTCTTTGCATTTTGCATCCTTGAATAACTCACTCCTAGAAGGAGACTCAGAAGAAGAGGAGGGAGTCCTATGGGCTCTAGTTTTCTTAGGCATGGTGCTAAGGAAAGGACAAGGATACACAGCAAAACCAAAACAAAAAAAAAAAACAAAAAAAACAAAAAAAGGAAAAACCAAGGGCAAACTGCAAGTTAGCACAAAACAGATATAGAACAAAAATCTATATGATGCATGAACAAATTAAATGTCATGATGCATGCTCTAATGCAGCGAAACAAGGTTCAATTGAAGTTTAAATGCACAAAATTGGCTTGAGCATAGAGTTTCTAACAAAACCCCAAAAAAATGAAAAACCACTTGAATGTTTTGAAATAAATTGACGAATTGATCATCACACAAGTTTGAAAACCAATTAGAATGATCAATTACATCAAAACAACAAGCTAATTTCACCAATTTTAACCCAATTGAACAAAATCCCCAATTTGGATTCAATACAAGCCCTAGAAATTTTAAATTTTCACAAAACCCCAAATTGATCAAATTAACCAACATAGATCATGAATACATCCATATAGCAAAAAAACCCATTGATCAATTTCACAAAATAAGGCTTGATTAAACAAAAATCCCAATTTATGCATAGTCCAAAAATTTACCCAAATACCATGAATTAATGCATGAAAACATGAAAAACAATGCAAAAGAAAAGGTAATATGGACATACCAGCTTATGGAGAGAGAAACCTTGCAAGAAATTAGGAGGAAAACGACAAAAAATTTGTTGTGGAGCCTTGCCGAGTCGGAGAGAGAGAAAAGGTTTTGAAAAGTTTTTGAAAAAGTGGTTTGAACAAGTCAAATCTGAATTTTGAAAAAACATGATTCGCGATATTCGATTGATCGAAAAACAGTTTCGATCAATCGAAACAGACAGAGGCTCACAGAAATTTTTAATCACAATTTCGATTGATCGAAAAACAGACTCAATCAATCAAAATTGTAAAAAAATGAGTTTTTTTGAAAAAACAACAAAATTTTGATGCAACTCTCCTCAAAGCATTGACAAATAAGTATGACATGCATGAGTATGAGATAAAAATTTTTTCAAAAACCCAAGATTTAAACCCAATGCTCCGAAAAATTTAGATTTCAAACAAACTCCCTTTGTAATTCTCAAGCAACAAATCAGTTGTACATAAATCTTAAGGTATATTTCAAACTTGGTTGGTCAAACCAAAAACACACACAATAACATGTATAATGTTTAGCAAAGAGTAACTTGTGTAGTGTGTACAACTAGCAAAAGTTTGAAATACATGTGAGGTGTATGTGAATAGCAATCAATCACAAAGTCTACAAAATCCATCACATAGAATTCAAAAAGAGACTATCACCGAAAGAATTACATCATATAACTCTCACATCTTCTAGAACATAAGCTTGCAATCATGTAAGTTTCTTGAATTTTGCCTCATATTGTACACACAGATTTTAGTTATTCAGAAACTTATTAAAAGCCAGGATGATGTACAAACCAATTTTAATTATGTGATTTGGCATCAAGCCTAATAGTACACACCAATTTTAAGCATTAAGCAATTAAACCGAGGCTACATCTTATGTTTTTTTTGTGCATGTGCTACACTTTCTCGGGCACAGAATCTTACGATATGCACTAAGGTGTTCATGATGGGCTAGTGAACAGTGGTGAGATGGTTATTTATGCCTTTCTCAAAAGGATGAAGTCTGTCAGTCAAATAACATGTGACTTCAAGATTAAGACAAAGTGATAAACACCATAAACATCTTTCCCACACAACATGCACTACAAAGTTTCAACTAGTCAAGTGCAATAAATAAGCTCATCAAAACTAAACAAGGTACAAAGACATGTTATGTGAAAATAAATTGACCAACCTTATTTTCAAAAGCCAAGTGAGAGAATGCAAAACACAATTTGTTTCCTTTTCCCTTTTTTTTATTTATTAAAAAAAAATCCTAGAATGAAATGCATGAATGTTATGCAATGCAAATCCAAAAAACAAAAAGGTAAAAAGAAACCAAAGAACAAAGGTCACAAAAGATAAAGCAATGAAGCACAAGGACCAAAAAAGCCAAAAGAGACTAAGGACACTGAAGCACACCAATAACTTGACGGAGTGTCTCAAACTTACTTCCATCAAGAGGTTTGGTGAAGATGTCTGCATTCTGACATTCAATAGGGATATACTCAAGATCAACAATTTTCTTTTCAACCAAATCCCTAATGAAGTGATACCTAAGTTTAATGTGTTTGGTCTTAGAATGCTAAATAGGATTCTTAAATGTATCTATAGCACTAGAATTATCACAATAGACAACCATGGTGTCTTGTGGTATCCCACAATCACTCAAAAGTTTTTTCATCCAAAGGAGCTAAGAACAACAACTCCCAGCAGCAATATATTATGCCTCAGCAGTGGACAAAGAAACAAAATTTTGCTTCTTACTCATCCAAGTCACAAGATTGGCTCCTATATAAAAACACCCACCAATGGTGCTTTTTCTGTCATCAGCATTCCCAGCCCAATCAGAATCAGAAAAACCAGCAAGAGACAAATTAGACTCTTTGCTATAAAATAATCCATAATCACAAGTTCCACTCACATATTTTATAATTCTCTTAACAGCATTTAAATAAGAAACCTTAGAATTAGACTGAAATCTAAAACAGACACCAACACAAAATGAGATATCAGGCCAACTGGCAGTCAAATACAAAAGACAACCAATCATGCTTCTATACAAAGTAACATCAACTAACTCACCTGATGGATCAATTGTTAATTTTGCATTTGCAGTCATCGGTGTTCTAGCATGAGCAGCCTTATCCAATCCAAATCTTTTGACTAGATTTCTTGCATATTTTGCTTGATTGATGTAGATTCCTGACTTCGTATGCTTTACCTACAATCCCAAAAAATAAGTCAGTTCACCAACCATGCTCATTTCAAACATCGCCTTCATTTCATTTGCAAAAGAATGAGCAAGAGAATCATTAGTAGCACCAAAAACAATGTCATCAACATAAATTTGAGCTACAACAAAACCATTCTTATCCTTTCTTATAAAGAGAGTAGTATCTGCAGATCCCCTTTTGAATCCATGCTTAGTGAGATATGCAGTTAATCTATCATGCCAAGCCCTAGGAGCTTGTTTCAAACCATAGAGGGCTCTCTTCAACTTGTAGACATCATCCGGTCTGTGAGGATCAACAAAGCCCTTAGGTTGTTTAACATATACCTCTTCTTGTAGCATCCTATTCAAGAAAGCACTCTTGACATCCATTTGACACAACTTGAAGTTTAGATGACTTGCTATGGCCAACAGTAGCCAGATGGATTCTAATCTCGCTACTAGTGCAAAGGTCTCATTAAAATCAATTCCTTCCACTTGTGTGTACCCTTGTGCAACAAGTCTTGATTTATTTCTGATAACAGTCCCATGTTCATCTGACTTGTTCTTAAAGATTCATTTAGTTCCAATCACATTTACACCCTTCGGTCTAGGAACTAATTCTCACACATCATTCTGAACGAATTGATGAAGTTCTTCATGCATGGAATTTACCCAATCAGCATCTTGAAGTGTTTCATCCACCTTCTTCGATTCAAATTGGGATAGATAGCATGAGTGAGTAATCACATTCAAGGCTTTTGATATCAATCTCATGTTATCATTCAAACTACCCAATATATTTATGGGAGGATGATTTAATTTAACTCTAGAGGATGGACCTTTAACTAGAGATGTGGAGGTACCTTTCTGTTCAGATGGAGGACTGAGCTCACTTTGTACCTATTGAGTGTCATGAATCGGAGTGGATGGTTCTGAACTCGATGGTACTGAAACTGTATCATTCAACAACAACAGCTCTTCCTCACTATGCTTCCCCACATACTCAGTAGGAAGTGAATCATCAACTTCTATAGACTTATCTTGAGTAGGAGCAGTGCTTTCTGAATGTTCTTCTGAAAACACTTCATCATTTATTACAACATTTGAAGATTCCATGACTGTTTTGGTTCTAAGGTTGTACACTCTATAAGCTCTACTAGTGGAAGAGTATCCTAGAAAGTATCGTTTATCACTTTTTACATCAAACTTTTCTAGGTTCTCTCTGTCACGTAGAATATAACAGTCACTGCCAAATATCCTGAAATATTTGACAACAGGCTTCTTCCCTCTCCAAAGTTCATAGGGAGTTTTCTTGGAGTCAAGTCTGAAATACACCCGATTGAGTGTATGGCAAGCAGTGTTAGCTGCTTCTCCCAGAAGGATTTTGGCAACTTTTTGTTATGTAGCATGACCTGTGCCATCTCCTGAACAACCCTATTTTTTCTTTCCACAATCCTACTCTGTTGAAGTGTCTTGGGCGAAGAGAACTCTTGATGTGTACCTTGATCATTGCAGAAAGTAGCCAGCTTGGTATTCTCAAATTCTCTTCCATGATCACAGTATCTTTCTCAACCTGCAATTTCTTGCACAGATGTATCATCTTCTCAGGAGCCTCAGTTTTATCTTTCAAAAGCACAACCCAAGTATATCTAGTAAAGTCATCCACAACAACTAGAATATACTTCTTTCCACCCAAACTCTGAACTCTGGTAAGACCCATGAGATCAATGTGCAATAGCTCTAGAGGTCTTGAAGTTTGAACATTAGTCACAGACGAATGCTTGGATTTCACTTGTTTACCTATTTGACATGGTCCACAAATGCACTTATCTATCTTCTCAAACTTAGGTAAACCAATAACTACCTCACATTTGGAAATCTTCTCTAACTACTTATGACTGGCATGCCCCAACCGTTGATGCCACAAATCAACTTGATCAATCTTTACACTAAAACACTTGTTGTTTATACTTAGTGTTATGTCATAGCAGTTGTCAGCTGTCCTTACACCAACACACATACAGTCACCTCCTCCATCAAGTATCTCACATTCATACTTGGTGAAGAGAACATTTAATCCATTGTCACAAATCTAACTTATGCTGAATAAATTGGCCTTCAATCCATCAACATACCAAACATCTTCAAAAACTGGCAATCCTGGAATGTCCATAATTCCAATGCTTCTGATCACAGATTTGCTTCTGAACGGTTTTACACCCCTTAAAATAACCAGATTTGTTAGCCTAATTAATTAGCCAAGTTGTTACTTAATCAAATTATGCAATTCTAGGTTAAAACAATCAAATAATCATATCAAACATATAAAGCAGCGGAAAAATAAAAGCCACAATGATATGATCACCCAGGAAACCACACGGTAAAAACCTAGGGAGGATTTGACCCACCAATCCTCAAGGTAAACCTGAATCCACTATGAAAGAATCGAAGTTCATACAAAAGGACTTATAAGCTCCTTGCTTGACTTCCTAATGCTACTCACCAGTAAAACTTACTGACACGACCACGTGCAAGCTCCGAATCCACGAACTCCTTCTTTCTTGGATTCTCCAATCAGCTACAAGCACCCACGCTTGATATTCTTTAAGCTTCAATGGTAGCAACCGAGTTGATCATCAAGAAGTTGAAGTAATCTCAATCTTAAAAACCCTAAGCTTTATGTAAAGGAAAGCTCCTCTAGATCTCACAAGAGATTTACATAAAACTGCAATGTATGAGCAACAATACAACTGAATCAACAATAAAAACGTGGCTAGGGTTTTTCTTTATATACCTAGTGTAAAAACAGAAAACCCAAAACGTTTAATGAGTTAGGGCTGAGCTGAAATATTCTACAGAAAAACATTCTACCCAAAATTTGATCGATCGAGCCTTTCCTTTGATTGATCGAGCCAGGCCGAAATGCACCAATGCATCTGCAGCCACTCGATTCCAACTTTACATGAAAGACCCAACTTTGAGCAAGTCTAAACAAGAATAAATAACCTGTTTAGATCATGGTTTGCCAACAATACAAATTAGAGTTCTAAATACATAAAATCCTAAATCTTTAGAACCTAACAAACTCTCCCTTTGGCAATCCGTGACAAAACACAAACAATAAGCTCAAAGTTTACAATTAAAAGGCCCTTTACAAAAATAATGCTCATAAAAACTAAATTCAATCCTAACTACTATCCATCAGTTGCAAGTGTAGACAGCAGCTCAATTTAATCAACCTATATATTCCTGAAATACTCAACAAACACATAAACGCATGTGTGACAGAAAATAGTATATAAACAGGTATAACATTCTTGTATGATTCACACAACACATAATAAAGACATATATCAATGAATAACTCATAGAATATAAATCAATAAACAGTGAATCCAAAGAAACAAGAATCAAAATAAAAAATGTATATCAATCAATGTTACTCCCCCTAACATGAATATCCCTAAAATGATATACAAGGTGAAGCGCCTAAATACAATCTACTCCACAAAACAAACAAAATCTCCAACAAAACCTCCCTAACTACAAAACTCCTCTACAAACTCTACTCCCCCTTTTTGTGACAGAATGCTAAAGGGCAATCACAGTCCATCATCAAAAGGAGGTGGTGAGGGTGAATGAAGACGCGCTAGATCAGCTCGTAAAGCTTGGATCTTGTCAAAAAGGTCCACCAAAAGCTGACCATGAGCTGCCTGAACGGTCATGACAATCTCCAAAGTACGACAGATATCAAAGTCATCCGATAGAGGTGGAGGAACAGTAGCAACAGCAGTAGCATCAGGATCAGGAACAGCCTCACTAGTAGGACCTGTAGAAGAAGAGGGAGGAGGTGTCGACCCAGAAGGCTCAGACCTAGGGTGTTTAGAGCCAACTCGAAGGTGAGCAGCCCTCTGTCTAAGAAAAGACGCACCTATAGGAGCAATCACATGAACGGGCTCAGAGGAAGGGAAGCCACTTAGATCAAGATAAAGTAAAATCCTATGAATAAAAATAGGATGAACAAGGGCATGAGCAGAAGATGAACTCCTATAAACTTCGTTCAAAGAACGAAGAAACAAATGGGGAAAACTAATAGGAGCATCAGTGACAAAAGCGTACAGAAATACACACCGCTCAAGAGAAATGGTGTGAAGATGAGAAATGGGCCAGATGGAGTGACAAGTTATCCTAAAGAAAAGATAGTGTAACTCAGAAAGCTCAGCAGTGATGATCCTAGGATCAGAACCCCACTAGATAGATGACCAAGTGATATAAGACATGACATCACTCAAAACAGGAGACTCATCATATGGGTAGACAGGGTGCTGTACCAAAGGTACCCCTAGAGCATCAGCTACTACCTTAGGAGTAATAGTGTACTCTACGCCTCGTATCCAACTCTTTACTAAAGTGTTGGAATCATAGACGCGGATAGAGATGTTCGAGTAGAACTCTCTAATCAAGATAGCAAGTGGAGGAGGATCAGAAATATCCACCAAAGGTAACCAGCCCCTACGCTCAAAGTTCGCCTTAATGGCAAGATCAAGCTCATCTAGAATGACAGAACACTTAAACCATATTTTCCTCTTAAGGTTCAACTTATCATAAATCTCTTGGTTTTTCTCACTAGAAAATTTCTCTCGGTCAAAGGGAGGAGGGGAAGGAGTAGATGAGGTGACAAACCTACAAGCTCTAGTTTTCCTAGGCATGATACTAAGGAAAGGATAAAGACACAAGAGAAAACCAACAACAACAAAAAATAAAAAACCAAGGGCAGACTGCAAGTTAGCATAAGAAAAATATATAGCAAAAATCTATATGATGCATGAACATTTAAAATGACATGATGCATGTACTAATGCAGTAAACAAAGTTCAAAATTAAGTTGAATTGAACAAAAATGGCTTGAGCATAGAGTTTCTAACAAAAACCCCCAAAATTTGAAAACCACTTGAAAATTTTTGAAGTACATGGATGGATTAAGCATTACAAAAAATAACACATAGATTATAATGCCTAATTACATCCAATCAACAAGCCAATTTCATCAATTTCAACCCAATTGAACAAAATCCCCAATTCGGAACTAAACATAAACCCTAGAAATTTCAATTTCTCACAAAACCCAAAATTGATCAATTTAAACTATCACAATCATGTTTATATCATGTCCCCATAAAAACCCATTGATCAATTGCACAAAATTGGGCTTGCAACATCAAAAATCCCAAAAATTGAGAGTTCCAAAAATTTGAGAGAAAATGCATAAAAAATGCATGAAAAATGCAAATAATCTCAAAAATGAGGGGCAAAAGAGACTTACCGGCTTGAGGAAAGAGAATTCTTGCAAAAAATTTGGAGGAAAACGACAAAAATTTGCTATAGATCCTTGCCAAGTCGAAGAGAGAAAAGAGGTTTGAAAAAAACTTTTGAAAAGATAAAGGAATCAGTCAAAGAATACTATTTGAAAAAGCTAATTCACGACTTTCGATCGATCGAAAATTACTTTCGATCGATCGAGTCACTCTAAAATTTTTTAAAAGGAATTTTAAAATTTTTGATCGATTGAAAAATAGCCTGGATCGATCGAAACAGGCAGCAAATCACAGTATTTTGAGAAAAATTACAATTTTGAAAAACTCAAACCAGATTTTGAAAAATAACTCCTCAAAGCATTAAAATCAATGAAACACAATGCATGAGTATGAGATGAAATGGAATGCTTTTTTTAAAAAACCCAAATTTGTGATCCCAGTTTCTCCAAAGAATGTTTCAGCCAGTTCATCCTTTAATTTCTCAGGCAAAATAATGTTTTGCATAATTCTCAAGATATTTTCAAACTTGGTTGGTCAGACCAAAAACACACAATAACATGTACAGTGTTTAGCAAAGAGTAACTCGTATAGTGTGTGCAAACTAGCAAAAGCTTAAGATACGTGTGAAGTGATATGTGAATAGAAATCAATCACAAAGTCTACAAAATTCATCGCACAGAATTTAAAAGAGACTATCACTTAAAGAGTTACATCATATAACTCCCACATCTCCTAGAACATAAGCTTGCAATCATGTTAGTTTCTTGTATTTAGCCTCTTAATTATGTGAATTGGCATCAAGCCTAATAGTACACACCAGTTTTAATTAAGTGAATTGGCATCAAGCCTAATAGTACACACCAATTTTAAGCATCAAGCAGTTAAGCCGAGGCTACACCTTATGTTCTTTTTGTGCATGTGCTACACTTTCTCGAGCATAAAATCTTATGATATGCACTAAGGTATTCATGATTGGCTAGTGAATAGTGGTAAGATGGTTATTTATGCCTTTCTCAAAAGGATCAAGTCCGACAGTCAAACAATATGTGACTTCAAGATTAAAACAAAGTGATAAACACTATAAATATCTTTCCCACACAACATGCACTACAAAGTTTCAACTAGTAAAGTGCAATAAATAAGCTCATCAAAGCTAAACAAGGTACATAAAGACATGTTATGTGTAAATAAATTGACCAACCTTGTTTTCAAAAACCAAGAAAAATAATGTCAAACAATTTTTGCTTTCCCTTTTCTCCTTTTTTTTTTTTATTTAAAAAAAAAAACAAATAAATCCTAGAATGTAATGCATGAATGTAATGCAATGCAAATCCTAGAAACAAAAAAATAAAAATAAAAACCAAAGAACAATGGTCACAAAGGAATGAGCAGTGAAGCACAAGGACCATGTCAGAAAGACTCAATTAGGACGAGTCTTTTGCATCCAAAACCTTTTAGATGCACCACGAGCATTGGAGTTCTTATTCACATTCGAGTGATTTCCAACTCCAGGATTGGAATAAAGGTTCAACGCCTTTACCAATTCACCAATAAGTGCCATAAGACCTTGTACTTGAGACACAGGCACCTTTGGTTTGTTTGCTCTCTTAGCAGCTTGAAGCTTGTAACATTTTAGACGAATGTGTCCAAACTTTCCACAATAATGACAAACCCAAGCAGGTTTACAATGCATCTTTTCCTTAGAAAGAATAGAATCCTTAGGTTTAAACTCTCTCACATCAACCCTAATCTTCCTAAGAGGTGAAACTTCTACAGGTTTGACAACCTCACTCACAGAGGGTTTGACAGTTTCACTCACAACCTCACTCACGGAAGGTTCAGAAGAAGAAGAAGGAACAAAGTTCGTGGAATGTGGTGCAGAATCAAAGATGCTTTCAACATAGCCTAAACCAGATTTGTCTGAAGGATACTTTTGAACATTCAACATTTGATCAAGTTTAGAACTAGCAGATCTAGCAACAAATAAATCATGTTCCAAAGTTTTAACTTTATCAAGCAAAAACATGTTCTCAGATTTAATATTGTTCAAAAGATCATTAGCATCAAACAGTTTAACAAGCAAATTTTTCTTTTCAAGCTCAAGAGATTTAATTTTCTTCAGGCCAAGTTCAACATTCATAGCATCCTTTGCAACAATTTTGCAAAGTTTATTGTAGGCCTCTTGAAGATCTGCATCATCAGAGAGTTCCCCATCAGAAGGGTTCTCTTCAACAGATACGCTTTCATTGACTACAGCTGTAACAGTGAAAGCAATGAAGTTTCCATCCTCATCACATCCAGACTCATCATCAGAAACCTCATTATCACTAAGCGTTATAGCCATAGCTTTACCCTTAGTCCTCAAGAATGTAGTACATTCAGATTTCACATGACCATACCCTTGACAACCAAAACACTTAGGACCCAAAGAATTATTTGAAGATTGACCAGCTTTTTCTCTAGGTTTTTCAAAGTTATTCACTTTAGTGGGATCATTCTTCCTAAAATTTCTAGGTTCAACAGTGTTTATACCTCTTGCCTTTCTGTTGGTATTCCTAAGAAAGTTTCTAAAGTTCTTGTCAAGGTACGCAATCTCTGTACAGAAAACTTATCATCAAATCCACCACCATCAACATCATTAACTGGCTTAAGAGCCATTGATTTGGATTTGTTCACTTTGGGTAGGTCAGACTCATAGGATTGAAGAGATCCTACAAGCTCGTCAACAGGGATGGAGTCCACATCTTTGCTTTCAGTAATGGCAGTCACTTTGGGTCTAAAGTTTTCAGTTAAAGATCTAAGAATCTTCCTAATAATTTTAGGTTGATCATAGATTTCACCCAAATTAAAAGCAGAATTAACAATGTCATTCAATTTAGCATAGAATTCATCAAAAGATTCATCATCAAACATTCTAATGCTTTCAAATCTAGAAGTCAATTGCTACAATTTATTGATCTTAACTGCCCTTGTGCCTTCATGCAAAGTTTGGAGGATTTTCCAAGCAGTATGAGCAACCTCAACATTAGAGATCCTCTTAAATTCCTCCATAGAAACAGTATTGAAGATGGCATTCATAACTTTGCTATTGAAGTCTGCTGCTTCTTTTTCACAAGTTTGCCACTCACTCACAGGAGTAGTGGGCTTCTGCCATCCGTATTCAACGAAATTCCAAACCCTCTCATCAATAGAGTTCAGGAATGCTTTCATCCTTACTTTCCAATAAGCATAGTTATTCCCATCAAAGTGAGGAGGAACAACAAGAGAGTGTCCATACTCCATGACAACCAGGGTCAAGGATCAGCTCAGAGATCAAAAAATCTCTAACAAGAGAGCAACCGGCTCTGATACCACTTGAATGGTTTTAGACCCCTTAAAACATCCAGATTGGTTAGCCTGGTTAATTAGCCAAGTTGTTACTTAGTCAAATTATGCAATTCTAGGTTAAAACAATCAAATAATCATATCAAACATATAAAGCAGCAGAAAAATAAAAGACACAATGATATGATCACCCAGGAAACCACACAATAAAAACCTGGGAAGGATTTGACCCACCGATCCTCAGGGCAAACCTAACTCCACTATAAAAGAATCAAAGTTCATACAAACGCACTTACAAGCTCCCCGCTTGACTTCCTAATGCTACCCACTAGTAGAACTTACTGACACGACCACGTGCAAGCTTCGAATCCACAGACTCCTTCTTTTTTGGATTCTCCAATTAGCTACAAGCACCCACGCTTGATATTCTTTAAGTTTCAATAGTAGCAACCGAGTTGATCATCAAGATGTTGAAGTAATCTCAATCTTAAAAACCCTAAACTTTGTGTAAAGAAAAGCTCCTCTAGATCTCACAAGAGATTTACACAAAACCGCAATGTATGAGCAACAACACAATTGAAGCAACACTAAAAACATGGCTCGGGTTTTTCTTTATATACCTAGGGTAAAAACAGAAAACCCAAAAAGTTTAATGAGTTAAGGCTGAGCTGGAATATTCTGCAGAAAAACATTCTGCCCGAGATTCGATCGATCGAGCCTTTCCTTCGATCGATCGAGCCAGGCCGAAATGCACTAATGCATCTGCAGCCACTCGATTCCAACTTTACATGAAAGATCCAACTTTGAGCAAGTCTAAATAAGACTAAATTACCTGTTTTGATCATGGTTTGCCAACAATACAAATTAGAGTTCTAAATATATAAAATCCTAAATCTTTAGAACCTAACAGCTTCCATCTCCAAAAGTGACTGTCCCAATCTTTCCTTCAAAGAATGTTTTGAATAAACCTTTGTTTCCTGTCATATGCCTGAAACAACCACTATCAAAATACCAAAGATAAGAATCACGTGCCTTTAAGATGGTTAAAGCAGTATAACATACATAATTCTTATCACATATGATTATACCAAGATACTCAAGGAACAATTTAACAAAAACAACAAGGGCTAAAGACAACAAGTAGGCAAGTTGACATATAAACAAAAATATTTTCCAAGAATCCATGACAACAGAGGTCAAGGATCAGCTCAGAGATCAAAAGATCTCAAACAGAGAGCTACCTGCTCTAATACCACTTGAACTGTTTTTAGACCCCTTAACCCAATTAAATTAACCTAGTTAATTAGCCAAGTGATTAACTTAGTCAAATTATGTCAATCTAGGTTATCACAATCAAACAATCATATCAAGAATATAAAGCAGCGGAAAAGTAAATAACACAATGATATGATGACCCAGGAAACCACACAGTAAAAACCTCGGGAGGATTTGACCTAGCTATCTACAAGGTAAACTTGAATCCACTATCTTGAAAGATTCGAAGTTCATACAATAAGACTTACAAGCCCCCACGCTCGACTTCTTATTACTACCCACTAGTAGAACTTACTGACACGACCACGTGCAAGCTTCGAGACCACGGACTTCTTCTTTCTTGGATTCTCTAGCAAATACAAGCACCCACGCTTGTTTTTCTTTAAACTTCAATGGCAGCAACTGAATTGATCATCAAGGTGTAGATAACATCTTCTTCTTGAAAATCTTAAGTTTTGTGTAAAGGAAAGCTCCTCTAGATCTCACAAGAGATTTACACAAAACAGCAATATGAGCAACCTCTAAAATGTGGCTAGGGTTTATCTTATATACCTAGGGCAAAAACATAAAACCCTAAACATTTTAGGAGTTAGGGCTGAGTTGGAATTATGCAAAAAAATGCATCTGACCCGATTTTCGATTGATCAAGCCTAAGTTTCGATCAATCGAACCAGGCCGAGAAGCACTATTAAATCCTGCATCAGCTTATTCCAACTTTACATAAATATTACAACTTTGAGCACGTCTAAACAAAACTAAATAACCTGTTTTAATCATGGTTTGCCAACAATACAAATTAGAGTTCTAAATATATAAATTCCTAAATCTTTAGGACCTAACAATGACAAAAAGGGAGAGTAGTTTTAGGATGAGAGTAGTCATGTACTTAGGGGGAGAGTTAGCAAAGAACATTTTTGATACGGGGAGTGTCTATACTTTGAGGGATGTAGTGAGGACTTATGTACTTTCTTTTCTTTCTTTTTAGATACATTATCCTTTTTTGTACATCGGTCTTATGACCACTTAGTGATAGCAAACATAGTACTTATTTATCTCATATATATGATGTTGTTATCATTTCACCTATCTCTCCATGTGTTGTTTTTTCTCTCTTTATACACATGTTTCCTTTATGTATGCAATCTTTTATTTTTGTCTCATACTAAGATGCCTTGATGAGTTTTGTTTAAAGTGTTTCAAAAAGACCGGTTGTCAAAGTCTATCATGCCATGAACTCTCTTTTTGCAAAGTTTTTCAAGAGTTTGTGTTAGGATTAGATTTTATTGTATTCAACAAGTGATTATGAGTTTAATGATTTATGACTTCTCTCATACTTTATTTGTTTGTTGTGATTTTGTCACAGATTACCAAAGGGGGAGATTGTTAGGATATATGTGGAACTTGTTAGAACATATGTCATGTAGAATTGGCTAATCCTTCAACAAAATACACTTTTCTTGTAATTGGGTAAATCTAGGACGTGTTTAATACTTCAATAAACAAGAGTTTAAGTCTAGTATTGAAGCCATACAAGTTTGTCCAAGGAGCAAGTAAAGAAGTGTTGTTCATTAAAACTCGACAGATAAATCTATCGAGGTTTAATGTATAATTCTCAACAGCTCTCAACAAAAGCTGTATCTATTGAGAATTACGAAATTCAGATTTTCAGATCTATTTTTCACGCATATCCAAGTTATTTGTGTAGGGTTTCTTTTCTCACAATCCTAGACATGTATAAGGATTATTTTAAAGGTCTTCTAAGGTGATGTAACTTGATGCAAAGTGCTTATTCACTCAAATTGTGACCAGAGACAATTTGCCCTAGTTCATCTTTCTCTTGTAGAAGCTGCTGTGTCTTTGCATCTAGGGTTTTATAACCAAGGAGCCACTTGATCTTTATCGTCTGGATAAACTGAAAAACTTTACAACCAACATCTTTATCAAGTTGTTGTGTTAGCCACGTACTGGGATCCATGCATCGATTGGTTAGTCATGTACTTGGAGCTGTGCATTGAAATGAGATATTGTCATTACATTACAAGTCCAATTGTGTATTGGGGTAAGGGTTTAATTGTAGGTTGGTATTAGGTATTGGGATTCCTTTTACTCGTAACCGCTTATTTTGATTGTTAAGGACATATTTTATGTAATTGGCTAATCTTTTGACAAAACGCAATTTACTTGTAATTGGGTAAATCTAGAATGCGTTTAATACTTCAAGGAACATGTTGTTCAAGTCTAGTATTAAAGCCATGAAGATTGGACCAAGAAACAAGTGAAGAAAATGTGTTCAATAAAGCTGGACAGATAGCTCGACACCTGTGGACAAATATCTCAACAGCTGCTCGACACCTCTCGACAGCTGGCTATCTATCGAGCTCTTAAGGTGTTTTCTTATCGCAATCTCGACACCTTCTCGACAGCTGGTGGATCGATCGAGAAATCTCCTGTCTCCTCGACACCTCCTCGACAGCTTCTCGATAGCTGTATCTATTGAAATTGTTTAAATCTCAACACCTCCCGATCTATTGAGGTATCTATCGAGGTTACGGGAATTCAGATTTTTAGATCTGATTTTTGGACCAGGTTTATGTATTTGTGTAGGGTTTCTTTTCTCACAACCCTAGACCTATATAAGGCTTATTTTAAAGGCTGTCACATAAGAGAATACAAGGAGAACATATGCAAAAAGTGACCGATGCCTTATTCTCTCTGAAAGAAGTCACTGCGTCTTTGCGCCTTAGAGTTTTGTAACCAAGTGCTTCTTGATCTTCATTATTGATGAAGTGAAGAACTTTGTAGCCAACATTCTTCTTCCTCAAGTTGGTGAGTGAGTCACGTACTAAGATTCGTGCAAAGGAGTTAGTCACGTATTGGGATTCATGCAACAAAAAGGGTGGCGTTCATTTATTGAAGAGTTCAGAGGTTCTGAAGTTGTAGAAGGTTTCTGTTGTGAGTTCATCTACGGTGATTATAGAGTCTAAGGACAAAGGCTTTGTACTAAATCTGAAACTTCTCTTTACTATAGTGGATTGCTTTTCGGGTAGGTTTCCCCCCAGGTTTTTTACTGTGAAACTGGTTGGTTTCATTGGTTTTCCTAGGTCATCATATCTTGTCTTATTTACTTTTCTGCTACATTCATTATTGACATGATATTGATATTTGATTATTTTAACAAGTTTGATTCATAATAAATCTAATTAACAACTTGGGTTTAAAACTTGTTAATTCTATCAACTGTGGTCTAAATTTCCCATCATTGATAATAATGGATTCTCGAGAGTGGTTAACTTAAATTCAACTAATGGGGTTTTGCCTCGGTGGTTTTTCCCATTCATAAACAAATCACCCTTGTCAAATTTAATTTTTGCTACATTTAGTTATTTGGTGATTTGTTTGTGCTACCATGTGTATGGTATGTAATTGAATCTAATTAATTAACTTGGCTAATTAATTGGTTAATTTACCTAAGGGGTCAATAAATTCTTGACCTATCAAATAGAATTTATCATAAACATATTTCATGCCTGAATCACTATCCACGATTCCAATAGTATTAAAAGCATGTAAACTTTTCAAATTGATCATACCCTTTCTAGCAAAAACAATGGTGTTTTTTGTATTGCATGAACATGGTAGTGATCACTTGGACTTCTTCTTTCTAGAGCCACTAGGTATTGATTCGTCAGATGGAGCCAATGACACCAAAGCTAATTCGTCATATCAGTATAGTTCATTTCTATTGCAAAAAGCATTGAATGTTTCTTCAAAGTGATTCACCATCATCATCTAGTTTACGATTTTAATGGTGACCCAATCATCAGACCTACTAATGTTCATCATTGTTGTATCTTCATCATCAACTTGAGCCCTTGCATCACTATATCACATGGCATCAATTCAAAGGTAGAAAAAAAAATTAAGACAAACAATTTAGAATGATAGAAAAGAATATATGGCCAACCCTCTGAAGATCTATAGCCTAAGAAGCATGAGCACTCCAAAATCCCTACACTTAAAATAAAGATAAAATCCACCTAAATATATTAATTAATTTAATCACTATATCCCCAATGTATCATGTCTTAATTTTTTTAAAGAATCAACATATCACTGTGTGGTCCATGTTTATATTTCTTAGTCCATAGCCAACCCCAAAATTTTGGGACTAATGCTTTGTTGATGTTGTTGTTTTAGTAAGAATAAACAATTTATGTACACTTGGTGTGTCCATAATTACATCGAATTATCAATTTTTGCTTTGCATATAACATAAAAATACCAACACATAAATGAACAAATCAATGTAGAATTTAATTATTAATATGAAACAAAAATTCATTTCAAAGTTAAAACTTAAATAAGGCCAGATTAGATAAAAGTGGACATATATGAATATACCTTGCATTTCTAGGATTGGACCGTAGTTGAACATCATCAACAGTGCAATAGTGGTTGAGTTTTTGAATGTACTCATCGACTGTCAATTGTACTCCAGGGGAACGTTTTTTCCCTACAGTTAATAACTGTATAGGAACAACTCTCTGCCCAAAATAAAAAATCAATTAGCATTTAGTTAAACTCAGAATTTGAAGGAAAAATCAAAAATAGATTTTATTTACCATAGATTGGCCCATGTATTTGCCTCCTAAAATATGAAAGAGTAAAGTAAAGAAATGGAAATTATTAGTAAGATAAGAAACGGTGGGAAATGTAAGAACCTGAAAGAGGAGCAGTCAAATTGGCATAGATTGAGATAACTATCCCGCCTTCCTTTTGCTTTTGATTTTGCCTAAAAGGAGGAGGGGGGGGGGGGGATAGAGAAGCGAAATTGAATCTTTTTTTTTTCCCCATAATGGAATCATGTTTTTCATACGGCAAAAAAAACCTAAAATAAATATCAATGCAACATTCAATCCTATAATTATTTAATTCCAACGATTTCCTTAAGATTAGAAACAAAAGTACCCAAACCAAAATCAATAATTTTAGTGATTTCTTTAATCTAAAAAAATAACAAAAACAAAACAAAAGCAAATATATAAAATTGAGAAAACAAACATTTTGATAGAGAATCCAAAAACCCAAAACAAAAACAGATCAAATCTAAACCTACCCAACAAAAACTCAATTTAAAGTAACATTTTATACCCAAACCAACAAAATTGAGAAAAAAATGTACCTTTGTCGATGTCAATTCCGGCGATCTAGTGGTCTAAATCTGGCAAGGGAACGGACGGTGGTGGGGATTGTTTTTGCTGTTCGGTGTATGATTCCGACTAACTCTACTCTCTTTCCCTTTTGATTGTAACATAAAATGGATGGCCTTAGATATTTCTCTCTTTCTCTTGGCACCTTACGAACTCTGCCTCTTTCTCTGTTTCTTTCTCCGTGTCCCATGCCTCATCGCCTCTCTCTCTATTTCTATCTCTGTGTGCGTCGTATTTTAACCAGTTAATTTTTTGTTTTATAATGAGAGGCTTTTAAACAGTGTTATAGCATTGCCAAACAACATAATTTATCGTTTTTTAACTTATACGTGGCAAAATTTTAGATAGACATTTTTCTTATATGATAGCACCTCCTTAATTGCAGGAAAATGTTTCTACTTTTATATATAGTATATGATATGATATGATATATACATACATACATATATATATATAGATATATATATATATATATATGATTTAGAATTCAATTGATTTTAAACTCTTTGATTTTTGAACCCAATAATTCACTGGCTACAAAAATTAAAAACTTAGATGGACATATAGTGAAAAATTGGACTCCAATTGAAATCAAATTTTGAATCTAATTGGATTTGGACTTTTCGATTTTTACACTCAATAATTCACTTGACACAAAATTAAAAATTAAATAAGACACAAAGTGCAAAATTGAGAATCCAATTAAAATATAATTGGATTTTCTCTTAACTTTAGCTATTAATATAGATATATAGACTAAATGAAGAGAACTTATAAATTATAGCAATTGAAAATTTAAAAAAAAAAATACAAAAAACAAATTGTATTACTCAATAAATTGAATAATAAAAGAGACCAAGACACAAAGGCAGGTTTTTTACACATATGACATATTTGCTAGGACATATGTGTTTCACTTGTTAAGAACATATATCATTATTTTATGTAATTGGATAATCCTTTTGACAAAATGCACATTACTTGTAATTGTGTAGATCTAGGTATTCTTAATACTTCAAGAAACTGTGTTTCAAGATCAAGTGTTGAAGTCATCAAGTCTGTCCAAGAAACAAGCTGAGAAGTGCAAGTTTACTAAAGCTCGACAACTATCTCGACAACTAGCATGTGTCGAAGTTTAAGAAGCTATTCAGCCCCGTGTGCTCAACACCTGCTCGACACCTCCCATCTGTCAAGGTTTAAGAAAGAAACAGAAATTCTAATCTATTTTCTTGGAATCCGTGAATGTGTCTTTGGGCCTTCTTTTCTCCTAACCCTAGACATATAAAAGGTTTGTTTTAAGGGCCATCAAAGAGTACACAAATTGCACAAGATTTGAGAAAAGTTTGCTCAAGCAAATTGTGACCGAAGATAAAGTTTTTCCTTAATTCATCATTCTTGAAGAAGTTGCTATGTTTGTACACCATAGGGTTTTATGACCAAGTATCTTCTTGATCTTCATCATATGGATGAACTAAGAACTTTGTAGCCAACAATCTTCTTTAGTTGGTGATTGAAGTCGCGTACTGGGATCCGCACATTAGTTAGTCACGTACTTGGGAGCTGTGCATCAAAAGGAGAAATTGTCACTACAGAACAAGTACAATTGGGAATTAGGGTAAGGGTTCAACTGTAGGTTAGTATAAGATACTGGGATTCCTTTACTTGTAACCGCTTGTTGTGATAATAGTGGAATTTCGAGAGTGGTGACCTGAAAATTACCCGGTGGGGTTTCTGCCGTGTAGGTTTTTCCCATTCGTAAACAAATTACCGTGTCAAATTTATTTTCCATTGCACTTAGATTAATTGGTGATTTGTTTGTGCTACCACGCGCTTTGCAAGTTAATTTGATTAATTAATAACTTGGCTAATTAATCAATTAATTTAATCACAAGGGTCAATACGTTTTTGGCCTATCAAGTGGAATCAGAGCAGGCACACTCTAATTAGGTTTAGTTTTTGTTGTGTTGATCCATTGACCCCTGTTTGTCATGGATAGAGAATAGTCATTAATTATACCTCATTTATTTGATGGCACTAACTATGTATACTGAAAAGTACGCATAAGAGCTTTCTTACAGTCTTTAGATGAGAAGGTGTGTCAAGTTGTAGAGATTGGCTGGATCAAGCCAAAAGAAGCGCCGGCCGATTGGGATGAAGCCAAGATCAAGGCGGTAAACTTTAACAGCAAGACATTGAATGCTTTATTCAATGCGATCACCAATGAGGAGTTTAAGAAGATATCCTCCACTGAAACTGCTAAGGAAGCATGGACCATCCTCCAAACAACCTATGAGGGAACAAAGGCTGTCAAGGATTCAAAGTTTCAAAGGCTCACTACAAGCTTTAAAGAAATAAAGATGGAGGAGGATGAGTCATTTGATAAGTTCTATGCCAAGCTTAAGAACATAGTGAACTCAGCTTTCAATCTTGGGGAAACCATTCCTGAACCCAAGATTGTGAGGAAAGTGCTTAGATCTCTACCCGAGAGATTTCATGCCAAGATCACGGTGATCTAGGAATTAAAGGATATTAACAAGATTCCTTTAACTGAGCTAGTTGGAAACTTGCTGACTTACGAGCTAGGGTTAACAAGAATTGGCAAGTCGCATAAAGACAAGAGTATGGTTTTGAAGGCCAAGAGCAGTGACACTGATAAGTCTTCAGATGATGATGATTCTAAGATGAAGTCCTACATTACAAGGCAATTCAAGAAGTTCATGAAGAATGCCAATGAAAAGAGCTTCGACAAGGACCGTAAGCAATCCAGTTCTTCTCAATTCAAGAGCCAAGACAAAGGGAAGAAGGATGCAAAGGATGGCGGTCAGTACACTATTCCCGCAGGACCTAAGTGCTTTGGGTGTCATGGCTTTGAACACATGAAACAGGAGTGTCCTACGTATCTCAAAAGCATTGGGAAGAGCAAGGCACTTGCTACAACCTTGAGTGACACTGAGCCTAAGGATGATTCCGACAATGAGGATGACAGATTCTTGAATGCCTTCACTGCCACAGTCAATTCTACTGAAGGGATTGTTGAAGACGTGGACAAAGAAGAAGAATTAGTGGATTATACGTGTGAGAAGATGGATGATCAAGACGATATCCATATCGCCTATGAGAAACTATACAAGCTGTCTGAGAAACACGAAAAAATTTATAGACTGGCACCAAGAAACTCAGTGATGTGGAACTTGATCGTGAAGAGTTGTCCACAAAGTTTGATAAGGCTAATCAAATTATTGGAGCACTAATGTTTGAGAACAATTTCTTGGCTGAGAAGACCAAGAAGCTTGAAGCGGAGCTGTTTCAAATCAGAGCTCAATTGGAGAGGACTTCAAGTGCGAAACTTGACGAGATGCTCAGTATTCAGAAATATACTTCGGATCGAACAGGTTTAGGGTATGGTCTTTCCTTCTCTAATATTGTTTCTACTAATAATACTGTTTTTGTTCCTCTTGCTAATAATGTTGAAATTGAGAATAATGATGTTAAAACTGAATTAGCTAGTGAGAACTTAGACAAAGGTAAATCTATCTTAGGAGCATCCCCTAAGCAAGATAAAAAAGATGTTAAAAACCCTAGAACTAAGAAAGCTAACTCTCAAAAGCCTAAACAGAAGAAGCAGCATCTCTGTCGTCATTGTGGTGTTGTCAATCATACTCGACTAAATTGCTATAAGTGGTTAGCCACTCAACAGAGCAACAGCATGATAGCATCTAGAAGCCAGAATCAGCTTCAATCATCTCTTGCTCCTCTTGGAGATCTTCTCAAAGCCCTCATGTTCCTTTCGAACTTGAACAGTTTCAATTCTCCCCTTTCACCGCTAGTTCAAAGATTTAATCAACAGAAAGGGTCTTCCAAGGCGTGGAAGGAAAAGAGCTCCAAGTGATTCTATCACTTTCTTCTCTTTCTTCGTTTTTTTTTTTTTTTTTCTTTTGTGCATAACTTGTGTGTTTTGCTTTACTATTTTGAGTCATCTAGCTTTATGCTTTGCTTTGCTTAACATGTTTTTGTTTGTTTACTTTCAATTTTGCTTTTTTTTTTTTCATATTAAAAAAAAATTGAAAAATAAAAAAAAATACAAAAACAATGTGTGTTTTGTGTACATTGGTACTTGTGTGGATGGCCATTAAAACAAAGTTTTCTAAACTTTGTATCATTTGTAGCTTAGATGAGCATCTCTATGCACAACTAAGCAAGTGAGCTTTGTGACTCTTATTTGTGATGAATAAGATTAAGTTATCTCTTGTATTTAATACTCGTATCACTCTTCTTGATGGATAGGATTAGAAAATCTTAAGAGAAAGACATAAATAACTATCTCACCACTATTGCTCGCCAATCATGAAAGACATCTGTATGCTTCGGTATAGCAAAAGTGTGATGTCAAAGACATTTGTGTGCTTTGGCATACCAAAATTGGAATGTCAATTATCATTGGGTATTTCTTTTCTCTCTCTTATATGCCCATGCATGATATGCTAAATAAAAGAAAAATATGCAAAGAAAAATAAAAAGCAAAAAGATCAAAAATGCTTTAAATATGATTGCAAGCGTATATTCTAGGAAATGTGGGAGTTATAGGATGTACCTCAAAGGTGATAGTCACCATCAAACAATTATGATCGTGTGTAAGTTAAAGTAATTTTCTCATATCTCAAATCGTCATAATATGAATACACTTATGCAATCTTGATTTTTTCACACACAACACGCAATATTCTTTACTACTCTTGATACATGTATAGGTATAATGTGTTTTGGCCATCACAAGGTTTTACATGTGTTAATATATGCTCACTAAACTGTCTTGACTTGTTTTTAAAATATAAAATTAGTTAAACTTGTTTAGTGTGTGGGGGTGTGTGTGTTTTTGGAATCCATGTGCTTAAAATTGATGTTGAGAGATGATTTTAAGAGCTAATATGTTGGATGAATCATTTGTTAAGTTGCATGTTTGATTGCATTCATGTCTATGTTTTTCTCTTCTCGAAAAACTATTTTTAAAAGCAATCTCGACAGCTCTTTGACACTTCCTCGACACCTAGCTATCTGTCGAGCTCCTCAACTTTTTCTTATCACAATCTCGACACTTCCTCGACAGCTAGGTGGATCGATCGAGAAAGTTTCTGTCCCCTTGATAGCTTCTCGACAGTTGGTGGATTGATCGAGCTTCTGTTCTAGTGTCTTTTCTTGGTTCCTCGACACCTTCTCGATAGCTTCATCTGTCAACATTGTTTTTCTCGACACCATTTTCGACAGATGGCTTGACACCTCTATCTGTCGAGATTTGCTGAACCTCTATATAAGGCTCTGTGCGATCCAGTTCTTCATATCTATCAATCTCTCTATCGATACCTCTGTCTTTTCTCCTCCTAAACCTCTCTCAATCACTCAAAATCCTTTCTTCAAGGTTTCTTCAAGCTTTTTCAAGTTTTCCTTCACTTGGTAAGCTTCTAATCTCTCATCTTCATGCATTTTCATGTTTTGAAACCTAAGTTTTGGGATTTTTGAACAATTTTGGGGTTTTTCAAAATTGATGAGTTATTGTTGCAATTTTGGGATGGGTTTTTGTTTTAATAAGTTTAAAATCTCATGCATTGCATCACATTAACATTATAATAGTATTATCATTCATTTAGATGTGTGCAAGTTGATTATGTGCTTGTAGGATTGGATTGGGCTGAGCTCATGATGCAATTTACTTCGCATATCACATGTTCATGCATTTTCCATGCATACATACTCTCTTTTCAATATACTTGCTATATTTGAATTGTTGTTGGAGTTTTTCTGATTGTCTCTCTCTCCCTCCCTCTCTCTCTATTTACGTTAGTTATGTCTATGGCACCTAAGCATAAATCTGCTCCGTCTCATAACCCTCTTCATTTCGAGGCATCGTCTTCATCTGATCCTACTCCTTCTAATATTCGGTTCCGTTATGAGGATGCCCGAAAGGCTTTCTCGAAGAACTTTTCCCGATGAGGCATTCATTCAAACACTAAGTCATTCTAGCGGACTTCACTGACACTGACCTTCTCGATGTCATTCACAGTCGAGGATGGGAGTCACTCTGTGACGTCCCGAACAATTGTCCTCTCGTACTTATCTAGGAGTTTTACTCCAACATGCACAGGATTTATCATTTAGTACCTCACTTCTTCATTCACGTTCAAGGTATGTGCATTCCTGTCACACCACAGCTTGTTGTGGATGTGCTTTAGGTTCCTAAGGTAAAGTTTCCTTACTATCCTAGTTATGAGTGTCTGAGGACTGTGTCCAAGGATGAGCTGTCTGCTTTTTGTGAGCGCCCTTTTGATTGGGGTGAGCATTAATTTACACCATGTCAACCTTTTGCTAAAGGTCCTAGATTCTTGAACATGGTGATGACTTTTGTTTTGCACCCTCTCTTTCATTATAACTCCATCACAGAGCCTCGTGCTCGGTTTTTGTTATCACTCCTTGAGCATCTTACTATAGATTTCCCTTCTCATTTCATTCTTTCTATTATAGATTTTCATCTGGATTCAATGTCCCGTGATAAGCTCATCTTTTCTTCCGCTATCACGAGGATTCTACGCCATTTTTCCGTCCCTTTTCCCGTGTCTGACCATTTCACTTTCATGTGTGCCATAGCTGCCACTACGAGAGCAGTTTTGGTCACAACAGTCAGATTCAGCAGCTCGTCCCTCCTATTCAGCTCCTTCATCTCGATCTGCTCCATCCACATCCGCCCCCTCCTCTTCCATGGGTGATATGACTCTAGGAGACATCATGGCGCAGCTTCAACGCAGGGATGCTCACCTTGATACACTTTCTACTGAGTTGTATCAGGTGAACGTTCATGTTGGCCGTATTGCTAGGCGGTAGGTGACCATGGATGGTTTTTCTTCTAAGGCTTCTCCTCCACCTCTTCCAGTGGCTTCTAATTTTGTGGGTGAGGATAATGATGATGATGGCAATGACTATGATGCATCTGATGATAATGATGGAGATGCTAGCTCTACCGATGAGATGTCTACTTGACACTTTACCCTTTGTCACTCGTAATAAAAAGGGGAATAGTTTTAGGATATTAAGAGTAGTCATTCTTAGGGGGAGAGTTAGTATATGACCATTTTGTTAGGGGGGTGTTGATATGAGGGATGTAGTGAGGAATTTTTGTATCTTTTCTTTTCTTTCTTTTATAAATACATTGTTCTTGTACGTTGGGTCTTGTGACCATTTATTGACATACGTTGTACTTATTCTTCTCTATATGTGGATGTATGTTATCTTTCACCTAACCCTTACATGTGTTGTTTATTTTCTCTCTTTATACACATGCTTCTTATTAATTGTATGCAATCTATTTCTGTTTCACATTAAGATACCTTAATGAGTTTTGTTTAAAGTGTTTCAGAAATACAAATTGTCAAAGTCTACTTGTCATAAACTCTCTTCTTGCAAAGTTTTTCAAGAGATTTTGTTAGGATAGATTTTATTGTATTCAACATGTAAATATGAGTTAAGTGATTTATTACTTCTCTCATATGTTCATTTATTTGTTGTGGTTTTGTCACAAATTGCCAAAGGGGGAGATTGTTAGGACATATGTGTTTCACTTGTTAAGAACATGTGTCATTATTTTATGTAATTGGCTAATCCTTTTGACAAAACGCACTTTACTTGTAATTGGGTAGATCTAGGTGTTCTTAATACTTCAAGAAACTGTGTTTCAAGATCAAGTATTGAAGTCATCAAGTCTGTCCAAGAAACAAGCTGAGAAGTGCAAGTTTACTAAAACTCGACAGCTAGCATGTGTCGAAGTTTAAGAAGCTATTCAGCCTCGTATGCTTAACAGCTGTTCGACACCTCCCATCTGTCGAGGTTTAAGAAAGAAACAAAAATTCTGATCTATTTTCTTGGAATCTGTGAATGTGTCTTTAAGCCTTATTTTCTCCTAACTCTAGATATATAAAAGGATTGTTTTAAGAACCGTCAAAGAGTACACATGTTGCACAAGCTTTGAGAAAAGTTTGCTCAAGCAAACTGTGACTGAAGACAAAGTTTTGCCCTAGTTCATCATTCTTGAAGAAGTTGCTATGTTTGTACACCATAGGGTTTTGTAACCAAGCATCTTCTTGATCTTCATCGTGTAGATGAACTGAAGAACTTTGCAACCAACAATCTTCTCTGGTTGGTGATTGAAGTTGCGTATTGGGATCCATGCATTGGTTAGTCACATACTTGAGAGCCGTGCATCAAAAGAAGAAACTATAACTATAGAACAAGTCCAATTGAGTATTGGGGTAAGGGTTCAACTGCAAGTTGGTATAAGGTACTGGGATTTCTTTACTTGTAACCACTTGTTGTGATAATAGTAGAATTTTGGAAAAAATGACCTGAAAATCACCCGGTGGGGGTTTCTGCTATGTAGGTTTTCCCTATTCGTAAACAAATCACTGTGTCAAATTTATCTTTCACTGCACTTAGATTAATTGGTGATTTGTTTGTACTACCACGAGCTTTGCATGTTAATTTGATTAATTAATAACTTGGCTAATTAATCAATTAATTTAATCACAAAGGGTCAATATATTTTTGGTCTATCAATATTCACGTGTGCAAACCACTTGTTAGATTTTGTGGGATCTAGTTAAAACATAGGGAACACCATGTCACAACACAAGGATGAAATCATTTTCCCAGGATTTATCAAACTAAGCCCAGAATTAAATGTGATTACATGACTGCCCAGCATTAACTGTGGGTCTGGGTCTCTTTTACTAGGGTTGCAACAATTGGGCCTACTCCAACTACACCTAGGGGGACAGCCCATCTTCTATCCTTAACAATATGTAAAATTTATTTTTTACAAAAGTGACCCCGCATATGAATTTCCTACTTAAAATTACTTTCATACATCCATTAAAAAAATATTATGATAAATTGGTCTTATTTTAAAAATATTTGAATGGAAAATCAAGTTTTAAATTTAAAATAATTATTTTAAAAAAAATTTAAAAACACCCAAATCAAGAACAACATCAAGAACCCAAGAACAAACCCACAAACACCCAAGGCAGAAGAAGAAGAAGAATAAGAATACCCACCTTAGGAACAAACCCACAAACACCCACCCACGGCAGAAACCACACCAACTTTAGGAACAAACCCATAAGTCCCAAAATTGGTTTTGGTTGGGGTTGAGAGAGATGAGCTGGAGTTCAAACCACTGCCGATGGTGGTGATGATGGTCGGAGGAAGAGCCAAGGAGGCATTGCCATGGAAGTTCAAAGAGCAGAGGTGTGGGTTTGTTGTTTTTGATTGATCTAGGTTCGTTGTTTTTGTGTTGATATGCCTTCTTCTTCTTTGTTGATTTGCCTTCTTCTTTGTGATCTCTACAACTCGAGTCTTTGGATTTCTTTCTTCGTTGTTGATCTCTACAACTTGAGACTCACGTTTTCAGATTTCTTGGTTTTCTTTTGTGGAACTCGAGTCTTAGAGACTCGATTTCCACATTGATTTTCATAGAAATTGAGTATTTGATACTTGAGTTGCTACAGTGAACTCAAGTCTAAGAGACTCGATATGTTAGTTTCCTAAATAGTTTGGAAACAATGCTAACTGAAGAAATTGTTTGAAAATGGGTGTTATTTTGAAAAAAAAAAATCCCTCGTGAGTGTGTGAGTTATGGACACTTAAGTGATGTGTATGCATTAATGAATCCATTAATTATTTTCCCATCAGCTATTGAATTTTCAAAGTGTGATTGGCCACCTATATCTAATCCATTGGGTTTTTAAAGTGTGATTGGTCACCCAATTAGCTAAATGTTACCTCAAGGGTTCCTAAACTAAAGAGTAAGTCAAATATCTAGAACCAAAGCTATGGATTCAAAAGTTCTATTATGTGTGCAGAATGTGTCAGGAACACCACAACACATATCGTAAGATGGTATTTTGTTTTGATTTCATTCATAACTTTGAACATTTGAAAGGTAACTCTAGTGTGTGGCAATTTGGAAAAAGAGAGAAACAAGTGAAACTTGAGTAAGATGAAATATAAGATGCATGAACATGAGAATATGTGAATATAACATATTTTTGGAAATTAAATGTGAGATGCATAAGCATGTGAATGTATGAACATATGATTCTATCCTAAGAGATGATGGTGAAATGCATAAGATGTGAGCAAATAGGTCTATCCTAGATGATATAGCAAATGCATGAGCATATGAGCTATATGCACATAACATTTACTAGGAAAGTGATTTGCTAAGAGAATTAAGAAAAACTTACCTCACTCCATAGCATAGCATAGCAAACAATTTATCATTGATCTTCCACATATTTCATGCAAAAGCCACATTAAGGGAAAAGATTAGTGTTTTGGGGAATGGGGGGATTTTGTTGGTTTATTTTTTTGGTCCTTTGGCTTAATTGATCTAAGCCACGTGTCAATCACCATTTAAAAATTCATTTTTTGAAAAATATTTTTATCTTGAAAACGGAGTTTTTTTTTTTTTTTAATTGAAAAGGTAGAAATTTATTAATAATTAGTATGAAGAGTATAACACTGAGTCTTGGCGGCCTTGAGTAAAATCAAACACAATGGCTTCGGCTCCAGGAAAGTGAAATGTTTGTGAGTTTAATGATGGTGGGCCCTCTCATAGTAGTGGGCTGATTTTTTTTGGATGAGGGTCTTAAAGCTTTTAGTTGGGTATTGTTAGTTTTTTGAAGTGGGCTTCTTTTTAAGGTTTGGACTTTGGAGTGTGGCTGACTTTTATTTGGATTTTAGTGGGTTTTGTTTTAATGGAGGTTTGGGCTGTTTGGGTTTTAGTTTGAATTTTTTTTTAATCTTGGGCCAGTGGGACGATGAGTCTTGCTTGAAGTTGAATTGGGTGTTTAATTTTTGGGCTTTCACTTCAGATTGGACCTAAGTGTTGACGAAAGCCCATATCCTCACCCACTTCGACCTAAAGAGGCTCTAACAGGTTTGTTTCCCTCTTCTACTCTTTAATGGAGAAATACAATCAGGTGCTATAACAAGACACACATGGAAGTACTCCTCCTAAGCTTTCTCTGTCTCGCCTACACTAAGAGATAGTCGTAACAATGATGATAATAATGATGAACACAAGGAAAGGAACAAAGAAGAGGCTATGATGGCGTTTTTAGAGGCTGGTAGTGGTAGGTCAGTGGAGACTGGAAGGGTACGTGGGTCGATTGTTAAGAGGTATTTTGAGCTCGTGCAAAAAGTCGGTACTGTTCTTGTGGTTGCTTCAATTTGGTGGGTCCAAGGAGCGTTTGCTTGCTGATGATCTTTTCATGGCAAAGGTGAAAGGTCGCTTTGACTGGAACATCTTATTCATTTTTACAGAGAATAGGTGCAATAATTGTATGTCTTAGATAATTAGAAAGGTGCAATAAAGGTTAACCATGAATCAGAAATTCATGGAATATCAACGTCCTATGCGGCACAATGGAGCCAAACTATTTGTGGTTGGGATTGGTGCAACTTTGGTAAGTGAAAACCATATATGTTTTGAAGTTGCTTATATGTAGTTTTCTTTCTATTTAGTTGTTATATACTTTGAATTCCTTCTAACCACTTCTGTGTAATATAGTTTCGCATACTAATTCATGATAATATACACACAGTTTGAGAGCTAAAAACATAATAGAAGTAAAGTAATGTTACAGTCACAAACTATTTTATAACATTTTTACAAACTATTAATGTGGCAAATTCTTACTAGTTCTAATTTTGGGTCTACCACTAACATCACATTATTACTTACCTATAATTATTTGGAAAATGATAAAGTCACATCAGAAGTTTATAAAAATGTTGTAAAACAGTACTCATAGAAGTATCTAGCTTCACATGCTAAGTTCTAAATAACCAAGGATATTTCAAGAAATGTAATTCAGTAATTGTGTGGAAATGGTTTCATAGGGTTTTGGATTTGACAACAGTTGATAAATGACTTCGATATGTTTCATATAATGAAGTGTCCAAAATGCTTAGTGTTATGGTATTTTTATGTTTGCTTTTATGTGGTAGAAAATATAAGGCGGTGATAGAAAATATAAGGCTGCATGTCAAAGTTTACTTGTTAAAATAATTGTTAAATAATTTAATTCACCTTTCTCTAATGACTTTATTACTTCTATCTTCTTGTACATAGAATGACCACAGAAGACAGATTTTCTAGAGCAAAATTACATGACTTTCAATATTATTGTTAAATGGAATGCTATATTTAAAACTTAATTAATGATATAATAAGGAGGACGAGGTGAGAAGGTTTAACCAGATTGGATTGAATAATAGTATATAATTGCGACATCCAATTAGGTTTTTTCAACACCAATTCGGTAATAAGTTAACAATGAACACTTGTTTTTCTCGTCCTAGGTTTTCTCTCTGAGAGACCGAAATGTAAAAACCCTATTATCTTCCTAGGAATGATACCTCCTTCCCTTTGCTAAAAGTGATCAGCAGTAGGGCTTTACCAGTTTTTCTCTTACAGTACAGAAACCAGGTTTGTTACACTCATCCCTGTTTTGCTATACCACACCCCACTCAATGGAGGAAGTTCTTAAAGATTGGAAGAAGCTCTCTTTGACAGACGCGGAGGAGGCAAAGATTTGTTTGTCAAAATCAGAAAACTTGAATAGCAAAGAGTATGTGCTTGCGGCGAGATTCCTTACGAGAAGAGCTCTAAACGTGTAAGCGGTAGGGCATACTTTTAAACCCTTGTGGAGAGCACGTAAGGAATTCAAAATCAGGGAAGCAGGCGACCACATTCTCCTTTTCGTTTTCGAACTGGAATCTGACGCGGAGCGAGTCTTAGCAACAGAGCCGTGGTCCTTTAACAAGCATCTAGTCCTTCTCCAGCGCTATGATACTTCTGTCCTAGCGCGAACCCTGCGATTTACTAAGCTGAAGTTTTGGGTGCAAATCCATGGGTTACCGATGCGTATGTTAGACAATGAAACAGCCATTGAACTAGGTGAAACTCTTGGACCAATCTCACCATCGGAGAACCTAAAAGAGATGGTAGGAGGGGACTTCCTGCGGGTCCGAGTTGAGGTAGACATGTCGAGACCTTTCTGTCATTGACGTAAAGTAGTATTGGAGAATGATAGAGAAATCTGGGTGTCTTTCAAATATGAAAAACTCCCGAATTTCTGTTATTGGTGCGGCATGGTGTCTCACGACGACAAGGAGTGTAAGGTTTGGTTGGCGAGCAAAGGAATGATCTCTTTAGTGAACCAAGAATATGGTGCATGGCTACGAGCCTTGCCCTACAACTCGGGGAAAACTCATTTTACAATGGTGTCAGGCATGGGCGATGGACTTGGTGGGACAGAAACGGTAGGTCAGACATTGGTCTCAACACCCTCACCTGTCATGGCGGCCACACCAGTCGCCGACGTCGAAAGCCATCTAATCCTTGGCGGCAGTGATAAGGTGGATGATCCTCACGTCCCACATATGGAAACAACGGATTCAGGGGAGGATAATCTGCTGCCCATTATCACAAATAATGTCTCAAATCCTGAGGTAATTAATTATGTTCCAATTTCATCTTCTTTCCATACTAATTCCCAAGATTTTGAATTTCAAATCCAGGAAATAGACACGACACTTATGAAGTTTGATCACCAAATCTTTGACCCGATTTATAAGACAACTGGCAATCCGCATATACTGGTATCCCATGATTATGACTCGAAAATTTCAGGCGAAACATATGCAACTGAAACACAGGCCCATAGCTCCCATGTGGCAATCCCAAACCAATCACCCATTTCAAAAGCCAACTCCCTACGTAAGGGGAAAAAACTGGCTCGTGATTCTCACATGATGACTGATCAGACTTCCTTCAGCACTGCAACTAAAAGTGGGAGAGAAATAGAGGAGGTTGTCCAACCTGAGTTACCCACCAAAAAACTTCAGGTTTCAAGGGAGGACATACTAGACTTGTCAATGGTGGAGGCTGCTCAGCAACCCCGCCAATCACAATGAGTCTCCTAATATGGAACTGTCGCGGGCTTGGGAATCTACGTACAGGTAAGGAGCTTGAAGTGTTGATTCGAGCCAAAGATCCCTCCGCCGTGTTCTTAGCCGAAACATGGGCGGATGAAGCTAGACTAAAAGAAATTCAGCGGAATATCAAATTTGATAATTTATTTTTCATGGAGAGACACAGTAGAGGGGGTGGTCTAGCCTTGTATTGGAAAAACTCTTTTGATCTCCATGTTGATTCTTTCTCAAAGCACCACATAAACTCCATCATAAACAAAGGGAGTGATGAGACATGGCGTTTCACAAGATTCTACGGAGAACCGGTTACTCATAGACGATCCGAAGCTTGGAATAGGCTTAGACAACTTAATAGCATAAACAATCTCCCTTGGCTATGTGCGGGGGATTTAAATGAATTGACTCGATCCTTGAAAAAGATGGGAGGAAGCAGTAGAAGCCAGTCTCAAATGCAACTCTTCAGGGACGTCATCGTTGAATGTGGCTTCATGGATCTTGGTTTTGTGGGTTCTCAATTCACTTGGCTGAAGCATTTCGCCAACAGGCACTCTATTTGGGAGGGGTTGGATCGCGGACTAGCCAACAATGATTGGTTTATAAATTTCTCGGGTTCAAAGGTGCACCACCTTCACTCCAATTCCCTAGACCATAGTCCCCTGTGGATTATCATCGATGGTTTAGATCTTTCATCTGTGGTCAAGCCCTTCCAATTTGAGGAAATGTGGCTCTCGGACAGTGGCTATTCTAGCATAGTGGAAGCCGTATGGTGCTCTAATGAGGAGAGGTCAGATGTGGAAATGAGGGTCATGAACAAAATTATGAAATGTGGTAAGGAACTAAGCTGCTAGAACCGGACCCACTTTGGGAACGGGAGACAAGAATTGGCAAGAAAAAGATAAGAACTCATTGAAGCAGAAAAAGTGGCCATGTGGTCTAGATGTAATTAGAGGGTCAAAAGCCTAAAGCAAGATATTTTATTACTAGTTGACAAGGATAATAGACTTTGATTTCAAAGGTCAAAGGTGTTATGGGCAAAATTCGGAGACAGAAACTCTAAATTTTTTCATAGCCACGCCTCACAAAGAAAGAGAAAGAATCTGATCCATAAAATCCAAGATAGCCATGGTCAATGGAGAATGGATAGGGACGAAATAGCTGACTTCCTTATACACTACTACCAGGTGGCAACCAATAATCAGTATTATGACTTAGCCACAAATTCCATCCAAAGAGTCATTATTGCTTAAATGAATGTTCAACTTTCTACAAAATTTTCAAAATGGGAAGTGAAGCAAGCCATCAAAGCCCTAAGCCATCAAAGCCCTAGGCCAGATGGTATGCCACCTCTTTTCTACCAACACTACTGGAATTTAATTGGTGATGACATCTCTAACTTTGTCCTCCATTTTTTAAATTTTGCTTCTTTACCTGAAAATCTCAATCATACTTTCATCACTCTTATTCCAAAAAAGCAGAACCCAGCATCTACTGCTGATTTCAGACCTATAAGCTTGTGCAATGTGTTATATAAAATTTTCTCTAAGATTCTAGCAAATAGACTTAAGAAAATTTTACCAAATATTATTTCTGAACAGCAGAGTGCTTTTACAAAAAGTCGTCTCATTTCTGACAATATTTTGGTAGCTTATGAGTCTCTTCACAGCATGCAGAATCACAAAGGAAGGGATAATTATATGGCAATAAAACTTGATATAAGCAAGGCTTACGATAGGGTGGAATGGCACTACTTGGAATCAATTATGGTGAAGATGGGTTTCTCAGAGCATTGGATTAAATTGGTCATGCTTTGTGTTAAAACAGTATCCTACTCGATCCTAGTAAATAGGGAACGTAAAGGCATGATCAAACCATCCAGAGGCATCCATCAAGGAGACCCCCTCTCACCCTTCCTATTCCTACTGTGCATAGAAGGTCTTCATGGACTCATAAGCCAAGCTGCAAACCAGGGAGATATTAAGGGTTATTCATTTTGCAAATATAGCCCAAGATTAACTCACCTTTTATTTGCAGACGATAGCCTTTTGTTTTACAAGGTTACTGTTCAAGAGTGCCAAAAAATCATGGACATTTTGGAGGTTTATGGAAAATGCTTGGGTCAACAAATTAACCGAAGTAAGACAACAATTTTCTTCAGCAAAGCAACTTGTGAGGACACCAGAAATCATATAAAGATAGCCTTGGGAGTTCCAGAAATTATACAATAGAAGAAGTATCTGGGTCTACCTTCTCTTGTGGGGAGAAATAAAAAAGCCAAATTCAATTACATCAAGGAGAGAGTGTGGAAGAAAATACAGGGTTGGAATGAAAAGCTCTTGTCATAAGCAGGGAGAGAGGTTTTGATAAAGGCAATGGTCCAAGCAATTCCCATATATACTATGAATTGTTTCAAACTCCCACTAGGTCTTTGTGTGGAAATTGAAAGTCTTATTAGAAGATTTTGGTGAGGTCAAAATGGAGATTGAAGGAAAACTCATTGGGTCAAGTGGACCACACTTTGCCAATCCATGAATGAAGGTTGGATGGGCTTCAAAGACCTTGCAAATTTTAATGATGCACTCTTGGCAAAGCAAGTATGGAGATTGCTACATAATAAAAACTCTCTATTCTATAGTGTTTTTAAACCAAGATTTTTTCCAGACTGTTCTATTTTGGAAGCTACAGATTCTACTTCGGGATCACATGCTTGGCAAAGTATTTTGAGAGGAAGGGATGTTCTTCTACAAGGTGCTAGATGGAAGGTTGGGAGTGGAGAATCTAGTAGTGTATGGAATGATGCCTGGCTACCTTCCATTGATCATCCAAAAATACTCTCACAGGTTGTACCAAGGTTTGAAGATGTAAAGGTTTCAGACCTTATAAACCCGACTTTAAGAAGGTGGGAGACTAATCTGATCCATGGGCTTTTCTACCAAAAGAAGTGGAGCTAATACTAAGCATTCCACTCAACCATCACCCCACAGAGGATAAGGTGATTTGGCCTTACAACTCTTCAGGTGCCTATTCTATGAAATCGGGCACAAAGTTTTTAGCTAAAGAGAATAATGTTCCAAACCCATGGATTGATCAAGAGCATGATAATGACACTTGGAAGCAAATCTGGCGCCTCTGTATTCCCAATAAAGTCTAGAATTCTCTTTGGCAAGCATGCCACAATGCAATCCTTGTTAAACAAAATCTTTGGAGATGAAAAATCCTAACAAAGGACTTATGCGAGCAATGTCATTCAACCTCTGAAATGATCTGTCATGCCCTTTGGGAATGCCCGAAGATTGATGAAGTTTGGGAGGCTATGCAGGGCTTCGAATTCCGACAGCTTCACAACTTCCAATCCTTCAAAGACCTGATTGCTTTCATGCATGCGGAAGGGAAGAATTTGGAGTTAATGGCAATGGTAATGTGGACAATTTGGCACTGAAGAAATTAGATCAGAGTGAGTTCACCGGATTTTCCTGTCTCACAAGTGCTTCCCCAAGCCACGCAAGCCCTGACAGATTTCAAGCACTTGAACATTTGACTCCCACCTCAACGACATGCAACAGGGAACTCACAGTCTCAGTCTCATTGGTTTCCCCCTCCAAGAGATTGTTTAAGATAAATTCAGGCGGGGCTACATTTCCTAAACTAGGTAAGGCAAGGCTGGGTGTAGTGGTCAGAGATTGCAATGGTAGTGTGGTGGCATCCCTCTAGGAGCAAGCCCCTCTTCCATTCTCACCTAAAATTGTGGAAGCCATGGCTACTGCCAAAGCAATCGGGTTTGCCCAAGAGCTCGATATCAGCCCCTATATCCTCGAGGGAGATGCAAAGGTTGTGATCAACACCCTTAAATTTGATGAAGAATCCCTCTCTTCCTTTGGGCACATTATTTCTTTGGCCAAATCCTCCTTAGTTACCAATAGTTGTATTTCTTTCTCTTATGTACATAGGGTTGGTAATAAAGTTGCTCATAACCTAGCTAGACATGTTAGAGGTTTATCGGTATGGTTGGAAAATGTTCCTCCACATCTTTATTCTGTTCTCTTTGCCGATCTTGGCTAATAATATTTGACCATCTTCTTTCTCAAAAAAAAAATTGGGTAATAAAGACATTATAGATTTGGGTGTCTTTCAACATTTTTTTGAGATGTTGACCACTCACTAACAGGAGTAGTCGGTTTCTCCCATTCGTATTCAGCGGAGTTCCACACTCTCTCATCAATAAATTTCAAGAAGACTTTCATCCTTACTTTCCAGTAAGCATAACTGTTCCCATCAAAGTGAGGTGGGATCAGAAGAAAGTAACCATATTTCATGACAACTGGGGTCAATAATCAACTCTTAGATCAAAAGATCTAAACACAAGAGTTAACCCACTCTAATACCACATGTACGTTTTTAGACCCTTAAGACAAGTTGATTAACTTAGTTATTTGAAACTAATTCTAGTCTCAACAATCAGGAAGATATTTGAATTCTTGTGATTTAAAAGCGCCATATAGCCTCTTGTCGTCATGTCCAGTCTTTCAATCTCATCTATTCTTGTAACCTTGATATAAGGTGGCGAAAATTCAATTCTTTGTAGGACTGGAATCCAACTGGAGATTTGGATTTTTAAGCATGATTTTCAAAGGCGAGAAATCTCAAATATAGGGAATGCAGGAATCATAACTTTAACTGACATGACAAGGAATGGCTTGAGTTTGAACATTAATACTGCAGGACAGTATGTACATTTGTTGTTGAAGAACAATAAAATTCGTTTTGATCAAAGAACTTGATCATTCATTAAAGTTGGGAATAACGTTCAAGAAAAGAACCTAGAGAATCATGCGACCTTGATCAGTCACTGCTTGATCCAATGACCCTTGGGGTCTTCTCCTCTCAGAAACAAGTTTCACTGTCAAAATATTCACATTGAGCATTTCAGCAATTTCATCATAGGATGGTTGTCGCCTTAATCTTTTAGTCAAGATATTGCTAGCTTCCGCAATTTTCATCACCATCCTACTTGCATTTCCCTACACACAACAAGCTAACCATACATTCACTAACACCAACTTACCTCCCAAAAACTCATATAGGGTGAAGCAAAGACTGAAGAGAAAGGAAATCACCATTTTCTTGAAATCTAGTCTTAGTTTTAATAATTGTTTTGACAAATTTTAAACAATCTATTAGAATAGAACATCTTAACATGAACATCAGTACTATTACTAACTGTCACAAATACTGGCATCCTATCCGAGGACAACTCTAGGAAATACAATCTACAACAACCATAAAATAGAACAACAATAAAAATAAATAAATTAGGATGGGTTCTACTTCTACAGTAATGACTAATGCATTGTTGGAGACTATGTTAAAGCAAAATTTAGTAGAAGATATAGAAACATCCAACTAGGGTGGAGAGGGTTGTTGTGAAATTTCAAAGTACTCGTAAGTTTATGAATCGTACCGAAGTATAGTTTGACAAAAACGAGGTCAAACCCACAGAGACTTGAATGAACGTAGGAAAATTAATCAAATTTTAACCAAATTAATCATAATCTAGTTTAATAAAAATTTGTTTTTTGTAATTAAATATACTAAACAAATAATTAAACTAAACAAAGATATAATATACAGCAGTAAAGAGATGTAAACAATCTAGAGACAGGAATTAAGGATTTGGAATTCGCCTTGTAAGTTATATCAACATATATTTATGATTATTAATTTTTCCCAACTACTGCATGATAATCTAAAAATCAATCTTGCTATCATGAAAAATATTATCATTAAAACTTCTATTTAAATATCTAAAGCATGCTCTTCTTCGCTTCCTAGGTATAAAATCAAATCATCAATTGTATCCGTAGCCAAACAAATTGCAAGATATATCCAATTTTAAAATCAAGAAATAATAAACCAAACATTCGATTAATTAAGACAAATCCTAAATCATGAGAAAAACATGACTGAACTCATATCTAGAATCTCATCTTAGTCAATTGATATGAAGCAAGAACAATTTAAATCATTAAAGAACAACTATTGTGGGGAAAATAAAATCACATAAATTTTATTGATAATCCTTAACAAAGTTTCATCCTCATCCCTAATTATAAATTTAACTACTCATGTTAATTGAAATAAAATACAAGAATAAAATACTAAACATTAAACTAGAAAAATAAAATAAAACTAACTGTCATGGAAGAAAACCAAAGAGGTAGCCGTGCTCTATATGTTCAGCCCCCAGCCCTAGCACTAGCCTTCTTGAATTTTGTCCTAAAGAGCCTTTAAATAGGCCAAAGAATCTTATTACAAATTGAGTTCCCTGTTTGGAGAAATTTCCAGATTTTTAGGCTTCACTTAACCAACGATTTTGGCCCATTTAACGTCAAAATTTGGACTTTTGGTAAACTACAAAGTTGTATCCCTTTAAGTTAACTTTCCAATCCAACTTGATTCATCTCTATTGGACATCTAAACCAAAATTTATGTCAAAAATACTAACTAATGTGTAGGCTGAAATCCTAATCCAAATTGGACTTGGATTTGATGCAAATTTCCTTTGATTCCTTACACCAATTGGACTTAAATTTAATTGAGTTGGCCTTCTTTAACTTCATCATGGCCCTTGTAAGAGTAAAGTCCATTAGCTTTCTTCTTTGCACAAATCCACTTATTTAATTCCATTTTCCTACAAAAGACAAATTCACACAATAAAATTCAATTAAGCACAAAACTGATTATTTAGCATTATTTCAAAACCAAATATAAAATGCATGAATTACCTGAAAATAAGTATGATAATGCTTTCTAATAACAATAGAAATATTCAAAATTAAACTATTATCAATGTACATCAAATACCCCCAAACCCATATTTTGTTAGTCCTCGAGCAAAACAGATAAAGAGTAAAACAAAACAAAGAAATTAAAAACAAAGAAAAAGGAAATCCTAACTAATCCCCTAGCTTAGTAGCTTACACTAGTGGACGAGTTGTAGTCTCATGAGGGTTTGCAGGGAATATACCCACAAAATTCTGAGAATGAATACTAAAAAATAAATAAATAAATAAATAAAAACAAAGAAAATCAAACAAAACTTTTTTTTCATTAGCCTTGTGCAAAGAGAATTAGTTCAAGTTCAAAAACACTACAAATGCTAAAGTAATTTCTCATGCCATCAAAACTCAATGTGAGTGAAAAGTGGTAGCCAACCCAAACATACTCTTAGTTTTAGAATAAACTTGAATAGACGATGTTATCACTCAACAAATGAAATCACTCTAAAATGGGGTGTAACACTCTCAATAATATATGTGAGTGGAATAATGTAAGCAAAATTAAACACCTCATATATAAATCACATGAAAATCACTTAATCAAGAAAGAACAAGTAGTCTCATGAAAGGATGCCAAAAAGAATTTATACCACACTTTATATTCAATCATATCAATATCTGACCTACACAATCTTCAAGATCAAATAAGGACTTTATTAGGACATAATGTAGGGTAAAAGTAAGGGGAATGAAATAAAAATGGGTGAAGGTAAATAATAAGAAGTGTTTTCAAGATTTGTCGAAATGTCAACTCTTTTTGGAATTTCCATTGGACATTTTTTTTTTCAACTCTTCTTCTTGAAAACAGTACTCCTTCCTTACATTTCACTTCTCAAAATTTGATGAGACTCTTTTTATTTTCTTCTTTTTGACACTTTTTTTTTTCTTGAATTCTTTTTTTCTTCTTCTTTAAATTCTCGCACAAACCACCACATTGTAACAAACTGATCAAATTCCATCTTGAAACACTATGGATAAGGGTTTTAAGAAAGAAAGGCTAATTAAAAGGCTCCACAGGGTGATTAACAATAATGTATCAAGAAAGAAAAAAGAAAAACACACATATGGCTCAAAGTAGACCAAAATAGCCTAATCTCATCTCTTAAAGACTAATATAGTTCATTCAACATCAATCACTTCAAAAGACTCAAGTGTGGCATAAAATTTATAAAAAAAAATTCTTGGCCAAACGAAAGAACAATAAGACTACAACAAGGGAAATATGTTACGCACTTCCAAATGAAATTTAAGATTAGAAACAATAAATAACCCTCCAAAAATAATGATTGGCTCAAAACTCACAATAGTTACAGTTTCCAAATTGTTATCTTCAAGATTTTCTAATCACTTTTATCCTTCAACAACAAGTTGTGTTTGAGTGGCTACGTGCATGTGCAATGAATTGAGCATGAAAGCAATGAAATTCTTTTAAGCAAGAGTAGTATAACGAAATTAGAACATAAACCTCAAGCTATGGAAAACATTTTTAACACAACAAAACAAAACAAAAAAGAAGAAGATAGAAATCTATGTACATCCCCCCAAACCTAAACCAAACATTGTCCTCAATGTTAAAAATGAGACTCTCAAATATATGTCTTGAATGAAAAGAGAGCAAAATATTAATATGCAACATAAGAACCAAGTAGAAACAAGTAAGGTAAGGAGAAGGAAGAGACGTACCTTGATCAAGCTAATTGTTATAAATTTTAGTTACTGTCAAATATTAGCTAGAATGAAAGAGTATAAAACTAAACAAGAAAATAAACACAAATATTAATCTAAAAGGAGAAAATAAACAAGAAAAAGATTTTTTTTTTTTTTTTACACAAAAGATTTAACACAACTGGAGATCAATCCTAATAAACAGGACCATCCAAACCTCAACAACACCATGAAGATAAATAATGCATACTATGACTGGACTACTTCAATGAGATTGTAACTTACCTGGGTCAAAAACATGTTGGGAGGATTTAGCAGTCTCTTCCAAGTGAATTCTTTGCATAACCACAAAGGGACTAATACCCTTAATATCAGCAATTGTCCAACTTATAGCTTCCTTATGCTCTTGAAGTATACTTATTAATTGGTGTTCCCAAAAGATATCAAACTTTGGTGGTTCTACAATAGATAGGAGTGGGTATGAAGAAAGTGGAAGAGGGTCCACTTTTGGTTGCCAGCTATCAATACTTAAGACAAAAATAGAATCCAACAATGCATTGATCTCCTCAATTGATTTTTTGATATCCAAATTGCAACCAAAAAGGGTTAAACAAGCTTTTAGGAGATCCTCACAACTTGATTGTATGAAAGTATCATGGACTAGGCTCTCAATCATGTTAACCTCACATATATCCTCATTTTCTAGTACTTGTTTACTTATGTCAAAATTATTAAGCTCAACAGTCATATTTCCAAAAGAAATCTTCATCACACCACTCTAACAATTGATCAAAGCATTGGATGTGGCTAAGAAAGGGCAACCCAAAATGACATGGATTTGTGTATTGGCATTTAGAGCAAGCTCAATTTCTAACACAACAAAATCAACAGGAAAATAGAATGCATCCACCTTAATCAACATATCCTCAACAATAACTCTAGGGATTTTCACAAACCTGTCAGCTAACTAGAGTATCATGGTTGTGGGTTTTAGATCCCACAAACCTAGCTGTAAATAAATTGAATATGGCATTAGGTTCACACTTGCCCCCAAATCTAGCAAAGCTCTCTCAATGAGACAATCCCCAATCTTGCATGAAATCGTAGGAGATCTAGGGTCCTTACATTTCACTGGATATTTATTTTAAATGATTGAATTGATTTGTTCTGTCAAAAATGCCTTTTTAGGGACATTTGTTTTTCTCTTCATTGTCACAAGATCTTTTAGAAAATTGGCATAAACAGGAACTTGCTGAATTGCATCAAGAAATAGAATGTTTATTTACACTTGCTTAAAAACTTCTAAAATATCTCCAAATTGTGCACTTTTCTGAGGACTGATTAAACTTTGAGGAAATGGAGCTTTAGGAACAAACTTCTTATCAAGAGGGGAAGAACTAAGATCCTGAGTTGGAATTAAGAGTGGGTTGTCCTTCTTTTCTCCATGATCATCATGTGCACTATGAGTTCTTTTTTCCTTTAACACATTATTTTCATCACCCTCCACTTTTGGCATTTTCACTTGATTATCAACTTGCCTACCAGACCTAAGGGTAATAATAGACTAAACATGTTCTTGTCCATAATTAGAACTAGAAGAACCATTGATCGCATAATGCCCTTTTGGGTTGGGTATAGGCTAACTAGGAAATTTTTCTTTTTCCCTCTCTCCAACTTGGGTTGCTAACTGGCCAACTTGATTTTCCAAATTTGAAATAGCTTTAGTATTTAAATGAGTGGAACTTTTCATCTCTTGAATAGCTTGGCTAGTTGATTGCATGAAAGTTTTGAGGGACTCCTCCAAAGATAATTGTTGTCTTGGCAGTGCCATAAAATGAGGAGTTGATTAAGGAATGGGAGGATATGCTTGGGTAGGTGGACAAAATTGACTTTGTTGATACACTTGTTGTCCACCTATATTTGTGGGGGAATGGTTCTGCCTCTAAAAGAAATTAGGATGATTTTGCCAATTTGGATTGAATGTCTCTGAAAATGGACTAGCAAGTGGCCTTCCATAATTATTCAGTGCATTTGCTTGCTCAGTATTCAGGGTAACCAGCTGTGGAAGGACACATTTGTGTTGTATGCATAGGACTTGCACAAATAGAGCATGTTTCACTTTGAACTTGATTAACAGAATTCATCCCTCTATCTAAAGCTAAAGCTTCAACCTTATGAGTGAGATTGTCCAACCTAGCTTTTATGTCTAAATCTTCACTAACTTTATACAATCCTCCTTTCTTAATTGTAAGGGCAAATCTCTCTCTACGATTGGAAAAATCCCATTGTTGTGAGCTTTTTGATAAATTCTCAAGAAATTTGTATGAGACTCAAAAATTCACCACCATTCATGGACTCAATCATGTTACAATTTATCTGAGTCAAACGATTATAAAAATATTGTACTAGTCTCCATGTTTCAAAACCATGGTGAGGACACTTTAAATCAAGCCCTTAAATCTCTCCGAACTCTCATAAAATTTCTCTTGTTCGTCCTGATAAAAATCTACAATTTCTCTTCTCCAAGCATTGGTCTTGACCATTGGAAAAAAATTTAGAGAGTAATTTTGTGACCAACAGTTCCCATGAAATGATAGATCCAGGTGACAGAGAATTAAGCCATGCTTTTGCCTTATCCTTCAAGGAAAAAGGGAATAAATGCAAATGAACAGAGTCATTAGTGAAATTCTAGAACTTACAAGTAGCACAAATCTTAAGAAAATCATTTACATGCATATAAGGATCTTCTCTATCCAATCCATGAAAAGTAGGAAGAAGGTAGATTATCTATGGCTTCAACTCAAAATGTGCAGCAGTGGTTGCAGGCAATACCATGCAAGATAGAGGGTTGGTGGTTATGGGTGAGAACAACTCCCTCAGAATTTTTGAATCATCTCCTGTTTCGTCCATTGTGGATGGATAATCAAAACTAACAAGACGATTTTCTTTATCACATATCCAAGTTCTCATACACCATGCACAAAGAAATAAATTTCTTTTTTTTGTTTTTTTTTTTCTATTTAAAAAATAGATTTTAACTACAACTAGTAGAAGGACAATTTCAATTATGACCTAATTTATTTTCCTAACCAAGTCCCTAGCAACAGCGCCAAAAACTTGTTGTGAAATTTTAAAGTACTTGCAAGAGTACGAACCGTACCAAAGTATAGTTTGACAAGAATGAGATCAAATCCATAGCGACTTGAATGAACATAGGCAAATTAATCAAATCTTAACCAAATTAATCTTAATCTAGTTTAATAAAAATTTGTTTTTTACAATTAAATATACTTAACAAATAATTAAACTAAACAAAGATATAATATAAAGCAGTAAAGAGATGTAAACAATGTAGAGAAAGGAATTAAGGTTTTGGAATCCACCTTATAAGTCATATCAGCATATATTTATGATCATTAATTTTTCCCAACTACTGCGTGATAATATAGAAATCATTCTTGCTATCATGGAAAATATTATCATTAAAACTTCTATTTAAATATCTAAAGCATGCTCTTCTTCGCTTCCTATGTATAAAATCAAATCATCAATTGTATCCGTAGCCAAGCAAATCACAAGAGATATCCAATTTTAAAATCAAGAAATAGTAAACCAAGCATTCGATTAATTAAGACAAATCCTAAATCATTAGAAAAACATGATTGAACTCATATCTAGAATCTCATCTTAGTCAATTGATATGAAGTAAGAACAATTTAAATCATTAAAGAACAACTATTGTGGGAAAAATCAAATCACATAAATATTATTCATAATTCTTAACAAGGTTTCATCCTCAACTCTAATTATAAATTTAGCTACTCAAGATAATTGAAATAAAACACGAATAAAATACTAAACATTAAACTAGACAAATAAAATAAAACTAATTGTCATGGAAGAAAACCAAAGAGGTAGTTATGTTCTATATGTTCAGCCCCCAGCCCCAGCACTAGCCTCCTTGAATTTTGCCCTAAAGAGCTTTTAAATAGGTCAAAGAATCTTGTTACAAGTTGAATTCCCGTTTGGAGAAAATTTTAGATTTTTAGGCTTCACTTAACCGATGATTTTGGCCCATTTAACATTAGAATTCGGACTTTTGGTAAACTACAATCCCAAGTTGCATCATCTCGATTGGACATCTGAGCCAAAAGTTATGTCAAAAATACTAACTAATGTGCAGGCTAGAATCCTAATCCAAATTGGACTTGGATTTGGTGCAAATTTCATTTGATTCCTTACTCCAATTGGACTTAAATTTAATTGGGTTGACCTTCTTTAACTTCATCATGACCCTTGCAAAAGTAAAGTCCATTATCTTTCTTCTTTGCACAAATCCATTTATTTAATTCCACTCTCCTACAAAAGACAAATTCACACAATAAAATTTAATTAAGCATAAAATTAATTATTTAACATTATTCCAAAACCAAAGATAAAATGCATGAATTACCTCAAAATAAGTATGATAATGCTTTCTAACAATGATAGAAATATGCAAAATTAAATTATTATCAATGCACATCAAGGGTGGTGGGTTTTGAGTGAAGAAATGTTTGGGAGAGTTGGAGATGAGCATATGGTGGTGATGGCCATAAAGAGTAGATTGAGAGAGTGAGTGAGTGAGTAGAAGCTTAGACTTTAAATTAGCACATTAATTAGAGTTTGTAGATGTTTTTGGGAGATATTTCTTTCCTTGCCATGCAAGACAAATGTGCTATTTGTTTCATTGTTGCAGATAAGATAAAAGGGAGTGATGGCACTCTATGTGCGGATGTCATTGATAATATGACTCATTGGCTTAAGGGTAAATTACAACTTACTCCCGTGTGGTTTGGCTAAAATTTAAGTTGCCTACCTGTGGTTTAAAATTTGACACTTTACTCACCTGAGGTTTGACCAAAATTTAAGTTGTCTATCTGTAGTTTGAAATTCCATGATGCAAGAATTCTAATGGATAATTTTTTATATTGTATTTTTATGTTTTTTGTGTTTTTGGGGGAGAGAGACATAAAAGTGTAGCAAAAATACATATTTAGCTCTGATTTTAACAGAGGTGGGTTATAGAAATCTAACTGAGTTAACCTCAAGTAGGTAAAGTGTCAAATTTCAAGCTACAGATAGGCAACTTAAATTTTGGTCAAAGCACGGGTGAGTAAATTGTAATTTGCCCTTGGCTTAATTTGGCTATGTAGTCATGTAGGTCTTGTTCATTTAGTTCTAGGATTTAAAGTAGTTTAAAATATAAAAATATATATTGCATTTAAAAACAATAACTCACTTGATATCAATTCATATATGTAATTGAATGCCAATATTTTATTGCCACTTAAAAAAAATGTAAAACATTCACATTTTTCTTTAAGAAAAGCATAGAATACAGACACATTTAAAACCTCCAATTATTTAAAAAATTCTAATAACTTCTTGGAATACTTTTTTATCTTCTTTATAGCAAGGAAGTCAATACCGTACCGGAGGCTGTACCAGTTTGGCCACCGGTACGATATATTTCGGGTACCGGTCAATACCAATGTACCGTTTCGGGTTTACCGCTATTTTATATATATATAACCAAAATTTATATTATTTATTAAAAAATTTAAATTTATAAATCTTTATGTCATTTAATATGTTAATCTTTAGTTAAAATTTCAACTAGATAATATTAACAATAATAGGGAATTGATGTTCCTACTTTTTTAATAATAATAATAATAATAATAATAAGTTAAAAGTTAAAATGCCGTTTAAAACTTCTTTGCATTAATTAAAAAAAAAAAAAATCAACTTTTGAAATCTCAAAAGTTTGTAACAATTCACGTGAGTGGGTGTGTCAGAGGGCACACTGCCACAAAACAAAACCAAACCTACTCTCATTTTAGTTTTTTACTATTAAAAGTCACAAGACTCACAGCTAAACAATCAACTAAAGCTTCAGAAAGAAAAACTTAAAAACTAAGAGATGCAGACGGATGGAGGGATGGGCGTGAAGAAGAAGAAGAATGGGTGGTCACTTTCGGAACAGTGCTGGTGATGGCAGGATTATGGGTTATTTGGTATTTTCCTTTACCGTTAATCACTTCAATTTTTCTTGTTTTTCTTTTACCGTCCGGTATCCTTTTTTCGACTGGTATCCGATTTTTTGCCCGGTTTTTCCGGTACAACCCAGTAAGCTCCGGTACAAAAAGCGGTACGAAATAGCCACGTTTCTATTCCGGTCAAGGTGCCGGTACGAAAAATTCCGGCTGTACCAGCCGGAACGGTACGGTATTGACTCCACTGCTTTATAGTTCCTATCTTAGTTCAAGTTATATATATATATATATATATGTGTGTGTGTGTGTGTGTGTGTGTGTGTGTGTGTTTTAATAATAATCTTATATTTCATGATAATTGCTCCGTGTAATAATCAAAGTCAAAACAATAATACTCTATTTTATAAAATAATAAAAAATGGCCCAATACTTTATAAGGCAACTTTACTTGAATGCACCATTTTTCCTATAAAAAAAAAGTTATATTATTCTTATTTCTCAAAAAATAAAGATATTTTTTTTTTTGGGAAAATATTCTTATAGGTGAGTAGTATTGTGTAATTCTCTTCTTGGGAACAAGATAACCCATCACATTTAAGGTAAGGAAAAAAATGGTAATTTCCTTAATATTGTTAGTGAAGCAGGTATTTTGGTTTTTTTTTTTCCTAATAAGAATGTCTAGAACTCTTAGAATACATTACTATTTCCTAGTGAATTTAAAATGGTCAGTTATGATACATCATTCTCACATGAATCCATTATTGACATTACCTTCTTTTACATGCTATTGTCACTACTTTTGTTATTCGTTAAAATGTTTTATTATAAAAAAATAAAAATTGTAAAAAGAATTATAAATAATGTTAGGGTAAAATATAGTTAACACCCTTAAAGTTTTGTCTAATGCCAACTAAGTCCAAGATATTTCAAAATTGACCAACTTGGTCTCTAAATTGTTACTCGTTTTACTGCTATGTTACTGTGATTAGAGACCAAATCAGTCATTTTTGAAATATCTTGGATCTAACTAACATTTGCTCAAACTTAGTTCAAGAAACTTCAAAACTGATCAAATTGGTTTCTAAAACATTGTCCATCTTTCTACTATGTTAGTGATTAGAGACAAAATTGATCAATCTTAAAATATCTTAAAACTAGTTAACATTAGCCCAAACCTAAAGGGTTGATTGTATTTTACCCATAATGGTATATAGGAAAAGTTAATGGATGATAGGTTCCAGTTTGCTCAACTAGTGAAGTCTTTGATAACCCAAAATAAGGAATTTGGGGTTCAATCTCCACTTACATCAAAAACCGATTTGTGTCTTAATGTGATGATAGATAGCACAATTATTAGAAGCAGGCACCATAAGTTAACACTCTATCAAAAAATGAAAAGTTAACGGATGCCTAAAAATATTGGTTTAAAAAATATTTTTAAAATATTTTTATGAAAAAGAGTAATTAATTTTTTAGGGTTCTTTATATTTTCCATTGTATATATGTGTCCTTATACTTATCTATACTACTATTTAAGTGGTATCTACGGTTTGAGATCCTCAATTTAGATGCCCAAAATACCCTTAAATTCATCCGCTTCTAAGGCTTAAATCATAGGATTAAATATGTAAAATTAGTCATTTAAAAACTCATAATTTTTAGTTAAATTAAAAAAAAAAAAAAAAAAAAAAAAGTTTTTTCTTCCACCTTCACATTTCTCTCTCATGTTAGTTGTTTTTTTTTTTTCTTTCACACATGTATTTTATTTTTTTATCACTAAACTATTTTTCTCCACCTCCACATTTCTCTCTCATATTATGGGTAAAGTACTAATACAACTTCTTAAAAAATAAAAATAAAAAACTACAAGTAAATCCAAAAAATAAAAAATAGAAAGTTGGATCTGAATCCAACAACCCATGAAAATATAGGGGTATTTGGATTTGTTGTTTCCATCACTCATAACTCAAAATATGTGGGTCCTATGAAAAAAAAAAACTATGTTTGGATTTGTTTCCAGTTTTTGTTTCTATCACTCAATTCTCTTATTTTTTAGTGATGAGTTATGGAAACTGAAAACACATTTTAGGTGTTTTCAGATTCCAATGGTATTTTGGTAATTAAACACACATTAAGGGACCCACTAGTCTTGTCAAGTCAGATATACCTTCTCTCTCCCACCGTTCACTCTCTCTTTCTTTTTCTTTTCTTTTTTTCTTTCTTTTTGTCTCTCTTCTTTCTCTATTCTTCAACTCAGTTCGTTCTTTCTTTTTTCTTTTTTTTTTCCTTCCTTTTCGCCTTTCTCATCTTAGTTCATTCTTTTTTCTTTCTTTCTTTGCCCTTCCTTTTCGCCTTTCTCATCTTCAATTTGTTCTTCTTCTTTTCTTTTTCTTTTTCTTTTTCTTTTTTCGCCTTTCTCATCTCAGGCCCATTAAAAAAAAAATCAATGATTAGGGCAACGAATTGGTTGTTGTGGGTTTGTGAATTTTTTGGGTGCTTCAAGGATGCTAATGAATTTTCTAGGTTTGTGCTTCAAGCTCAGAACCGAAGTGATTGTTGTGGGTATTGGGGGTTGAAGGGAAAAAAAAAAAAAGAAAAAAAAAAAAGGAATGCCTGGTTTTGGGAGATCGTCACAGGTTTGAGCTGCACCAAGTCATAAATGGGTTTTCGAAGATTTTGAATTTTGTTTATATAGATTTTTTTTGCTACAACTTTAGAAAATGATTTTGCAAGCTCTGCAAAATGACTTGTGATTGGATTTCGTTGTTGTAGTTTGTGTTGAAAGGAGTTTCCTCGGTGCCTATGAGGTGTTTGTCAAAAGTCCTCACTGATAAGAAAGTTGAAGAAATTATTATTTCTTTGAATTTGATCACAAGGTCCAATCAACATTGCACTTGGAAAATTTTTGAGGGGAATAAAATGGCATGTGTATTGATTGTTTGTTCTCTTGTAGTGCTCTGGGTAGCATCTCTCTGTAAATTGATCACAAGGTTCAACTGCCTTAGGTCGATTTCAAGAGCTCAACCTCCCGATCCCGCAGATGTTCCAGAGAAAGACAAAGGAAAAAATAAAAAATAAAAATAAGAAAAGGAGAGGTAGAGAAAGAGGTCAGGGAAAAAAAAAAGGGGAAAAATCTTCTTTGGGTTAGTGAGGGGGTCCCACAAAATAGTAGAAATAATTGAGTGATGTGAATTGAAAACAGTTGCCAAACAAGTGGATATTATGAAATTAAGGTATTTTAATTTTTAAGTGTTAAGCGAAGAAAATTGAGTGAAGATCGATTAGTGATGGAAAAAAAAAAAAAAAAAAACCAAACAGGGCCATAGTGTTTTCTCGTTTGTCACTGATCCTCACCTTCTCGAACCCAGTGCCTCTCACTCTCTCTTTCTCTCACTTTTCTTTCCTCTCTGAAACCCTAATTTTCACTCCCATTTGTCCTTAATCCCCAAATCAACCACCTATGGTTTCTTCCAACAAAACATACTTTGATCAATCTTCCTCAATGGCCGAGCCTCACCTTCTCGAACCCAGTGCCTCTCACGCTTTCTTTCTCTCACTCTTCTTTCCTCTCTGAAACCCTAATTTTCACTCCCATTTGTCCTTAATCCTCAAATCAACCACCTAGGGTTTTCTCTTAGCTTCTTTTTTTGCTCAAAAGGAAGCTTGTTAATAAAGAGCTAAGGAGTGATGTCCTTAAGAAGGAAACTCGTCTTGACGACCTCCAGAAGAGGAACAACGAGCTGAGTGCCCTTCTTGAAAAGGCCAAGGGAGACGCAGTTGCAAAATTTCAGGTGTCCAAGCAATTTACTGATATGCTGGACATGAACTATGCAGCTGGGTTTGAGGACTTCAGGCTAGACGCCATTGAGAACTTCCCTAACCTTAACTTCAGTTCTATAAAGCTCAATCTTGGTGCTACCACAAACTCTCTCATCCAAACAAGCTCAGAAGACGTTAACATTGAAGATGATGCTAGCACCCTACCTCCCTAGGACGAACATAAGGATAATGCCCCTACTACTTAAAGATGAGATTTAAGTCGTACTCTTTTTTTTTTTTTAATGTAACTTAAGTACATTAAGCTCGTCCATGGTTTTTAGGACGAGCTATTGAACAATTATTTTTGTTAGGGTGTTTGGACATTGGTTGTCCGCCCTTAAATAGTGGATTTTCTTTTCTATTATTGTATGGATGAGATTTCTTTTTGATATATTGTTTCAAATTTTTACTTGTCCATAGGAGCAATGCCATGCATTTTCTTGTCATACTTAGAATTTTGCAAAGTATAACATCGTCTTTGTGAAATGGTGATTGCCAGCATTACTTGTCCTTAAACTTAGCTGGTTTTCACCTTTTATGAAGATAAGACAACCTTTCACTCGTCCACAAATTGAATTGTTTCAGCAAGCATCTTAACAAACATGCTAATGCATTTCCTCGTCCATGGGTTGAACGTGCATTACACCTTACCTCGTCCGTTATATGGACGGATATCCTCTGAACTTACTGTTATTCAGTGAAGCTAGAGTTTTACCTCGTCCTTTACTTGGACAAGCATACTTTGCTTTGCTTTTGGGAAAGCTTATTGACGTTAATTCTCTGCATTCAGAGAATTTTCTTGTCTTGGGCTTTTCATCCTTCTTATGGGTTGATTTGAACAAAAGTAGTATGAAAATCAGGAATTCACACAACATTACGTACATAGCATAAATATTGTTCACAAACGAGGCATATGCTCATGAGCTAGTGCCTTCTAAAAAGTTAAACAAATACAAGCAAATCCATAACTTCATCCATAACCACATCATAATAGCAATAAAATAACATTATAAAATAATACTGAAGATATGTAGATAAACAAGCTCCTTATAGGGATAAACAGGCTCGTCCAGGATAATGCTCATCCAGATTGGCACTCTACTGGTAATACCTCCTTAGTTGTTCAAAATTCCAAGGATGTTCCAATTTCCTCCCATCCAGGGCTTCCAAGTAGTAGGATCCTTGTCTCTTCCAATTGATAACTCTGTAGGGTCCCTCCCAATTAGGTCCCAAGTTCCCATGAGTTGGGTTCTTGGTTGCTAAAGAAACTCTTTTCAGGACGAGGTCGCCTATGTTGAATCATCTCGGCTTCACCATTGCATCATACTGTCTAGCCATGAGGTTCTTGTACCTTGCCATCCTTTGTTCTACATCCGTCCTTACCTCGTCTATTAGATCGAGGTTTACACGAAGTTTTTCCTTGTTATCTTTATCTTGATATATTGTCACCCTGTGGTTGGCCATGTGCACTTCCGCAGGTATAACTGCCTCGCTTCCATAAGCTAACTTGAAAGGAGTTTCCCCTATAGGGGTTCTCACCGTCGTTCTGTACGCCCATAAAACACCTGGTAGCTCATCCAGCCATACTCCCTTTGCCCCCTCTGGTCGAGTCTTGATGATTTTCAACAAGGATCAATTTGCAACTTCAGCTTGACCATTTGCTTGTGGGTAGGCTAGTGAGGAATAATGATTTTGAATTCCAAAGTGTTCACAAAAGTCCTTAAAAAGTGCATTGTCAAATTGTCGTCCGTTATCAGACACTAACACTCTAGACACCCCAAACCTGCACAAGATGTTCTTCCAAACGAAGTTCTTTACATTCGACTGCGTGATATTCGCTAAGGGTTCTACTTCCACCCATTTGGTGAAATAGTCTACCCCTACTACCAAGAATTTCATCTGTCTGGTTCCAAGTGGAAAAGAACCTAAGATATCTAGGCCCCATTAAGCAAATGGCCACAAGGCCATCATCGGGGTGAGATACTCTGATGGTTGTCTGGGGATATTACTAAATCATTGGCATTGGTCACATACCTTGACATAAGCTTTTGCATCTGCTTGGACAATTGGCCAATAGTACCCTGCACGGACAACCTTGTGGATGAGTGATCTGGCTCCCGAATGATTTCCACAGGCTCCTTCATGAACTTCTCTCAACACATAGTTCGCCTCGTGAGGAGCTAGACACCTGAGATAAGGTTAAGAAAAACCTCTCTTATACAGAACTTCGTCCATAAGGACATACCTAACTGCTCTAACCCTGAGTTTTCTGGCCTCATCCTTCCCTTCTGGAAGCCTTCCGTCCTTCAAGTACGATATTACTGGGGTCATCCAATTTTCTTCATTCTCTATTTGCTGCACTTCTAGAAGATCTATACTTGGGACGTACTGAATTTCATCGAACTCATCCATGGCTCCAATTACTGAGACTTCCTTGGGACTTGAACAAATTTAGCTTCCTTGAATTTCTTTACAAGCCGTAGCACTTTTTCTAAGTATTTTTTTCATTCATTCTTCCTTTGCCTCATACGTCCCATTTATTTAGCCCATGACCAACTGAGAATCTCCCAAGACAAGTATTGACTTCGCTTCCACAGACTTAGCCAGCTCCAACCCTTTAAGGAGGGCTTCATACTCAACTTCATTGTTGGTTGCTTGGTATTGCAGACAGATCTTATGCTTCAACTTCTCCTTTAGGGGATTGCAAAACCACTCCTATTCCTCCCGCATATTGCGTGGACGAGCCATCTACATGGACGACCCATTTTTTACTGTCTTTCATTCTTACTACATCGTCGCAGCTTGGTGTGAACTCCGCAATAAAGTCCGCCAAGGCCTGAGCCTTTATAGCATGCCTTGGTTGGTATCGGATGTCAAACTCACTGAGTTTGATAGCCCACTAAATCAATCGTCCTGCGGCTTCCAACTTGTTCATGACTTTCTTGAGCGGGTGGTCTGTCATAACATTGATTACGTGGGCTTGGAAGTAGTGCCTCAGCTTCCTGGAAGCTGTGATAAGTGCGAAAGCTAGCTTTTCTATTAGTGGATACGTCTTTCCGCTCCCCTCAATGCCCTGCTAGTATAGTACACTGACTTTTGTATTTTTCCTTCTTCTCTTATCAATACTGAGCTCACGACATGCGAGGTCACTGCCAGGTATAAAAAAAACTCTTCTTCCATCACGGACGGACTCAGCAACAGAGCAGTAACAAGGTACGTCTTCAAATCCTAAAAGGCTCTTTAGCACTTGTCCTTCCACTCAAACACTTTCTTTAGAATCTTGAAAAATGGTAAACACTTGTCAGTAACTTTAGAAACAAGCCTGTTGAGGGCAGTAACTCGCCCGGTAAGAAACTAGACTTCTTTAATACTCTAGGGAGGCTTCATATCAAGAATTGCTTTAATCTTTTCCGGGCTTGCCTCGATCCCTCTATGTGAACCATGAATCCAAGAAATTTTCTTGACGCTACTCTGAAAGTGCACTTGCTGGGATTCAACTTCATATTGTACCGCCTAAGTGTATTTAAAGGTCTCTTACAAGTCGTCCAGATGTTTTCCATCGTCCAGGCTTTTCACCAACATGTCATCCATATAGACTTCTACATTTTGTCCAATCTGAGGATAGAACATGTGGTTAATTAGTCGTTGGTATGTTGCTCCAGCGTTTTTCAAGCCAAAGGGCATTACTTCATAACAGAATAAGCCTTGACTAGTAACAAAGGATGTCTTCTCCTGGTCAGCCTCGTCCATCCTTATTTAGTTATACCCTGAGAAAGCATCCATAAAACTAAGTAATTTGTGGCCTGCGGTAGAATCCACTAGTTAATCAATGCGCAGCAATGGATAGCTGTCCTTGGGGCAAGCCTTGTTTAAATCAGTAAAATCTACACATCCTCCACTTGCCGTTTGCCTTTTTGACCATTACTACATTAGCCAACCAATCTGGATAGTACACTTCTCATATAAACTTTACCACCATCAACTTCTGAACTTCGTCTTTAATAGCATTATCTCTCTCAGGGGCAAACACCCTTTTCTTTTGTCGCACTGGCTTGAAGGAAGGACATACGTTTAGACGGTGGGTGATGACACTAGGATCTATACCTAGCATATCCTCACGACTCCAAGCAAATGCATTAGTGTTTTTCTTCAAAAACTGGACGAGGTCCTTCTTAATCTTTTCTTCTAGATCTGCCCCAATCCTGGTACATCTCTCAGGGTTGTTCTTATCTAAGGAAATATCTTCTAACACTTCGGTGGGTTCAACCACAATTCTCCTTTCTTTAATGCTCATCGTCCGCACATGCTCGTCTATGGCGAGCATGGCCAAATAACAATCCCTTGCTGCCAATTGGTCTCCCTAAACTTGTTCTACCCCATGCTTCGTAGGGAACTTAACTGACAGGTGTAAGTGGACGTGACTACCTTCCAACTATTTAAAGTTGGTCTTCTAATTATGGCACTGTAAGAGGACGAGAAATTTACCACAAGGAAATTTACATCTTTGGTTACCTACTGTGGATATGGCCCCCACTACTACTGGCAACGTAACGGTGCCTACAGGCTATACCTTCATTCCTCCTAAACCCACTAGAGGCGAGTGTACTGGACGGAGGTAGTCTTGTCCAACCCTCATTTGCTGAAAAGCTGGATAATACAGAATGTTTGCCAAGCTTCCATTGTCTATCAGTACTGTTCTGGTTGTGTAGTCAGCAATAACCAAGGTGATGACAATAGAGTCGTCATGAGGGTGGTGAAATTCTCTCCGCATCCTCGTCTGTAAAAGTGTGTTCACCTGCTCGTCTGTGTTTTTCATCCTGGGAGATCGTCTAGAGAGTTGAACATTCTGAACTACCTTCAGGTATGTCTTTCTTGACTTAGACGATTGACCTGTTGAACCACCTATAATTACTCTTATTTCTCCAAGTGGAGGTCGCGATGACTCTTCTACTTTCACTTTCAACTTCTCATCTTTATGATCTCGTCCAAGGAAATTTCTCAATTTCCCTTGTCTAATGAGATTCTCAATTTGCTATTTTAAATCGAAACATTCATCTATATCATGCCCATGGTCTCTATGGAAACGACAATACTTGTTCCTGTTACGCTTGTTGGGATCTCCCTTCAGTTTCTCTAGCCACTTCAAAGAAGGGTCGTCCTTGATTTGCATAAGGACTTGCTCGAGCAGCATGTTTAACGGCGTGTACTATTGATTCCGCGCTGAAGGACCTGCCTTCTTATTGTCTCGGTCTTTCCTATCTTTTGTTCGTCCCTTCTTCGGAAGAGGACCTTGTTTGGGGTGGCGCTGAGTGTTCGCTTCCATTCTTTTCCTCTTCTTGGCAATGATTGCGTCTTCTGCATTCATGAAGTTTTGGGCCAAATGGATGAGTTCAGCCATAGTCTGGGGCTCTTGTTCGTAAAGCTTGTGGATAAATAGGTCAGAGTTGATTCCATTGTGGAAGGCTGCTAACAATAGCTTGTCATTCATCTCATCTACCGCCAAGGCTTCTCCATTGAAACGAGTAATGAAGGACCGCAAGCTCTCATTTTCTCCTTGTTTTATGGTTAACAGGCTAAATGAGGAACGTTTGTGCCTTTATCCTCCAATGAAATTATTAATAAATAACTTGCTCAATTCTTCAAAAGTACTTACCGAATTTTGGGGTATCTTGCTGAACCACACTGCGCAGGCCCTTTAAGGGTGGTTGGGAAGGTGCATGGTAGTCTTGAAGGTAGCAATGTGGTCAAAGGGGTCACGTGTCCCATCATACAAATCTAAAGAAGGCATCTTAAACTTTGGTGGCAAGGGGTGGCCATTGATGGAAGCCGTAAAGGGAGAATCAGTTCTGTGAACCAAGTCTTCTATGGGGTTTGCCTTTCTCATGTTCTCCCTCATCTCATCCATAACTTTCCTCATCTGGTCTATCTCCCTTTCCAAGTGTGGCACCCTTCTTGGTGCAGTACCCCTTGATTAGCTTTTCGGCTTTGCATTTCTTCCATCTCCCTGGCTCTGTCCATGCTCTTCTCCATAGGCCTCATGCCGTTGCCTTCTGAGATGAATCTCCCTTCTCAATTCCTGGTTCTGGCGAGTTAACTCCGCCAAGGCAGTGGCCATTGACTGCATGTGTTGGACAAAAGATGGTTGCATGACAGGCGCCGATTGGTGGCCGTGACGAGGGTTACTGGAAGCGTCTCTACTCTTTTGAGGGCCTGGACTAGTAGCCCTTGATCTTTTTCGAACCATTTCAGCCCTTTGTTAGAGAAAGAAATCGCAAAACTTAACAAATAAAGTTCGAGCGCGACAAATATTCTTTCCCACAGACGTCGCCAACTGATAATTCTTCGAAAATTAGTAGACTGAAAATCTCGGGCGTTAACGATCTAAAGGCTGTTGATGAATTCTGAAAAAGCAAACAAGAAAATCAGAGGAGACCGGTGGAGGCCGGCCAAGAATCCTCTAATGGCAAAGTTAGTATTTTGTGTGATTCCAAGTATAATGGAAGAAAAATCTGAATGTCTTTACCTTCTCGTAGAATGCTTATATAGTGTGTATGAAGCGGTTATTTCTTTTTTGTAACTTCCCCCCGTTGTTGCAGAGTCCAGAAAACTTGGAAATAACTCCCGTAACTGCCATGGAAGTTATATTGCTTGCCTTTATATTCTCTAACCGTTGCTGGCAACGGTTCGCAGTGATGAATTATGATCTCACCCAGGACAAGCTTGCCCAGGACGTGCACTCCAGGACAAGATTGACCAGGACACTACCAAGACGATCTCATCCTAGACAAGCATTTTAATGGGCATGCTCTGGACGTGGACGAGCCTCATGGATGAATCTGGAGTATTTTTTGTAGTCCCATCACCAACTAAGTCCAAGATATTTCAAAATTGACCAACTTGGTCTCTAAATCGTTACTTGTTTTACTGCTATGTTACTATGATTAGAGACCAAATCAGTCCTTTTTGAAATGTCTTGGATCTAACTAACATTAGCTCAAACTTAGTTCAAGAAACTTCAAAACTGATCAAATTGGTTTCTAAAACATTATCCATTTTTCTACTATGTTAGTGATTAGAGACAAAACTGATCAATCTTAAAATATCTTAAACCTAGTTAACATTAGCCCGTAAACATAAGTATTTCAAATTCATCTCTGGCATTGTTAATCTATTTGAGAAAAGAATAGAATCAGAGTTAGTAAAAATCCTACATAGATTAGAATATATTACACAACAAAAGGATGTCCTTGGTCTGAAAGAGATTGATGGTGGAGCACCACCACGAGGATTAACAACATCTTGTAATGAAGAATGTGGTGTATATGGTAGAGATATTGATAGGGAGGTGATATTTAAGATGTTGCAATAAAATTATGCAAGTGATGATGAGATATGTGCTGTTCCAATAGTGGGCATGGGTGGCATTGGTAAAACAACCCTTGCTCGACTTGTATACAATGACAACTGAGTAAGTGAGAATTTTGATCTCAAAGCATGGGTTTGTGTTGTTGAAAAATTTGATGGCTTTAGAATAGCAAAAACCATTCTTGAGGAAATCATGTTGTCTATTTGCAACATTCAAAACCTAAATATGCTGCATATTAAAATCTAGGAGAAATTAGTAAGGAAGAAATTTTTTTCTTGTTTTAGATGACTTTTGGAATGAGGATTATATTGCTTGGGACTAGTTTTTTAGAGTTTTTAGATGTGGGGCACAAAAGATTAAGATCATTGTTACGACACATAGTGAAAATGTTGCATCAATTGTGTGTCCTTTTTCACTTCATCATCTAAAACAATTGACAGATGAAGAATACTTGTTGTTAATCTCAAAACACGCATTTAAAAATATAAAATCTAGTGAATATCTACACCTAGAAGCAATTGGTAGAGAAATTTCCCTTTTAAGTGTAAAGGTTTTTCTTTAGCAACAAAAACACTTGGGGGTTTGTTGCAATCTAAACAAGACCCAAGAGAGTGGAATAAGATTTTGGAGAGTGATATATGGGATCTACCAGAAGACGAAAGTAATATCCTCCTAGTTCTAATATTGAGCTACAATCATCTCTCATCACATTTGAAGCGATGCTTTACTTATTGCTTGATCTTTCTTATGAATTTTCAAAGGAGGAGTTAGTCTTATTGTGGATGGCGGAAGATTTATTGTTAAATCCCAAAGCAAATGAGAGAATGGAAGAACTAGGTGAACAATACTTTGATGAATTAGTATCAAGGTCATTTTTTCAAAGATCAAATAATAACAATTCATGTTTCATAATGCATGACCTTGTTAATGACTTGGCAAAGTATATTCTAGGGGAATTTAGTTATAGGATGGAGATCGACAATCCATGTGAATTTACAAAAAAGACACGTCATTTGTCATTTTTTACAACTAAATTTGATGCCTCTAAGAAATTTGAGGTGTCTTGTGCAACTAAAAGTTTGTGAACCTTCTTAGGACTAAGATCATCATATGGGTCATCTTCGTCACCTGATAAGATAACAATGAGGATGATAAGTGATTTGTTGCACACATCTAAGCGTTTACACGTGTTATCATTGTCTAACCATCAAAACATAAAGTTGTTACCTGGTTCTGTTGGCAATTTGAAACATCTACGTTATTTGAATCTTAGTAGTACAAAAATTGAACACCTGATTCTATGTGTACTTTGTATAACTTGCAAACCTTGTTATTACAGGGATGTGATTTGCTAGCAGAGATGCCAATCAACATGGCGAGACTAGTCAATTTATGCTACCTAGATGTAAGAAACACATAGCTGAAAGAGATGCCATTTCAAATGGGTAAATTGAAAAATCTACAAAATTTAAAAATATTTTTGGTGGAAAAACAGTAGGTCTACCATTAGAGAGTCAAGAAAACCTGAGGATCTTTCTGGAACATTGTGCATATCAAATTTAGAAAATGTTCGTTGCACTAAAGATGCCATGGAGTCTAATTTGAAGGATAAGATGTACTTGTCAGAGTTGGAGTTGCTATGGTGCGAAGATCGTGTCACCCACAATTCAAAAAATGAAAAAAATGTGCTAACGCAATTGCATCCTCATACAAATTGAAATCTCTTTTTGTTGAATATTATTTTGGTACAAAATTACCAAGTTGGTTAGGAGATTGTTCATTCTTGAATATGTTGTCCTTGGTGCTTTACAATTGTAAGTATTGTTTTTCCTTGCCTCCACTTGGGCAGTTGCCTGCCCTTAAGGAACTCTCAATTGTAGGTTTTCATGGAATATCATGTGTGGATCGTGAGTTCTACGGGAATGCAACTAAGCTATTCAAATCCCTTGAAACATTAACTTTTGAAGAGATGCCAACATCGGAGGAATGGGTTTCACTTGAAGGAGAAGATGAAATCGGAGACTTCCCTGCTCTCCGAGAACTTTGCATTATTGAATGTCCTAAGCTAATCGGGGATCTGACTAGTAACCTTCCCTCTTTAACTGTGCTTGAAATTAGAGATTGTCAATAGCTTGTTGTTTTACTTCCTAGGGCTCCAACTCTCCATGAATTGTATTTGACAGATTGTAATGAGGTATTGTTGAAGGAATTACCACCTATGCTTCAAATTCTCTCAATTGGACGATGCAATACGTCTCTCATAGGAGTTGGTCTACCCACTACGTTAAAATTACTTGTAACTAATGGGACATTCCAATTGCCAATGGGTCATTACTATCCGTGGCTTGAAAACTTGAAGGTATGTGGTGGTCCTAGTTCACTTCGGTCTTGACCACTAGAGTTATTCCCAAAATTCAAAGTTCTTGGCATGCATAATTGTGAATATCTTGAATCTTTGTCAAAATTGGAGGGATCTCTCCAGGATCTTACTTCTCTCACTAGTTTGGTGATTGAAGAGTGCCCTAATTTTGTTTCTTTCCTTGAGGGAAGATTGTGTGCCCCAACTTGACAAAGATTGAGTTTTGGGAATGCAAAAAGTTAAAGTCATTGCCTAAAGGAATGCACACCCTTCTCCCATCTCTTATGACTTTGAAATTGTTCAATTGTCCAAAACTGGACTCATTGCCTGAGGGTGGTTTACCCTCCAATTTACAAGAAATGTTGATAAAATACTACAAAAAACTCTTCCCCCATCGCAAGGAGTGAGGTTTACAGGTCTTTAATCTCTAAGAGTATTCAATATTGGCTTTGTAAGAGATGAAGTGGATTTCTTTCCAGAGGAGGCATTGTTGCCCCCTAATCTTATTAAATTCTTCATCTCACATTTTCCACATCTAAAATCTTTCAATGGTAAGGGGATTCAGCATCTTACCTAGCTTAAACTGTTGTGTATTTGGCATTGCAATATGCTCCAATGCTTACCAGAAGAGGGCTTGACAGCCTCCCTTTCTTCTCTACAAATTGTGGGATGCCCTTTGATGAAACAACGATGTCAGAGAGAGAATGGAGAAGATTGGCCCAAAATTGCTCACATCGCCCTCGTAGATATTGACATCTAACTGATTTCATGAGCTATGAGTTTAGAAGTGATTTTGCCAAGGTACGTAATTTTTTTGCTTATTGCTCCATTTTCTTTATAATTATATCCATGCAACATCACAGCCAAGGCCATTCATGGAACTCCCAAGTCCGAAATGTTTGACATGTTTTCAAGTCATTGTAAAGCTCATCCTTTTTAAATAAAAAAAATATTTTTAAAGAAAATATTTTTCTCTCATTCTTGTCCAAGCTGCTTTTGCGTTGTTTTAAATTCACTCCATTTCTACTTTAGTCCTTTTAAGTACAACAAAAAGCATTTTGAGGCAATGATTAACCTAAGTTAGTCCAGCTTTTCAAGCATACGTATTTGATGATTAACACATTCGTTTTCTAAGTTGAGAGTCTTTTAAGTAATGCTGGGATTTGACTGGGCAATATGACCTGCCATTTAATCTCAGGTAGACAATGGGGGCAGTTGAAGCCAAGTGTTGCTTCAATACTTTCAAATAGTGGCTGAAACTAACTACTCAGATATGGAGAGGGAATGGCTCTATTTGCCTTTGAGAGTTGAGAATTGGTGTGAATGGTTGAGCACAGGACTGCTTTTCTGTCCTTATCAATTGAGGCTGCTAAAACTCCCTTTCTTAGTTCCAAGAACAATAGTGCCAGACGAAAAGAGGGGAAAAACCGCCCAAGATTGATCAGGTGCTTGTCCCATGTCAGATCAAGGCCAATCTTGAGGAACTCTCTTGTCATTACCAGCAATTACTAATATACTTTTTGAAGCCAAAGATGATCTGTGCTTGTCAGATTGTTCAAATGATTTGTGTTTGCTGGGATGAACTTTGGGACTCTAATCAAAATTGACTTTTTAAGTTTAATCAACTTGTTTGTAATTGTCATTATTTGCTCCTATGGCCACTGTCCTGAGTGTTTATTGTTGATGCTTGTAGAACTGTGGCGAGATTCTGATCCAAGTTTCCTCAACAAATTTGGGGCTTTGGACAATCATCTTATTGTTATTTACTCCAATTCACTTCTCTTTGTCAACTGTGGGAATCATGAGCTTGAAGTCTATCTAGAATACTCCACGCTATGTTGCTTTAGGATGGCTTGCCAACACACTCAAGTTTCATCGTCCGCTACAACTGTAATATAAAGTGGAGCTGAGGAGATCTTAGCCAAAGGTAGCTTAAACTTTCAGCCTTTGTATTGGAACACACACACACGTGGAATCACAGTATAAAAAGCAGTCATGGAAACTTTTATGAAATTTGTCTCTGCTAGCTAAGTAACTAATATCAACCTCTTATTATCTTAAAACATGCATGCGAGTGCAAACTTTGACTCTATAAGAATTCAGGTACTCCGCTGAATATCTGAAACAATGCTGCAAAAGGAGGATGCATAAATTTGCTGCCAGACCACTCACACATTACATAGAGACAATGACATAATATTGAGAGCTATGGCCTAAGTTAACCCTATCTCCAGTTCTGTTTTCAAATCTGGTGAAACTGAGAATAGGCCCGGCCCTAGACATTTTGGAGCCTTAGGCGAGAACTAAAAATTGGGCCAATTTTATACTTATATATTAATTAAATTAATGTTTATTTAATATTTTTATATTATGATATATTTCATTTAAAATTTATTTTTCTTACCTTTTGAAATGCAAATTAACTAATTAAATTTTTGTATTCAAGTTCTTCTAACATTTCTTTTTCAATCGATAATATAGCTATGGGGTCTATGGGCCTAGTAGTCTCAGCCCATCGCATAGTAGGCCTGAGGCCCATGCTGAGGAAGACTGATCACCCGGGGCTAAGATGGAGAAAGCCTCTTTTCGGTTACAAGCCGAAAACCTCTTTGTCCTCGGTATGCTGAGGATGAATCTTAGAATGGACAAGCCTGGGGCAAGCTGTCACCTCCGCACTTAATGCATTCACCTAACCCCTCTGGCCGCATTAATGGTGATATAACCCTTTGGCAGGGCAACGTTGATCAGAGTGAACCACTTGAGTGCTGATAAGACTTCTGATGGGATGGGCAACCAGAAGAGAGGCGAATAGATGATCAACAGATGGAAGAAGGAGATAGGAAGATGAAGACTATATAAGAAAAGCAAGTAAAGTAAAGAGGGGGGGGGGAAAAAGACTAGAAGAAAAATGGCTCCTCGGCCATGGGCCGAGGAGCATTCCCCAGTTGTAACAGTTACTCTTTTTATAAAAGAAAATAAGTTCTTGCAAGGGGGATGACGGTCAGCGCCTAATCCTTCTACCCATTCTCTATAAATTCATTGTTTGGGCTTGTTAAACTGTAAACCTGTTTATTTTCTAGGTCCAGTAAAAATGAGTCCCTACAATTGGCGCCGTTTATGGGGAAGGATTAGGGTGCTGGCCGGCGCACCATGTGATTGTTCTAAGTGGTCGTTTTACAGTAGGTAAAAAAAAAAAAAATATATATATATATATATATAGAAGATTTGATAGTGAAGAGAGAAATTCTGATATTATTATTTCATATATAGAAACAGTACAAATTACAATTAGAGGCTCAGGCAGGTGTGTTTCACACAAATTTACAAGCTAATCCCACCAGTTATTCCTACAATCAGAGGCCCAGGTGAAGCCGCCCTAAAAAAGCTGGCCAGTGGGAAGTGTCAAGCCGTCTCTTTATTGGCATAAAGAGAATGGGAAAGCTTGACACAAAAAGCAGAGAAGGGGGAGGGCCATCATGTTTCCAGGCCACCAACAACTCCCTTCTCGACGGGGCGGAGTTGGAACAAAGAGAGAAGCAGATGCAGGGGCTCCTGGATACCTTCCCCCATGATGCTCCCCTGATTCTCTCCGATCCTCACGAGTGTTGGCCGTTGGAGACGGCAACACTCGGGCACCGCCCATGAGGTGAATTTGCCCGTCTTCATCATCGGGGGTACGCTCCGAGGAGAGACGTTAGGTACTCTAACAACATCCCTCTGGGCCACTTTGTGGGGCGCTATCGGGGTTATGCCTAGATTCTGCCGCACCGGAAGCCCAGTGGGGGCTACGGCCATGCTGGCTTTTGCCAATTCTGGTCACAATTCCGACGGGATTGTTAAAAGGACTTGGGGAGCTGGAGGAATGGGTTTTCTTTTTTCTGTTTGTGTTAAGAAGTCCATGGATTGTGGAGAAACCATCTCCTCACCTTATCTAGGGGATGGGGGTTGGTGAGAATTAATTCATGCAGAGTTCGAAAAAAGAATTATCAGCTGGGCTAATAATGAAGTTGCCAATTTCCAAGGAGGCCATAGACTGTTGGACTCGTGTTAATTCACGAGAGCATTAATGAAGGCGCGTTTCGTGCACCGAAGCGTCAAGCGCGAAACACAAACAGACAAAGGGCACGTCATAAATGAAAAAGATAAGGCCTCGAGCTGGAGGCAAGATCAACGCCACGTGTAAAAATCATACTCCGATCCGAGGAGGAATCACCTCCAGTAAAGCGGTTCGAGGACAAATCTCTGCTATAAGAAAAATAAAAGTATTAGACAGAACCACGGTATTGCATGGTCTTCGGACTCAAACCTATGGGGAAACTAGATACTTACAGAAAAATAGAAGTGGTAGATAGAACCAAGGCATTGCATGGTCCTCGGACTCAAGCCTATGGTAAAACTATACACACCGTTATTACTGGGTACTAGACAGAACCAGGGTATTGCATGGTCCTCAGACTCAAACCTATAGAGAAACTAAATACTTAAAAAAAATAGAAGTGGTAGACAGAACCAAGGCATTGCATGGTCCTCGGACCCAAGCCTATGATAAAACTATACACACCATTATACTTGAGTACTAGACAGAACCAAGGTGTTGCATGGTCCTCGGACTCAAACCTATGGGGAAACTAGATACCTACAGAAAAATAGAAGTGGCAGATAGAACCAAGGTATTGCATGGTTCTCGGACTCAAACCTATGGGGAAACTAGATACTTACAGAAAAATAGAAGTGGTAGACAAAACCAAGGCATTGCATGGTCCTCAGACTCAAGCCTATGATAAAACTATACGCACTGTTATTACTGGGTACTAGACAGAACCAAGGTATTGTATGGTCCTCGGACCCAAGCCTATGGTAAAACTATACACACTATTATACCTGAGTACTAGACAGAACCAAGGTATTGCATGGTCCTCGGACTCAAACCTCTAGGGAAACTAGATACCTACAGAAAAATAGAAGTGGCAGATAGAACCAAGGTATTGCATGGTCCTCGGACTCAAACCTATGGGGAAACTAGATACCTACAGAAAAATAGAAGTGGCAGATAGAACCAAGGTATTACATGGTCCTCGGACTCGAACCTATGGAGAAAATAGGTATTTGGAGAAAAACCAAAGCATTACTTAGAGTTAAGCTGTGATACGGTCTTTATATTAACATTTGAAGGATAACAGGCAATTTCATGAGACTAACCCCAAAACAGAATACGGATATTGAGCAGAATATTATAGTAAAGCAAACAAAAGAAAATATCTGCAGTTGAAAGTAAAGTACTAAGCATTCAGCTTAAACTAGTAGTATATAATTTCCTTACAACGTCACTAAGGTAAGAAACAAAATGAAATGAAAGAGAAAATAAAACAAAATTATCCTATGTCGTACACCAGTTCCCTCAACTCAGTAGGCAAACTAGTTCGATCAGCAAATCAAAGGCTTTAGCCAAGGCCTAAGGGCTTTGCTTCGTAGGGTCCGCAGGGAGTCTAGCCACATCTTGTGGTATTTCCTGATCCTCGGCTCTAGCCCCCCCCCCCCCCCCCAAACGTCCTCTGGGGTTCAATCTCCTCGGATGGTTGGGCAGTCAAAGATATATCCTCGGCGGTCTTATCATGACTCTCAACCGCTGGTAATGAAGATCCCTCCTCAGGAGCAACAAGGATAGTCTCGTGAATTGCAATAGGGTAATATACCCTATTCTCCCTCCTAAGGTCAGATAAGGTGTCAATCCCTGCTTGGTTGAGAGCTTCATGCCAGGTCTGAGAGCAGTAATGTCGGCATACTGCAGGAACTTGCGCCCGAAGAATGGCTTCAATCTTGGCTACCCCATTTGCAAAGGCCTCCTCCTCTGCCTGTTCTACAGAGCGCTCAGCGCCTATTTTTGCAAATACTGCCTCATCTCTGGCTCTCATAGCCTCATCCCTGGCATACTCGGCAATGCCTTTCTCATGAATTGCCTTAGTCAGCTCTTGCTTCAGGTAGACATTGCCTTCCTTGGCATTCTGTAGCTGACCCTCGATGTCTTGCAAGCAGGTGGTTTGGTCCTCAGCTTGCTTCCTGGCCACGGCCAGGTCGGAGGCAGCAGTGTCTCTGGCCCTTCTCATCTCCTCCAAGTCCTCGGTTGCCTTTTTCAGATCAGCCTCAGACTTTTTAAAGGTACTAGCAGCTTTCAAGAACTTGTCACGCTCTTGTGTCAAGGCACTGCTTTGACCATCGACCTCCTCGTCCAACCTAAATAGAGCCTAGATAGCCTGCCAATGAAAACAAGTAATTCCGTAAAGGGAAATGAAGATACTAGGCGACAAAAGTTGAGTAAAGTAAATAAGTACCAAAAGACTCACCATGCCCAGATACTTCTTAAGGTTAAGGACAACCTCAGACCCACTCATTCTTTCAAGCTCGGCCATGTCAGTGGGAAGAAGAAGAGACTTCTCCAGGGCATCGACTACGAGGGCCCCCTCAACCCCTTGAGATTCCCGTATAGACGCGTCATCCGTCAGGGGCTGATCATGAAGCATGGCAACGGGCAGCCAGGCTTGAGCCTCAGACGGTTGGGCGGTCTTCTTACTTTTCGGTGGACCACCGAGTTTTAGTTGTTTCGGAGGCCTACGAGATTTATCCTTCTCGAGCGGGGAGTAGGACTTACTCTTATCCAGTGGCTCCTTACCCTTGTCAAGTCTTTTCCTTTTCGAATCGAAAGATTTTGTCTGAGGGTCTGGTGCTACAAAGACAGAAGATGACTTAGTTTGCACAGTTAGTGTTTGGGGCGAAGGTGTTAGGGGCTTTGGCTGCAACTCTTCTGGTACGCCCTCTTTAGAACCGCTTTCGAGCAAGTCAAGAAGATTGGTGCGGGGCTGTCTTTTTAAACCCATCTTAGCCTGGGTACTAGTTCTTAAGGATCGAAGGTCGGCTTCGGACAAATGAGGATCTCCTAGGTCACCAGGGGGATCCTCGGACTGATCAGCTAGGTCAAACACACTATATTCATCTTCGAAAGAACTCAGTTTAACCACCTCCTTTGCCTTCTTAGATAGTCCTTCCTCGGCCACCGTTACTTGCTGGGATGAGGAAGGACCTACTAGTGGTATGCCTTCAGGTATGTAACATCCCTCGGAAAATGTAAAACCGTCCTTCACTACGGTGATCTGCGTAAGCCGAGGGTCACGGGCTCTAATTACATGCTCCGGGATTGGGAATGATTTCTGAGCTGGGTCGCATCCGAGGATTTTGTGAGTAGCCCTAACCTGATTATCGGCTTCGTTCAGGAAAAGTTTTGACCTAAGAACTGTTTCCAAATCCGCTTTGTTGACCAAATGGAAATGACGTGCGAAAGCGTGCGGATCTGCAAAAAGAAAAATGAAACTCCTGTGGTTAGTCAACCAAGGCGAATATACGGTTATGAAAAATAAAGATACTAAAACCCCTACTTCAAATATCCTACCTGGCTCCCCCTTTACCGTTGGGCAATGAAAGCCATTGTGCCACTCCCCCGACACTATAAGGAAATCTTGAGTCAACCCCTTATTGGAATCAGGAAGACACTGGATGAGACAAACCCTATCGTCCCTTGTCTTCATATAATATATCTTACCCCTGAGATGATGAAGGTTGTAACACCAGTTCACATCATGATGAGTCAGTCTCAGACCCATTTTCTCATTCAGAATATCTACACACCCTAGTATCCTAAATACGTTCACGGCGCATTGGGTAGGAGCCAGCCGGAAATGACTAAGGTAATTGAGAGTCACTGGCCTCATAGGGATTCTCATCCCCCCCTCTACGAAGGCAACTATTGGGATCACAACTTCACCCTCATTCCTCTTAAAGTACCATTCTCCTTCTTCACAGTACTTCAAACTCACATTACTGGGTATTCCATAGTCAACAATGAACTTGTTCATCATCTCATCAGAATCAACCAACTTCTTAAACTTACCCATTCCCCAAGGACGACTAAAAGTTCTAAAGAAGAAAAGGAGAAGTAAAATCAAGGAAATTTAGGGTCTCTAAAAGAAGAAGACTTACAGAAGTATGGTGATTCTCTTCAGGAAGAGTGCAAGTTGAACTAGACTCAAGTCATACGCATCAATGGCAGTAAGCGCGAAAATAAGGAAACCAGGCGGTTTATACAGGTGCTTATATTCCCCCTTTAGGTTCCCCAAATGTAACTGTCTGCCCATAAAAGCAGGAGATCCCCACCGAACGATTACCATCACACCATTGAAAGCGGGAAACGTGGTGCCGCCAAAATTTAATGTGGGCACACATTAAGTCTTGAAACGCAAAAAAACGCACATCGAGTAGTCGAAAAGTCGCCAGCGTTAGTGCAAACCAAAATGGGGCAATTCGCCTAGAAGGGCCCATAGGTATCAAAACCCTCCTACCCGTCTGAGGGAACGTGCAGCAGGGTTTTGAAGGGCTATTGTGGGGTCTATGAGCCTGGTAGTCTCAGCCCATCGCATAGTAGGCCTGAGGCCCATGCCGAGGAAGACTGATCACCCGGGGCTAAAATGGAGAAAGCCTCTTTTCGGTTACAAGCCGAGAACCTTTTTGTTCTCGGTATGCCAAGGATGAATCTTAGAATGGACAAGCCTGAGGCAAACTGTCACCTCCGCACTTAATGCATTCACCTAACCCCTCTGGCCACATTAATGGTAATATAACCCTTTGGCAAGGCAACGTTGATTAGAGTGAACCACTTGAGTGCTGATAAGACTTCTGATGGGATGGGCAACCAGAAGAGAGGGGAATAGATGATCAACAGATGGAAGAAGGAGATAGGAAGATGAAGACTATATAAGAAAAGCAAGTAAAGTAAAGAGGGGGGGAAAAAGACTAGAAGAAAAAGGGCTCCTCGGCCATGGGCCGAAGAGCATTCCCCAGTTGTAACAGTTACTCTTTTTATAAAAGAAAATAAGTTCTTGCAAGGGGGACGACGGTCAACGCCTGATCCTTCTACCCATTCTCTACAAATTCATTGTTTGGGCTTGTTAAACTATAAACCTGTTTATTTTCTGGGTCCAGTAAAAATGAGTCCCTACAATAGCTAATCCACTTAATCTTTCTTAGGACATTATCGATCTTAGATATAATTTTATTAATTTTAATTTTGAAAAACTTCTTTCTGCAGAAGCTACTGTAACAAGTATTGTTAGTAAAATCCTATAAGCAATGCATGTATTTAGAAATGAATCTAATCTTTTATATAATTTAGTATGTCAATTGGAGTATAATCTTTTATTTGTAAAATTTCTTTTAAAACGTTTAACTCTGAAAATAAATATAAACCATCAATATCATAATAAACATCATGTTTGAGAAAATCTTCAAGTTTAAGACAGTATTTTTGTAAACTATCTTCATCTAGTGGCTTCAATTTTGTGAAGTTAAACAGAAAACCAAATATATTTTCATATATTTGAAGTTCAAATCTATTCTCAATTGAACTAATTGCTTTATCTATTATATATAAGAAATAATCAATTCTAAATGATTCTTCAGCAGAATGTGTTGTCTCATTATGAACATTTTCATCAAATTTTTTCTTTCTATGAATTATACGTTGCTCATTTGTGATATTTTCATCTAAATTTTGTGTTATATTTTGTTTATTACTAATAACAAATTTATTCATTGATCATTTTTTAGACTCAATTAATTTTTCTTTTTCTTTTTTTTCTTTTTTTAAGTTTTTCATATCCAAATGCATATTTTTTTAGTAGAAATTTCTAATCAAATAATATATTTATAAAGAATAAAATGAAAAATAACTTTCAAGTGAGAGCAAATGAGAAATAGAACATAATTTATATAAAAGGTATTGTTGTAGTTTCACCGAACAATAATAAGTTTTTAGTAATCTCAACCTACATAAATAAAGACTTATTCAATATATTACTACTAATTAATATAAATATATATATATATATATATATAAACACAAGATTAAAATTTTAAAAAAAAATTAAGCACAAACATAACAAAAATTTAAGCACAATCATATCACAGAGGCTTATTAATAAGATCCACCTAAACAAAACACAAAACAAATCGTATCTAATATCTATAACCCAAAAAATAAAAACGAAGGCTTAAAAAAAACGTGAAGGCCCAAACAAACGTGAAACATCCAGCAGGAGGCAGGCCCAATCTTTTTATCTCCAGTCTTAACAAATAAAATGAAGTCTGAAGAGAAACGCTGAAACTGAAGCCAAGCGCCCAAATAGGCAAATAATTTATTCCTGAAACGCAGAGAACTCAAAACCTAGAGCAGAGGCGACAGAGCACTGAGCAGTTGAGAGAGGTGGAGAGCAGAGAATCAGAGAAGGAACGAGAGAGGCCGAGGCGGAGAAAGGCAAGCTTGCTTGACTGCTTGAGATGAGAGAGGCGGAGAGCAGAGAGAAAGAAGCAGAGCTGCAGAGGGAACGGTAAAACTAAAAATTTTAGGGATTTGAGTTGTTTTATTTTTGTTGATTTGTGATTGTTTTGTGGTTAATCTCTTAGACCGGATTTGTAATTTATCTTGTTAATTTTTGGTTTGTTTAGAGGATAATAATGTTATTTTTGGGCAATGATTTTGTTTAGAACCAATATTTAACCGGATCTACCAAAATTTTTGTTTTTTGGTTAAAAGGATGTGCCGGATATTTCTAATTCATCTGAAACTAAATTTTTTTTTTCCCTGCTACCCCTTCTTTCTAAAATTTTGGGGCTCCCTTCCACTTGGGGCCTTAGGCAATTGCCTAATTCGCCTAGGGTACGGCCGGGCCTGACTGAGAAAGGCAGGGCTTTGTTTGAAGAAATAAAGGCTCAAGGATTCATTCTGGATGTTCGGAGCTATTCAATCCTAATTCACGGCCTTGTGAAAGCAGGTTTTGCAAATGAAACATATGAATTATTCTATTCAATAAAGGATCAATGCTGCATTCTGGATACCCGCGCTTACAATACTGTTATTGATGGATTCTGCAAGTCTGGTAAGGTTAACAAAGCTTATCAACTGTTGGAGGAAATGAAGACAAAGGGTCACCAACCCACTGTTGTTACCTATGGCTCTGTCATCGATGGGCTTGCTAAGATTGACAGGCTTGATGAAGCATACATGCTCTTTGAAGAAGCAAAGTCTAAAGGAATAGAGTTAAATGTGGTGATATGTAGCAGTCTTATTGATGGGTTCGGGAAGGTGGGTAGAATTGATGAAGCATATCTAATCATGGAAGAGTTGATGCAGAAAGGTTTGACCCCTAATGTATACACTTGGAATTGCTTGCTTGATGCAATAATAAAAATTAAAAAAAAAAGGTAAGAATAGGGGAAATTTTGTCTAAGACTATCAAACTATAGACACTGTTGCTTACACGGGGACATTGGTATTTTTATTTGAAACGTTGCTATCATCCAATAATATGACATCTTTATGATACCAATGTTATTAAGGAACAGTTTGTTTCATTGAAAAATATGATGCTATCCTCCCAAAATTTCCACTTGAATTTTCCCAATGTTATTAAGGAACAGTTTGTTTCATTGAAAAATATGATGCTATCCTCCCAAATTTCCACTTGAATTTTCAGCCCAGCTCACACATAAACAAACCCATGTCTGCCATTTTCAAAAGCCCAGTCCAAAAACATTAAATCAAGTTTTTATTGTCTAGTCTGAAGGAAGAAAGCCATTGTAAAACCCAATACCCAATTGTAACCCAAAACTTACACAGATTAGTCCGAAAATCCTTCATTAAACCCAGCTCAAGCCAAGCCCAGAATAAAAATACTATCAGCTAACTCCAAACCCAAAAATAAATTCATGAAATAGAACCAAAGCCCAAATCCAAAGTTAAATTCACAAACTAATAACAAAGCCCATTAGCACACCAAAACTTTTCAAATATATATACGATATAAAAATGAACAGCAAAATTGGAAAAGGGGAGTAACCAAAAATTACGTAGCAATGAGAAAAAAACGGAATACACCTAAATGATAATAATTTGTGTGCAAATATTTAGAAATAAATGACAAAATATATAAAGCAACATAAGAGTTTATGATAAACAGCAATATAAGTGTTAAAAAATATGACTAAACAAAGAAGATACAATACAATTTGCTTTCATAAAAGAGCAAATATATAGATTGTTAAAATAGAACAAGTATGAGAGTATTCTACCGCCAATATACCAAAAATATAGAAAAAGAACTCGTTTGATACGGAGTCAAGACTTGGAGTTAGGGGTGGTTCTATTGTTGGCTGCATGTGGTGGCTTCGGCTTTCAGTTCTACTACTTAGTTGACAAAGGTTTTCTTTTATTATTTTTATTTTTATTTGTGTGTAGAGTGTATCTTTTGTTGGTAAGAACAAAATTTTTTTATTTAAAGTTTTCTAAGGGGCCAAGTTTTTTGTTTTTTATAAAATTGGATAATTAGTCTCAATTTTTTTTAGCTTTGCTATCGGTAATTTTTGTTGTTAGGCTAATATTGTTTTTTTTTTTTTTTTTAGATTTCAAATCTATAAATTTTTTTATGGCCTTTAAAAAGAGGAAAATACTAGATCTACAAACTTTTTTACAAATGGTTGTTGTAATGAGTGGTTATTAGTAAGTAAAAAAATAATGTAAGTGATGAGTCCATATGCAAACCAGTAAGAATTTGCTACCTCAATAGTTTGTAAAAAAGTTTGTAACTGTTGCATTTCTCTTATAATGATCAATGCTATTATTAAGGGGGCAAAATGTAATTTTATTGAATGAAGTTGCTAAAATTAGTACTTAAATATAAGTACTTTCTATTCTTTTTGAAAAAAATTAGGCGGGGCCATTGCCCCCTAGTGCATGGATGGCTCTGTCCATGAGTTTGAAGTATCAACTGAACTTACTTGTTACTTTGAAGCTTTAACGCAAATCCGATACAATCTGAAGATTAAAGCATCCAATGAGCTGTTATGAAAGAGGCAAAACAAAAATAATTTTTTTTTTTCCTTGAATCAAAGAAAAGGACAAATAATAGGAAGAAGAGGGGGGGGGGGGGGGGGGGCGTGGGGGCGCGGGGGGGCGAGGGAATCATACAATTCCTTTATTAATAATATTATTAGAATCATATAAATGGAAATATAATAGAAGTAAAAATCAGGAGGGTAGAAGTGGTTTCAAATCTTTTTTTTTTTTTTTTGTTAGTAAAAATTAAATAAGAAAATCTGAAAAATGTAAAAGAATGTTGTTATTTTCTTTTAAGTGCAAATTGTATACATTCTAAAAAGAAAAAGTGCAAATTGTATAAGGACCTAGTGTAAACACCCTTATTTACACCCTCCAATCAAATAATGCCCCGTCAGATTTTTTGCATAAATTCACGTAAAAGAGTAGAGACTACCACAGATGATTACAATGCCCTCAAAACTATCCAAATATTAATATAAAAAAAAATGGTATAAGAAAATTGTCGGAGACGATGCCAGAGCAAGGAGCTGCCACCATCAACGACGTGGTTCAACTTGGGTCCCATTACACTCGTCTCCAGCTTCTTCTCCGAGTACGCTGCGTGCAAATTATAGAGTTGAACTTGGGTCCCTTGATACAATTTGCATGCACCTGTTGCTTTGAAACTTGGAGACGGATATAGTTTGAGCATCAAAGCACCGAATGACTACAAAAGAAAAGGAAAAATTAGAATATGTTTAATCCCTGAATTAAAAAAGGGGCACAAATATTAAAATGACAGTCTGAAGCATTAAGAGAGTAGGAAAAAAGTGCAAACAAGTCATGCATCCAATGCTATCATAAGTCATTACCAATTTTTTTATCCAGTAATGAAATCTTCATTACCATCATACAAAGGGTATGCAAGTAGTAATTTTGATTGTGTTATTCCAAATGACAATGTCAGATATCATATAATCTACAAGAATCAAACTAATTATTGCTGTATTTTTGTTCTTATACTAAATAATTATTTTCTAGCAATAATATATACATGAATCCTTCTTATTCTTTAACTTAAAGCAACCAATGGCCTCTCATCAATCAAACACCCAGAATTTTTTTAGTTGTTCTCATGTAAAATATATCAGCTTTAGTTGCTCTCATGTAATATATAGAGGGTGTTGGGTTTTAAAAAAAAAAAAAAAAAGCGTTGTTCTCTGTTTGGTTTGTAAAAAAAAAAGCGTTGGTTTCAATTGGTTTGATTTGTAAATTTGTATTCAGTTTATATTTTCAAAATCCAAAAAAATGGATTTGAATCAAAAAAGATAAAAACAACTTTGAGGTGTTTTCATTTTCAACATAAACAAATACAGTGATATTTTTGTAATAAACCCAAATTTGTGGCCCCCGCACTTAGCTGTATTTCACTCCACCAATGACTCTCTCTCTCTCTCTCTCTCTCTCTCTCTCTCTCTCTCTCTCTCTCTCTCTCTCTCTCTCTCTCTCCACGTATACAAATGATTAGGAGGCTATTTGGTTGTCCTGTTTCCGTAACTCAATTCTCTATTTTCATAACTCAATTCTTAAAAATGGTGGGACTCATAGCATAAAGTCTGTTTGGCTGCACCAATTCTCTGTTTCCATAACTCTGTTTCCATTACTCAATTCTCTGATTTTTGAGTTATAAGTTATGGAAATTGAAAACACATTTTAGCTGTTTTCAATTTCCATAACTCATAACTCAATGGCATTTTTGTAACTAAACACACATGAGGGACCCACTAATCATAACTCAGCCGCACCTTTTGACCAAAAAAATTCTTCCTTTTTTTTTTTTCCTTTCTTCTCCTGGGTTTAGTCTCCTAGTGTTCTTCCTTTCTTTTTTTTTCCCCCTTTCTTCTCCTGGATTCGGTCTCCCCTGTTCTTCCTTATTTTTTTTTTTCCTTTCTTCTCCTGGGTTCAGTCTCCCCGTGTTCTTCCTCTCTTTTTTTCCCCCTTTCTTCTCCTGGGTTCAATCTCCCCTGTTCTTCCCTTTTTTTTTTCCTTCTCCTGGGTTCGGTCTTCCCGGTGTTCTTCCTTTTTTTTTTTCTTCTTTTTCTTTCACTGGGTTCGGTGATCTGGGTTTTTTTTTTTTTTTTTTCCTTTCTTCTTTCACTGGATTCAGGTGATCTGAACTTCTTCTTTTTTTTCCCCCTTTCTTCTTTCACTGGTTCAGGTTTGTGGGTGCTGAAAAAAAAAATGCACCAGTAACAAGTATGGGGTCCACAAATAGTATGAAAAATATTGAGTGATGGTGCCAAACAGCCTTAGTATTTTAGAGTGATGAGTGATGAAAAAAATGGTGCCAAACAGCCTCTAGATCTCACACTTTCTCTCTAGTCTCCACCTCTCCCTTCTCTTTGGTCCCAAAGTCAAAATCCATGAAAATGATTTCTCTCTCTCTCTCTCTCTCTCTCTCTCTCTCTCTCTCTCTCTCTCTCTACTGGACATGAATATTCTCTCTCTTTCTCTCTCCCCTAGGTAAGATCCTTTGTTTCCTCTCTCTCTTCGACTAGATCGGTTTGGGTTTTTCTTTTTTTTGGCACTAAGTTGATTAGGTTTAGTGGTGGTGAATCCAAGTTGTGGCTTTGTTTTCTCTCTCTCTCTCTTCAGCTGGATTAATATTGGTTTGGGTTTTTCTTTTGGGTTTGGTGATGGTGAATCCAAGTTGTGGTTGTGATTGTGGGTTTGGTGGTGGGTGTGGTGATTAGTTTGGGTTGGGTATGGCTATGGCTGTTTCTTTCTCTCTCTTCTCCACTCTCTCTGGGTGGTTATGGGGTGGCTATGTGTATATGGGTTTTAGATTTGGTGATGGTGATGAAGGTGGGTTTTCATCAGCTGTGATGGTGATGGAGGTGGGACTATGGCCTTCTCTACTCTCTCTCTTTCTATCTAATGGTGGATTCGAGGACTTTAGGGTTGAGTTTGCTGAAATCTAATTGTGGATCCATGGTTGTGTGGTGTTTTTTTTCAAGCATATTTGTTCTGACTTGCGCTAGTTTGTGGGAGGAAAGTGGTTTCTAGCAAGTGGGATAGCTGCAAAAGGCTTCCTTTGTGTATGTATTTGTTGGGTTGTCAAAAAAAAAAAAAAAAAGTTAGAGAAGACTAAATCTGAAAATTGATGCTAAAGGAAAAAATGAGTTGGAAACAAAAAATGAGAATAACATTTGAGTATAGAAAATGAATCCACTCTTACCACAAACCAATCAGGGCCTAACATCTAAAACCTAAAATTATAAACTATTTCTATTTCATAAAATACAAATAAATTAGTGTTGCATGTTTGTGTTGAGCTCATTAAATATTAAGTCTCATCATATATTTACGCTACAAAAATATAATGATAAATGCAGACGTGGGAGGCACTAAAGAAAAAAAAAAGAGGAAAGAATATCAACCCAACATTCAAAGCATGAAATAGAAGCATATTTATTCAACATCAATTACAATATAATGCAAATCAGAGTATCAAAATATAAAAATCTGAATAACTGATTTCTTGAAAGAAAATAAAACCCCCCAAAAAAGGATCATGAGGATAGGAAAAAAAAAAAAAAAAAACCAGAACCCAACACTCAAAGAAAAAAAAATCATAAATTACAAAATAAATGGAAATCAGAATATCAAAACCCAAATCAATTCAAAGGAAAGAGAGCCGAATTGAAGGAGAGAGTGATAGCTTACTTTTAACACCCCATTGGGCCAAGACCATTTTGGGCTTTTAATGCTGGCTGAACAACCAGACTCATTGCTAGTCTACTCCTTAAGATTGACAATGACCCAAACACTCATCTCGTAGCCCAAAACATTGTCCTGGGCCTCACCCCTCAACCCCCACCCCAAGTTAAATTTCTTTCATGGGCCTCAATTAAACTATCAGATGACTCTCCTCCACCCCTAAACACAACCCTTGATCTAAAGATGCTTCACCGAACAAACCTGCAGTAGTAAATTTGAAAGGACAAAGTTTATATACCTAATTTGGGGGGATTCCTACAAACTAGGTTAGGCGGCACAATAAAACATAGACAAGTGTCTTTGACTAATTAAGTGAACTATCAAACCCAAACAAAGCCTTCTATAGTTTATTTTAGTTTAATAGCTCACTTAATTAGTCCATGCCAACTTCACCAATTAATTGACCACCACATGTCACTAATGACTGTGTCTTTTCAATAAATTCTTAAAATATACCAGCTCCAAAATGAAATGGTTTTCTTATTGTTTCATATTACGTTAGACCCATTAAAATTGTGTCATTTTGTTCACATATACATTCTACTTCATGCACGAATATTATTCGTAAACCATATATATCCAAATTCTATGACAAAAGCACTGTTACATGGGTGTTTATTGCATAATGGTCACACTTTTTATCTCTTCCCCATAATTCTTCGCATTACTGTTACTCTTACTTCAACTCTTAATTTCCTTTTTATAACTCTTCTTCTCCTCATTTTCTTTTCTATAAATTTCCTATTACTTTCTATGTACCTCTCCGTTCATTCCTTGTTCTTCTTGCAACAAACAGTGATTACTCTATCTCTCTTTCTCTGATTCTTCTCTTTTTCGTTGGTGGATTTGTTATTGTTTTTGTCCTCCTTCGTAGTTAATTGTTTATTATTTCCTACAGATTTGTTTCAAGCCCTCTCTTATTGATTTGGTTTGAATTTAGTTTGGGTGAATGTTTTGTTAATTTTGAAGTGAGAATTTGAGTTTATATCTTAATACACTCAATTATTACATGGCTTTAGTCTCGTTTTAATTTTGGTGTGTTATAAATTTTAGACACTTTTTACCTATATTGGATATTAGACAGATAAAATTTCAATTTTTTGCGAATTTGTTTTCTTTTTTGTTTTGATTTTTTTTTATTTGGTTAATTTTTGGCTTTTTGGGTCCTAAAAGTTATTTCATTTTTTTAAAATAAATTAATAGATACGTAATTTTTATTGGATGTAGGGAGAGAAAATTTGAGTTTTTTATAAAAATTGTTTCACGAAATAATTGTCAGTTTCTAATGATGGGATAGCAAAAATAACCATCTTTGGTTCGTCCAGATAGATTGTCCATATGCATTGGTTAGTCAAATGACCATAGACCGTCTAGATATCAAAGACAATCTCTTGTTCGTCCAGAAGGATCGTCCGTGAGCACCATCTGGCCAAATGATTAACTGGCCATCTGGACAAAAGAATCGTGCACATGGACGACTGCACAACTTAACAAAGGGTCATCCATGGGCAAAGCGCACGGACGACCACGTAACACTTGGGAATTTCCCATGTTAACTACCTCACATACATGGAAGATTCAGAACCATAACGCCTCGGAGCGGTTAACCAACCCGTGATCATCGCCACCAATTTCTCCTAAGTGTATAATTTATATAGCGGTTATAATTTATATAGCCGTTGGAGAAGTTATATCCGGAGTCGCTAACCTCCATGTATCTTGGGGAAGTTACTAAACGAATAACCGTTCCTAGGTTCTCTATATAAGGACCTGTCCGAATCGAACAAAGGTATGAGATTCTGAGATTTTTACTCCCAAATAGTTAGGATTCCATTCTTTTGAAGGAACTAACTTAGCCATCGGAGGGTATTCGGCCGGTCCACCTCGGTCACCCTTGATAGTTTCTTTCATTTTTGCAGGCCTTCGCTACAGCCGTAGTCCATCGAAACCGAAGTGTTCAACCTATTGATTATTTCCAATATCAATTGGCGCCATCTATGGGAACTTCGTTAAGTTGTTTTACAATTTATATTTCCGCGACAAAAGGTTGAATGGTTCGGACTAGGTCAAGGGCTACCAGCCCAAGCCATCAGGGAAGCAGAGACGCTTCGAGCAACCCCCATCACAATCACCAATCTGCACCAGTCATGCGGGCTTCCTCTGTCCAACATGTGCAATCTATGGCGGCTGCAATGGCGAAGTTAACCAGTCAAAACCAAGAACTAAGAGGGGAGATTAATCTAAGAAGGCAGACGCATGAAGAACATGAAGGAGGAGGGCAGATGCAAAGGCAAAAAGATAGAGAGGAAGCAGAAAATGGAAGTCAGTCCAGAGGCACCACTTCACGAAGGGTGCCACACTTGGAAAAGGAGATGGACTAGATGAAGAAAGTGATGGAAGAAATGAAAGAAAACCTGAGAAAGGCTAATCCTGTAGAAGATTTGGTCCACATAACCGATTCTCCCTTTACGGCTTCCATCAACGGTCACCTTCTACCACCAAAGTTCAAGTTGCCTTTCCTAGATTCGTATGATGGGGCGCGAGACCCTTTTGATCACATAGCCACCTTCATGACCACTATGCACCTTCAAGGGTTTCCTGATGAAATAATGTGTAGAGCCTTCCCTACCACCCTCAAGGGGCCAGCGCGAGTGTGGTTTAGTAAGATACTTCTGAATACGGTCAATTCTTTTGAAGAGTTGAGCAAGTTGTTTGTCAATAACTTCATTGGAGGACAAAGGCACAAGTGATCCTCGTCCAACCTGTTGGCTATAGAACAAGGAGAGAATGAAAGTCTGCGGTCCTTCATCACTCGTTTCAACAGGGAAGCCTTGACAATAGATGAGGTGGACGACAAGCTACTGTTGGCAGCCTTCCACAATGGGGTCAACTCAGACTTATTCATTCACAAGCTGTATGAGAAAGAGCTCCAGTCCATGGCTGAACTCGTCCATTCAGCCCAAAACTTTATGAATGCAGAAGACGCCATTATAGCTAAGAAGAGGAAGAAAGCTAAGAGAATGGAAGTAAACCCCACGCGTCATTCTGACCAAGGGCCTCGTCCAAAGAAATGACGGGTAAAAGATAAGAAGGATCAAGACAGAGATAACAGGAAGGCAAGCCCCTTAGCAAGGAATCAGAATTACACACACTTAAATGCCCCACTCGATCAGGTGCTCATGCAAATCAAGGATGACCCTTCCTTGAAATGGCCAGAGAAGATGAAAGAAGATCCTAACAAGCGCAATAAGAATAAATATTGTCGCTTCCATAGAGATCATGGGCATGACACAGACGAGTGCTATGACTTGAAGCAGCAAATTGAGAATCTCATTAGGCAAGGAAAGTTGAGGCACTTTGTTAGAAGGGATCACAAAGACGAGAAGCTGAAAGGGAAGATGGAAAAATCGTCACGGCCCCCACTTGGAGAAATAAGGGTTATCATTGGTGGGAGTTTGACAGGACAATCTTCCAAAGCAAAGAAGACATATCTCAAAGTAGTGCAAAATGTCCAACTCTCTGGATGATCCCTAAGGATGAGGGAGACAGACGAGCCAACCATCTCTTTCATGGACGAAGAAGTTGAAAGAATCCATCATCCACATGACAATGCGATTGTCATTACCTTACTCATTGTAGATTATACAACCAGAAGGGTGTTGGTGGATAATGGAAGCTCAGCGGATATACTGTATTATCCCACCTTCCAGCAGATGAGGCTTGGACGAGACCAACTCCGTCCAGCATGCTCACCACTGGTAGGATTCGGAGGAATGAAAGTGCAGCCCATAGGCGTCATTACATTGCCTGTGGTGATGGGATCATACTCGCAGCAGATAACTAAGGAGGTGAATTTCCTTGTGGTGGATTGTTCATCCTCGTACAATGCCATCATTGGAAGGCCAACCTTAAACAATTGGAAGACAGTAGCATCTACCTACCATCTATCAGTTAAATTTCTTACGGAGTACGAGATTGGACAGGCAAAAGGAGACCAGTTGGCAGCCAAAGAATGTTATCTAGCCATGTTGGCTTTGGACGAGCAGGTACAGACTATGAGAATAGAAGAGAAAAAAGTTGTCGCAGAACCGACTAAAGTATTGGAAGATGTTTTATTACAAGAAGGTGATCCTGAGAAGTTCACTAGAATTGGAACAAGTATGAAGGAGAAGGCGAAAGAAGACCTCGTCCAGTTTCTGAGGAACAATACCGATGTTTTTGCATGGAGTCATGACGACATGCCTGATATTGATCCTAGTGTAATTATTCATCGATTGAATGTGTTCTCCTCTTCTGAGCCTGTTCGACAAAAGAAGAGGGTGTTCACTCCTAAAAGAGACAAGGCTACCAAGGAAGAGGTTCAAAAACTGACCACAGCACAATTTATCCGGAAAGTCTATTACCCGGATTGGTTAGCAAATGTAGTGATGGTGAAGAAGGCAAATGGCAAGTGGAGGATGTGCGTAGACTTCACTGACTTGAACAAGGCTTGCCCTAAGGATAGTTATCCTTTGCCACGTGTTGATTAATTGGTGGATTCCATAGCTGGCCATCAGTTGTTGAGCTTCATGGATGCCTTCTTAGGATATAATCAGATAAAGATGGATAAGGCTGACCAAGAAAAGACCTCTTTTATTACCAGCCAAGGTTTGTTTTGTTACGAAGTGATGCCCTTCAGCCTAAAGAATGTAGGGGCAACTTATCAAAGGTTGGTGAATCACATGTTCTGTCCACAGATAGGACGGAATGTGTGGTGTACGTGGATGACATGCTTGTGAAGAGTTTAGACGAGAGAAGCAACTTGGACGATCTTCAGGAAACCTTTAAAACACTTAGGCGATACAAGATGAAGCTGAAACCAAGTAAGTGTGCATTCAGTGTATCGTTAGGAAAGTTTTTAGGATTCATGGTTTCGCAGAGAGGAATTGAGGCAAATCCAGACAAGATCCAAGCCATCTTGAACATGGAACCACCGAAGAACATCAAAAAAGTCCAATCCCTCACTGGACGAGTTGCAGCTCTAAACAGGTTTGTTTCAAGAGCCACAGACAAGTGTTTACCCTTCTTTAAAGTTCTTAGGAAGGCATTCGAATAGATGGATGAGTATTAAAAGGCCTTCCAAAATCTAAAGGATTATCTTACCACAGCTCCACTGTTAAGCCCATCCGTGCTGGGAGAAGAACTTTATCTATACTTAGCAGTGTCCCCGCATGCCATGAGTTCAGCATTGATTAGAGAGGAAGGGAAGGTGCAAAAGCCTGTATATTACACTAGCCGAGCACTCAGAGGTGCAGAAGGAAGGTACCCACTGATAGAGAAGTTAGCTTTTGCCTTAATAATAGCTCTAAGAAGATAAGACATTACTTCCAAATTCATATCATCAATGTCATGACGGACCATCCGCTCAAGAAAGCAATGAACAAGCTGGAAGCTGCAGGACGGCTGATTCAATGGGTAGTCGAGCTTAGTGAAATTGACATTTGGTACCAACCAAGAACTACAATAAAGGCTCAAACCCTAGCAGATTTCATTGCAGAATTCACTCCTAGTTATGAAGACTTAGGTGAAAGAGGTGACAATAACAAGTGGGTCATCCATGTAGATGGATCGTCTACACAGCATGCAGGGGGAATAGGAGTGGTTTTGTAATCACCAGTAGGAGATAAATTGAATCACAAGGTTCGCTTGCAGTATCAAACAACTAACAATGAAGCAGAGTATGAAACCCTTCTTAAAGGGTTGAAGTTGGCTAAATCAGTGGAGGCAGACTCAATACTCGTCTTGAGAGATTCTCAGTTGGTCATAGGCCAAGTAAATGGGATGTGTGAAGCCAAGGAAGACAGAATGAAGAAATATTTAAAGAAGGTGATACGCCTTGTGAAGAAATTCAAAGAAACTGATTTCGTTCAAATCCTAAGGGAGGAGAATGTAAAAGTAGACACTCTGGCAAAGGAAGCCTCTGTGAATGAAGTAATGGGCGAATTTGATGAAATACAATACATGCCTAGTGTGGACTTCCCAAAAATGTTGCTGATAGAAGGTGAAGAAAATTAGATGACCCTGATAGTGTCATACCTAAAGGATGGAAGGCTTCTAGAAGGAAAGGACGAAGCAAGGAAGCTGAGAGTCAAGTCAGCCAGGTATATCCTTATGAACGAGGTGTTATACAAAAGAGGTTTTTCACAGCCTTACTTAAGGTGTTTAGCTCCAAACGAGGCGAATAATGTATTGAGGGAAGTCTATGAAGGAGCATGTGGCGATCACTCAGGAGCCAGATCACTCGTCCATAAGGTCATTCGTGCAGGGTATTATTGGCCAACTGTCCAAGCTGAAGCTAAGGCATGTGTTAAGGTATGCGATCAATGTCAACATTTCAGTAATATTCCTAAACAGCCATCAAAATACCTTACCCCAATGATGGCCCCTTGGCCTTTTGCACAGTGGGGTTTGGATATTTTGGGCCCTTTTCCAACTAGAACCAAATAGATGAAGTTTTTGGTGGTGGGGATAGACTATTTCACTAAGTGGGTGAAAGCTGAACCCTTAGTGAAAATTACACAACAAAATGTTAAAAACTTCGTCTGGAAAAGCGTTGTATGCAGATTTGGAGTACCAAGGGTACTAGTATCTGACAATGGACGACAGTTTGACAACTCACCCTTTAAAGAATTCTGTGAACAACTTGGAATTAAGAATCATTATTTCTCATCCTCCCACCCATAAGCCAACGGACAAGCAAAAGTAGCAAACCGATCCTTGCTAAAAATCATCAAAACTCGGCTTGAAGGGGCAAAGAGAGTATGGCCGGATGAATTACCCAGTGTGTTATGGGCTTACAGAACAACATTGAGGACTCCCACAGGAGAGACTCCTTTCAAACTGGCATATGGGAGTGAAGCGGTCGTACCTGCAGAAGTGCATATGGCCAGCCATAGGGTGATGAAGTACCAAGATGAGGAAAACAAGGAACAACTTCATCTTGACCTCGATCTTCTGGATGAGGTAAGGATGGATGCGAAGCAGAGAACAGCAAGGTACAAAAATCTCATGGTAAAGCAGCGTGATGCCATGGTGAAACCTAGGCGTTTCAGCATTGGAGATCTCGTCCTTAAAAGGGTTTCTTTGGCCACCAAAAACCCGACCCATAGGAAGCTAGGACCAAATTGGAAAGGACCTTTCAGGGTTATCAACAGCAAGAGGTAAGGATCCTACTACTTGGAAGCCCTGGATGGAAGGAAGCTGGGACACCCTTGGAACATTGAACACCTAAGAAGGTACTATCAATGAAGAGTGACCATGGCCGAGCATTGCCGTAGGACGAAAGCCATGGACGTTTGAAGTAATTTATTGCAAGTGTTATTTCCTTATGTTTGCTTATTACTACTACTATGTGTTTTAGATGTGTAAGTATTTTGTGTTAACCATGGACGAATTTGTGTTGTAAGTATTTTTAATTCCCTAAAGGCACTAGCTCTTAAGCATGTGCCATGCCTATGGACGAATGTTTACATAGTGTGGATTTCTAAATATATATATATATATATATATGAAGTATTTTTAAGTGTATATATAGTTGTATGGGAATCCTCCATTTTTATGATTTCATTCAGAATAGTCCATAGAAGGCAGACAGCCAAGACGAATAAAATCCTTGGACGCAAGGATGTATCGTCTATAAGCTTTCCTCCAAATAAGGATAAAGCATGAAAAATAAACCCAAGGTATATCCGTCCAAGCTTAAGACGAGATAAAACTTAGGGTATGATCAATTAAGTCATGGACGAATATTGTGCGTGTAAAAAAAAAAAAAAAAAAAACGCCGCTACTCCATAGACGAATTTAACTGGCAAAAACAATCTAACACATGGACGAGTATTTGCTGGGAAAATTTTTGCTAAGGAAGAGTAAATAATCATCCCAAGTTTAAATAAAATATAAACCTGGCGAAAAGAAATCATTCATGGACGAGTTGTACATAGAGCATAAAGGATTCATTTCTCTATTTTGGCGATGAAAGAAGAAAGTCATCCATAACAAAGAACAACTTCGTCTTAACCTCGATCTCATAGACGAGGTGAAATGGATGAACTACACAACCATGGAAATAATATTGACGATATTAATAAAGTACGTCCGTAGATCCTTAAACGTATTCAAACATGATGAAATGAGAATGGGAAAACATTCATTCATTTATTCAAAGGATTCAGAGGGTGGACGACCAACGTCCAAAAACCCTTAAAAGTTGTGTAAATATAACTGATTGTATGCAAAGCTCGTCCATAAACTTGGATGAGATGATTGTACTTGAATAAATTAAAAAAAAAAAAAAAAAAAAAAAAAAAAAAAAAAAGCGAAGCCCAAAACAACGGGTGCCTTTAATAAAGATTATCAAACTAATAAGTTCATGAGGATAAACCACTAGGGGCATTGCCCTTAGACTTTGGATCGTCGTGGATAACTTCGTTGTTGGCATCGTCCATGATGTTGACATCTTCAGAACTTGTCTGCAATAAGGAACTTTCTGTAGCAAGAGGAAGTTTGAAGGAGTCAAAGTTCAGATCTGGAAAAGCTTCCCTGGCATCAGTACGGACGTCTTCATAACCAGTAGCATAGTGACTGTCCAGACGATTCTTATACTCATCAGACTTCTTGAAGGCTGATATGGCTTCCTCATGCACTTTCTCCAAGGACGAAGCAAATTCAGAAACTTGACCCTCCAAGTGAACAACACGAGTGTCCTTCTCAATGATGTCTGCTTTGAGCTCCTCCACCTCGTTCTTCAGCTTTGTCTCACTTCCCTGCAGACGATTAAAGTCATCTGTCAATCTGATCACCTCCCCCTTAAAGAGGTTATGGATACCAGAACGTTCAAATTCTTTCACTGACATATTATAGCACTCATTAACTTCTTTATCAGTGATTATTCCTTTGAAAGTCCTCCATGCATAGCTTTCATCCAGCACCAAGTTAGAAGGACGATCAGATTGCTCTGACGAACGAGGCTTGTGAGAAGTCTTGGCTGGAGGGAGAGTAGGATCAATCTGGATGGGATAGACTGTTTGAACAGGCTCCACGTCTACTGGAGGGTCGTCCAGGTTCACCGTCGATGTGAACTTAGGAACCTTAGGAAGAGAAGTCTTGCCAGGCTTCTGCTTTTTAAAACCTCGACGACTTGGAAGGTCGTCCAAGTCGACAGCACTTAATATAGTTTTTGCTTTTCTCTTCCCAGCTTGGACGACAACCTTTTGGACGATTAATGGTTGGGCATCCTCATCCCCATTAGCTACAATTTTCTTCTTATTCTCCTTCATTGTAATTATTCCTATAATGAAGAAATTCAGTTAAAAAAAAAAAAAAAGAGGAAAAATGCATGAAAACGAGAGAGGATGGATGATACTCACTTCTACGAGTGGTTTCCTTGTAACCGAGATTCTCGGCAGTAAGTGTCAGGCCAAGCCCCCACATAGCTAGATGACTAAGAGTCACTAGATTGTGGAAGGTTCTCCTAGGGAAGGCACATACTTGATCAATTCGATCCAAGTAAATTCTGTCCAAACGTGGACGAACAACAGCTGTATCAATAAAAGGAAAGGGGGGTCAGACAATTGAAAGTTGAAAACAAAATATGCAAAGATAAATGAAATGAAATGGAAAAAAAACATATCCTCAGGACGAAGGCGACCTATAGGATTGGTAAAAGGTGGGAAGGGGGCATCACCCACATCTACTGGGTCCCCAGCCCAATTTCCAGAAATAATAAAAAACTCTTTTTTCCAGAACCTGTCAGACTAGCTACGACCCTTTATTAAACTATAATAAGAGCCTCTAGACGAGAACTAGTAAAAACCAGCAGACTTCTTTATCTCCGAGGGCTTATAACAATAAAGGAACTCGTCCACTGTTATGGGACAGTCCCCTTCCAACGCCTCACGCTATAGCACTTGCATGACAACTACCGTCCTCCATCCATTAGGGTTGAGCTGGTTAGGTCCAATACCCAACCTATGAAGAAGACCTCTACAAAAAGAATTTAAGAGAAATCTAAGGCCAGCTAAAACGTAAGACATATAAACTCCTAAACCAGAAGAAGGGGAACAACACCATTCCCCTTCCTTGGGTAGATGAGGGTTGAACTCCTTAGGGATTTGGTATCTATCTACTAAAGTTTTTAACTTAGGGGCATCTAGGATGGACGCTACTTCAGGAGCACAACTATATATCATATTCTCCTCCTCCTCCTTCTCCTCCTCCTTCTCGTCTTGAGGAAGGCTAGGTGGCTTTCTAGACGGGCTAGTCCTAGCTCTAGAAGCCATCCTACGTTGTATTTCCTGGAATTCCTCTAAAGAAATACCAAGAACCCCAGACAAGTAATGCTCGTCTGAGGAACTCTCACCACTACTTGTGCTACCCTCACCACTCTCATAGCTATCTCCACTTCCAGAAGAGACGTCCTGATACTCGTCTATCTCTTTCTCTACGCTATCACTAGACTTAGACATAATCGTTTGAAAAAGAAGGATAAGACGAAAACCTAAGGAAGAGAAGAGGAAAGTACCTGACGAGACTAGAAGACGAAGACTAGACAAGGGTCTTAGACGAGATGGCAGAAGGGAGATTATGAGAGAGGTGAAGGGCAAGAAAGAAAATGTGCCTATTTATAGGGCCCAAAAGTAGGGTCAGCAAAGCGACACCATCCACTGAGAAAACAACACGTGGCAATTACCTTGGAAAATGTAATCGACGCAACGTGTCAACCAATTAAATCATAACACGTGGCTGCATAAAGGCGTGAATTAAATCCCCACAATATCCTTGGACGATCGCTGGACAAGGGGGCAACTGATAGGATAGCAAAAATAACCATCTTTGGTTCGTCCAGATAGATCGTCCATATGCATTGGTTAGTCAAATGACCATAGACCGTCTAGATATCAAAGACAATCTCTTGTTTGTCCAGAAGGATCGTCTGTGAGCACCATCTGGCCAAATGATTAACTGGCCGTCTGGACAAAATAATTGTACATGGACGACTGCATAACTTAATAAAGGGTCGTCCATGGGCAAAGTGCACGGACGACTACAGAACTCTTGGGAATTTCTCATGTTAACTACTTCACATATATGGAAGATTCAGAACCACAACGCCTTGGAGCAGTTAACCAACCCATGATCATCGCCACCAACTTCTCCTAAGTGTTTAACTTCCACTAGCGGTTATAATTTATATAGCTGTTGGATAAGTTATATCCGGAGTCGCTAACCTCCACGAATCTTGGGAAAGTTACTAAACGAATAACCATTCCTAGGTTCTCTATATAAGGACCTGTCCAAATCGAACAAAGGTATGAGATTCTGAGATTTTTACTCCCAAATAGTTGGAATTCCATTCTTGTGAAGGAACTAACTTAGCCATCGGAGGGTATTCGGCCGGTCCACCCCGGTCACCCTTGATAGTTTCTTTCATTTTTGCAGGCCTTTGCTATAGCCGTAGTCCACCGAAACTGAAGTGTTCAACCTACTGATTCTTTCCAATATCATCTAATATTTGGGAATTTTTTTTCTCTATGTTGAATTTTAATAAGTTCTTAAGAAAGTTGCTTTTCATTTTTTGATAACGGATAATTTTTTTTAATTACAATGTGTATATGTGTATTAACTTTATGTTAAAATTTTTGTTAGCAACTAGTAAAAATAATTTAGGTAAATTGCAAATTGCACCCCTAAAGTTTGGAGATGTTTAGATTTTACACCCTGAAATTTCAAATTTTGAATTTTACTTTTGAAGTTAAGGGTGTTTAGAATTTACACCCCGACATTTCAGAATTTGGATTTTATGCCCTAAAGTTAGGGAGTGTTTGGATTTTACACCCCCAAATTCTGAACACTCCCAAACTTTAAGGAGTAAAATCCAATTACCCCAAAAATATATGGGGTAAAATTCAAATTTTGAAATGTCAGGGTGTAAAATCTAAACACCTCAAAATGTTAAGGGGTAAAATCTAAATTCTAAAACTTCAGGGTGTAAAATCCAATTAACCTTAAACTTTAGGGGTGCAATTTGCAATTTATCCAAATAATTATTATATCATCACATTTTGACCTCCAATTAAACCCTGGTCTAACCTTAAAACCATGAATCCCTCCTCTTTCTAGTTCTTTTAATGGTTTTGTTTTTAAAACTTGTTAGGACGTATGTGATTTAATGTTAGGAATATATGTAAATTTAGAATTGGCTAATCATTTGACAAAACACACTTTACTTGTAATTGAGTAAATCTAGGATGTATTTAATGCTTTGAGGAACAAGGTTTCAAGAATAAGTGTTAAAGTCATGCAAGTCTATCCAAGAAACAAGTGAAGAAGTGCTGAATTTTAAAACTTGACAGCTAGTATCTATCGAGGTTTAAAAGCTGCTGAAGCCTGATGCTCGACAGCTATCTCAACAGATAAGCTATCTATCGAGGTTTATAAAAAACAAATTTCCAGCTCTGATTTTCATCCAATCCGTGTGTATATATTTAAGCTTTCTTTTCTCAAAACTCTAAATATATATAAGGATTATTTTAAGAGCCATCAAAGGTTGCGCGAGTGTGAAGCAAAGTTATGTTCATGCAAATTGTGACCGGAAACAAAAAATTTCCCTAGTTCATTTTTCTCTTGAAGAAGTTGTTGTGTTTGTACACCTTAGGGTTTTGTGACCAAAGAATTTTGTGATCTTCATCGTGTGATGAACTGAAGAAATTTGCAGCCAACATCTTTCTCAAGTTGGTGAGTAAGCCGCTTACTAGGATCCATGTATTGAATTGGTTAGTCATGTATTAGGAGTCATGCATTGAAAATGAGAGATTGTCACTACAGAATAAGTCCAATTAAGTATTGGAGTAATGGTTCAACTATAGGTTGGTATAAGGTACTGTGATTCTTTTACTTGTAACCGCTTGTTGTGATAATAGTAAATTCTCAGGAGTGATGACTTTAAAATCACCCAGTGAGGTTTTTGCTATGTAAGTTTTCTCCATTCATAAACAAATCACCGTGTCAATTTACTTTCCATTGCATTTAGTTAATTGGTGATTTGTTTGTGCTACCATGTGTATTGCATGCTAATTGAATTAATTAATTAACTTGACTAATTAATTTGTAAATTCATCACAAGGGGTCAATATGTTCTTGGCCTATCAAGATCATATTTTGATCAAGTGACTAATTTGTTTTAGTTTTTCTTCCAATAATCTACCAAAATTATCAGAATATGTTTGGTTGCTGTTATCTCAGGCATTGTTCGTATGCATTGTTTTTATTTTTTTAGTGCTAATATGTTCGTATTCATTGTTATTAATAATAACAAAGTGAACCCATATCCAAACAATGCTAATTATAGAAGTAAATATTGTAATTGAGGAAAACTTAAAAGATTTGGTTGGGTTTGAGAACAACTTAACACAAAAACATAATCAAATTCCATAATATTAAGCACCATGGAAGGACAATTCAAGGTCATTGACATGAATGGTCATAGCTGAAGGAATAACTTTCCAATTTATTTTTTCAAGACTTTTTTTTTTTTTTTTTTTGTGCAGAATAAGTACTTTATTTTATTGAAAAGAACAAGATTATAATCAAAAGAACTAGGCCTGGGGCCATCTCAATCCATAACCTTAACAACATGAGGCAACAAGGAAAAGATGGGAACTAGTACCGTCCAATTCAAAAGCGCAATCCACTAGGCCAACAAATGGGCAAATTCCTCATGATACAATATATTTTAAATGCCACATTTCCCACCAGGTCTACCAAACCCAGGGGTGTATGAAGTGTGTATCCCCCAAGCACATCTATATGTCCAAGGAAATGTACGAGATAGCAATTAGGACTATCAAATTCAAAAGCGCAACCCACTGGGCCAACAAATGGGCAAATGACAACCCCCATGGTACAAAATATTTTAAATGCCACATTTCCCACCAGGTCTACCAAACCCGAGGGTTTATCCCCCAACCCACATCTCTTGTAAACCACCAATTGCCATCTTCCTCCTGTCACATAAAAGAGCAAGAGTATATATTCAAAGTCACAAAACTCTAAGCACCTTTTCAAACTTTGTTTCAAAATTTAATATAAATAGAAGGTTAATATTACAAAATAGAATAATATGCAATTTAATTAACGATATATTTACCTTTGAAATAGAGAGTGCAATCTCAAATTGAAAACCGTAAAAAATGGACACTTTACTTGAAGGTGACCCGGTATATTATCTTTTGTCAACTTCCACAAAACCTAGGCAAGCAGTGTTGAAGCAGCCTGTCTTTTTAGCACCATTAATCTATAATTTGAAAGGCACTGTTATGTATAATATTCAAAATAACTCAGGAATGCCATTGGTGTGATGTATATTGCGATAATGTGACATTAAAGTTTTTGGTTTATTTTATTTTATTTTTCTAATATTACTATAATCTAAAATTAAAAAATATATCACATCACCTTAATCTCACAACCTTTCTAAACAATGTAATGTTGTATTCTCATATTGTAAGATTACAATAATGTAATATTACTGTATAATGTAACATTACGGTGAACCAAACGCCCCCTTATAGTATCTAAAAATTCAATGATTTGAAACACTAGGAAACAAGAAACACATATATACCACAAGCAAAAAGTTATATAATAAATTATAAATGTATGAAAACGAAAGAATAGAAACTTACTGTCCAAAATGTAAAGAAATAAGAATACCCAGTACCATTGAATAGACTTGGAGAAACCTGTTTAAATCAAGAAGTACACATATTATTCTTTTGAAAAATCTGATTATGTTGTTCCATTTGTATTTGATTGTCAATCTTCTGATAACTGTTTCTTTACCAATTCATTTCTCTCATTTTGAACCCATGACTATTAGAACTTGAACTTTTTTTTTAACCAGTATGAATGACATCTTATTCATCAAAGAAAACCTCCCTTTTTTACTTCGTTGAAAATGCCAATTGTTTACTGCAAATTCTTGATTGGACAGTTTTATCAATCATCAAAAACTAAGGTGTGAAACTGTGAATATCAACAAAATAAGTATAAATTTAAATTACCATCCATCCCGTTGTGATAGAATTCAAACTATCATTTGCGCCGTTGAAAATGCCAATTGTTTACTGCAAATTCTTGATTGGATAGTTTTATCAATCATAAAAAATTAAGGTGTGAACTGTGAATATCAACAAAATAAGTATAAATTTAAATTACCATCCATCCTGTTGTGATAGAATTCAAATTATCATTTGCGCCGTTCGTGACATACATTAAGGCATAGCTGATTCCCCCCTTAGAGCATCAGCAGTAGGCCATGTATATGCCAAATGTAAGGTACATTTGGCATTTAGACCCCAAAACTGCTCACCAATAGGAAAAGACCAAATTTATTTTGAGATATAGCTACAGTACCATCTCAAATGTAAGATGGTACTGTAGCTGAATGGGATAAAAGAAAATATTTTTTTAATACTCTCATTTCTCTCTCCTCTCTCATTTTTTCTCTTTCTTTTCTCTCTCTTCCTTCTCTCTTTCTCATCCCTTCTCTCTCTCTCTCTCGCCATTGTCAAGCTTCTCTTAGTTGAGTCCGTGCCAGATCGGAGCTCACGCCGACTCACCAAGCCAGATCGGAGCTCACACCGAATCGGAGCTCTTACATTGAGTCTGTGCAGATCGCCGGTGGCTGATGTGGTGGTTTTGCCATGGGTTTCTGGGTTCCACTTTTTGTGTGTGTGTGTGTGTGTGTGTGTGTGTGTGTGTTTTCTCTCTTTGGTGGTTCTTGTAATGGCTGCTTCTTGTGGTTGTTGGTTGTGATTTTTGGTGCTTTCTGTGTTTTTTTTTTTTTTTTCTCTTGGTGGTTTTTGTGGTGGCTGTTTCTTGTGGTGGTTGTTGTTGGTGGTGGGTTTGGTGGTTTTTTTTAATGGGTTTTGGTGGTTGGCATGGCGGTGGCGTGGTGGTGGCTATTGTGGATGTGGTGGTGGTTGCTAGCTAGTAGGGTGGTGGGTTTGTTGGGATGTGAGTGACAGTGATTTTACGGTGGTGGTGATGTATTAGACCTAGAGAGACATGCTGGTTGTTTTTTTCTTTTTCCCCTTATTTGTTCTTGTGCCAGAGGTTGAGGGAGAGAGACGAAAAGGAAAAGAGAGAGAGAGAGAGAAATAGTAAAAAAAATAATAAAAAAGAATATTTAAATAAACTGGGGAAAAAAAAAAGAATTTTGGGATGTTGGGCGTATTGAAAAATGGTATGTTATAATTGATAAAGTAGTTTTTTGGGATGGTAAAATAGGATGTGATGAGATTTTCGATTGTGGATGCCCTTGACTTGAGGATTATAGACAATGATTCTTTCCTTAACTTCAATGTAACTGTGATGTTCTGGAATACATTACTATTTCCTAGTGAATTTAAAATGGTTAGTTATGATACATCATAACTAACCATGTTACTGTGATTAGAGACCAAATCAGTCATTTTTGAAATGTCTTGGATCTAACTAACATTAGCTTAAACTTAGTTCAAGAAACTTCAAAACTGATCAAATTGGTTTCTAAAACGTTATCCATTATTCTACTATGTTAGTGATTAGAGACAAAATTGATCAATCTTAAAATATCTTAAACCTAGCTAACATTAGCCCAAACCTAAGGCGTTGATTGTATTTTACCCATAATGGTATATAAGAAAAGTTAATGGAGGATGGGTTTCAGTTTACTCAATTAGTGAAGTCTTTGATAACCCATAATAAGAAATCTGCGATTTAATTTCTGCTTACATCAAAAACCGATTTGTGTCTTAGGCTGTGTTTGTTTCGTGTAAAATATTCTTCGAAAAATACATATTTTCCGGAAATGCTATTTTCCGGAAAAGGAAAATATTTTTAAGTGTTTGGTTGAATTATGAAAATTGTTGTGGAAAATATTTTCACGTGTTTGGATGTATTCTAAAATGCTATTTTCCGGAAAATTTTTCACATTATTACAAAAAATTTCAACATCACATCCAATTCAACAACAATTTCCGGCAACAATACAACAACAACACAACAACAACAACAACAACAACAACAACAACAACAACAACAACAACAATACTCAGTTCATCCAAAAAAAAAAACAACAACAACAATCAAATTTAAAAAAAAAAAAAAAAAAAAAAAAAAAAAAAGGGAGAGATCGAGGAAGAGAGAGTGTGGAGGCGACGGGTCTGGGTCGGCGACGAGGTCGAGGTTCGTGGGTTGCTCTGGTTGCTCTGGGTCGTGCGATTGCTCCGGGCTTGCGATTGCTCTAGGTCGTGCGATTGCTCTGGGTTGCGATGGGTTGCGCTAGGTCGAAGGTCGTGCGATTGCTCTGGGTTCGTGGGTTGCGCTGGTCGCCGGCAGTTGCTCGTGTGAAGGGCTGGTCTGGGTCGCTGGTCGTGCGATTGCTCCAGGCTTGCGATTGCTCTGGGTCATGTGATTGCTCTGGGTTGCGATGGGTTGCGCTGGGTCGAAGGTCGTGCGATTGCTCTGGGTTCGTGGGTTGCGTTGGTCGCCGGCGGTTGCTTGTGCGAAGGTCTGGTTTGGGTTGCTGGTCTGGGTCTTTCTTCGTGCTCTCTCCCTCTGTTTTCCGGAAAATAGCATTTAAAGTGAAAAGAGAAGGTGAAATGAATTTCACCCGTGGGAGCGCTATTTTCCGGTCAAAGCTGAAATGATTTTCAGTTGACCGAATTTTCCAAATCAGCCAAACACCCAAGTTTTACGGAAATGGTTTTTCGGAAGCACTTTGAAGTCAAAACAAACACAACCTTAATGTGATGATATATAACACAATCATTAAAAGTAGGCGTCATAAGTTAACACTCTATTAAAAAAATGAAAAGTTAACGGATGCCTAAAAATATTGGTTTAGAAAATATTTTTTAAATTTTTTTATGAAAAAAAGTAATTAATTTTTTAGGGTTCTTTACATTTTCCATTGTATATATGTGTCTTTATACTTATCTATACTACTATTTAAGTGGTATCTACAATTTGAAATCCTCAATTTAGATGCCCAAAATATCATTAAATTCATCTGCTTCTAAGTTTTAAATTATAGGATTAAATATGTAAAATTAATAATTTAAAAACTCATAATTTTTAGCTAAATAAAAAAAGGAAAATAGTATTTTTTTTCCACCTTCACATTTCTCTCTCATTTTTTTTTCTTCACAAATGTATTTTATTTATTTTTATTGCTAAACTGTTTTTCTCCATTTTCACATTTTTCTCTCATATTATAAGTCAAGTACTAATACAACTTTTAAGAGATTTAAGGTTTAATTTTTGTCTATTTCAAAAAATTGATTAATATTTTGGTCGAACGATAAAAGAGTTATTATTAAAACCCTAATTTTCACTCCCATTTGTCCTTAATCCCCAAATCAACCACCTAGGGTTTCTTCCAACAACACACACTTCGATCAATCTTCCTCAATGGCCGAGCCTCGCGCTAAGCGAGCAAGAATCGAAAGGCACACTTCTCACTCTCTCGGCTATATTTATATCGCTGTCTGAGATCTTGTAAGCGTTTTGAAGTCCACGATTTAGTCTGTGGTGTGTTTTTGATGTTCTGGGATGGTGACATTGTCATTGGTGTAAACACTGTACAGCGTTAGGGTTTTTATTTATTTATTTTATTTTTAATTTTTGAAATTTTTTTTTGTTGGTTTTTGGTTAGAGGATTGTTTGGTTGCTGAGAAAATATAGGGGAAGTGAAAAAGATATAGAATTGATGAATTCTTACTCTGAATTAGATGTTTTTTTTTTACTCATTTTCAATAAGCATTCAAAGGGAAGATTTTTTTTTTTTTTTTTAACAAAAGTTTTTGGACTATTTTAAAGCAAATTAATTTTTAGCTTTTATTGGTCAAATCCTTGTTATCACATTTTTGGTTCTCTCTTAACTTCTTTTTTTGCTCAAAAGGAAGCTTCTTATTTGAATACCCTACCTTATACTTCTTCATGCTATACAATGATGGGGGAATTTGTTTCATGCTGCTGCTTGGGAGGGCGACGAGGGGAATTTGTTTCATCCGACACATTCAAAGTTAATACATGTTGAGGATAACATATTAAAATCAGACTCTATAGGCCAAAACTTTTGGCCCAAGCCCAAAATTTTGAAGCAGGCAGGTTCCATGGGCCACCTGGCTGAAAGCCAATCCTAACTACAAGATGAAGAGTCATTTTGGTAATTTATCCATACTCACTCATAAAGAAGGGTCTTCTGAATGACCAGTTGAACATTTCATTACATGGATGTTATCAGCATGTAATGACTGGTTGTCTTATGAACTATATCTTTTTCTTTTGCGTGCTTAATATTTTCAATCAATTTTAGTTGTTGGAAATTTTTTTTTAAAAATTCCTTTGCATTCGGCAGTAAATATTGGGGGTTGTTTTTCATTAGTGACATCCCTATTACCTGCTATAAATGTGCATGTTCAAGTTTTGCCATATATTATTGTGTTTGTTAGATTTTGATTTCATGTTTTGTATTCTGAAAGCGTACTTAAACTTTCCTTTGAAGGCTTTCATAGATGAAGATATTGAGGAAACCTCACTTTAGGCGCCATTTTAAGCAATAAGCGCCCCAAAAGAACTAAAAACCAAAGGGGAGGGGGCATTTTATTTAATATTAAGTCATTGCAATGTTTTCACCATAATAAAACAAAATCCCATAAAACTTACAAACAACCTATATTAGCCATTAAATTAATCTCATCCTAGCTGCACATACTTAGCATAAACAAAAATAATTAAAGTACTCAAAACCCCTTTTTAGTTGCATTTCTCCTGCGTTAGATTGAAAATTTGAAAAATTTAGCTGTTTAAGTGCAAGAAATGTAGGACTTTGGCTGAGTTTTATCTGTTTGCCAAGTATCTCTCTCTCTCTCTAATGATACATTTATAAAAGAGAGTGGTTTAGCTTTTATAATAAGAACAAAGAAAGCATAACAGTCTAGCCATTTCTTATCCATCATTTGTTGGTTTCAGGAAAGGCTGTGCCTAAAAAAGATATACTTCAAGTCATTCAAAGGTTCAACATCCAAGTCAACAATTTGACTCAAGTAAGTTTGAAGGATCTAGATTAGGACGCATACATCTACTATAAAACATAATTTAATAAATGCAATTCTGCTTCTTTTTACATGTGTATATATATTTATATATGTTCAATTTCTTATCATGAAGTTTGTAATTGAAATTGAGCTCATTGCCTGAAAGCACACTTATGCATGTCTGTTTACATTTGGTATGAAACACTTTAGAAATGTTTATCTAATATGGTAATACCTATGCATCATCCTTAACCTCATATACTAGTTATTCTGATTGAGTGCCATCATGGCCCTTGTGATCTGCTGGTAGTAGTTTCTTTTCTTCAATTTGGGACCCTGTTGAAGTTCCTTTTTCTCCTCAAGCTGGTGCTTTCTCTTTTGCAGCATGGTGGTACGATTGTGTGACCATATAAGAAACAAATATATTTTGTTTCTTTTATTAGATGTATGTTTTAGCTATGTGTTTTTTGTTATCCTTTTTTTTTTTTTTTTTTTTTTTTATAAAAAATATGAATTTCTGGTTTATTGTAAAACTCCTCATTTTTTTTTCATCCCCCTTTCCATTTGATGCTTTCCCAAATGAAAAAAACGAGTAAACTTTTCTTGAGGACATATACTTTGTGTAGCATTCAAGATGCTGCTTGGATTGGTCCATTTGGATGTTTGGGCCTTAAGCCATGCATAGGTCTCTTGTATTCTGAAATTGTGTATTTCATGATTTTAAAGACTTGATATGCAGAGGACATGTCCCCCTTCTTCTCTAATTAGATTTAGATGACTCTGGATATTGATAAATACATCTTAATCATGTCTCTAGTTAAAGTTTATATGATTACTTTGATCTTGTATCTACTTTTTTTCCCCATCTATAGATTCTTTTCTCCTCTTCTTCTGCTGCTTGCCCCCTCCCTTTCCCATCTCCTTTACCTATCACATGAGTGTTAGTGAATATTCATAATATTACAGTGACACTATTTATATTTTATGTTGCTGATTATGATTTCACAGCGGGAGATATGCTTTTTAAACTAAATTTACTTTTTTTTCTCTCTGTTTTTTTTTTTTTTTTTTTTTGGGGAAGACAGGGTCTGTGAGTTTGCCAAATAACTCCTGTGCAACTTCTAGAAGAAACTGAAAAGGCTGTTGGTGATCCTCAACTTCCTATCCAACATCGTGCACTTATAGAAAAAGGCCGTGAGCTGAAGAACATTCAGCTAGTGAGTTTCTAAAGACTCACCTTTTCCTTAATATAGTGTTAAAGATTTAAAATTATCAAAACCGTACACTTAACACTTTATATGGTGTTATTATTATTAACAATTTCTACTGATCTAGTCTGTTGAGAGAAATGGAGAGACTTTGAATCAATGGAGGGCACTGAATGCTGAATTAGAGAAAGATGTTGAGCATGTTCATCAAAGAGAAGAACTTCTAACAAAGGTTAGCCTTTTTAGATTTTGTTCATGATCATTTCTATGCTTGATAACATTTCAAATGTTGATTTTTCTGTCATGCTGCAGGTTGAGTCCATGAAAAAGAAATTACCTTGGCTGAAATATGACATGAAGAAGGCTGAATATATGGAAGCTAAGGAGCATGAAAAGGATGCAAAGGAGAAGTTGGATGAAGCTGCAAAAACCTTAAATGACCTAAGGAGCCCATTGAGTATGATGACTTATCTTTGGTTCACCAGATGTGTAGTGCTTAATATATATATTTTTTTGATAGCTAATAAAAGTACAACGTGTTTACAATAGTAAACTCACTGCACTTGAAGCGTGTGTAGTGCTTAATGTGGATGCATTATCTCTGATTTTGATAAAATATTGACTTCATAATATGCTAATGACAATGTTTTATCATGTGGCCAATGACATGCTGACATAGTTGCATGTCAAATCTCTATGCTGGTTATGGCACATCTTTATTTCTGTCTGTTGACTTTAGATATGCTATCTTTGTACCAGAGACAGCTACTCATGGAATCTTCTCTTCAGGTTGACATTTGATAGTTAACATGCTCAAGTTTGCCGTGACATTTTTGTATTTATTTCATATTATACTGAATGGACTTCACAATATGGTCAATCTTATGATCTATGTGAGGTCTTGGGGGTCTATGCATTGGCTATCTGGATTTAAGCTTGGCTAAAATTTAACAGTACTTTTTCATTTATGGTTTTGTGGGTTGATATAGGAAGGGATTTGTCAAAGGTACACCATACTAAGAACATAGGAAAACCTATATAATTGTTGTGTAAAGTGAGTGACTGATTGTGTGGGTTGCATGTTACTGCTTGCATTTTTTTCCTTTCTTCTTTCTGAGATCAATCACTGTTGCAATATATCATGATTCATCTTCTAAAGTGTTAGTTTACCATTAATCAATCAATTGTTTGCTGGAAACAAAAGCAAGAGAAGGCAGTCTTGGATGCTAAATGTAAAAAAGCTGGCCGTCTCATAATGAAAATTCCAAAAGACTTACAGAACTTATGTCAAATGAAAGCCTTTTGGTACTTACAGCTCGCAATCAATCTTTTAGTTTTTTGGTCTCTTTAATATTTTGTCACACAATTGTATTTCTTCTGTTGCCTTCAATATTCATTTGCATTTTCTCTAGGGGGTTCAAGTATGAGGAAAATATAAAGAAATGGAAGACTTGAGGAAGCAAGAAGAATTTTGTCAACAAAGAATCATTAAAGCTAAAAGAAGATCTTGCTGCTGCTGAAGCAGAACTTGAAAATCTGTCTCCGTATGAATTTCCAAAAGATGAACTTGTAAGGAACTTTTCTAGCCAATTATTGATTTTTTCTGGCGGTGTGGGTTATGATGTGAGTTTATCGACATATGGTCGCTGGAGACTCCAATTACTTTCAACATATGGAATTGATTTTGCGGTTAACTTTCTTGAAGTATCTTGAAAAAGTTATGGTTTCTCTTATTTTGCTATCATCAAATGTATTGGTGTACCTATCAAAAAAAAAAAAAAAAAAACCATTATATTGGTGCAAGTATAATCTACTAAAATTTTATGTACTGGTTATCCTATAAGTAACTTGGAAAACAATGATTATTTTGAACTTGTGTGTTTTCTGTTGATGATAATTTACCTGATCACTTTTATGAAAGTCAGTAATTACTGTATGGTTGCTATTCTTTTGATTTGGTTGATACCTTCATTGTTATTACTGAAAACATTTCTACACCAGGATAATTTAAAGGCTCAAATCCTGGAGCTAGAAGTTTCAGCTAATAATAAGAGGAATCAAAAGTCAGGGGAGGAAAGACTTTTAGGTCAAAAGAAAATGAGCCTCAGGAATTGCCTAGACAGGTAAATTTGAATGAGATTTAAATTTAAATGTTTCATATGCTTTTTACCTTTATAATATCTTTCTGATGATTTTTACAGGTTGAAGGATATGGAGAAGACACACAACAAATGTCTTCAGGCATTAATGAAATCTGGAACTGAGGGGATATTTAAGGCTTATCATTGGTTGCAAGAACATCGCAATGAGTTCAATAAAGCAGTGTATGGTCATGTTTTGCTTGAGGTATGTATTTTATAATTCGGATTGTTGCTTTATGAATTAATTCTTCTTTCAGTTGACTTTTTAATAATTTTGTGTTCAGATTAATGTCTCCTATTGGGTTCATGCAAACTATTTAGAAGGTCTTGTCCCCTATTACATCTGGAAGGTGTGTTTCCTTCATCTGTATCAAACATAAAAAAAGTAAAGTTCCGTACTATTTTTTTTTCATTTGGGTTCAGCACTTGCTGAGACTTGGATGATGATCATAGTAGGTACCTGAGCTTCTTGTTGGTTTTATTTGTTTTTATTTTAGAGATCTCAGTTACTTAAAAGGCAACTGGGACAAAGGTGGTGGAAAGATTTTGTTAGGCTATGATTTGAATAAGGTCCCATAAGATTTTGATAAACTTGAATAAGACATCAAAGTGAAGGACCATTAAATTAGTTAAATGCAGGACAACGCTAGTCATAGTATGTCACTAATTAAACAAAAAATATGCTAGTATGTCCCAGACAAATGGATTATATGAACATTTATGTATCAGTTTCTCTCATGTATTTGAACCTTATATGAATCATTAGAATCATGGTTAAATGATTAAATCATCATTTCTTAATAGCTTAAGGTTTTGGGATAAGCAATAAAGTCTTGGTATCATAGTGGGTGGTCTTGAGTTTGGATGTTATCACTTGTCACCACTTTACCTCCCATTTAAAAATTAATATTCCACCTTTGGCCTCTAGGGGATTTCTAGGCTCACATGTGATGGGGAGTGTTTGAATAATTATAAAATGTTTAAATTTTCCTTTTCCTATCACTTAAGCTTTTGAGATCAATGGCAGTTTATTAGAAACAAAATATGAACATCATGCAAGAGAAAACAGAAAGGCCCCTGCACATACCAGGTGCTTTACTCTTGGTCTTTCTACAATGTTTTTGGATGGATGCATGTAGGATTGAGACCTAGAGTGCTTATAACTATGATCCTTTACATTAGCTTGGTATATGAATAATTCTTACCTATTTTTGGAATCAGGGCATGAGTATTTCAGCTAGACCCTATTGTTTTTTATTTTTCTTATTTACTGATGCTATATTCTGCCTTTCCCCATATTTGTATCGGTTGAATTAACCAAGCTTGTGTAATTATTTTGTACTTTTTAATTTTCTTTTTAAGGAATGCTATGTTGTTTATGAAGCATAAATTTTTTTTTAATAAAATCAGTTATGTGAACATGATTATTGTTGGGTGGTGAGGAAAGTTCTTTTTTGACTCTAAACTTCTAGTCTTTTTTTGTGCTTGATTTGCAGTCTTTCATCAGTCAAGATCCTTGGGATCGGGACTTTTAGTAAAAAAAATTGAAGTCATTTGATGTCCCGGCCCTAAATTATTTGGGGGATGAAGGTCATGCACCCTTGCCCTTTCAACTAACTAAGGAGGTATGTGACTTGGGCCCCAACTATGTTCTGCAGTTGAATAGTCCAACCATCCATCAATTTTTATTTTTATTTTTTGGGAAAAGTAACCATCTTATCATCATTTTGTTTTTTTGATACCAAGCAGATGCATTCGATTGGTATCTATTCTCGGCTTGACCAAGTTTTTAATGCTCCTAATGCTGTTAAGGAGGTTTTGACTGGTCAATTTGGTTTGGATGGTTCAGTAAGCTCCCTTAGCTATTTATCAAAAAAAAGTAAGCTCCCTTAGCTTCCTTTTTCAATTTGTGATGTATTTGACTATGGGCAGTTAAGAGGGGCTGGGCCTCATGAAGTTGGGGAGTTTGAAAATGTGGTTTATGATTATGTTTTATATCTGGAGCTTATCTATTTTTCAACCTTGCTCAATATGTAGGGTCCAAGGAAACTGATCAAAAGGCTGATGAGGTTCTAAAGTTGGATATTTTGGATTGTTGGACTCCAGAAAATCACTATCAATGATCTAAATCTAGATATGGTAACCATTTTTCAGCTAGTGTAGATGCCATGGGTTGCTCAAGTCTTCTTCTGTGTAGTGTGTTTCTAGAAATCCCTTAGTCTTGATTAGTGTTTAATCTAAATCTTTACAGTTGCATAAGCTGCCAATTCTCATCTCTACTCTGCTTCCAGGTTTAGATGTTGGGGAAATTGAAGTTATGATATCCAAGAAAATGGAGCTCGAAGAATCAGTTTCTGTGATTGAGGAAAGCCTTGTGTCATTTAAGAATGATCTAAGATACTTGGAGGAAGAATCTGCGAAATTTCATAAACAGCGGGTATGCTGAAAAACATACAAGTTTCCAAAGTTTTTACTGATGCCTTGACTGTTGTGGCTCTTCGATATGTTTGTGTTACCAAATTTAATTATTGATTCATAACTTATTGGAGTTGATCAAAAATACAAATTTGCATTTCGACTTCATTTTGGATATAAATTGTAGAAGGATATTATCAAGATTTTACAGCATGAGAAGAAAAACCGGCATGAAATTAAAAGCCTAATTGGTAAGTATAAAATATTACTACATTGAAAAGTGCCACATTCAATCCTTACATTTTCTTTTGAAAATAAATATTCTTTGGTGATCTTAGATCAAAGGAGAAGAAGATTCGAATCTTTGGACAAGGAAGATGATTTGGATACTCTAATGGCAAAGCTTAACAATCAAACTGCAAAATATAACATTCAGCGATTCTATTGTGCAATGGAAGTTAAGGTGAAGTCGCTTTCAGGCTCAGGTTTTTTGCCCCCTTTTAGTTATTATGCTGTGCTGTGACTTTGTTTGCTGGTTTATGTCAGAATTAAGAAATAAGCTATCTCTAGTATAGAGATACATATTTTAAAATTTTCAATTGCTTCATTCTTTTTTCCCCTGTTTTACAGGAGTTGCTTTTTGAGGCTGTTTCTCTCAAGCAGAGCTTTGCAGTACTGCATATGGCATCCGTTGAATTTGACGCCAAGGTACTTTTTTTGATTAATCGTCAAGCGAACTTTAGCTCCCACTAAAACATTGTCTAAAAAATAGAGCCACTCTCCTATTAATTTTCAAATTGTTTAATTCACTTATAAATTAGATTCTTAAAATAAAAATTATATATATAAAATAAAAACATAGGTTTTTTTTAAAAAAAATTTTAAAAAAGCCTCATCACATGCGCTAAGCGCGTGTGATGAGGCTAGTACTATTAATGAATCTAAAAATATGTTACTAAGAGGGTGTAAAATTAATCTCTATAGGCTGAAAAAAATTATGTTTGTAATTGTGAGTCGCTTTTTGTTTTTGTTTTTGTTATTATTATTATTATTTTTTGTCTTATTCCTGCGAGTCTCCTGATGAAGTTTTCTTTTGTCTGTAGGATCTCTGTATGTTATATGCACATTTTTTTCTGTTATTTTGCTGAAGACATGGCATACCTGACCCCACTACATATATCTTCAGTTTCTGATCACTTTCCTGATATGTATGTATTGGTTTTCTGACTTTTAGATTAGAGATTTGGAAGTTGATCTTAAGCAGCATGAAAAGTTTGCTATGCAGGCATCACTGCACTTCGAATATTGTAAGCTGTTACTAAAATGTAATTTTGTTTTTCTTTGGCTAGAAAATTTTCAAAAATCTTTTCATCTGTTCATGGAGTTTCATTGTGACCCTTTTATTGAAAAATTGTTTAGTTGTGTAGTTTGGGTATACTTCCCATGAACCCTGCCTTGCCCCTTTTTTTATTATAAAAAAAAATTATGACTTTTTTTTTTTTTAATTTGTTTTGGTTGTAAAAGGTATAATTTTAAACTGGCCTTATTGGCATTGCTTGCATAAACTGAGTGAGCAGGTGACAACATATTGAGAAATAAACAGATCTTGAAAGTAATTTTGCTTTGTAGTCCTTTCTTTTCAGGAGCTTTTTCTCCTTTAAAGAAAGCTTACACAGGCTAATTCTATGCTTTTTTTAAAAAACAATATTTTGGAAGAATGTGAACACCGTAAAAATCTGGTAGTATTCTGCCATCTTTAGTATAATTTGTACTAGTTTCTTTTATATTTTATTTTAACCATAATTAAAACCATGTCACAGTTAGAAGATCTTGCAAAAAAACTTGAAGCAGATAACAAGGAGCTGAGGAGGTGTTTAGCTGAAATAGATAACTTGAAGGTGAGTGAAGTTTAGTTGCCTCATTACATAGCCAGGGTTCTGTGAAGTTACTCTCTCTCCTTCAATCCTTTCTCACTAGCCATCATCCTGTGATCAAAGTCAATGTAAATGGGATAAGCCAACAAAACAGATATACTCTGCATAATTTAATACTGAAGCTAAAGACTATTACTTTAATCATACAAGGATTGGGAGGACAATGTGCATGGATTGCCACATGTTGCTAAAAAAGATTACCTATTGCACAGCTCACCCCTTTCCTGTTCTCTGACCTTCCCTACCAGTGAATTCACAAACCATAAAATCAATCTTTTCTTTTATCATTCGTCGTTTTGAAATTGTTTTTGTTCATCTAGAATTTCCATGTAACAGTAATCAATTGAATATTATCTAGATGACTAAAATCAGGGTAAAATTATTTTGCATCTCTTTCTGAAATGTTGATATTAATCATCATAGCTTCTGGCTGGCTAAATCATTTGGTAATTCATCTGGGTAGCTTTTGGTTTCAATTAAAACCTAAACAAGTCCTGGTGTTTAGTTTTTGAAAAAAAAAAAGGTCCAGGTGTTTGGTATCTTTTTAAATTGATTGATATAATCGTATGGTTTTTATATTCTTTTCATTGTATACTTGAATCTTATGAATGGCTAGAAATTATTAGATGGGAAGAAACTAGCATGTTCTCAAACTCAAGCTAATATTGCTCTTCACTTGTGTCAAAATTTTAGGGAATGAATGAACTGAATAATTTTCTTGTCAAAAAGAATAAAAAGAATAATTTGATTCATATTATTAATCTTATATGCTTTTAGTTTTTTCCCCATCTCCTCTTGTTACTTTCTTGTATGTCATATATTTGCTCAGCTGCCTCAATTTATTTGTTTTGATATCCATATATGTATTTATATGGTCTAATTTTTCCTATGCAATGTCCTAATTTTAAATTGGTGCAGGAAAATTGGCTTCCAACATTGAGAAATCTTGTTGCTCGGATAAATGAGACTTTCAGTTGTAACTTTCAAGAGATGGCTGTTGCAGGCAAACTTTCATTGGGTATATTCATTGCTTTGCTTATAGAGAATGTACCTTATAGCCAGTTTGGATGGAAGGGGAGAGAAGGGGAGTAGAGTAGAGTTGGCCAGAAATTAGCAATTGCTAGCCAACTCTCCTCTACTTCCCCCTCCCTCTCCTTCCATCCATTATAGTATTCTTTCTCAATTATTTTATTTAATGTTTCTTCTTCTCAAATGAGCATGACATTTACTTCGATCAATTTGGAATACTTATAAAAGTCAAGTTCAGGTAACTGCAGCTTTGGATCTGTCTTATATTTTTAGTAAAGCACATATCATATGCTACTGGGCATTTTGCTTCAATAAGCACACCCCAAGGGGTAGCACATTAGCTGGAGACCATGCCTTTTGAACAAGGGATCTGGATTGTTAAGCTTGAATCAGTTTAATCAAAATTTATACTTAAAGACAATTACAGTAAAGAGAGATAATTATGAGCTGAATATTATCTCATGTAGTCATCCAGTATGCACTTTAGATATTCAATAGTTACTGCTTTTAATTACAACTTTACCTTGAAGGCTGAACATCTAAACCTTTGAAATTGTTTACTTGCAATATGTCAAAAATTGTGGATTAGCTCTCTTGACATTTTTACTTCCTGCTTGCCAACTAAATAGCTTGGAAAAATGTGGATCATATCACTTTATAACATTTTGGATGTGCTATTACCAATCCAGTTTGAAAGACACAGTTAGCATGATGTTATAATACCAATAGAAATGTGTCAAAAGATATACAAACAGTACTAAGGAAGTATCATTCATCATCCCAAGATGTTTGGCATCTGACATGTTTGATGAAGATGATGTAAGTAGAGCTTTCATAGCTATGAATGTGGATAAAGCCTCAAGAGTCAAGACCATATTCTATGATTGCCAATGGTATCTGAACAGGATCCTTAAAGGTCCTTTGGTAATCTGAATATCAAGGATTTAAATATTTTGGTCCATTGTGATTTAGAGATAAATTTATTCATTATACTACTTATCAAAAAAGATAAATTTATTTATTATAATGTCAATATGCATTCTTTTCATTTATAATTTCTTTGTTTTGTGCTCTTTAAATTTGCTTTTGAATCATATCGAACCACCTAGGCTTACGCTTTCATTTGGTTTCACCTTTTGCATTTTAGGCAAGCAGGACAGCTCCAAGTTCTCAGTGCTCATCATCAGTCTGGAGGGGTATCGAATCTTTTTGTATTAATGTCTTGATTGCTTTTGTGACAGTTGTTTTTGATGTGTCCTAAAATTTCCTTCTTCTAGGAATGGTCGGTATCAACCATTTTTTATCTTGTTTCTCTCCAAGATTTTACAAACTGCCCATTTAGGGTTGTTGATCAGATAAATCAGGGTTAGTCACTGTATCAAGTGTTATATAAATTCTTACTACATTAATACAGCTCATAGAATTTATTTTGGACTCCAAATTCCTCAGTAAGAACACTTGTTTAACATGATAATTTCTGTCTGCGTATAATTTGGCAAGCTTGTGGACATCAGTTGCATGTCTGTCTCATCATGTTCAAATGGTGGTTATATTAAAGGCTTTTAGGAGGGTGTAACTACAAATGGTTAAGGAATTTAGTTTTGATGTTTGGTGTTGGTAGTAGTAGTTGGCTATTGCTTTTGTTGAAAAAGCATATAAACACCCAGAGCTTTAATATTATTGTCCTTTATCTCACCTCAAGGGTAGCACAATTGGGTCAGGACTATGCCTCATAGGAGCACTAGTCTTGTTCAAATATTTGCTTTCTACCTCTTAGGGACAAAACTTGCACATTAAAAAAAAACATTATTTTTCTGTCAAATTTGTGGGGCTAATGAACCTACCATGTCCCACACGCAATCTGCAGTGGCTGCTGAAATCCGCTTGGAGGGACACTCATCATTTTGTCCTACAAAAGATTCAATTACACTTGGATTCTGGTGAAATGGCAATTCTTCTCTTTTAATGTAAAGCATGAGGATTATAAGATTGAGTGCTTAAATAAAATGTATATGTATTGAACCATTAATGTTTAATGTAACAAAATTGTCATTTCATTTCTTGCAGTTGACAAAAACAAGTTATAGGTCTCTTAAACTTTCTTTGCAAAACGCAAAGAAGGCTGAAGCATTAGTTTCATCAATATGCAGGTGTTTTTCGCTGACTGCTGCCGGATTTGGAGTACAGTGAGGCATGTAGCGTTTTGAATATAATGAATGGGCCTTGGATTGATCAGCCCTCAAAAGATAATGGTTATCACCAGATAATCTCTATTTCTTTGTTTTGCTTATAAGCAACTGAATGGCACGACTTTGTGTACTGTTTATTCAGTGTGGAGCAGTGGAGATTGCGCAATGCCAAAACTCAATGCCCTCACTTTAGGAATTTTTTTTTAAAGAACTCAATGCTGACATATAACAATATCAATTCTCAAGTTCAAATGCCCTCACTTTAGGATTTTTTATTTAAAGAAAATTTAGGGTAGCGATTGGATCCATCCGAAGTAACCCCTTTTTTGCACCATAACAAATGGTTGTGTATAATAGTTTTGGCGTGTAATTTTATCCTTTTGCCATTGTATGGATGATCCTTTCCTTTAATAGTTAGTAATCAATCTAATTATATATATATAAAAGATAGATCCTAAATCAGGAGGAATAGAACTGGGTGTGAACCAATCTATTACTTAAATTCGAAGCATTTTGTGTCATTCTACTATTGTTGGATGTAAAAATATAGTTTTATTAAAATCCAATCCTTATCAAATTTGAACTCATTTACAATATTATTGTTTTGTGCTTCATTGAAATGTGCAAGTTTGTTCGCGTGTGTGAGAAAAAAAAAACTAAAAATATTTACAAAATTTAAATCTCATAAACTCTATTAAGGGTCTTTGGGTGGGTTGTGTCATATAACGTTCTCACCGTTTATTAAAAGTTATCATGGATTTCAAGTGGAGCTTGTAGTGTGCCATGTTCTGGAACCTCATTTTCTCTCCCTTGTCTATTTATTTCTAAGAGTAAAAACTTTATTTTGGGATTTTCTCACCCAAAAAAAAAAAAATTATTATTTAACTCGTTCTCCCTTGTTAAGTGCCCACCCCATATTGCTTTCTTTCCCCTCAAAAAATGTATTAATAAAATCGGACCACCATCAAATTTTATATGATAACTTTTTCATAATTTTGAAGGGGAACGAGGACGGTAGGAAAGATGGTTGTAAGGCGCACACAAATAGCGTATGTCACTCAGCCTACTCACTAAAAAGAAAGAGAAATAACACACTAATCAGACATTCTCAGGTAGGTTAAAGTGATGCTAAAAGTGAATATTGCTACTATATTTCCCAGCAAAATTAATATACTCAAAAACCCAAAACTTATCTCACTAAGGTATTCATTTTAATAATATAGGATCTTCAACCAAAGGCTATAAACAATTACTTCACAAAGTTTTCGAAGGGCCTTTTAATGGCAAAATGGTGTTATTTTGCATGAAAATCCCAGTTTTAAAATTTAGGTGTGCTTTCTCGGTTAATTCTTTTTAACTTGAGTTAAATTTGTGTAGTTAAATCTAATATGAGTTTGGTTTTTACTTTGCCATGCATTTAGTAAACTAAGTCATCATTATTTCAATGTCAAAATTCAAAACTTACTCTCTAAGTTTTATTATTTTTCATATCAGTCCTTGTTGTGTAGATAGCACCCCAGGACTCAAATCAATAACAGTAAATAAGCGGAAATTAAATAACAAGCACACACAAAGAACATAAGAATTTACGTGGTTCGGCAAACTACCTACCTCCACGGCGATGACGGAGAAATTTCACTATAAAATAGGGAGATACAATAGTGCACAAGAACACTCTCAAGAAACCCAATTCCTAATACACCCTAACTCTCTCTCACCCACAAGACAAGAAAATACTATTCGTCTTCTTATGCGGCTGCTGCTAGGTTATTAGGAATTCTCTAATTCTCTCACTCACACGGCTGCCCTTCATCTCAAACCTAATATATATATATATATATATATATATCAAAGTCGGTTGTACTAGGAATTATATTCCTAGTTGAATTCGGACAACTTGGGCTTGTGGCAATTCAAGCCACACGGGCCCCCTTCAGCAAATCTCCACCTTGGCTTGAATTGATCAAGCTACACGAGCAAACTCCTCCATCGCCACCACCTTAGCCCTTAAGGGCTCACAAGCTGCAAACACCAATTAAGTCCAAGCAGTGCTTGAACTTGTCTGTTGGAACTGGCTTTGTTAACACATCAGAGGCATTCTTACTAGTAAGAATCTTTGACAAAGAAATATCACCAGACGAAACCCATTCTCTGATCTTGTGATACCGTACAACAATATGTTTTGTTCTTGCACGATAAACCTGATTCTTCGCCAAATGAATTGCACTATGGCTATCACAATGTAGCACCATGCTATCCTGCTTAAAACTAAGCTCATTAACTAGTCCACTAAGCCAAACAGCTTCTTTTCCTGCCTCTGTCATCGCCATATATTCTGCCTCTGTAGTGGATAAAGCAACTACATCTTGTAGTGTAGACTTCTAGCAAATTGGGCCACCAGTAAACCTAAACACATAGCCTGTCGTGGACTTTCTAGAATCAAGGTCCCTTACATAGTCGGAATCCACATAACCCACAGCTTTTGTACTAGCTTTCTGATCAAATAGGATACCGAAATCACGAGTGCTTGTACGATATCTAAAGATCCACTTTACTGCATTCCAGTGCTTTTTACCTAGATTTGCCATATACCTACTGACCACACTGACTGCATGAGAAATATCAGGCTTAATGCACACCATCAAATACATGAGATACCCAACTGCATTTGCATATGACACTTTAGACATATACTCTGACTCCTCATCTATACTTGGACACAACTCTGAGGACAATTTAAAATGGGCAGAAAGCGGTGTGCTAACAGGTTTTGCATCATGCATACTAAACCTCTCTAACACCTTCTTAAGATATCCCTTCTGAGATAGCCATAATTTACCAGCCCCTTTATCTCGGTGAATTTCTATCCCAAGGATCTTCTTGGCAGCTCCAAGATCCTTCATGTCAAATTCACTACTCAACAAAGACTTCAACTTCACAATTTCTTGCTTACTCTTTGTAGCTACTAACATGTCATCAACATATAAAGCAAGAAATATATAAGTGCCATCAGCAAGTACTCTAAAATAAACACAACAGTCATACTTACAGCGCATGTACCCATGTGTGACCATGAATGAATCAAACCGTTTGTACCACTGCTTAGGAGACTATTTCAAGCCATATAATGATCTCTTAACATAATCTTCCTTGCCAGGTTCTTTGAAGCCTTCGGGTTATTGCATGTAAATCTTTTCTTCTAAATCTTCATGAAGGAATGTGGTCTTCACATCTAGCTGCTCTAACTCCATGTCATGCATTGTCACAAATCCTAGGATTACTCGAATTGAGGTGTGCTTTAAAACTGGTGAAAAAATCTCATTATAATCAATTCCTTCTCTCTGTGAGTAACCCTTAGCCACTAACCATGCCTTGAATTTTTCACCTTCCTTTTCTGACAATGCTTCTTTCTTGCGGAATATCCACTTGCAACCAATAGCCTTCTTTCCCTTGGGCAATTTCACTAATTCCCAAGTCTTATTCTTCTGTAGTGACTCTATCTCTTCTGACATTGCTACAAGCCATTTATCATTGTCTTTCCTATTTGTAGCCTCCTTGAAAGTGAATGGATCCCCACCACTGGTTACGAGAGCAAAACTAACCATGTCTTTAAAGCCATATCTCTGAGGTGCTTTGTGAACCCGTTTCTCTCTACCTTTAGCAATTGAATAAGACTCTTCTTATTGCTGCTATGGATCAATCTTAGCATCACCCTTATCACTGGATGAACTATTCTCGTCAAACTCTACCTCAACAGTTAATTTCTCCTGTGGACTATTATCACATGTCTCTGCTTTATTCTGTTTCAACATAAAGGCTTCATCAAATATGACATCTCTGTTGGTCACCATTTTCTTTGAGATTGGATCCCAAAGCCTGTAGCCTTTAACACCTTTTTCAAAATCAAGAAATACACATTTTCTTGACTTCGAATCCAATTTAGAACGCTCTCCACTCTGCACATGCACATAAGCTAGACAACCAAAGATTTTTAGACTCGAATAATCAATTAGTCTACCTGACCAAACCTCTCCTGGAATCTTGAAATCTATGGCTGATGATGAAGATCTATTAATAATGAAGCTTGCTGTGTTAACTGTCTCTACCCAGAACACCTTAGGCAACCCTGTATTCAACCTTATGCATCTGGCTCTTTCTGCTAAGGTTCTGTTCATTCTCTCTGCAACCTCATTTTGCTGCGGAGTTCCTTTAACTGTGAAGTGATGAGTAATGCCTTCTAATTCACAAAATCTTATGAATTTTTTATCTCTATACTTTAGTCCATTATTTGTTCTAAGGTATTTTATTTTCCTGCCAGTCTGATTCTCAACCTGTGCTTTCCATTTTTTAAAAATGCCAAACACATCAGACTTATGCTTCATAAAATAAATCCATACCTTTCTAGAGTAGTCATCAATGAAACTGACGAAATACTAAGCATCGCTTTGAGAAGAAATTGATATTGGACCCCAAACATCTGAATGAATGTATCAAGAACACCCTTACTTGTATGAGAGTCTGTCTTGAAACTGACTCTATACTGCTTCCCATATACACAATACTTGCAGAAGTCTAGCTTGCATGTCTTCACCCCCTTCAGTAAATTTTTTTTGTGCAACTCTAACATACCACATTCACCAATATGGCCAAGTCGAATATGCCATAATTTTGTGTCGTCAGTGCTGGACTCCACTAGAATGGTGACTACAACTCTTCCTACAATTGTGTTCCCAATCAATCTATAAAGCATGCTTACTTTTTGTCCCTTCAACACCATTAAAGCACCTTTGGTAATCTTCATGATTCCACCATTTGATGAGTATGAATAGCCCAAATCATCCAATACTCCTAAATAAATTAAATTCTTTCTAAGATCTAGAACATGTTTGACAGTACTAAGAACTCTTACAACTCCATCAAACATCTTGATCTTCACGGTACCAATTCCAATAACCGGGCATGTAGCATCATTACCCATTTGGACCATACCATCGTTGTAAGGCTTATACGTGTCAAACCAATCTTTCTTTGGAGTCATATGATATGAGCATGTTGAATCTAAAACCCAATATTCCGATAGAACATTGTTACTTAATGAAACTGGAAGTAAATCTGCACCAACTTCACTGTCATCTGATGTTTCTTCAGCAACACTAGCTGATTCTAGGGGCTTCTTTCCATTCTTCTTCTCCTGTTAATGCTCTTTCAACTCTTTACATTGATTCTTGTAGTGCCCTTTCTTGTGACAATAAAATTACTCTACATCTTTCTTTGCATGTGATTTAGACTGTGATCTATTCCTGTTGGAGTTTTGTCCTCTTGATTTGCTTCTACCCCTATTGCTTGACTCAAACTTTACAATAAGTCTATCAGCCTAAGAACCATCACCATCTTGCTTCATCTTTATGTGTGACAAGAGAGCACTAGTCACCTCCTTGAGTACTATAGTCTCTTTCCCGTACATCAACGTAGTCACTAGATGATCAAAAGAAGTAAGAAGTGACGCTAATAAGAGTAACGCTTTATCTTCGTCCTTATAATTCACCCAAAAACTTGACAGTTGGGTGTTCAACATGTTAAACGTATTGAGATGTTCCAACAGATCAAAACCCTCCTTTATATGCAAACTATACAGTTGCTTCTTCACGTACAACTTGTTCGTTAGATTCTTTCTCATATAAAGACCTTCTAGTTTTTCCCAAACCTCCTTTGCGGTCTTTGCTTCTAGGATGTTATGAATAACCTCTCACCTAGGTTAAGACGAATAGCGCTAGTTGCTTTCTCATCCATTTCTACTCATTCTACATCCTTCATCGTTTCTGGTTTCTTCTCCTTCCCAAGCAAGGCCTTATGAACTCCTTGTTGAATTAAGAGATCCTTCATCCGCCTTTGCCAAAGAGAAAAATTTTCCTTACCACAAAACTTCTCTACATCATATTTTGTGCTTGACATCTTTACTGTGTTCAAAGAATTGAATCCTAACCTTGCTCTGATACCACTTATTGTGCAGATAGCACCTCAGGACTCAAATCAATAACAATAAATAAGCGGAAATTAAATAACAAGTATACACAAAGAACTCAAGAATTTACGTGGTTCAGCAAACTGCCTACCTCTACGGCGACGACAGAGAAATTTCACTATAAAATAGAATGATACAATAGTGCACAATAACACTCTCAAGAAATCCAATTCCCAATACACCCTAACTCTCTCTCACCCACAAGACAAGAAAATACTATTCTTCTTCTTATGCGATTGCTGCTAGGTTATTAGGAATTCTCTAATTCTCTCATTCACAGGGCTGCCCTTCATCTCAAACCTAATATATATATATATATATATGTCAAAGTCGGTTGTACTAGGAATTATATTCCTAGTTGAATTCGAACAACTTGGTCTTGTGGCAATTCAAGCCACACGAGCCTATTTCAACAGTCGTATAAGTTTGAGTTTTGTTATTTTAGTCCTTTAAGTTTTATTATTTCCCTATTAAGTCTCTTGTTAATGTGTTGTTAATTTCTACCATTAACTTTTTTTGTTAATAAACATTAATATTTTATTTTTTTAATTTATTTTTTAATTTTAGAAAAAAAAACATTAATTAAAAAAAATAACTCTATTTAGAGGAACATTCTCTCCCACAAATATTTGTTAAAAATTGAACCTCAAACTAAACTCAGTGAGTCAACTCGTCCCCATAAGAAACAAAAAGAAGAAAATAACTGTGAACACTGTAGCAAGTCCACACCTTTTGGCGAATAGTGAGGTACTTTCCATAAGTGTCCATGAGAAAGATTTCACCTTTGTCACCATTGTTTTTCTTTTCTTTCCCCCTCTAGATCTCTCATTGTCTCTCGTTTTTCTCTTTCCCAATCTTGGTTTCTCGGATTAAGGTGGGATTTCATTTTTGTTATTTAGTTTGGGAGAGAACATTACCCTAATTGCTTTTCTATCATTTTTTATTTTTTAATTAACATTTTTCTAAAATTAAAAAAATATATATGAAAATTAAATAAAAAAAAATAAAAGTCAATGGCAAAAAAACTAACGATACATTAATAGAAGACTTAAGAAATGAAACTTAGAAGTCTAAAATGATAAAACACAAATTTATAGGACGGAAATGGAAATAAAAAAAAAGGGTAAAACTTAGAGATATATTTTGCATTTTTGCCTTATTTTAATTGGTGGTTTTTTATTATTGATTGTGATTACTTCTTAGGTGGAACAGCTGATCTTGTTAATTAGTAGTAGTACTTCATTTAAACCCTAGGTAATGTCAATTCCGGATCGCGCCACCTATTTAAAGAAAACGGCGCAAACGCATAGGATAGCAACACAACATATTTTCTTCTGAGAGAAAGAACGACAGAGAGAGAGAGAGCGCAAGAGAGAAAGCGAGAGGGAGATCTGAGATTCTGAGATGCCTAAGAAGAAGAAGCGCAGTGTTGCTGATCATCATCCCGCTCACAGGGAGGTGAATTTCTGTCACCGGTGTTTGCATTTCTGCAAAAGCGTCAATTGCTTGACGAATCATGGACATAGACTCCACCGATTTGATCCTGTGCAATTCGATTGTGAGATTTGTGGCACTCCACACTCGTGTCAGGCCTTACTTGCTGAGCACAAGGATCTTGTGCATGTTGATCATGATGCGACGGGGAGGCAGTGCACATGCTGCGGCACGTTTGCTCGTCGAGTCGACCGACCGGACATCTGTCGTGTCTGCTCTAGGCCATTTCCTGTCCAGCAGGTCTTTCCTTTTCTTTCTTTGTTTTTTTGTATTTTTTTTGGTTGTTTCTTTAATTTTCTTGCTCCTTCTTTTTGTTCTTTGCGCTAATTGGGCTTTTCTTGCAGGTCAACGTCGCTGCTGAGTTATGAGAAGAGGTATGATTTTAATAATATATGTGTATTGATAGGTAAAGGGGACCTCATTAGTTGATTTATTTCATTCAGATTAGTAATCCAATGCAGTTGCACATATCGTATTGCATAATGATTTTAAGGTTAAAATTAGGAAATTACATCTTGATGTTGTTTGCCTTGTGGAGACCAAAGTTAGGAGAGAAGTTGGTAGCACTCTTTTGGAAATGTTATTTCCTGGATGGGGGTAAGAGATAGCTTACTCTAGTAATGATTCGGGTAGAATTCGGGTTTTTTTTTTTTTTTTTTTAATTATCGGCAAAGGAATTTTATTGAGAAATAAACAGATCAATTACAAAATATTGGCTTGCTCCAACAATATGACATTACAAAAGGATTGAGGACAGGAACAGTGGTTTCTACTCGCTTTGACAGAGTGAAAACTATTGCTCCTCTCCAATCTCTTGCTACTGTGGCTATATAGGAATTGTTCTCTCCCATTGCAGTGTCGCAGTTGACCTTAATTGTTCCATACTTTGGCCTTGTCCACTCTGCATTCCTGGGAGGTTTCTTGTAAATTTGGTTAGGCCCAGAAACAGCTAAATGTTCTAGATAGCGTCTCATTAGACTTTGGTGAACTCTTTCCACATTTATCTCTGATCCTTAGAAGACCACTGAATTTTGGGTCTTCCAAATAGCCTCTAGCACTAGAGTCTACTATTGGAAGGGATACTAGGAACTCAATGAGCTGGGTTGTGGATGAGAATGCTAGTTGATCAGGTCTAATACCCCAATTACTAGTGAACCATAGAGCTCTTGCAAAATCACAGTGAATAAAAAGATGCATTGGAGATTCATCTTCCGGAGGGCACAACTTACTGACTTGGGAATTAAATTGGTAGAAATTAGTTGATCATCCACATTCATATTCTCAATCTTGCTATATTCTCTGCAGCAGGATGTAACTAAGATAAAAATTCAAAAGTCTATGTTCTCTCTTGGAAGTGAAAACACCCCTGGTCTACATGGTTTTTCTGCATATTTTCTTAAGAAGACTTGGAATATAGTGGGGTGTGATGTAGTTAAGGCTATCCGTTCCTTTTTCCAATCTAGAAAATTGCTTGGGGAAGTGAACTCTACAATCATTATCTTGGTACCAAAGACAGCAAATCCATCAAGAGTTGGCTGTAACTTTGTTTTGTAAACCCACTTACTTCCCACCACATTCATCTTAGGACGATATGGGACAAGAGTCCATGTTTGATTTTTAGCAAGCGCAACCAATTCTTCAGTCATTGCAACTGACCAGCCAGCATGACATTTGACAGCTGTAATCAACTTTGGTACAGAAGGAATGTCATGTGGGGTAAAGAAAATTAGCATTCTTTGGATTTGGTTTGCGTACTCCAGCCTTGGACCTAGTTTCCATTGTATGCTGATTAGGTTGTGAATTTGCAGGGATAGTTTGACTAGAAGGAAGTGAATCTGTTTGGAAGGAAGGAAGTACTAATTGTGAAGGGGGTTCAACTAAGGCAGTGTTTGTTTCAGGTATGGGCTGGGTTAAAGTTGTGGGTAGAGTTGACAAGGGGTAGAGAAACTTGTAGCAAGTGTTTGTTTAGATGCAAAGGCTGAAATAGGTGTAGTATTGTGTGACGGTGCTGTATCACCTTCAACTTATATGGTGCTGTATTAGGAATTCAAGGCTTGCTGTGCTAGTCAGGCTCTGATACAATACTAAACTTGCTTGAGGAAACCATATAAGTTGAAGGTGATGAACCAAGACTTTGGAAATGGTTTCTATATTCACATAATGAATTAAGTTACAAAAGCTCCGTCCTTATATAATAATAAGTAAAATGACTTGTAGCCTATCATTTTAGTCATGTACAAGTAAACATAAAAGGACTTTTGTTCTACACCATAACTTTCATCTTCAATCCAGCTTTGTCTTCATCAATTCATGACTGTAATTTTTCTTTAACCTTCGATATCTCAATATATATATATATGTATGTATGTATGCATGCATGTATGTATGTTTGTATGTATGTGAAAATTAGAGATTTACCAAACAAATTAGACGCAACTGCACACTTATTAACAAAAATATTCATTTTCCTATTACACATTTTATTTGCTTTTTTTTTTTTTTTTTGGTTTATTGTTGTATTTATTAATGTTTTCTAATATCAGTTTTTTTCCCCTTTTGCAGCCAGACTTGGAGTGACTCTAGGCATTCGGCTAGACTTTAGTTACTTTAGGCATTTATCATTGTTATCGTGACTCTAGGCGTGCAGCCATACTTCAGTTACTTTAGGCATTTATCTTTGTTATTGTGGATGATATTATGTTTTGTACTTAGTACTTTGGGGAGTTCTCATGGATGATTTGTTTTTTGTTTACCGCATATAATTTTGCACTCAGTTACTTGCTTTACTCAGTTACTTTTAGAACTTATCATGAATGCTCTTTTTTTAAGTATTGAACTAAATTTACCATCATGGCATGGATATCTAATGTTGGTTTTACTTTTATTGTGTCAATTAATATTGGTCTCAATTGTCAAGGTTATACCTTTTGGTATTTTGCTTTGTTGTGGTAAGAGTACTTCTTGATGATTGATGGGTATGAATTTGTAATAGCATTTAAACTTTTTGTGTCAATTGCATTGGTTCTCTTGCCAAGTTTGTCATTTTAGAACTTTGGTAGTATTTCTATTTAAGATTTTGGGTTTTGTTTGTCTGTTTGACTTTGTGGATATCTAATTATGTTTACAGGTTTCATGTCAAATATTTTGATTCATCTCCAAGGTTGTGTCTTGTATGAAGAAATGAGTTTACTTGATGTGGCAACATAAATGTGTGTAATGATACTGGTCAAGTTTCTGAAATAAAGATTTTTACTTACCAGAAAAAAAAAAAGTTGTAGTTTTGTTACGTTTGTAATATACTGTTTTACTTGCTTTGCTAACATGCTTTGGGTAGAGAGAGTTTTATGTGATTCATGTAAGTTCAATAAGTGTGGTAGATAGAGATGGGATTGTCTGGAATTTAAGTAATGATCTGTTACCGGTATGAGAAAGTTTGGTTTTTAAGTTCCTCTTAGGCAATTTAGAATCTGAGTTTAGTGAAAATGTTTGGATTTTAAGTGATTCTGTTTTGTTGTTGCAAACAAAGGGTTAGTTTGTTTGGAACATAAGTAGATATTGGTATGGTAAAGTTTGGTTTTTAGTTAGTTTAAGCTAGTTTCGGATCTGTTTTTATGCAAATGGTTGGCTTTTTAAACTTCCATTCACTTTTTACCAACAAAGGGATAGTGTGTGCGTAGGTGTGAAGTTGCTTTTCTCGAGGAACATAACTACATTAGTGATGGTTTTGAGGAATTGGACTGGAAAGAAAGTGCTAATCTTATCACTAAATGTGTAGATTGTTGGGTGTCATGTTGAGTTCTTGGGCTGCAATAGTATTAATGGAAATCTAATAAGTAATTCATCAAAGAAAGAAATGGAAAAATAATTATTAACTATGGTTTTATCAACTCAAATCTCTATTATTTATCCAACCAGTTATGTTGTGGTTATCTATATCTATATCTATATATATATATATATATATAATAAAAGGAAAAGTAGAGAGAAAATCCAACTAAATTTCAAATTGAAATTCAATTAGTCTAATTTTACGTCATATGTCTCATTTAATCTAAATTTTAGAATTTTGTGCCAAGTGAGTTAATTTAGTGTAAAAATTGAATTTTAATTAGAGTTTAATTTTGTCCCACGTGTTACATATAATCTAAAATTTTAAATTTTTGTGTCAAATTGGTTAATTTAGTGTAGAAAACGAAGAGTTCAATATAATAAACCATAAAAAATATAATCATATAACTAAAAAACATTCAAATTTATAAGTCATATATATATATATATATATTAATAGGTAAAGTTTAGAAAAAGTTGAATTAGAATTTGAAATTATAATCCAATCGTTCTCTCCCATTGCAGTGTCGCAGTTGACCTTAATTGTTCCATACTTTGGCCTTGTCCACTCTGCATTCCTGGGAGGTTTCTTGTAAATTTGGTTAGGCCTAGAAACAGCTAAATGTTCTAGATAGCATCTCATTAGACTTTGGTGGACTCTTTCCACATTTATCTCTAATCCTTCGAAGACCACCGAATTTCGGGTCTTCCAAATAGCTACTAGCACTAGAGTTCCATATAGGAGGAAAGAAGATCTCTCTTGCTGGGATTGGAACTCTACTATTGGAAGGGATATTAGGAACTCAATGAGCTAGGTTGTGGATGAGAATGCTAGGTGATCAGGTCTAATACCCCAATATCTAGTGAACCGTAGAGCTCTTGCAAAATCACAGTGAATAAAAAGATGCATTGGAGATTCAGCATTAGAACCAGCTTTTCCTCGCCTCTTATAGGCCTTCAAAGTAGGCTGCCACTTACGTTCCCCATCATTCCTTTCCTTGGATTATTACTGGAGATTTCTAATGGGTTGTGGTAGTGTGTGGGTGGTGCTAGATTGTAGTGGTGGTTGGATGGTTTGGGTGGACGGGTTGATCGTTTCTCTCTTGTTTAGATGAAATGAGAGAAAGAGAGTATGTGAGATGGAGAAAGAAGAGAGTGAGGCGAAGAGAGAGATGTAGAGAGACTAGGTCTAATGTAGTGGGAAAAATAAAAATAAAACATTAAAAATACCTGTAAAAAGTGGCAATGTCTATATCCATGCATGATTCTTGTAGCAACAAGTATTTTTACACAATTGTGCATGGTTTGATTTGGGTAAATTTTGGGCTTTGATAACTAAAATGTGGGGCTTATGCTATTTTAAATGGATTAATGTGAATGCTCTAAGATGAGACATAGTCATACACATATAAGATTTGTTAAAATATAATGAAAATGACAAAATTTAGCTACAAAATTGGTTATAGCTTAAGGCTACAATCTTATTTAATATTATTAACATTACTAAATATTTCAAAAATCTAACCGGTAGATTGCATACTCATTATGTTTTGTGTTAATTGAATATTGTTTACTATATGATCTAGAAGATTATATTTTATGCATAATTTTAAGCTACAAAATTGTAATTTAAACAATTTATTGATAATAACACTATTGATCTTTAATTTTCTAAAAATTTTGCAATCATGGAGGATTTAAGAAGAAAATATAATCCAATAGTGGATTTGCCAAAATTCACCTCCAATAAAAAGATATTGAGTAATGTTGTAGCCTAAATTTAAGGTTGTAAAAGAATCAAGCCGATCATGAACAACTCGGGCTCGGCTCGACAAAAAGTTTGTTCATATTTGCTTGTTTATAAATAAGCCAAGCTTGAGCCTTAGTTTTAGGCTCGTTTAATAAACAAGCTAAGCCCAAGCAAAAAAGTTTGTTCACGAACAAGCTCATGAGCTATTAGGGTTGATACATAACAATTCAAGCATAGACTCATTTATAAGTTTATATGTGTTAGCTAAATATACTCATTACACATATCTTAATAATGACATGGCCAACATAAGACCACTACCTATATTATCTTAATTTTTTCCTCCCCTTTAAACTGATCACGAACCACTTTAGACTATAGTTACATTTATAAGTAAATAAAAAATTAAGTAGGTCACATATTATTCTTCCCTATCAATTATCTAAAGTAAAGTTATGAAACATGTTAGTATTTTGAACAATTACTAAAGTTGTAGATAAGGAATGATGAATGAATGAATTTAATTATGTAAATTATTAATTTGAATAATAGCTAATCATAAGTAAGACTAGATGCATGATAAAATGAGTATACTATTTTCTTTCTCTTTTTTCTTAATTTTAGAGATTTAAGCATTTAATAATGTAATTTTTTTAGATCACAAGCTCAAAAACTTGACCTGAGCTCGAGTTTGAGTTTGATATTAAGCTTGAGTTTGGCTTGACTAATTAATCAAGCCAAGCCAAGTCAAACTCAAGCTTTTAGGCTTTCCCACGAGCTCAAACTCAAAAACTATTTTTAGGCTTGTGACAAGCTCAAGCCAGGCTCGAGCTTTTGATTTTTCCTAACTAGCCAAGCTTAAATATGCACTACTTGACAAAGCTCAACTCGTTTACAGCCCTAAGCCTAATGCTACAACCACTTTTGTAACTAAATTTTATCCTAATGAAAAATATAAATTTTTACAAATATATGATGACTAAAATGTGGGGCTTATGCTATTTTAAATGGATTAATATGAATGCTCTAAGATGAGACACAATCATATACATATATGATTTTTTAATATATAATGAAAAATATAAAATTTTACAAATATATGGTTTGTTAAAATATAATGGAAATATAAATTTTTTTCCAGCCATGTGTCCTTGCTATATTGAAATTTTTATAATGTCTTTCATACCAATTTTTTTTTATATATATTTTTATTTTTTTTTATAAAAAATTAACTTTAAATTCTTTAATTTATGGTTAGTTCAAATTAAAACTTATAACTTAGAAAGTAAGAGATTAAACTCTAAATTCTTGAAATAATACATTATAAGATCACTACTTTCAAAGAAGTGCACAATGACACATCCAAGGGCCCTTCTTTTGAGAGCTCCATAAACAAAAACAACTCCACCTTCTCTCTCTCTAAAACATCTAATCAGATCATAAATTTCTTACATGACGCTTTGAGCCTAGGTTGTTCCCTTTGGTGCAAGCTATATTAGGCCCAACATTGCACAAGTCCAACTTCATTAGATCTACGTAGATCTAATCAAGTTGGACTTGTGCAATGTTGGGCCTAATATAGCTTGCACACATCCAAGGGCCCTTTTTTGGGAGAGCTCCATAAACAAAAACAACTCCACGTTTTCTCTCTAAAACATCTAATCATATCATAAATTTCTTACATGAAGCTTTGAGCCTGCGCTATTCCCTTTGGTGCAAGTTATATTAGGCCCAATGTTGCACAAGTCCAACTTGATTAGATCTACTTCAAAATATTTAGTCCAACTTTAACCCACAACCTTGGGCTTCACGAAGTAACCGAAGTAAACATATAGAATTATTTAAAAAATAAAACAAAATCAAGTCCAAGCTTTGACCGTTCATCTTATTTATCTATGCTGTTAATAAGAGAATTCTCCTATTTTGTTTTCAATTTTTGGTGTACCAAAATATTCTCATACAAAATTTTGAAATAATACACCCTTTAGTTAAATTTTTTTTTCTACAAAAAAGCAAAAAAGTTTAAAACAATAATGCTATCTCATGTACAAAAGAAAAAAAGAAAAAACGTTATTCTCACTGTCCATTTGTATTCAATATCTGATTCTTATCTGTATTTATTATCTATTTGAATTGAAATACTTCAATTATCTTTATAAAAAATATACAAAATTATTACTTCCAAAAAAATAATCTACCTCATGTAAGAAGTAAAAACTACTCATTCTTATCCCAAAATTTCTATGGTTTTTTTATTTTTATTTTTATTTTTAAATTCTTCCAAACATTCCAAAATTTATGTTATCCAAAAAGTTTACTTTGTGGATACTAATTATGTTTACAGGTTTCGTGTCAAATATTTTGATTCATCTCCAAGGTTGTCTTATATGAAGAAGTGAGTTTACTTGATGTGGCAACATAAATGTGGGTAATGATACAATAACAGATTTTTCGGAGGGAGCTTGTTTTTTAAATGGTCAAGTTTTTGAAATAAAATTTTTTACTTACCAAAAAAAAAAAAGTTGTAGTTTTGTTACTTTTGTAATATACTATTTTACTTGCTTTGCTAACATGCTTTGATAGAGAGAGTTTTTATGTGATTCATGTAAGTTCAACGAGTGTGGTAGAGAGAGATGTGATTGTTTAGAATTTAAGTAATGATCTGTTACTGGTATGAGAAAGTTTGGTTTTTAAGTTTATCTTAGGCAATTTAGAATTTGAGTTTAGTGAAAATGTTTGGATTTTAAGTGATTCCGTTTTGTTGTTGTAAACAAAGGGTTAGTTTGTTTGGAACATAAGTAGATATTGGTACGGGAAAGTTTGGTTTTTAGTTAGTTTAAGCTAGTTTGGTATCTGTATTTATGTAAATGGTTGGCTTTTTAAACTTCCATTCACTTTTTACCAACAAAGGGATAGTGTGTGCGTAGGTGTGAAGTTGCTTTTCATGAGGGAACATAACTACATAAGTGATGGTTTTGATGAATTGGACTGGGAAGAAAGTGCTAATCTTATCACTATATGTGTAGATTGTTGGGTGTCATGTTTGGTTCTTGGGCTGCAATTGTATTAACGGAAATCTAATTAGTAGTTCATCAAAGAAAGAAATGGAAAAATAATTATTAACTATGGTTTTATCAACTCAAATCTCTATTATTTATCAAACCAGTTATGTTGTGGTTGTTATACATAATTGATTGAATTTCTCTAAATTTGTATAAAAATACTGATGAAATCATAATTGGGTAAGTATCATATTGTTTGTGAAGATTACAAACTCTTTTTACATGGTAACACTTTACATGAGTATCATATTGTTCATGGAAAAAATGAAACTTTGATATCTAATATTGTTTAGATACTATTGATGATTTAAGAGTTCGTGCTTATTTGTAAATGACCGAAAAGTAAGAAAACTTTAGACCAAATGGGTCTTTGTGGATTTATAGGGGCCAAACTTGGTAATAGCTATTTGATCCCATATTGATATTCAATCATCAAATTACGTTTTGTTAACGTGCATGCGATGTCGAGGAGGTTGTTGCTCGACCTTAGGATCTTGGTCCCTTACAAGTTAAAATACTTGGACTTTGGCACTCTTATTAATTGCTCTATGAGTTTTAATCACTTGAAACACAAAATTCGGCTTCTATGTTCTATCTTTCTATTGTTTTCCTATCCTTTCCTTATTGATATGTTTTCAACTTAATTTTACAGTTTTGTTTTTATGAATAGACTTCGTATTCATCTATTTCTTAATTGCTTGGTCTTCTTGGCAAAGATCAAACCTGCGTCTATTTTGCCTTAAAAATATCCTAATCTACTACAGATACCTTTGTTTTACAATTGTTGAATGAATTGACAAGTAAGGGATCCTCATTCTTATATCCTGAATATTAGTTTTTATTTTGATATATGGTTACAACTATTTGTACTTTCATGTTTTTCTTTATTATGGGAATTTCTGCAATAATGAAGGGCAACAAAAAACAATAATAGAGATAGGTGAAAATATATTAGATGACAATCTTAATTTGTACATGATTCTTATATTGCCTGGATCAATATGTTGCATTTAGGTACAATATCCGGTAAATTCATTACGAAATGGATTGAACATGTGAAGGATTGAAATTGAGTTTAAAATTTGATAAAACGGTGTCATTTTATCCGCTGGACTCAGCTTGTCTTCAACAACTTTGGAGGAATCAAATTTTCCATCTGAATACCTCAAAGAATTCTTGATACTGTATTTTTTTTTTTTTTTTCCTTTCAATGTCGCTTGATCAAGCCAAACTATTTTGGGTTCTATTCATTGATTTGTTGCTTTAATATAATTGGTAGGATTCACTCATGATTTAATACAATTGTCTGTATTTTCCTTCCATGCAGTTGTCATTAAAAAATTGATTTATAATTTGGTATAAATTAGTGTCACTGCAATTTTGGAATCGCATTTAGTAAAAACTAGCATATGTCTGGTGTGATGCGCGTGTTCGTTGTTAGTTATTTTATAATACTCATATCTATATCTATATCTATTGAAAGCTCGAAAATGTGTTGAAAACACAAGAGCTGTTTAGACCCCCAAATCAAAGATACGGCTTGGTTGATTTTACACTAACTTAATACTAAGTGCGGAATAGTGTAAACACAAGCACATAAGTAAGAGAACTACTGTAATCCATATTTAAAGTAACACAGCAGTAAAAATGAAACGAACAAGAGTAGGGAAGAGAAATGCAAACACAGATAACACCGAGATGTGTTATCGAAGAGGAAACCGAAGAACTCGGCAAAAAACCTCTTCGCCGTCCTCCAAGCGGAAATCGATCCACTAGACAATCAGTTGGGATACATGGGTAAGTAAGAGACCCTCCGAGCCTAATCTACCCTCTGTACCTAAGCTCTCCAAGCTCCTACTCCAACAAGACTTCTCGGAACCGTGTCTTGTCTAGCTCTCCGGATCCCGCAACAAGCTCCATGTTGCACTTGCCATCCTTGGCTTCTTTCAATGCTTCTCAGCAGCACCAAAAATTCACTTGACACTCTGAAAGGGTGTAGTAAGTGTTTGGGCTATCAACCTCTCAATGGTATGGAAATGAAGAGGTAGGAGTTGAGAAAATTCCCAAAACAAATGTGTAGAGGATTGTGAGTATAACAATCTCTAACTCTCAAGGTATTTGGTTAGGGTTTTCTCTTAGAGGCACTCCTCAACATTTGTGGGTAATGTGGGTATAATAGTGTAGGCATAAAAAGTGTGTATCAGACTAGACAAACTGGCAGAACAGAATGTCTCGCGGGTGTCTCGCGGGAAGGCTTTACCTGCGAGATACTCACGAGACACAGCTGTCTCCATCTAGCCTGAATCTTCACATTCCAGCATGTGCAAGGCACATGAGATACTTCGCGGGATGCTAAGTTGCGAGCTACCTGCGAAAACTTCTTCAGTCTTCAAATGCTTGAGTCTTCACACCACTCTCTCTATCACACAACTCTTACAATGAAATCTCACAATAAATACATGGTACAAACGATTGAACAAAATTACAATCAAATTTGGTACGAAATATAAGACAACAAAAACATATAGTTGTAAATAACAACTTTACATCTATATATTAAAAAGTTGAAGCGTGAATTTATTACTGCTAAGCTCCTGTTGCGTCACCTCATCACCACGTCATTCGCCACATAATTATTATTTATTCCTATTTTTTTTACAATATATATATATATTATTGACTTTACATATTCATATTTATCGGTTTTAACATCTATATATATTTCTTTTTTATTTCCAATTTTCCTATAATTTTTTTTACATTCACTTATTTTTTAAATATTTACACTTTCTTCAATCTTTCTTCTTCCCTTACCTTTTCATCTCCCTACTACCCTCTACTTTAATATTAATATTCATCTTTCCCTTCATCTTCCTTTATTTGTCTCTTCTTATCCCTTCACTCTTACTATAAATTTGTCAATCTTTTCCATTCTTTGCATAGTTTTCTCTTACAAAAAAGTTCTCTCTCTCTCTCTCTCTCTCTCTCTCTCTCTCTCTGTCTCTCTCTCCCCCCCCCCCCTCTCTCTCTCTCTCTCTCTCTCTCTCTCTCTCAATGTTTTGGTGAATTTTTAGTTTTTATTGCATCTCCACTTTAGGTTGATAAATTTTTGTGTTTTTAAGAACTCTAATTTAGGTTGATACGATTTAGTTTTGTGTTTTAAGTTATTATTATTATTATTTTTCTCTTTGATTGTTAAATTTTATCCTATTACATTATAAAAAATTAAAGATAATAGATAAAAATAAAATAGTATTCCATTACATAGCATAATTTGGATAATTTAGTGTTTATTGTTATATCTTTTAATTTTTCTTATTTTTTTTTTCTTCTCTTCTATTTTACTCAATAATTAAATTCAACTACATCCTCCTTATCATTAAATTATTTATATTTTCTCTCTCTTTCTATTTTAAAAAATAAAAAATGTAATATTTTACTTAAATTCAAATAAAATAAAATTGTGCTCATCAAATTATACTCATTTTTTTTTTATCATTTATATTTTCTCCAGCCTTTCTCCTTCTCTTTAGCTTTTCATCTCCCCAAACATTCTACCTTGATATCACTCTTCCTCTTTCCTTTTATCTTCCTTTATTTTGTTTCTTTTTATTATCATCCTCTTGGTATAAATTTGTCATTCACTCTTCCATTCTTTACATAATTTTCTCTCAAAAAAGTGGTTATTTCACACTCTTTCTCCCTCAATTTTTTGGTGGATTTTTATTTTTATTTTTCTTGCATCTCTATTTTAGCTTGATAAAGTTTTGTATTCTTTAGAACTCTATTTTGGTTTATGGGATTTAGTTTTGTGTTTTAAGTTTTTATTTTTATTTTTTTTAATGACTTTGATTGTTAAATATTATCATATTGCATTATAAATAATTAAAAATAGTATATAAGAATTTACTATTATTATATTACATAGAATTATTTGGATAAGTTAGTGTTTATTGTTATGTATTTTATTTTTATTTTTTTCTCATATAATTTTATTTAACATTTAAATTCAGCCGCATCCCCCATATATTTCATTAAATTATTCATATTTCCACTCATTTTTTATTTTAAAAAATTTAAAATATTATATTTTGCCTAAATTAAATAAATAAAATTGTCCACATTAAGGGGAGTAATGCTAGGGAAACTCTCATTCTTACACCCAATGCATCAAAGGAAGAATGAAATACAAAACAAATCAAGTTAGAAACACTAAATTAAAAAAAAAAAAAAAAAAAAAAACTAATAATGCATATTTAATGTCATAGAATCAAAAATCAAACATCAATTAGTAATCGTTGATTGGAAAACAAAGAGGTTGTAAGAAGAAGTAAAAAATAAAATAAAGATTACCGTGTGAAGAACATTAAAAACTTTATAGTGTAGTAACATAAATCATTAAATTCACTTCAAAAATTAAATCAACAATCAACAATTAAATACAATCATGGTACTAAATTTAAATTTAAAACTAATCAAACTCTAACTATGGAAACCATATTAATCATAACTAAAAAGAGATGTTCTCTGATAGTAGTAGAAATTACATAAGAAATAAAGTTAGAAAATTTAAAAATCAAATTTTGACATTTCATTTAACCTTATTTATAATATATAAATATAAATATATATATAATTTTCATACACTATTACTTTCGAAAATCTAATGAATAATGCTACCTCTCATTTATCGTCTTTGTTATGCAAATCATCAATTAGTAAATATATGATAATGGTAAGAAGCGTTACAAATGAGATCACTAAAAGAAATATATAAAATTAATTAGCTACTATCATTATGGAGTAGTAGTCTATAATTTTACACATCCAAAAAAGTGGAATATATAGAGTTTTCTTAAAGGTATGTGTAAAGATTCACTATATATGTGTGTGTGTGTGTGTGTGTGTGTGTGTGTGTGTGTGTGTATAAAGGTAATAAAAATGTATATTTAAGGTTTTTATTAACTTAAAAACTAATGAAAAACCAATGGTTAATAACTAAAATTATATTATTAATAAAATATTTAATGAGGCTATCCTAAAAAAATTATCACGCGCAACACGCGGGTGTGCGACTAATTTGTTATAATGTTTGGAAAACTAATATTGATTATGTATTATATGTCACTAAAATAATGAAGAAAAAAAATTGTAATACAATATATCTATATATAAGTAATCATAATTAAATAGAACCTAAAAATGTCACTACATGCCTATTGATTTTTTATTTATTAAGTGTACATGTATATTTGGTTCTTATATTTGACATTTTTAATATAAAAATTCTTATAATTTCCTTTTTTTAGGAGTATTTCATGAAAAAAAAAACACGAACTTTTGAAGGTTGAACATCTAAGATTTAAGGTTTATAATTTTTAACTAATTACCAACCCCTGCGATGCATGGGATGGGGGCAGTGGTACATTATAGTCAAGGGGTTCAAATGAACCCCCTGACCTGAAATTATATATATATATATATAAAAATTGTTTTGAACCCCCTGCACACCCTTACCATGAACCTGACCTTTTTTTATTAAAACCCAGCTTAAATTCTGGAAAAAAAAAAAAAAGGTCCAACAGAAAATTTTGATCTTTAATCTCAGAAATAAAAAGCCCAAAAATCAAAATTTGAAAAATCATAAAAAAAAAAAAAAGGGGCCAAATAAAACCTAAGAATTTGCAGCTACCTAACCTCCAAAATCTCTCACTATCCTTTTTCACTCTCCAAACCCAAAGGAAAAAGGCTGCCTTTGCTTCACACACACAAGATTTGCCGCTGCTTAGCCCCCACGATTTGCCGCCGCCGCCGCCGTTGCTGCTTGGTTTGCCTTCTGCCGTCGCTTGATCTAGTTTTTTAACTCTCTCTCTCTCTCTCTCTCTCTCTCTCTCTCTTTTCACTGTGAAAATGTGTTTATAGTATTTTTATATACTCTTTCACGGAATCTATATGAGCGAATCACCATTGTACGTTTTTAGACCCCTTAAAACACGAGTTGTTTAACCTAGTTATTTAGCCAAGTGATTACTTAGGTAAATTATTCAAATTTAGGTTATAACAAAACAATTATATCATGTAAAGTAGTGCGGAAATATAAAGAACACACGTTATGATAATTCAGGAAAACCAAACAGGTAAAAAACCTGGGGAGGATTTACCTAGCTATCCTCTAGGTAAAACAGATCCATTATGAAAGAATTGAAATTTTACAATAGCGACTTAGACCACTAACATCTTATTGCTACCTCGAGTAGAAAACTTATTATCATGACCATGTGATAGCTCCGAGTCCACGGACTACTTTCCTTGATCCATAGCAACCATAAGTTCTCCTACTTGTGTTTTTCTTTAAGCTCTTGAAACAACAACTGAAGAGATCACCAAGCTCTCGATATCAATTTTGATCTTGATAACCCTAAGTATGTATGAAGGTAAACACCTCTAGATCTCACAAGAGATTCACACACAACATATCAACAACTTTTAAAACGTGGCTAGGGTTTTTCTTTTTATACTTGAAACAAAACGTTATATGGGCTTGGGCTGAGTTGAAAAATTCTGCAGAAAAATAATCTGCACGAGCTTCGATCAATCGAGCCTTGCAGAAATTGAATAGTAATTTTCTGCAATTACTTGATTCCACCTTTACGCATAACCGCATTTTGAGCAACATAAATCTAGACTAAAATGTTTTGATCATGGTTTGCCAACATTACACATTGAAGTTCTAATACGTTAAGATCCTAAAGTCTTAGAACCTAACAACCATGTGTGGAGTTATCTTTTGATTTTTTTTGTTGAGTTTTGAATCTTTGACCGTGTGGGTGTGGGTGCTGTGGGGTTATAGTGTTCTTATATTTGTTGTTGAGTTTTGAGTCTCTGAGTTTGACCATGTGTGTGGGCTTGTGGGGGGTTGATGGGTTGTAATGTTTTGAGTTTCTTTACTATTGCAGTGTTGTTGTAAGTGTATGTATTGATTTGATATAAAGTTGAGTTATGAGTTGTCTTTTCCACTTTAACTATTTGACTAAATTTGTGACTTGTGAGTGGTTTTTTTTTTTTTTTTTTTTTGCTGAATTTGTGACTTGTGAGTGGTTGTTGGCTATGTGAGTGGGTCAATACATTAACACTAAAGGACAATAAAAATATAAAACATTTAAAGAATTGTAAACTTATAAATTAATAATTGCAAAAAAATCACTTAACAATAAAATATATCAAGAATGAAATGTGCAATCGAATGGGGGATCAGTGGATGAATGATTGTTTGACTGTATACATTGAAAAAGATATAGTTCACAGGATTGATAATGAATCTATCATGCAATAGTTTCAAAATATGAAACCTCGTAAAAGACAATTGTAGAATTTCATTATTTTTTTTTTTGTGATACTGATATATTCAAGTTTTTTTTTTTTTTTTTAGATTTTATATAATTTATGTTTTTTATTGACCCCGCTAGACAAAAATCCTGGAGCCGCCCCTGGCATGGGATAGTTGAAGGAAAGTTATACACATTCACTTTTATTGGTACAATCATTTGAAACCAATCAAATTAGATAATTCTAATTCTAAATAATCATTGAAATTATGTATAAATAGATTAGTCAAATAAAAAACATCCATCTAAAAGCTACAATGATATGGTTCAAGCATGTTCCAATATAAAACCATTTCAAATATTTACAATATATCAATTTTTGGAAAGAAACCTCATCCCTAAGAAATAATGAGCTATCCACATCAAACATTGTATTACTTTCTCTTTTTTAAATTATCCACACAAAAAAGTAGACTCCATAATACCTAGAGATCACTACCTGTTATCACAATAAAAAATGATATGACTGAAAATAAAGGTGTATAAATACTAACAAAATTATATAAATCACAACAGTGAGCTATTATATATTTATAGGACTTGAATACCACATGATTTAAAAAGAGGTTGAGCTTAAGAGTAAAATAGTGATCCTAGACCAATTATATATTTTATTAAGCCACTCTACCACTCTCTATGTCCTCAAATTACAAACAAAGTCCATTAAACACACTCAATTCAAATTCACTAATTCCAAAGAATTTCCAAATATTATTTTCTATACTATAAGCACCATGCAATGCCTTATCTACTTTTGACTTCCATCAAGTGTAACAATTTATATTTTGATAATTACTAAACAAATGCAAGACAATCAAATTTTACAAATTATTTCTTTTTGATAAATTTATTTATATTTATTACTTTAAAAAAATATATGTACTATGAAAAAAACTAATCAATTTATACAATGCAAACTATTGGGCTCTCTTAATTGTTAGACAATATACCTTGCATTTAACTTGTGTAAAGATTCTAATCTCAAATAACATGTGATTGTTTAATGCATAAATTATAGGCAACTTTTAGCCTATGAACATGATATCACCTATTCTCATCCCAAACAATATGTATGTCCATAGTCTTGGCATAAATTACAGACAACTTTTAGCCTTTGAACACAACATCATCAATATTTGTTGGTAGGAGAGAAGTCTTTTGCTTCAAGAATACAATCAACAAAAAAATATTTCCCACAAAAAGCATTAGTCTAGAAATAATCAATTATATGCTGAAGAAAATGCAATCGCTCATTTTTCTTGTTCTATCGCAACTCTTGCATCCAAGAAATAGACGTTGGACCAAATGATCTAAATGAATGTCATATTCCCATTTTCCATGTCTCTTTGTTTTCCTCTTGTCAACTATCATTTGGCCAATCCTTGCAATCTGAGTTACTTCGCTAGTCACCTCTTTCTATTTTATCGTAATTTAAATTAAAGATTATATAATATATACAAAGGGAAAAAAATTAAAAATTATACAATATTTACAAAGGAAAAAAAAAATTATATAATGAGCCAATGAGCTTTAGGCTTTAGCTCAAATAAGACTTCCTCTTCTTGTAAAAGCAAGGTGATGTGTACTTTACCAATTAAAAAAATGCAAATGGAAATTAAATAAAGAACTTGAAAAATATTGATTCTTTTTGTGATGAGAATTTTTATTTATTTATGTTAAATAGAGTTCAATACAACAGTGACAGTTGGGGTTGTAAGAATGGTTGACTGTGACTAATCTAAAAATTCCTATCAACCAAATGAACTAAAAATATAGGTAAAGAATGTGATGTTGTGCTTGCAGCTCCATGAACAAAGACTTTATTTGCCTAAACTTCTCAGCTCTCTCTTTAAATGTGCCATTGAAGCTTGATATCCCCTCAAGTATCACTTGAAATTATCACATATCTCTAGCCAACCTTATAGCTTCCATGGCTGCCATTAATTACCTCCACCATGATTGAATCCTTATCATAACATTTATGCGTACTCAGTGTTGCTATGGTTGCTCCCCTTGCCCCTTGCATCTAGATGATTACTTCAGGGCTTCCTTAAAGAACACTGCACATTAAAGTTTACCGTTACATACTACATTGAATTTATAAGGTTTCCAACTCAAATTAAATTCAATTTTTAAATGTATAATACTATTGATATATTAGAAATTAGACATTATAGGGTTTCATTCTTGTGAAGTGTGAAACTACCTAGAAAATATTTATACCATTTAATCATCTATTTCAATAAAGTTTGGAGAGTTAGAAAAATAAAAAATAAAAGGAAACATTTTTAGAAGTTTTTTTTTTTTTTTCTTTGAATCAATAACCTATTGCCTTATATCACAAAACAACACAGGCAAAATCATAATAAATAAAATAAGAATAGCTACAAACATTGAGAGAAAATAGTTTCAATTTTAATATATATTTTTCAAGATCGTAGTTTTATTGTTTTAAACAACGCAAATGAGCTAAATCATATAATAATGGGCATAATGCATAACCTTGTCATCGTCAACATTATATTAAAATTAATAAAATATTTAATTAGAATGGATAAGAGGAAGCTTGACTAAGTTCCACCTGAAAGCTCTCTAGCTTCAGATTGTACATGCCAATTTAGGAAGAGAAATGAATGAGTTGATAGAAAAACAAAGAATCAAATCATCCCATCAATTGACTTCAACAGGGGAAAAATAAAAGGCTGAAGAGTTGGAGTTCAATATATGATGGTTCCAATATTCTAGTAGGTCATTAGAGTATGTAGGGGTCATTTCATTGTTGGTTGTAGGTCAACAACCTTCCCCTGCATATTCAGGGATGCGAAGTTAAAAAAAAATCAATCTAGAGGTAGATGTTCATATCTATATAAATATAACCACCATCATCAATTAACCAAATCACCTAGCATGTGTAACCCAATTCATCAAGGCCCCTTGCTCATGAAAGAGGTAGGGTTGAATACCTTATCTTCTTGCACTTTCCCTGCTTAATTTATTTCAATATGAGAACATCGTATTTTGGAAAAATGAAAAAGATAGAAACAAAAAAATAGAGGAAATCTTACCACTGAAATGGTGGTAAGCTTTTCACATCATGCAAATCTCTTAGAGGCCTTTCGTCAAACACCTAGCAAATGTAGCCATTTGATTTTCCACACATAATCCATTTGATTTTCCACACATAATCTTTCTGCACAAATGGGGTAAGTTTTTAACACCTGCAATCCATGAACCACAGTATTACAATTAAATTCAAAAGGTTAAATGATAAAATTAAAAAAATAAAATGATGTTTGGAGCTTTATACAACAAATTGAACATTAAGTTGTAAGTCTTCTTTGGCATGCCACTTCAAAATCCTAATTGATGTCTTTAAGCTTCTCTTGTCCTACGTTATGTGTTGTTCTTCCTGATTAATTCCACCCACTTCTCTCCATGAACTTGAGTTCAATCCACTTCTAAATATAATATACTGGTTGAAAGTGAAACAATACCTCGGTTGTGCTGCAATTCTGGGAGATGAACACAAACTGACTCTCTAAATTCCTTCAAAAGGAGCTGTTGCCTGAAACTCCCCATCATAACATTGAATTTTCTATGGTTCTACACTTACAATCTGATTTATTTAGTAACAAAAACTTAAGGGCAAACATCAGGACAAGGAAGGACATTGAAAAGGCACAATCAATACTAAATAGAGAGAGAGCAGAACAGTTCCATTGTGGACTTCAAAATAAAGAAAGAAGACAGAAAGTCCAAGTTGAATTTGAGGTAAAGATAAAGGAAAAAAAAGAAAAGAAAAAAGAAGTATGATGTGGCCGCTAATGTGGCTCAATAGGAGTGTAGTAACAATAAATGCTACGCTTCAACTTTTAGATTTACTAGCTTGTAACTCATGCATTGCACGGAATTTTTAAAGCAAAAAAAAAAAATATATAAATCTTAAAGCAATGGGAAACGAACTGTTCTCTTGAAGTTAATTTTTCAAACCTCCTAAATAGTTAGGTTCACGATTAAAAATAAGATTTATAATATGTAACAAATGCAATTAGATGGTTTCCAAAGCAATATAAGTGTAACCTCTTTTTTATATTTTAATAAGTGCAAGTTTTTTTTTTTTCACATATTGTTTTATTATGAGTTTTGATTATTTTAACTTGCAAGAAAATAATAGTTTAGCTTACAAAGAAATTGATAAGATCTTATATAAATTATAGATTAGCTTTCAATAACCAGTATGCATAAAAATAGTACTCTCATCAAGCTACAAAACTGCATGATGAAGAAGAAACTAAAATATACCAATTTAGTTGGGGATTGTTACTTGGCTGATTAATAAACTCAATGTTCCAAAATCAGACTCAACAATTTCTTTAGATTTAAAATAAAAAACATATAGCTTCACTCCTAACTCCTAAGCAAGTTCACAAATAATATTTGAATAAGCATGCTGCTGATAGTAAATCTTTGATGTCTGTTTTCTAATAATGAAGACTTTACAGTCATCAATCAAATACAGTTAGATCATGGTAATCTTATCCAAAAATTTCTAACTCCATCAACTCCTCTGGCTTTGGAACTGACTTAACTAAATCCTCCAGAGATGAAACCACATTTAGCAATCCAAAACACAATCTTCAGAAATATCTTATCCCCTTTCTACTGGAATCCCATATTGCTAAACATGAAAACTGTCTTCACCATTCTATTTGGGTTTAACTATTCAGTTTCAGAAACTTCCAAGAGTAGATCAAAAACCTTTTGAAAATCTATGTTACCATCAATAGCAATATAAAAAGAAGTCATCTTTTATTTAAAGTAATTTTGAAGTGAAGCTTAATTAAAATAACTTAAGCTAATTATCATAATACAAAAACATGCAATAGAGATTTCACATTAATTTAAAGAAGGGAATAAGACTTAAAACAATGAGTTTTTTTTATCATTGAGCCTTCTTTTACCACATTTATTGCAACAGCAACTGCTACACCAGATGAAATCCCCATCTGAAATAAACATGCTCTCACATTCACCACAGATTTTGAAAACTAAAAGGACCAGCAAGTAGCAACAAAATAATAAATATCTTTTCCCCCCTAGTCTGATTCTTGATATTAGCTTTTAATTTATTTGGACATTGTATTGTGAATGACAAATCACTGAATATTTAAGAAAGATTTTAGTTACATATCTTTTAAATAAACCAAACCCAATAAAAAACGTGTTGCAAGCACAATATTGATATCAAATGCTAAACAACAAAGTTTTAAGAATAACAATATAATCATAAAAGTCAGACGGATGTAGTATTAAAACAATGTAATGTTATTTTACACACACATATAAAGAATTTGAGTAATTATCAATATTCACCAAGTGTGTGTAGATGCTTTTACACCCTGCAAAGCTTTGGTATGATTGCTAATTATGTATTCCATCTTAGTCTTTTCAAATCTTTTTTTTTTCAAATAATAACTTAAATGTGGGTACATATGATGTACATATTATTATAAGTAATTAATCCAACAATTGGCTTGGGGAAGGATTAATTCCAAACATACAATAAGGGAGTGATGTAGAATGGTAACAGGCCTTAAACATATATGAGTGAAAGTTAAAGCCTCCTCCAATAATTTGTAATATACTAGTGGATGTTCGCGTGTTCACTATTAGTTATTTTATAATACTCATATGTGTTATAATATTTGGAAAATTAATTTCGATTATGTAATATACGTCACTAAAATAATGAATGAAAAAAAAAATTGTAACACAATATATGCATAAGTAACCATAATTAATTAGACTCTAAAAATGCCACTATATACCCTTTTTTGTTTGATTAAGTGTACATGTATATTTGCCAAAGGCCTTATAGTTGAATTGGCATCTCCCCATGCACAAAGTGCTTGGGGGTGTAGGGGGAAAATGTTTCGAGCTGTGGGGTTAGCAGCATATTGTAATTATCTTTCAAAAAAAGTGTACATGTATATTTAGTTCTTACATTTGATGTTTCCAATATAAATTTTTTATTATTTCCTTTTCTTTATTTTTTTAAATAAAGAAAACACGTGAACTTTTGAAAGCTAAACATCTAAGATTTAAGGTTTATAATTTCTAATTTGCAAAACTAAATATACATGCCAAGAGATTAAAAAAAAAAACAATAATTGAATAGAGAAACATAAACTTATTCTATTTCATATCTCACGTTTAATTTTACTTACATCTGAGTACCTTAATCACTTACAAAGATTAAACATTTTCCAAAAATATAAATAAAGACAAAAAACACATACCTTTCAGAAACCCCATATGTTGTTAAAGCATTGTATCAAGTTTTGATAGTGTTGTTAAGAAGTTTAGATCATATGCACCTGAAACCAAAGCCATTTTCGTAGTCTTTTTGACACTAATTTTCTCACTCTTTGTCTCTCTATCTCTCTAGTCCTAATTTTCTTTTGGCCTTTTGATATTTTGTGAAACTGGAATATATAAAAGAACATGAAAACTAACATTGAATGGAGAAAACCTTTCATTTTTTAAATTAATGAAATTAAAAGTGGAAGAGTTCAAGAAGTTGGAAAGGGGGTAGAACCAAATCTTTTAATTTTCTGCATTTATGGCTTAAACTAATCATTGATAAGAAGATGGGAGGTGAAAGGCTAAACAAAAAAGTACTCATACAAAGCGCCACATGGCAGAATCTCATGCACTTCCGCATGAGGTCTTTGCTTTTATATGTACTAGTGTTCAACCCGCGCAATGCGCAGGATCATTTTATGATGCTAATGTGCAGGTGTTCTTTTAAAAGACAGACATAACCTAGCATCAACACATGATGTAGAGAAAATGTTAATTGAAATTTCATAAGTTATAAATAATTGGTTCAAGGTTTTTTTAAAGGTTGTGGGTTCGAGAGAATATAGGTATTGAAGTATGAAATAAGTAGAAGAGAAATTTGGCTAATACAATCAATTTGTAAAGAAAAAATTTGTTGCAAAGTGTGTAAGATACGTCAGTTATCAATTTGTTTGTTTATTATTTTAAAATGCAGTAATTAACCCAAAAAATTCCATAATTCCATTTACAAAAAATTATTATTACTATACATTCTACAGTATGCATGTTGAAATCTGGTTATGAACACAAAGAAAGAGAATGAACATCCAAATTTCAATTCAAATTCGAGCACAGAGAATTGATGTGTACCTTTCATCGGTCTATGTTTAATTTTGATTATGTTGGTCACAGAGTAGCACACAATTACTTGGAGCCAAACAAATGAGCCTGTAATGCAATATAATTGCAATCATGTTGAAATAGTCTTTGAAGGCAAAAGTTATGAAATAAAACCTGAACATAGTTAAATGAATGAGTTTAGCATACATCAAGAGCGTCACAGAACTTAATAAACTAAAAATAAATAAATGTTGGAAAAAAAAAGGAAAAAAAAAAAGAAAGGAGAAAATTAGAACTCATATGTTTTTCAATAGATATAAAAGAAGAACCCTAGAAAATTAAATTCAATAGAGGGAAAATGATCTGTGGGTAGTTTTAGACAATTGCGAATGGTAATTGAATAGAAAAAAAGCATGCTCACCTTCTAAATAGTCTAGTGTTGCAGAGAAGGAATGATTTAACTTCTGAATAGTTTGCTGTTGCAGTGAAGGAATGGCAGTTGAAACAATTGAGGAAGGGATCCTCTATTTGTGTTTGTGAGTTTGGCTGAATAAGTGTACCGCTTGAAGATTTTAAGTTATCGCACCACTTGAATAGTATTTATACGTTTTTGCGGTTTTCTTGTTGGGCATGTTCTTTCCTGGAAGCTTCACAGGTTCTAAAGTGTATTTTTGGGTTTTCCCCCCCCCCCCCCAAAAAAAAAAAAAAAAAATCTATTTCTAACAAAATAAATAATAATAATAATAATAATGACCATTTTGTAAGAATTCACAAATAAATGTCTACACATAAAAAATAATTAGTATCTGAGAAAGTAAATATATTCAAATAATTTAAGGTAAATATTTGAAGTGAATATTTTATATTAAAAGTCTTAGTTAAATAAGTTGCTTAGTGGAACACTATGGTGTTTTTCCCATAGTGACGGACCAAATTATAATTGTTAAATAATAATGAAATGGGTAATGATAAGTGTGAGTGATTTCTCTTTATAGTGTTCATCAGAATATAAAACTAATTTATCATCATGGGTTTAATATTTTTTAAATCTTAAGATATCTCTCTCTCTCTCTCTCTCTCTCTCTCTCTCTCTCTCTCTTATGGGGTTTCGTTTTGAAATTTTGGTTGTATGAAGATGGTAGGAAACCGGTTATTGGCTGAAGGTTGGCTCTACAGTGGTGGTGGCACTACGTCCATAACTATTTCAAATAAGATCATGGTCCCTTTGATAACCAAGACTTTCATGACTTCAAAGCTGTTAGGAAATACAATTTTATGGCTCATTGGGATTCAGTTGGATATACCAATGAGCTTAAGGAACAAATAAACAATAATTATTACAATAATATTGTACCTATTTAGTAGAGAAGAAGTACATGAATAGAGCATCTTTGCATTTTTTTTTAAAATTTATTATTATTATTATTTTTGAAAAAAGGCAATAATATATTTGTATCTAAAAAATCTTGGGACTTTATGAGAATGTACGTAAGCAAATAAGTTAAAAAGCTTAAAGTTGAAAGTTAAAAGCTAATCCAAATGGTTATCATGGTAGATAAAAATTTGGCTTGCCAAGTAATATAATTCTTGATAAAAACTTGAATTTTTTTATATTATGACAACATTATTTGCCCGTTTGACATATTGTAGGAGTTAGAAAAATTATAAAACTTTAGTAATAGAGATACTGCAATATTTAGCTTTAATGTTTTTGTGTTTTTGTCAAATTACCATCAATAGTGCTTCGGGGCTCATTTGGTTTCAATTGGCATGACATTTATGTTCCTTATCAGTTAGATTTTGTTGATACCCGTTTTCGCGACACATTTCGTACAAGCCCGATTCAACTAAGCCTGACTTCTTTGTGGGCTCAATTTATGTATTATATTTTATTTATTCTTTTATGCATGGCCCAAGCCCATGCGACATATCGGGGAAATTGAGGAAGTGTGGTTTGGAGGGTATGGGTCGGTTCTTTTCAGACCTTTTGCATGAGCCCAGCCCATGCGTGCTACCAAGTGGGCAAGGGACACTAGTAGCACCTCAGGCTCATGGAGGAGGTCTTGTATCCAAAATTTCCACCCCAAAACAGCTTTTATGCTCTGTGTGACTGTGGCCCAAAGTTTCTGTCCGAACCTTTTTTTTCCTTTAAAAATGGTTGGCTCTCATTGGCCAACTTTAGCTGCTAGCTCTCATCTAGTTAAGCTTCCTAATAGTCTGAAACAACTAAAAATGAGGAGCCAATGAGGGTTTAGTCAAGCTTTCCCTTAATGATGATAAAAGTAATCCTTCCTTTTAACCAAACAAAAGCAAACCTGAAAATCACTCCTTGTTTAACACCTTGGGGTCCAAAGCCTTTTCTATTGACCAAAAACCAGTTACTTAGAGCACCCCAAACTCAATATAAATTCCACAATCAGTTTCAAAAGATGGGGGAGGTTTTGACACTGAGAGCAACACCCCATGCTCAATACAAAAGTCTTTCTTCAACTAAAAAAATAACCAACCACGTTCTACCTAGAAAGCTGAAACTTGAGAGCAAAAACCCACTCAGCTAGTCAACAATCTCACAAATCCGAACCTTAGGGGTGAAAATATGGGTACAGGAGAGCCTTTCCTCTCTTCCTCACGACCTCCCTTGATTCCCTCTTCTGTGTGACTGTGGGTCGAAATTTCAGACTTGTTATGTTGTTATGCTTTTTCTACACTTTGGTTGTTAGCATTTTGATTCTCTCTTGTCAAAGCACCATTAGCCTTTGTTTTTTTATATATTGTGAATTTTGGGCTTGATTCTCCATAAACAAACACTTTTAAAGAACCCAAGGGGAGATTTGGGCCGTTTTCGTATTTTTGGCCCTTGTCGCAAAAACGTCCCCGACAGATTTCATTTAAGGCTTGATCATAACTTCATGTATTTAAAATTGTTCTTTTTTTTTTTTTTTTGGAATTCAATATCTTACAATGATTTATTTTCATGTGAATCTTATAGCAGCGAAATGTTGATTAAAGAGTAATTAACACTGCAAATCTTTGATACCTCTTTGTAGCTTCAGCTTTGTGGTCATGCCACATTGGCTGCTACACACACAATCTTTGAATGTATTCTACAGTGTGAAACTCAAAGAATAAGAGGTGTCCTCTGACCAAATATGATCTACTAAATGAATTACATGCAATTCCTATCAACTTAATAGCAATCACATTCATTGTTTTATTAATGAAAATTCACCCACTAGCAACCATAAAGTTACAACAACAAAATACATTTTCTGCAATTGTCTACCACTAAAATAAAAGTTTAAAGTAGCTAACCCTGGTAATTATGCAGATAGGGTGAAATATTAACTAAAATCTATGAGATAATCAACTTTGTATAAAAAAACATTACACTTTCAAATTTCAAAGTTCCACAATTTCAATCCCTCTTTAAAAACAGCAGAACAAGTAGGATGGAAAACAAAAACTGAAAATTAAATTGAATTCTGTAGTTGCTATTTTTCCTTCTAATCTTAGTGTGCTAGCCACAGCTTCATTTTGAATAGTGACTCAGTTTGATCTACTTGACTTAGCGGTTCACTTTCAAATGGTGAGAGTCATTGGTTCAAATCCAATAGTAGGTAAAACCGGCCGAAACCCCTGTTTTTACCAGCATGACAGCAAGCACAAACTGGCAACAAAGAGTCAATTGAATGATCAAAGCATTGGTAAGTCCTTTGTTGTATTGGGGATCCCTAAACAGAGAATACCCACAGCACCAGAACTATACACACCCCACAAAATTTAGTTCAGAATTCAGAAAGTTACATGTCAGAGATTATAGTATAGTTCTGAAAAGCGATAAAAACAGAGTCCCCTGTTATCTCAGAGTAGCATTTTTGGCTTCTAAACTTCATTTATATTTACATATATTAATTTAAATGTTTTATCCACGTCAATTATTTTTTGGCATCAACCAAGTGGGGCCTCAGTTTCTGAACTGAACCCAGATTAGAATGTACCATAATCTTTAAGAAAATGACAGGAAACTTACAAATAATTTTTTTTTTTTGAAGGTTAATAACGATTCCTATAGCATAAGATCAATAGGATGCAAAAGAAAAAAAAAGAAGTGTAATAATCATGTGATCACAAAAACGAACCCTTCATTTTAAGTATTCAGTAACTTTCAGATTCTAAAAGACCAAAAAACTACACTACAAATCATATCAAAAACAAAACAAAAACTCTCCATTTTTACAATCAAACATCCCTCTTCACCCATGTATCAATAGATTAAGGAAATCTCAATCCTGGCGTAGAGGCAACAATGTACTTATTCTACTGAGTGTAGACTGGTAAAACTGACACCTCAACTTGCTAGAACTGATCTAATCTATCACATATGAGATCATGTTCTTTTCATAAAATAAGCTTATGTACACAAAATTCCAAAAGTGTACGGACACAATAAAATCAGAATGGCCTATTCACTATTAGATGAATGGTAAGGGAGAGTTAAGAGCTCTTGCACTTATATACACAATATTCTGTAAATAATTTCCTTAAAATACTAATGGATGAAATCATGAAACTCCATTAACTCATTTTATAACCCACTGGTAGATACTTTTTAACTAGAAAATCAATCAGAGATATAGATCATGATAGCATATTTCAATATCATAATTACAAAATCAAACGGTCCCAAAATATTTTGACCAACCAATCCAAAGAAATAAAAAAAGCAATACAAATTTTGTTAGGTTCAAACAGTAATATAATAATTGGTAATAAGTAAATCACAGCCACAACAATTGAACCAAACACTGCATCATTTTTCTCTTTTACGCTAAGATTTTCTCAAAATTAGTACTCTTCTTCTTACTTCTAAATCTGAGATCTCTTACTAAATCTGAGATCTTTTAGGTAATTCATTCAAGCATTGTATTACTTCTATTCTCTTCACTTTTTACTCAAACTTGTTTTCATAGCTCAAATTTAAACAATCGCTTGTTTTCATAGCTTAGATTTATACAATCGCAGCAAAAAATATTCTATTATTAGTAAAAATGGTGTATACACAAATTACAGTTTCATGTGAAGTGTATACACAAAGCATCGAAACATAAGAACATATGGAAAATGCTAAATGTATTTACCATTTTACAACAAAAAGCTTACACAACTTATATCAATAAAAATAAAAAATAAAAAAAATAAGTGGCCGCATTTCATGAATTTGCCCATCCATCACAGTGATGACTCCAATTTTTCATAAGCCTCATCCAATAAGTTGGATTTATAAATGCAATATTATACGAACTATGAACATTTCCAATTAATAAGCAACCAAATAGGTTCAAGAGATACACCTTAAAAGGGAAACATGAAAAGTTCAGATTTACATAAATAAACCCAAATGCGCAAGAGTATTTTATGTATTAGTCATGTTAAAACATGTAAAGTTTGTTAGTCATAGGAATGCTTTCTATAAAATACAATAAAATTTTAGTAGTAGGAAATTACAATTTAATTGAGTGTGAAATCAACCACAGATAAACTCTAATTAGATATATGTTATGTCATAAAAATTCTTATATAGTGGTATAAATCAACTTAACATAAATGTTATATCATAAAAGTTTAGCAATAAGTTGCTCTTGTACCCTATTCAATTCTTTTCCTTATTCGATGCATTCTATTTAGTAAGCCTCGCAACATTTGTGAAGCATTAGGCAGAGGTGTATGCTACTTCAATTTGCTGATTTTCAATGGAGTTGTCATTCTTTGACTTTCTCACAACAACATTTTTTATTTCCTGCAATGGTCGACAATTTAATTAAATGGTGCATCAAAAAGTGTCTAAATATACGCTTATTGCTCAAGCATCATAATGCTATTTAATGATAAATTTCAAATCAAGTTGAAGACATCCAAAGCAATAAAAGTTTTGTGTTTTGTTAAATATTTTTGTAACATAGACTTTTTATCTAGAACGAAAACATATAAACATTAAAAATATCAAGACAAAGGAGAAGGCAAAATATAGAAAAATTGTGAAGTTACAAACTTTAGATAAAACAAGACAAAAATGAGTGAGCATGCTATTTGATCCATTGATATCTGATTGGGTGCGTGGTCAAATACTCATAATTTAGCAGTTTGTAACATTGCTATCACTATTCAGTAAGGTTCAAAGTTCATGCACTTCTAAATATAAATATCCACAATAATAATCTCTAAGAGAATGCATTAGTTAGTTTTTTTTTTTTTTTTTTTTTTTTTTTTTAAATTTATTCACAATCTATCAATCTCACCTGTAATGAAGAATTCAAAGGTTGTCTCCAAGGGAATATGTCAAATAAATTTTTATTTTAAACAAATCAGAACAAAAACATGGACACACTGCGAGATTCCCCAATAATAGATAATTTCAAGGTTGTCCTTGGTATAACTCTCAAAGTAAATAAATTTAATGGGTTATAGTATGTTTTTATCTTGAAGTTAGAAAATATCACAAACATAATATTCCTACACCTGTTTTAAAGAGTAGATTCAGATGTACTTCAATGTGAAAGTCATGACGATTAGCCCTACTCATTATGTAATCACCTTCAAATATATCAAACACAATATTTCTAAATCAGTATAGAATGTGCACATGTCCCAGCCATATAAAAAGAGTGTTCTGAATGTTAGCCAAAAGATAATTCTTTACTTGAAAATCTAAATTACATAAAACCAAGAGCTGGATAGAAAGATTTTTCTTTACTACTACACGTCCCAAACCACTCTAGGAGAAATTGAAAAACTTTCAAACTTCATCATAAGTTGAGAGTAGAGACTATTATTCCTTCAACATTAGGACAAAAGAGTTGTAAGTAGTATTGATTCAACTTTTCACTTTGGTCAAATACAACAGAGCTGTCAAGATGTTTAACCGTTAATTAATTAACTTATCTTTATTGCTAATAATGAAATATTCAATAGCTTCAATGCCAAAAGACAACATAAAACATTATTTGGATCTCACAGAGTATGAAGCTGCTCTAAGTTTATTTTTGATAGATCAATATAAGTTTACAGTTTCTTATAGATAAATGCTATTAATTAGATGTGTGCAACTAAAACAATCAAAATAATTTAAACTGACAGGACTCCAACAAACCTTCGATTTTACCCAAAACCCTTTTCACAGATCCACCTCAACTTCACAGAACATACCAACTAAGAGGACAACAGTCTGCAACAAACCTTTCATATAGTTATATTAAAGTCTGTTGAAGTTAAAAGGGAAATAATATGAAGCTATTTTATCAAACAGTTTGCATGCATATAACAAAAGGCAAAATTTGAGAGAGGGAGAATGGGGTGGTTTTCTAGAGATTCTATGCCCATCTAATATTCATGTAGACAAAAAGAAAACTATTTAAAGAATAAGGAGAAAAGAACATTGAAAGGAAAAAATACCTTGAGATATAATGAGATTGGGTGAGTTTTGAAAAAACCATTAATCTAATTCATTGTGCAATGCATGAAACAAAACAATTAAGCTGAAAATAATATAAAAGGGGGAATTTGTAAAGCTTGCTGTTAATTTGCTGTTACTCATTGTAAATTTATTTAAATTAAAAAAAAAAAAAAAAAAAAAAAACTTAAAAGAATGGCATGAATGTATGTTCTTCTGCAAAAAAAACCCTAATTCAAAGCCTAAGATTAACCTAGATACCTATATCAAAACTAAGCCAACCAAAACCTATATAACGCACAATTATTTATTTATCTAAATTACTGGTAGTGGTTTCAGGAATATGACAGTGACGGAATGGTGTAATGATAATAGGTGGCGACTTTTGTAGGGGTGACCCTCAGATTTCTTTATGAAACTTAGGGACTCTCTCTCTTAATTTTGTCTCAAATTTAAACAATGTAAGTAGAACTATCTCCAGCAGAGTTGTGTTTAGAACCCATAAGATGATTAACCAAACAACATTGTGAAGAACAAATAAAAAATAAAAAATCAAGACCATATCTGAAACCTTAAACATGATTTATTTTAAAGAATTTCACATTCAAAAAATTACATACCCAAACCTAAGCCTAAATCAAAATCAATTTGATCAAAATCCCCAAGCCTAAATCATATTTAAACGATAAAATTTTAAAACAAATCAAAAAACCTTACTGGTAAAGGTTTTGATGTGGTGACAGAATGGTGGAAAAAATAGTGAACCGGTTTGCTTAATCAGCCATATGATAAAGCCGTATTATTTCTGTTTTTAAAAATGTATACTATTTGCAGAGAAGAGATGGGGGGCAGAGAACGACTGGAGTAGATGGTAGTTAGAATGAATATTGAAAGGATGGAGGGAAGGGTTTTCTTTTGCTTGTTTGTGTTGAAAGAATGGGTGTAAGGTTTGGTTGAGGGGAAAAACCTTTATTGAAACCATAAACCGAAATGCCTAAATCAAAACAAAGAAAATACCAAAACTGCCAAACATAAATCATTGTTATCGCAAGATTTTGGTTTTTTCTTTTAAAAATTTATTAAAAAAAAAATCAAAAAAACAAATAAAGCAAAAAAAAAAAAAAAAGAAAACTCACCCTGTAACAGTGTACCGCTGGTTGAGGGATGCAAATTTTTTGGTGGTTAGAGTCCGATAGTGGTGCTGGCCTGAGATGTCTCTCCATCTCCCCTGCGCCTATGCTTTTTTGTAGTCCACGCCAAGCTGTAGAAAAAACAATGACAAAACCGACTGTTTTGTTTTTATAAGAAGTGAACCAGAGATGATAATTTCAAACGAAAGCATCAAAGAAAGAGAATAAAGCCATCTATTTTTCTAAAGGGGTCAAAGAAGAATCCTGGACGTCTCAATAGAGGAAATCAACGGTGAGAAGTTTCAAAAAACAAAAAACCGTAGAGTTTTTGCATGTTTATAAATTTAACCAAATCTGACCCAAAATACCAATCTAAATCATAATTAACACCTAATTGATTCTCCAAATAAAAACCAAAAACCCTAAATTTTTAAATTTGAAATAGAACTTTACCAGTAGCGATTCCGATAGTCAGGTAGTGAGTGGAGGCTTACGGTGATGGCAGGAGATCTGGGTGGCGCCCTTACGGTGATGGTAGAAGATCTATGTGGCACCCTTACAGTGATGGTAGAAAATCTAGGTGGCACCCTTCTCTCTATCTCTGTCTCTCTTTTCTCTCGATCTCTCTTTCTCCTTTCTCCGTGTAGCAATCAATTTTTTTTTTTTTTTTAAGCGGTTAGTTTCCTTTTATACCAAGAGGGCTCCCAAACAGTATTTTAACGTAGTGAAACGTTATAATTTATTGCTTTTAAATGGTGCTGTAGCGTTACCAAACAATGTAATTTATCGCTTTTTAACTTAAACATGGCTGAATTTTAGATGGATTTTTTCCCTACATGACAGCACCTCCTTAATTGTAGGAATCAACTCTCTCTCAGCTTCTACTATTATATATAACTAGTGTTTAACCCGTGCAATGCGCGGGATCGTTTTACATATTAATGAACTTTATTTAATTACGTATTATATTTAAGCATATAGTGTCCAATACCTAAAACTATGTACATTGGAGTGCTTCCTCATGGGATATGACTTGTACCGGCCATTCAATTAAGTGTCAGCCCATGGAGTCCCTTGAGTCTATCTTGTATTGCCTTGAAACTTCTCTCACTCGAAAGTTAAAGGAAGTATATATTGTCATTCAAATAATTATCCATCAGTGACAAACAAATTGTGATAATAAGAACAATAATTGATGGTGACATTGCTTTTTTCAAGTTTTAAAATATCTCTTTTTCTTGGCACATTATTTAATTGTATACCATAGTTACTTATGCAAGAGACTTGTTAGACAAGCTGGATCGTCATACTTTTTTTAAGTTTGGGAATTTCTGGTTGGTTCATACTTGGAGGGGAAGTGGTTCATACTTGGAGGGGAAGTAGGCTTACGTTGTATGTCTCCATTTTTACTATGCTTTGTTTAATAAGTATTATTTTAGACACTTTCAAAATTGAGCGTGTCTAATATAAATTGCAACTTCATGGTAAAGTAATAAACCAAACATAATGATGATCAACACGTACACAACTTAAGAGAGTTCACAAAAAATTAACAAAAAGATATTAAGATGATACCACTAAAAAGCTATAATGCATCTCAAGTCCACAATTCCAATAAAACTGCCATGAATACAGAATTCCACCTGTCACAACTAAACCAATTCATAATCCTTTACTAAAATTCATGGCAATATGTACAAAGAAAATTACATACAATAACTTAACAATATATTTGGTTTACTCTTTAAAAAAAAAAAAATAACAATACAATGAAATACATTAAAATTCATAGGATAATCTAGTACGTTCATTTGTTTATCTTGCTTGTAAGAGTATGTTATTTATAAAATACATTGAGATCATTAGACTTCAATTTTTTTTTTTCCTGCTTTGATGCAATCCGCTTACTACCCTTTTGACGTTTTTGAAGCATTTGGAGCGGCATACTTTTATCATTAGTTTCTTCAACTTCTGTAGTTACAAAAAAAATTAATTGAGGTCTTTCAATAGATGTTTGTCCTATTTCTATTTTCTGACTGACAATTGACTTGCCCTTCCTTGATTTCCTTACAATTTCCTCTATTGTATCCTGCAATAATTTGCACTTTTATTAAATGTTGTTTGAAATAATGAAAGAATATATGCATGTTACTTAAAATTTAGAGTGCTTTCATTGTACTATATTGACTTTGATGGTGTCATACAAAAATTTAAAATCATATAGCAAGTAAGGCGGAGTGTATGCTTCAAATTCAATGAACAGTATATAAAGTATATTGGTGATACCATGTAAAGAGTAGTTATGAATCCTATGGTACTTAGGTGTGATAAATATATTGGAAATAGATTTCAACTCTATTATTACCTGATGTCTTTCAACTTTATGTGAGATTTCCGTTTCCAAAATCTTCGAAATGGTATAATTTTCTCTTCCATATTTCAAATTATATTCATCAAGATGCAGTTGGAAGAAATATTCATTGCCAATTATCCTCTTAATCTCTCTTGGTAGGACATTGTCATCCAATTTCAAATTCTGTATAAACACAGAGTCATACAATTAGCAATTAACACATAAATTAGAGAATGATGCACTATTCAAAGGATTATATCATAAATTATCCAATATGTTTGTCACTGATTGGGTATGGGTGCAGCAAACACATGCATGTAAAAAATTTTGGGTATAAGAGAATATTAAATGCAAAATAAGAGAATTCATTCCTAAAAAATAATTCATTTAGAAAGAAATTAAAAGTATCAATATATGTTTTCTTCTATTAATGGAGATTTACAATTAGTATGACTTTTATAATGAATTGAAAAGCAATCAATCAGGATGATGATCCAATATGTTTATGCTTAGAGTAAATTTTCAATTCAAGCAGAAATGTTTCCAATCAAGCAGCTAATTATTACATTGCAACTATGAAGAGCAGCCAAGACCACTGAGAAAAACAGAGAAATTCAATCCAATCAGGGGTAACTATTTGCTATTACCCTATGGAGCACATAGATAAATGGAATAAGGAAAACTATGAAGGAAACCTAATCCATGCTATAGATGTGCTGCAAAGTCAGAAGCATATGAATTTTTTTTGTGAAGAGAAGCTCAACATTCTTGGTAGGATCAACCGTAGTACTACATAATTGTGGCGAGAGGACCAAACTCTCACCTGTAAGACATTCGTCTAGTCTTTTTCTTTAAAATCAATTTCGAAATTTGAATAAGAAAAACAGTGACCACTTGCAAACAAGTTAGAGTCTATGCTCAATAGAAATGATTCAATGCTAATACAGTCATAGCCTAAATATAATAATATCTTAAAATCTATTGAGGTTGTATTCCTATTATTTGGCTTCACGTATAAATACTCTTAGAAACTGTGTCCATGCTATAAAAAAAATAAAAAAATAAAAACAATTGTCAAATTCTAATTTAGTTGTATTGTTATGTAATCTCCATTATTTCTCAAGTAATGAACCACCAACCATTTTTATTTTCAAAACTTCTTGTTATAATTCATCAAAAACAAATATTCAAAACTAAGATTATAGTAAACGTTTGGTTAAAATTGAAGTGATTGCTATCTAAAATTCAACTCCCAACTATGCTCTCTAAAAATACAAAAAAAAAAAATAGTAGTAAAAATTATCCCTTGTCACCAAACAAATAGTCACACCTCTCCACTTCATATGTGCAAATATTTAAAAAAATAAAAATAAATAAATAATAATAAAAAAAGGATAAAAGATATTTCCTATGATTAGCTGCAGCTAGCTAGCTTTGCTACCCTGTCAAATCAGGGGCCTCAAGAAGGATTAGATTTCCTGCACATAAGAAATATTAGATTAGCCAGTTGCTTGTTATTGATTATCATTAAGAAGATGAATTGGAACTTGACCTTTTAGTTTTAGAAGCACTTTTCTATAGTAATTTGAAACTCTTTTTAAAATAGACCGTGAATTTAAGTATACCTTACTTTTCCTAGAATGTAAGGAACATAATTCCATTCAACTACAACAACAGAATTGATCATTTTCACCAAAAAGTCTATAAAAACAACCAACAACATTTTGTGATCTTTCTCCCAAAAAAAAAAAAAAAAAAACATTTTGTGATATAGCACATGAAGGGGAAGAAATAATGAACAAACCTATGAATTAAACAAATTACTTATCAGAAAAAGAAAAAAAAGAAAGAATTAAACAAACTGCGGGCACATATAAACAAAAACAGAACACTCACTAAAGAGTAAAGCGCTTAATTTCCTTAGGCAATGTGGCTCAAGTCAAGTCACAGCAAAGGCTTGAAATGAAATTGTGATATTTCATAGCAAAGATTGAATAAGTCACACATACATGCATTGGATCTTCAATTCAAAGATTGAATAATTAAAAAAATGAAAAATATCTGAATCTAAATTAAGCCAATTCAAGGTTAGAACCCGATAAATAAATAAATAAATAAACCTATTTTCACAACGAATTCAGCATAGAAAGTTAGCTATAGCATGTACACAGCAGACTCAAATAGTGAAAAGTAAAAACTGTGATAAATGGAATTACGCATTAACTTTGAATTGTAAGTTTGTAACAGATACCCAGTAAAGAAAATTGCCAAAGAAGAAACCTCAAATGATTCCAAATTCTCTACCAATGCCTAAATATGGAATTATTTAAATGAAAAAAACAATACAATTAAATATACTTTCTACCTGTTAAGAATAGCAGGGATCAAGTCCAAATCACATTACTTATAACCAACCAATTTTGCCTTTTGTAAACCTAATCCTTCTCATCAATCAAACATAAACTCTCAAATTATATAAACAGAAAAGGCAGACTTAAAGTAGCTTCAATTTTTTGCTTACTCAGCATCAAAACAAACACATTTTATTATTTAACTCAACCGTTACTCCAAAGGAAATTGTAACACTCCCAAAAAGCCTCTCCCTTGGTCTTCTAAAAAACCCAAAAATTATAATGAAATTATGAAGTTTAAAAGATAACCAACCATTAAAATTTGGGTAGGATTCAAAAAGCAGAAACATAACAAAAAATGCCAAACAAAATACAACAATCGAACAAACAGAACTCAAGAAATTGTAAAAATAAATCGAAAATTAAGGAAAAAGGTAGCCTTTTCAAAACCTTAGAAACGGTAATTGAATAGAAAACAAAAAAATGGGGAAAAAACATACCTACCTTCTGAATCGCTTCTAAGTCGCCTATTATTGCAGAGGACGCACAAAGTTTTTCAGTTGCAAAAGACGAATAGAGTCTTTTTATTTTTTTCCGCTTCCTTTTGGATTTTCTTTTTTCGTATGCTTGTTGGTCTGGAACACGGTATTCTAATCTGTGCGTCTATGGAGTTGTGGCGAAGAGGATGGTATTCTGATCTGTGCGGCTATGGAGTTGCGGCGAAGAGGTGGAAGTCAGAGTGCGTTTTAGGGTTTGCGTTTTTTTATTTTTGATAAGCGGCTTGGTGTTTTTACTTTTTATTATAGATATACCTTTTGACGAAAGTGAGTATTCCAAACGCACCGTACGGTTTTTTTAAAAATAAACTTACACGTGTCAACATTTTAAGAGGGCTTTTTTGGCTTACGTGTCAGCACCTGATAAAAGCTTCTGCTATTATATATAGTATTAGATATATGATATGATATGACTAGCTTGTAACCCGTGCATTGCACGGGATTTTTAAAGCAAACAAAATATAAATCTCAAAGCAATGGGAAACAAACTTTTCTCTTGAAGTTAATTTTTTCAAACCTCATAAATAGTTAGATTCACAATTAAAAATAAGATTTATAATATGTAACAAATGCATTTATATAGTTTCCAAAGCAATATAAGTGTAACTTCTCTTTTATATTTTATTTTTTAATAAGTGCAAGTATTTTTTTTCACATATTGTTTTATTATGAGTTTTGGAAATTTTAACTTGCAAGAAAATAATGGTTTAGCTTACAAAGAAGTTGATAAGATCTTATATAAATTATAGATTATCTTTCAATAACCAATATACATAAAAATTGTACTCTCATCAAGCTACAAAACTGCATGATGAAGAAGAAACTAAAATATACCAATTTAGTTGGAGGATTGTTACTTGACTGATTAATAAACTCAATGTTCTAAAATCAGACACAACAATTTCTTTAGATTCAAAAAAAAAAAAATTGCTTCACTCCTAACTCCAAAGCAAGTTCACAAATAATAACACAATAAGCATGCTGTTGACAGCAATAAATCATTGATGTCTGTTTTCTAATAATGAAGACTTCACAGTTATCAATCAAATACAATTAGACCATGGTAATCTTCTCCAAAAATTTCTAACTCCATCAACTCCTCTGGCTTTGGAACTGACTTAACTAAATCCTCCAAAGATGAAACCACATTTAGCAATGCAAAACACAATCTTCAGAAACATCTTATCCCCTTTCTACTGGAATCCCATATTGCTAAACATGAAAACTGTCTTCACCATCATATCTGGGTTTAACTTTTCAGTTTCAGAAATTTCCAAGAGTAGATCAAAAACCTTCTGAAAATCTATGTTACCATCAGTGGGACTATAAAAAGAAGTCATCTTATATTTAAAGTGATTTTGAAGTGAGGCTTGATTAAAATAACTTAAGCTAACTATCATAATACAAAAACATGCAATAGAGATTCCATATTAATTTGAAGAAGGGAATAAGACTTACAACAATGAGTTTTCTATCACTAAGCCTTCTTTTACCACCGTTGTTGCAATAACAACTGCTACACCAGATGAAATCTCCACTTGAAATAAACATTCTCTCACATTCACCACAAATTTTGAAAAAAAGGACCTACAAGTAGCAACAAAGTAATAAATATCCTTTCCCACCTAACCTGATTCTTGATATTCGCTTTCAATTTATTTGGACATTGTATTGTGAATGACAAATCACTGAATATCTAAGAAAGATTTTAGTTACATATCTTTTAAATAAACCAAACCCAAAAAAAACCATGTTGCAAGCATAGTATTGATATCAAATGCTAAACAACAAAGTTTTAAGAATAACAACATAATCATAAAAGCCAGACCGAGGTAGTATTAAAAGCACATATTATGATAAGTAATTAATCCAACAACTGGCTTGGGGAAGGATTAAATCCAAAATACAATAAGGGAGTGTTGTAGAATGGAAATAGACCTCGAACATATATGAGTGGAAGTTAAAGCCTCCTTCAATTATTTGTAATATATTATAATCCTTGATCATTTAAGCATTAACAAAATTAATGAATGCAGCAGCAAACTATAATGGCCATTTATAACTGGCATATATTATAATCTTTAGGTAATTTAACAATCTCAGCCAAAGAAGAATTGGTTTAACTTAACAATTTAATAGCCGTAGTAATTTGCAGCTAATAAGGCAGTCATCGGAAAGAACATTTATCTCATGCAGTAGAGACTTCCTTACTGTGGTTATTCATAAAATTTATAACATTTATTTTGTACTGGATCAAATGTCATTAGCTAATTCTAGAAAATATGATATGAAGGAATCTAGAAATAAAGGAATTAATTGCATCTGCATGCTACAGAGAACAAAGTTAAGAACAATTCTAATTTGTAGCAGGTCCTAATCAAGTGAATGTTAAGATGCATGCACTTCTGCCAGTAAGCTAATATCTATATTTGCATGATCAATAAAGATTTTCCTTTTGTATTAAAATAACACAAAAAAGGCCAAATAAACAACTAAAGTACATGCAAAATAATTTTGAATTAAAAGTTGTCCTAACAACATTTATTTGAAACTTAAAAGTAAATTAAATATATGGTAACTTGGATCATATTTTACTGGGTGAATGGAACTTAATCTCTTCCCTTGGTATCCCTATCACATAGGATTAAAAATTCTTAGGTTAGCTAGCGATCATTATTCCTAGAACTAGTCCAATATCTTCCAACAGCTTCACTCCCAGTCATCACAACCAAACTTTGGTGGTATTTAAAGAGGAACTAGACAAATTACATTGAAATAAAACAGACATGCCTTTTCACAATTACTTGGAGCCAAACAAATTAGCCTTTAATGCAATATAATCGCAATCATGTTGAAATAGTCTTTCAAGGCAAGAGTTATGACATAAAACCTGAACATAATTAAATCAATGAGTTTAGCCAAGAGCGTCACATTTTTAATTTTTTATGCCATGCTAAACTCATATTCACCACCAACACCACTGCAATTTTTTTGCATAGGTGCATCATAAAATCTTGTACCTTGAAAAATTACAAAATCTAGTAATAAATCTCCATATCATATCATGTCCCTTTTTTCTTTTTCTTTTTTGCATTCTATTAGAAGTAGAGAGAGACTCAACATATCTTGTCATAAGTAGAAGAATTGTTGGTGTAGAATGTTGTAATAGTAAAGAACCAATGAACTTAAAGAACAATAATAGAAAATTGTTGATCAATAATTATAGCAAGTCATTTTGCAAGAAAAAAGAAGGTTTTTATTTATTTATTTTTATTTTAAGTTTCTTTGCTAATAAAACTTACTGTAACAATGTATAGTTATTGCTTGGACAACTTCTACAACCATGTATCTAGCCTTCTCAATTGTTTTGCCTTGAAACAATGCATAATTATAATCATTCCCCCCAATTTCTCCAACTCCAATTTCTCCAACCATGAGTATGGCTGTTTTAAGTTTTTCAACACAATTTATGAAATATTAAAAGAAATAAAAAAAGAAAAAAGAAATAAAATGTAGATTTATAAATTTAACTTCGTATTATAAGCTTAATTCGAATGATAGGCTAACCATCAGCATTGTGATAGATCCCACTGAAATATGTGGACAAAAAGATAACCCTATACCAAGCCAGCCAAACTCATTGAAGTAAGGATATTAATATCAACAAACCAAAGAAATTAAAATCTAAATAAATTGAAAATTAGGATAACTGATCTGAATCAACACGTGTAGGCATCTACATCAAATTGTTGAAACAATCTACCACCGTGTATCAAAGTATGCCCCTCATGCTCACGTTCTTGCAATCGATATGCATAGTATTCTCTCATTGTAACAGAATCAGTTGTATCAGATCTGATTCCATCTCCATTACTATACAAAATGCCAAGCCTAAAGCCATCCTCACAGGGAAGGAACAAAATACAAATCTAATCCAAAAATCTAAAACCCAGCCAAAAAACCTAAATCAAAACCAACCCAACCAAAATACCCAAAACTAACTCATATTTCTTAGTTCATAACCAAATCAAAGGGAAAAAAAAAAAAAAAAGCATGGCAGATTTTCAGAAAATAAAAACAATATAAGAAGAGGCAAAAAGTATATTGACCTTCAAAATATACTATTGCAAAGACGAATTGGGGTAGAGAACAAACAGAGGAAATTTTAAGCCCTCAAACATGTTTTTGTTTTAAATCGTGTGGACAACACAATAAATGGATAAAATATAAAGCCCTCAAATGGTGCAACGTGCAGTATTTATCTTTAAAATCAAAACCAAATGTAACCCAAATACCTAAATAAAAATCAATCCAACCAAATTTCTCAAAACTAATTCATATTTCATGCCTATATATAAGAAAGAAAGGAAAAAAAAATTACTGGTGGTAGTTCTCTCCCTATCTCCATATCTCAGTTCTTGCATGCACCTTTAGGTTACCGACGCCAGTTCCAGTGGTCTAAGTCTAGCAATGGAATGGACGGTGGTGGGAAAATGATGGTGATGGCTGGCTGTATCGCAAGCTTTTTTTTTTTCTCCTTCTCTTTCTCTGTATCGCTTTTTTTTTTTTTTTTTAGTATTGCAAGCCTTTTTTAATTTTATTTTAACCGGTTATTTTTTATTATACTAAGAAATTATCAAACAGTGTTTAGATCATGAAACAATATAATTTGTGGCTTTTTAATTGTGAACATGGCTAAAAGTTAGATGGGCATTTTTTCCTATGTGGGAACACCTCCTTAAAGAAAACTATTTTGAAGAAGCTATTTTGAAAATATTTTTTATTTAATTCATGCAAGAAATTGGGGAGAACTTATTAATTCTATTGAAATCATAGGTTCAAATGAAGAATTGGGACAGTTGAAGGACACATTAAGGAAGATGATGAAAATCAGAAAAGTTATGTGGTTTGATAGAGTTCCTATTGAAGCTCAGAAGTGCATGGGCGGTATGGGTATTAGATTGTTTAATAATCTGTTAAAAGAGATTGTAAGTGCTGAAATCGGAATTATAGATGGTCAACTAATTCAAAAGCTACCATTGCACATACAATACTGATAAAAAATTGCTACATTGAGAAAAATATTCCAACATCCATTAGTACTCTGCCATACACCTACCCAATGTGACTCCCTGGCTGCATCTATTGCCCCCTCTGAATGATTTCCATATTTTACTTAATGAGATGCCTCAATCCCTCTATATTCAAAACCTACAATCATTTCCCTAGAAGAGGTTGATTAAATGTACTAAACTTATGCCGCACAATCCTCCCAAGTTTAATGAGGAACACACCAATCCATAGTCCACTAAACGAAAGTTCTTAGGTTCAGCCAAGCCCCCTTAAGTTCTCTTATTAATTTTTGATCTATTAGCAACATGAATAGGGATCATCAAAATTGAAATAAAAATATACTTATAAAAAAATTTGAAAGAAATACATAAATTTTTTTTTAAAGAAATACATTGGTAGTCTAGATAATGTATTTTTGATAAGAGTGATCCTTCCTCCTTCAACTTGCTTTTGTTAACCTTGATAGATTACCATATTTTCCTAATAGAAATCCAAAACCACTTTCTCCATTTTCTCCATTTTCACCAAAATCATGTCTTTCTAATAGATATATGAAATATCCATGGTTAAAATGATCATATAACATTTTTGTACCTAGCTTACCAATTAGGCAATTACTCCAAAAACACTGCTATCAAGTTTGCTATCAAGACATTCATTGGCAATAAACACCAAATAAGGGATTTGCCAATCTTCAACATTTAAGTGATCCATGAACATTTTTTTTTTTTGGGTTAAGTAAAGAGATTAGCCAACATCTTTGCCGTAAGCACATAGACATTTAAAAGGAAATATGGTGAAAATCATTAATACTGACACCACCACTTTTTTTTTGGAATCAAAGTGACATAAATAGCATTAGAGAGTTCTTAAACTTGTCATTATAGAATTCCATTTCCCCAAAACTTAATATCTGGCCACCATCTCTGGCCAACATCCACTTCAGTATTGTAACATTCAATTTCAGTATCTCTTAACACTTATTAATCTCTAGCCACCATCTCTGGTAGAAAACAATATATCTCTCACCCTTTTCTTTCTAACAGTTGCATTGCAAATTTTCTTTCTATTTCTTTGCTTCATATTCAGGTCCCCAAAAAGAAAGTTATTGGAAAGGAAAAAAAATTTACTCTTATGAACTTTATTATTAACCAATCACAACAAAAACTTAATAAATAAATAAATAAAAAATCACAACAAAAGCCCTAACATGACCTATTGAGAATTTGAGATTGAAGCTGACATCACTTTAATAGTGAACCAACTACCACTAAAACTGAAGTCGATGAACCAATCACAAGAAGAATCCATGCAGTGAAAATATCGTATTGAGGAGTCCGTCCAAACAAAGTACCTTCTGACGAGTGCCCAACTTTTGACAACCATTTCTATTTTTCTGGATTTCAAAAATTTGTGTCTTCGCACCAACCATCCATCCAGGGCCGGCCCTACCTTAGGCGAATTAGGCAATTGCCTAAGGCCCAAGTGGAAGGGAGCCCCAAAATTTTATAAAAGAAGGGGTAGTAGGGGAAAAAAAAATAGTTTCAGATGAATTAGAAATATCCGGCGCATCCTTTTAACCAAAAAACAAAAATTTGGTAGATGCGGTTAAAAATTGGTTCTAAACAAAATCATTGCCCAAAAATAACATTATTATCCTCTAGACAAACCAAAAATCAACAAGATAAATTACAAATCTGGTCTAAGAGATTAACCACAAAACAATCACAAATCAAAACAAATAAAACAACTCAAATCCCTAAAATTTTTAGTTTTACCGTTCCCTCTGCAGCTTTGCTTCTTTCTCTCTGCTCTCCGCCTCTCTCATCTCAAGCAGTCTAGCAAGCTTGCCTTTCTCCGCCTCAGCATCTTTCGTTCCTTCTCTGATTCTCTGCTCTCCGCCTCTCTCAACTGCTCAGTGCTCTGTCGCCTCTGCTCTAGGTTTTGAGTTCTCTGCATTTCAGGTATAAATTATTTGCCTATTTGAGCGCTTGGCTTCAGTTTCAGCGTTTCTCTTCAGACTTCGTTTTATTTGTTAAGACTTGAGATAAAAAGATTGGGCCTACCTCCTGCTGGATGTTTCACGTTTGTTTGGGCCTTCACGTTTTTTTTTTTTTTTTAAGCCTGCGTTTTTTTTTTTTTTGGGCTATAGATATTAGATATGATTTGTTTTGTGTTTTTTTTTTTGTAGGTAGGTATTATTAATAAGCCTTGTGTTATGGCTGTTCTTAAATTTTTGTTATGCTTGTGCTTAATTTTTTTTTTTTTTAATTTTAATCTTGTGTTTATATATATATATATATATATATATATATTAATTAGTAGTAATATATTGAATAAGCCTTTATTTATGCAGGTTGAAATTGCTAAAAACTTGTTATTGTTCGGTGAAACTACAACAATACTTTTATATAAATCAGGTTCTATTTCTCATTTGTTCTACACTTAAAAGTTATTTTTTATTTTAGTCTTTATAAATATATTGTTTGATTAGAAATGTCTACTAAAAAATATGCATCTAGATATGAAAAACTTAAAAAAAGAAAAATTAATTGAGTCTAAAAAATGATTAATGAATAAATTTGTTATTAGTAATAAACAAAATATAACACAAAATTTAGATGAAAATATCACAAATGAGCAATGTATAATTCATAGAAAGAAACAATTTGATGAAAATGTTCATAATGAGACAACACGTTCCGCTGAAGAATCATTTAGAATTGATTATTTCTTATATATAATAGATAAAGCAATTAGTTCAATTGAGAATAGATTTGAACAATTTCAAATATATGAAAATATTTTTGGTTTTCTATTTAACTTCACAAAATCGAAGTCACTAGATGATGACAGTTTACAAAAATACTATCTTAAACTTGAAGATTTTCTCAAACATGATGTTTATTATGATATTGATGGTTTAGATTTATTTTCAAAGTTAAACGTTTTAAAATAAATTTTATAAATAAAAGATTATACTCCAATTGACATACTAAATTATATAAAAAGATTAGATTCATTTCCAAATACATGCATTGCTTATAGGATTTTACTAACAATAACTGTTTCATTAGCTTCTACATAAATAAGTTTTTCAAAATTAAAATTAATAAAATCATATCTAAGATCGATAATGTCCCAAGAAATATTAAATGGATTAGCTATATTATCGATTGAAAAAGAGATGTTAGAAGAACTTGAATACAAAAATTTAATTAGTCAATTTGCATCTCAAAAGGCAAGAAAAATAAATTTTAAATGAAATATATCATACTATTAAAATATTAAATAAACATTAATTTAATTAATATATAAGTATAAAAATTGCCCAATTTTTAGTTCTCGCCTAAAGCCCCAAAATGTCTAAGGCCGGCCTTGCATCTATCCATTAGATTTCTTTCTCCAATTTTTCAGGAATCAAACCAGTGTTCTGTTTTAAAAATATTTTCATATTTAAGAAACAACATGGCATTGCATGTTAGTAGTGTTGCATGCATTTTTTGTGTTTTCAGTCATAGGAATAGTAACTAATTATACAAAAAATTGTCAGTTGAACTTCATGTCAATATAGATAGAGGAAAGTGTTGGCTTCGTCCAAAGACGAACCTTTTGGTGCTATTCTTCTCTGGCTTTATAGCTTTTGGTGCTATTCTTCTTTGACTTTATGTAGCTAATGATGTAGAAAATTGTCAGTTGAACTCCTTGTCTATACAGATGGACAAAAGCGTTGGATTCGTCTAGAGACGAACCTGTAATGAGATATGAAATAAAGAAAAAGAAATACACCGATGTGGTGTGTACCAAAAGGCATCCGATTATTAAGTTAGAATGGAATTCAATTGAAATCTATCGCAAAAGAATTCAACTTGAAAATAGTTTTTGGGATGAGTATTGTCTACCCCTCTCCCCTTGGTTTGTGTGGGTTTTATAGCCATTGTTTTCATTGTCTGAATGAGTATCTGCATTTATGAGATTTGGAGTCATTGGTATTAATGGCTGGTTTTTATTGTTTACCAATGGCTATTCATTTGTTGGTGCCCGCACATAGGGGTGTTCACCAAACTGCAAAAACCACACCAAAACCGCCTGCAAAATAGCATAACCACACCGCACTGCACCCTCTTTATATATTAATATATTTATTTTTTTAATATTAAATATATTATTAATTAATAGTTTAATACTTCTAAAAAAAAATTAATAGTTTAATAACCCTAGTTTTAAAAAAAAAAAATTATAATAACCCTTGTAAGTGTTAATTAGGAAAGCCAACCTAAAATAAAGAAAAACTAGCTCAATATTTTAAGACTTGGCCCAAAACAAAGGGGAAAATCAGTTTTTTGCTAGGTAGGAAAAGCCCAAAATCTGAAAAATATATTAATTTCAAATCACATTTTATACACTGCACCGCACAAGTGACTGCAAAAATAAGGTGCGGTGCGGTTATGGTTTTCACTAACTCTAAACCGCACCGCACATATGACCGCAAAATGAGGTGCGGTGCAGTTATGGTTTTGCTTAAATCACACCACAAAGTGCGGTGTTAAAAATGACCCAAAACTGCACCGCATCGCGAACACCCCTACCCCTACACTTAAACTAGGTTATAGTAGAATTTCTCATGGTTCTCAAACCCGGACTGTTCATTGAATCGTAAAAGGAAGAGGTTCAAAGTTTTTAAGGTCGAACTGAAGTTGAACCGAAGTCGAACAGTAATGATGTCATAATTAATTTAATAATTATTTAAATATAAATAAATATATTAAATTAATATAAATATAAAAATTAAATTAAATAACCCGATTAAATATAGAAATCTATCTTTCAAATGTATTTTTTCATATCATAATTTTCACAATTACGTTACAAAACTATACTTAGGTTACCATGTAACTTTATACGTAATTTAAATTATTATATCATAACTTTTTCAGTTAAGTTATAATATTTTTTTCATTTTAACCGATTATTATATTTGGGATATTTTTTTCCTAACCAAAGTCTCTTGTTTTGGTGGACGGATAGACCAATAAAGCAAATAAAATAAAGGTAAAGAATTTTATTATAAAATGAAAGTGCTCAACTTTCAACAATACGTTGGCAGCACCTCCTCCAGAAAAAGAGCTGCCAGCTTTCAAGTTTCACGAGTATTATTATTATTTTATTAATAAATATCTCTCCATTAATATATATATTTTTTCCCACTCCCCAATGCCCAACCGTGGCTCTCTATCATTTGTCCTCTGCCTCTATTTTAAAGTTTTCCCTAACCTCTCTTCCTCACTCAAATTTCAAACCCAGATCAGCCACAGTTGGCAGCAACCTCACGGCGGCAGATCGGGCAGATCCAACGGGTTTTCCAGTGGGTTTTTCATGCGGGTTTCTGTTAGATTTTTCATATGGGTTCTACTCTTCTCTTCACTTGAGCATCCTCCACCGTGTGCTTGTGAATTTCTGTTCTTTTCTTCCTTGTTCCTTTTTTTTTTTTTTGTCAACAACTTCTTTCATACTCAGGGTCGTTTTCATTAGGTATCAATCTTCTCATTACTAATCTTGCTTACAAGGTCTCAGTTTCGGATCCTGCCAGCCACATTTTTCTTTAATTTTTCCTTATTCCATGATCGGTTGAACCGGCCTACGGTTAGTCCGGTTTTTTCGGTTGAACCCAGGTTCGTCCAGTTCTCTCAGAACTCAAGTATGCTCGGCTCTGTAGGCTTAAAAAACCAGACTTCAATCCGGTTTTTGGTTTTTCCGGTCGAACCGTCCAGTCCGATCCAGATTTTAAAACCATTTCTATCTTGTAAAAAAAAAAAAAAAAACCCAAATTAGACCGTTGTGACTCACATATTAAAAATAATATACTATTTATTTCATTTTGGCCCCTAGGAGAGGGGTAATGGGAGCTCTAAAATAATGACCTTCACTTCATAAGGCATGGTCTCCAGCTAATGTGCTACCCTTTGGAATGTGCTCAAAGATGCAAAATGCCCTGTATGCATATGAAATGTGCTTTAAAAACAGATCTGAAGAATCAATTGCTGAGCATTTAAAAAATAAAAGTAAAAAAGAAGAAAGGAAGACCCTAAGTTGGTAGTTCCCTGTTTAGTCATTCCCTCAAACACCTAGCACGCACCTACTATAACCAACATGAAAGACCACCCAAATACAAACACTCCAAATGTTAAAAGTGGGAGAACAAAAGGTCACACTCAATAAAAATAAAAAATAAAATAAAAACTCATCGCGCCAAACATAGCGTTTTGAAGTATACGAGTTGAACGAGCCGCTCACCTCTTATTACACTTAGGTGAAAATACCATTTTAGTCCCTACATTTTGACTCTATTCCCAATTTAGTCCATACTTTTTAATTTTACCACATTTAATCCCTAAAATCGAAAGGTAGTATCATTTTGGTCCTTACTGTCATCTCATTAATGAAAATTGCCTACATGGCAAATGAAGTGCATTGCTAGCATTAAAATAATATTAAAAAGTTTATTTTTGGCATTTAAAAAATGCCATGTCAAATCCACATCATATTCTAAATTTAAAAAATCAATTTATAAATTTTAACTAAATAAAAATATTTATAAAATAAAAAATCACATGAATTGAGATCTAGGTTTATCTTATACAAGAACACAAAAGAAATTGAACTTAGATTTAAACACAAACATAGGAAGAGTATTTTCCTTAATGAATAAAAAAAAAAAAAAAACACATCAGATAAAATAATTATTTTAAAAAAAAAAAACATTTCTAAACTTCTTAATTTTATTAAAATTAATTTTTTTTCTTTTTTGGGAAGAATGCGATGAACTTAAAACAAAACATGAATGTTTATGTTTGTAAAGTTGTGATTTTCAATTATGTTTTGTTGGCTTTAATTCCGTATCAAATTTAATTGTATTTAGTCAATCATCTCTCTATATGTTTGTGGGATTTAATGTAATGGTTAAGTATAAGAGTTCGGTGAAGATGTGTGAAGAACAGTGAAATTTGCGACTTGCTCGCGACTGGCTCACGAGTGGACAACTTGCAGAAGGCCACGTGAGAAGCACATGCTGGAAGCTGAATAGTCAAATGCCAGGTTGTATTTTGCAAGTAATCTCGCGACTGGACCAACTTGCAAATGACCTGCAAGATGCTATGCCTGGATGATTTTAAAGTGTGCTTTCCTTACTTCTTTACCCACACTATATAAGCCCACATTAGCCACGAAATCGTAAGAAGACTTTCAGAGAGAAAACCCAAGAAATACACTTGAGAGTTAGAGATTGTAAATCCACAATTATCTACACAATTTCTCTTAGTTTTCATCTATTCCTACCTCTCCAATTACCAATCGTTGAGAGGTTCTTAGCCCAAATACATACCTCACCCAATTTGAGTGTTGTGAATTGTTTTGGTTTGTGTGGGAAGCATTGGAAGGAGTCATTGATTGGTGGTTGCAATTTGGAGCTAATTGTGGGACCCGAATAACTAGTGAAGACATAACTCGATGAAGTCCGTCGGAAAGTGGAACTTGGAGGGTTCAAGTACATTTAATAGATTAGACTTGGAGAATCTTTTTGATATCCTTATACTCCAACTTTATTCACTAGTTGATCATTTCGGCTTGGAGAGCCGCAGAGAAGTTTTTCCCTGAGTACTTCGGTTTCCTCTTTAATAACACGACTCGGTGTTATCTTGTGTTTACATTCTCTCTTTTCTTACTCTTTGTACTTTACATTTATTATTTATTGTATTCGATTATGCACTAAAGAGTAGTTCTAGTTTATTGCGTTTCATTTACTCTTATTTAGCACTTAGTTAAGTAGAGTAAAAGCAATTTAGCCGTAAGTTTAAAATTAGGAATCTAGAAGAGCTACAGTGTTTTACACTATCTAGCTTTCAATGTTCTTCAAGCTCTAGACAGCCCCAAATGGGGGGGGGGGGGGGGCTCTTACTGAATTCAAAGCCAAAACTAAATTCAAATCCCTTCTTTCTCTCTCTCTCTCTTCGCTCAACGCCACCTCCACTTGTGGTTCTTCTCTTTCTCTCCTCCAATCTTTTTTTCTCTCTAACCTACACATACTCCTCTCTCAACCTTTCTTAGACCAAATCCAAAGTCCTATGGCTGATCACTTTGCAGTTCGCACCTCTAGCATGACCACCAATCGTCACCTTCGCAGCCATGGTTTTCAAATCTTGTCTCTCTCTTATCTCAAGCTCTCTTGCCACACGAACCCTCGTCTCTCTCTCTCTCTCTCTCTCTCTCTCTCTCTCTCTCTCTCTCTCTATTGGTTTGTGATGCTGATTTGAAACCTATAAACCAAGCCCGAAAAGGACCCACTATCGTTTGTGGCTATCATGGTCAACAACAATGGATTGAAGCTTGAGGAGCTTCGATCTGGGTTTCTCGCAGTGAAACAAAAGTATATATCGGATGTGGTGGGTTTGGAGGTTTTGGATCGGTGATTTGAGTTGAGTTTCGAATCGTTGGGTTTTGGATCGCAAATCAATGTGATTATGTGTTTGGTTTCAAAGAATAAGAAAATCTTGTCAAAGACGGATTGTTGGGATGTTGCAAAAGATGGATTGATTGGTTTGTGTTTGTATTCTTGCTAATGTTTGGGTTTGTGTTTGTATTATTTTGTGTTTGGTTGACAAGAAAGATCTGCTACTAGGTTTGTGTTCTTTAGTGTTCTTATTGAAGATGAACACAGATCTAAATTGATGTATTTTTTTTTTTGTTTTTTATTTTGTTATAATTGATAAATTTTTTTAAAAAAAAAAATTGGTTGTTGCTGTGCATTTTTAATATATTTTAATGGACAAGTCAGCATTTAATGTGCTAGTAGTACACTTCATCTACCACGTGGCAATTTCTGTTAGTAAGATAACGGTAGGGACCAAAACAATATTGCTTTTTGATTTAAGGGACTAAATATGGTAAAATTAAGAAGTATGGACCAAAATGAGAATAGGGTCAAAATGTAGGGATGAAAATTGTATTTCTGCCTTACACTTAATTACACTTAGTTAATTAAATACTAGTTAGTTTAATTAAATAATTAGCTTAATGAATACAATTTTTTAATTTACTTAAAAAATTACCAAAAAATTTTCCATTTTTAGTTTAATTACCACAATTATTATGAACTTCAAGTAGCGCCATTTTTTCCATTTCAAGAAACCAAAACACTCTGAAGGGGTGCCAATGTTTGACTCAACCCATGAACACGACACATTTGACATGCCAATAGACACATTTGAAATGATTCATTTAACATAACAAATAAATATTCACTTCATTTTAGATTTGTCAAATACCTTTTATATCCAACCTATATTTTAAACTTAAAAAGAAAAGTGAGTAATTACAAAAATTTACAAGTGGTATAATTGTAAATTGAAAGTTTGTAAACCCTAGTCATGATTAGTTTACTGTTTGCACAAACTCTTTCAATATTTATACTTAACATTTGGCGAGTTCTGTGGATGTTATAGATATTTTTTAACTATGTTATTTTGAATTTGGCTTGAAGTGTATACACTTCTTTTGGAGTCTAAAGAACTTATTTCTAGTGGATGTTATATTTTTGTTGAAATATATTAAGTTGAATATGGGTTGAAGAATTGAAGTGTATGCATTACTTTCAAGATTTAAAGAACTTATTTCTATAGGTTATGTTACATTCATATTAACCTACTTCATTAACAGGTCAAGTTAGGGTTGAATAGTCACGACAAGATTATTAAATGGGTCGGGTTGGGGTTGAAGCATTTAGTCGAATATCCCTACCTCGATATAACATGAACTTGACATGCTAACCCGAATTGATATCCCTACTCTAAAGAGTTTATTTCTCATACACTCACATAGAAAAGAGTGAGAGACACAAGAGCGAACGAGCAAGAGACACACATCGAGAGAGAATGGGCAAACCAAAGAGAAGTCGTCGCAATCCATTACTACAACAGAGAGACTTCAGCTACTACCATTTTCAACTATTTTTCTGTAGCATTACATCAATAGGGGGTCACAATCAGAACATACACAAGTTGAACATGGTAGATTGTGACGTTTGTGACTCCATCTTTTGGTCCTAGCCTCTTCTAAGGTAGCATAGGGATGACGTCCACACCAATAGGGATGGCACTGTGAGACAATGCACTGTCTACAGCACATTTGCCAGCCTCCGTGACTACATCGACGATGGTGGCATCATTTTTTGTCATACCTGTGGCACATTAGGTCCAGAGGTCCAAGTAATTCACTAGGTAATTTATTTCATTTATGTCCAATCATGTGCCAAAACCTAGGTGTAAGTGTAATATGAAAACAAGTTAGTGATGCAAACTATAAAACCAAAGGTAACTATTGTAGGTTCTTAAAAAAAGTAAAGTATATTTTTTGAAAAGCAAAAATACATAAAAATTTAGGTAACTATTGTAGGTTCTTAATTATGTTAAAGTATATTATGTGAAAAGCAAAAAATACATAAAAATTTATCTTTTGTTGCCAAACTAGAAGTAATGCACTTAGTTACTTTGGACATTGCAAAGAGATGTTAGAGGTAAATGGGTAATTTACTTTTCTTCTATTTCTTGTTCTATCTTCTTCATTCTTGCACTTTTCTGTGCTTTTCTTGCATGTCAATCTTCATCCTGATGAGCCTAAACTTGTAGTGTAGTTTTCTTTATTAATTGATTCTATTTTACAACGTGTAATTTACTTTTCTTTTTTCTCTTTTCTTCTTCTTTCTTCTTCTTCATTCTTGTTCTTTGTTGTGCTTTTCTTTCATGTCAATCTTCATCTTGATGAGCCTATACTTGAAGTATAGTTTATTTATTAATTGGTTTCTATTTTATAGTTTGTTGTTGTTGGTGTGGTTTGTTGATTGCTAGGGTAATATCAACTGTCAATAAGCCTATACTTGTAGTAAATGACCTATACTTGTAGTATAGTGAACTTATCACTGTTGGAAATAAAATAAAATATTGATGGGTCTTTCCTCACTTACTGTTACAACCACATACTGTATAGAAGAGACTCACAACTTAAACAATGGGAGAGAGGTGAGGGAAGATTTCAATCAACTTGGTCTCCACTGTTAACTCACTAACGGAAAATGTTTACGCTGCAAATGGTGAGTACTACTGGTGTAATATCAAGCACCTCTAACACTAATGACTAAGTATGTCTATATCATTTTATTAATGATAATCAATAGTATTTTAAGAAAATGGAAATTTAGAAATAAAAGAGGACACTATATTTATGTGGAAGGTAATTAAGGGTGCCATTGCATAAAACTTTAATGAATGAGGACTTGGTTCAATTAGATAAGAACTTGGGGACTAATTTGCAATTAAGTAGTAGACCTCCAAGTTATGAAACCTCCTCCTATCCTTCTTGTCAACTCCTGCTTTTCTTGTGCCATAACCTGCCTTAGTTCACACCACCTCCCTCTTTTCTCTTGCCACCTCATGCTTCCTTTTTTCCACCTCCTAATTTGTCATGCAACTATGTTGTTTTAACTACCAAAATGATTCCATTTCGACCAGAAAATTTGAAGAGAGATAGATGGAACTCTTATGAGATAAACCTAAAGAAAATGAGCGAACTCTTTCCTTCCTAATCCATAAGCACTTTGTGCATGGGGAGGTGTCAACTCAGCTACAAGGTCATTGGCGAATATATATATATATATATATATTAGAAATGCCCTTGGCAATTAATTGATAATGCTACTTGTTACTAATCAAGTGATTTCCTTTTCACCATACACTTACTTGGTTGTCTCTATATAACATCAAAAGCTTTTCTCATGCATTTGACATTTGGAATATGCAAACTCTATGTCCTAGAGTAAGTAAATAAATTTAAGGACTAAAGCCTTCTTCATCAATAGACAAAAAAAATAGATAAAAATAAGGGCGATTGGTTAAACATAAGTATAGCATTATATCATGGAAAAAAAAAATAGAACTTATAAATTATAGCAATTCAATATTAAAAAGAAAAAAACTGTTTTATTCAAGAAACCAATTAATCAAAGACCAATAAAAAAAGGTCGGTCTTCTACACACATTCACTAGCTTCAATTACTTAAATCAATATATGCAGTGCATACTTGTAAGTTAAATGTACCAAACTGGAGGAGTAACGTAAGAGAGGGAATTGCCTCGGTAAGTTTCTGTTTCTTCAAATTTCTTTTGTTTTTCACAACATAAACATCATGTCTGAGTGGCCTGATCTTTTGGATCTTATTCTCAAACTTTTTATGACATTGCACTCTACTAGGGAGAATTTTATGCTATAAAAAATCGTAATAATGTTTTTGTTTGTTACATTGATGGTGATATTATATTCACTGAACATATTGCATTCTGCAAGGAAACTAAGGATTATATCCATAAGTATCTTGTTGGATCATCTAGAGATCTTTTGTTGGTTTCATGCATATGAGGAGGTCTTGTTCATCAACCTGATGAATTCATTAATGATGACTTTGAAAATGATATTGAGGTTGTGAACGCTCAAGAAGATGAATTCGAGCAAAAACAAGAATGAGAACAATAACTCTATGAAATTCCATATGTGACAATTGAGTTCAAAATTTTAAAATTAGAATGTTATACTGAAGTGAAAAGAAAAAATGAATATGAGTGGGTGAATGTTGACAACTTGAGTGATCAATCATTTTTTGTAGGTGATAATTCATCAATGTCTTTGTCTGCATCAAGCTTGAATGGATGCAAAGCTAGTTATATATATTTCATAGATGACAATGTTGACTCCTATCTTAATAGCTTAAATGGTGGAGGGTACGATATGGGTGTATTTAGCATGTCAATCTACATCCTAACGAGCCATACTTGTAGTATAGTTTTTTTATTAATTAATTTCTATTTTATAACGTGTAATTTACTTCTTCTTCTTTTTCTCTTTTCTTGTTTTTTCTTCTTCATTCTTGTTCTTTGTCGTGCTTTTCTTGCTTGTCAATCTTCATCTTGATGAGCCTATACTTGTAGTATAGTTTTATTTATTAATCGGTTTCTATTTTACAATTTTTTGTTGTAGGTGTGGTTTGTTAATTGCTAGGGTAACATTAATTGTCGATGAGCCTATACTTGTAGTATATGATCCTGTACTTGTAGCATAGTGAACTACAAAATTGACATGCAAGTAATTTGTTGATGGAAGAAACAGAAACTTACCAAGGATTTTGTTCGGTTTTGGATCAATGAAGAGAGAGAGATAGAGAGTGAGGCAGAAAGATAGAAGATCCTAGGATTTATCAAACAAATCCAAAATTGGGTCTGGATCTCTCTCTTAATGGAGCTGCAACCGATTGGGCCTACTCTAACTTCACTAAGGTAACGACCTATCCTTAAGGCAAATGTTTTTTTTCTTCATCCAAATTCTTTATTAACCTTTCCATAGGATTAGAGTTCAACCCATAATTTTTTCAGTTATTTTAAAATTATACTTAGTACAATTAGAAATTATCATTACTATTAATAGTAAATCTATGTTATCTTTAAGAAGATCATCCATCTTTATGTCCAATTTTGAGAAGTTCTAGTATACCCTCATAATCACATCTCAAAGTATTTTAAAACAAATTTATTAGATCGTCAATAGGCTGGGTCGGGTTAGCCCGATCCATTTTTACTTGGTCCATGGGCATAATGGGCTAGGCATGGTGTGTTATTAGCTAATTAACAACCCGGATAGGCTAAACTAAAAGAAAAAGTCCTAGCTCATGACCCTACCCATTTTGTCTTTAGCAAGCTAAGCTACCGGGTTGGGCCTAATAGGCTACCTATGGGCTTGGGTTAGTATTTTATTTTATTACTTTATATAGGAAAGAATCAATTTTTTTTTTTAATAATAATCAATCAATTTTTTAAAAGGAAAGAATCAAAGAATTTAATTTAAAGTTGCTAGGCTACTAGAAAAAAATATATTTAATAAACTAAGTTTAATACAATCACTTTAAGTATTACTTAGTGGATGGGGGAGTTCTCTTAGCCCTCATTTGGGAATAGAGAATGGAATGGAATAGAAATGAATGAAGAAAATAATTTTAGAATATTATTTCCTTCCCTTGTTTGAGAGTTTTAATGGGGGGAGGGGGGAATGAAAAGTTCATTCCCTTGTTTGGGAGTTTAAGTAGAAGAAAATGGAATGGGTAAGAAAGAACATACATTTCTCTCTATTTCCTTAAAATCTCAAATTTTCATTCCCCCTGAATTAGGAGGAATCAGAAGGAATGAAATTAGATTTAATTAATTTTTTACTAAAACTTCCAAAATAACCCTATATATTCAATCATTTATTTTAAAGTAGGGGTCTAATTGTAATATTGTTATAAAATGATTCAATTCATTTCCGTCTATATTACTGCCAAACAAGGTTACTTACATTCCATTCATTTGTATTCCTTTCCATTTCTTTATTTTAAAACATTCAAACAAGATTATTTAATTTCATTCCATTCTTTTCTTTTTCATTCCTTTCCCTTACTTAAATTACATTCCATTCCATTCTATTTCTTTCCATTTCTTTATGGTCATTCCATTCCATTTCCTTATGAACTTCCAAACAAGACCTTAAGGAATTCTTTTATAGTGTCTTAAGATCAATCCTTTATATTTCTCTATATATTTTTGTTATCAATTTTGAGTTATTGGGTTGGGCAGCAAGCTGGGCTACCACACATTTGGATTCCCAGCTAAAAGTTACTTTCATGCATCCATTATAAAAAGTATTAACATAATTTGGTTTTAGTTTTAAATATTTGTATGTCCAACACAAATTCTCAAAAAAAAAAAAAAAAAGGTATGTCCAACACAAACCCAATCCATGGTCATTCCAACTTGGGCCTATTCCAACCTCCGTGCAATTTTTTTTTCTCCTTCCTAAATACTAGCTTCGTCCCCTTTTTGGAAGGATTTATAAAACTAGGCCTACGTCTTCACCTCAATCAGTTTTTAGTTTTTTAGTTTTTTTTTTTTTTTGATAAATTATTTTTTACTACTCTAAACTATATCCATAATTATACTTTACACCTTAAACTTTTCAAATCCATGCTTTGCATTCTAAACTATAATTCTTATTATACTTTGCATCCCCATATCAAGTTTGTTGTTAAACTTTGACAGAAAAATATGGCTACACATGAAAAAACCTAATTACCCCTTTATCAATTCTTTAAAAACAAAAGATAAATTATATTTTATCACTCTAAACTATACTCTGGATCACACTTTATATCCTAAACTTTGCATTTCCATCCAAGTTAACAGTAAACTTAACGTCTGGATGCAAAGTATAACAAGTGTCATTGTTTAGAGTGCAAAACGTGCATTCGAAAAGTTTAAAGTGTAAAGTGTAATCAGAAGTATAGTTTATGGTGGTAAAATATGATTTTTTTTTTTTTTTTTTTTTAATTTTTTACATTGATTCATATGCTATATTTGTGCCTTTGTAATATAAAAATATGATTTCTCCAGATTCTGTGTTGGATGCGTACACGTCCTCAAGGATGCTCATACAAGGTTTCGACGCTGAGTGCACATGGTTGACTATATGTACCCGCCGGAACGCAGATGTCTATTGAGGAATTGGAGGCTGCCTACTATTCATATTTTCATGGCTTTTTATTCAAGAAACATTCTAATTTCGTCCATGTTGACATGTAGATGCCTACTACTATTGAGGAATTGGAGGCTGCCATTGAAGATAATATGTCACAGGCCAATTCTATGCTTTTTTTAAGCAACAATATTGTGGAAGAATAAGAACAACGTAAAAATAAGGTAGCGTTCTTCCATCTTTTGTATGATTAACCATAATTAAAACCTTGTCACAGATAGAAGATCTAGCTACAAAACTTGAAGCAGATAACAAGGAGCTGAGGTGTTTAGCTGAAATAGATAACTTGAAGGTGAGTGAAGCTTAGTTGCCTCATTACATAGCCAGGGTTCTGTGAAGTTACCATTTTTCTTCTTCAATTCCATCTCACTCTCCATCATCCTGTGACCAAAGTCGATGTAAATGGGATAAGCCAATAAAAAATATATATAATCTGCATAATTTAATACTGAAGCTAACGACTATTTCTTTAATCATATGAGGACTGGGAAGACAATGTGCACGGATTGCAACATGTTGCTATAAAAGACTACATATTGCACAGCTCATCTCCTCTTTCCTGTTCTCACATCTTGCCTACCGGTGAATTCACAACCCATAGAATCAATCTATTCTTTTATCATTCCTCCTTTTGAAATTGTTTTAGTTCATCTAGAATTGCCATGTAACAGTAATCAATTGAATATTATCTAGATGACTAAAATCAAGGGTAAAATTATTTTGCATCTCTTTCTAAAATGTTGATATTATTCATCATAGCATCTGGCTGGCTAAATTATTTCGTAATTCATTCAAATAGTTCAGACAGTTTATATATTAAATTGATTAATATGTCATGTGGTTTTTATACTGTTTTCATTTTATACATGAATCTCATGAATGCTAAAAATCATTGGATGGGAAGAAACTAGCATGTTCCCAAACTCAAGCTAATATTTCTCCTCACTTGTTTGTCAAAACTTTTAGGGAATGAATAAACTGAATAATTTGATCCTATCATATCATATTATTAATCTTGTATGCTTTTAGTTTTTTCCCACCTCCTCTTGTTACTTACATGCATCTCATTTATTTTCTCAGCTGCTTCAATGTATATGATTTGGTAATGATATATGTGTTTATGTGGGCTAATTTTTCCTATGCAATGTCCTAATTTTAAATTGAGCAGGAAAATTGACTTCCAACATTGAGAGATCTTGTTGCTCCGATAAATGAGACTTTCAATTGTAACTTTCAAGAGATGGCTGTTGCAGGAGAAGTTTCATTGGGATTTCATTGCTTTGCTTATAGAGATTGTACCCTATGGCTGCCCATATTAATGAGTATATCTCATGTAGTCATTCAGTATGCACTTTAGATATTCAGAAGTTACTGCCTTTAATAGCAACATACAACTTTACCTTGAAGGCTGAGCATCTAAAATTTTAAATTTGTTGACTCGCAGTATGTCAAAAATTGTGGATTAGCTCTCTTTATAAAATTTAGGATGTGCTATTACCAATCCAGTTAGAAAGACAGTTAGCATGATGCAATAATACTGATAGAAATGTGTCAAAAGATATTCAAATAGTACTAAGGAAGTATCATTCATCAACCCAAGATGTCTGACATATGTCGATCTTGGTTGAGACTGTTTGAAGAAAATGATGTAAGTAGAGCTTTCAAAGCTATGAATGTGGATAAAGCCTCAAGAGTCAAGACCATATTCTATGATTGCCAATGGCGTTTGATCATGGTCCTGAAAGGTCCTTTGGTAATATGAATATTGAGGATTTAATTAAATTTTATGGTCCATTCTGATATAGAGATAAATTTATTCATTATAATGTCAATATGCTTTCTTTTCATTTATAATTTCTTTGTTTTGTGCCCTTTAAATTTGCTTTTGAATCATATCGAACCATTTAGGCTCACACTTTCATTTGGTTTCACCTTCTGCATTTAAGGCAAGCTGGACAGCTCCAAGTTTATCTCAGTGCTCATCATCGGTCTGGAGGGGTATTGAATCTTATTGCTGATTGCTATTGTTACAGTTGTTTTTTATGTATCCTAAATTTTCCTTCTTAATGGTGGTTATATTAAATGCAGTAATAACACTTGTTTAACTTATGAGATCAGTAAGAACACACCACAGTAATAACACTTGTTTAACTTTAACCTAATAATTTTCTGTCTGCATTTAATTTGGCTAGCTTGTGGACATTAGTTGCATGTCTGCCTCATCATGCTCAAATGGTGATTATATTAAAGGCTTTTAGGAGGGTGTAACTACAAATGGTTAAGGAATTTTGGTGTTTGGTGTTGGGTCAGGAGTTTAGTTTAGGGACAAAACTTGCATATCGAAAAAAAACTTTATTTTTCTCTATGTCAAATTTGTGGGGCTAATGAGCCTATCATGTCTCACATGCAATCTGCAGTAGCTGTTGAATTCCACTTGGAGGGATACTCGTCATTTTGTCCTACAAGAGAAGCAATTACACTTGGATTCTGGTGAAATGGCAATTCTTCTCTTTGAATGTAAAGCATGAGGATTATAAGATTGAGTGCTTAAATAAAATGTATATGTACTGAACCATTAATATTTAACGCAACAAAATTGTCATTTCATTTCTTGCAGTTGACAAGAACAAGTTATTGGTCACTTGAACTTTTTTTCCAAAATGCAAAAATGGCTGAAGTATTAGTTTCATCAATTTGCAGGTGTTTCTACTAACCCCAAAGCTGCTGCCTGATTTGGAGTACTGTGAGGCATGTAGCATTCTGAATATAATGAATGGGCCTTGGATTGATCAGCCCTCAAAAGGTAATGGTTATCACCAGATAATCTCTATTTATTTATTTTGCTTATAAGCAACTGACTGGCACTGTTTTGTGTACTGTTTATTCAGTGTGGAGATTGCTGGGGATCTGTCACAGGTTTGGTTGGAAGAAAGAACTCAATGCAGAAATAACAATCTCTAGATCAAATGCCCTTACTTCAGGAATTCTTGTTTAAAGAAATGTAGGGCAGCTATTGCACCATATCAGATGGTTTGTGTAAAAAAGTTTTGGCAAGCAATTATCTCCTTTTTCCATTGTAAAGATGATCCTTTCCTTTAATAGTTAATAATCAATCTAATTTTCCAAAATTGGAGGAATAGAATTGAATGTGAACCAATCTATTACTTAACTTTGAAATATTTTATGTGGCATTCTATTATGGTGGATGTAAAAATATAGTTTTACTAAAACCCAATCCGTATCAAACTTGAACTCAAATACAATATTATTGTTTGTATTTCATTGAAATGGGCAAGTTTCTTCAAGTGGAAAAAAAAAATCTCTCAAAAAAGCTATAACATTTTAATCTAAAAATCTCTATATAAGTAGTGGGGTTGTGTGATATAACTTGTCTCACCTTCTCTTATGGCTTGTTTGGAAGTTTAGAGAGGGAGGAGAGTAGAGTGGAGTAGAGGGAAGGGGAGTAGTGGGGAGGAGAGTAGAAGAGAATGATTCACCTCCACCTTATTTGGATGTTTTTAAAATTAGTAAGGGGGAAGGGAGTAATTAGCCATTCCCCTTATATAATTTTATTAATATAATAAGGGTAAATTAGGTAATTTACTTGGTCAATAATTTATGTACTCTACTCCCCCTCCAAATCTCTCCAATTTGGGGGAATTAAAATTGGGGGGCTAGAGGGAGTCCAAACCCCTTCAAACTCCTCCAAACCCCTCTCCCTCATTCTTTAAAAAACTTCCAAACAAGCTAATTGCATTACTCTCCCTCCCTCTACTCTACTCTCCCTCCTTTTTTTAACATCCAAACATGCCATTAAAGTTACCCTAACTTTTAAATGGAGTTCATGGTGTGCCTTGTGTTAAAGCCTCATTTTGGCTTCCTTGTGTGTATATGTTTGTTTGTTTCTAAAAATAAATAAATAAACAACACTATTTCGGAATTCTCTCACCCAAAAAAAAATGGAAAAAGAAAACTTTTGGTAGTTGTTATTTGTTTTGAGTTACTCTAAACACTTAGCACAATTACAAGGAATAAAATAAAATTTAATTAGGGTAACATTTGTTTTAAAGAATTATTTAGTGTAACTTAATAATACTTCAGTATACTGCAATTTTTTACTACTGCACACTCTTAATGTAATGATCACTTCACAAATATAAATGCTTGCGGAGTGTGAGAGGTAAGAGTTAGAGTTCAAATCTCCTGGAGGGAGTTTCACACACACACATTGCCTACACCCGCAAATTGTTTGTCATATTATGTTGTAGTTGTGAGCGATCCAAAAATCACAAATGGTAGAGTTTTAGAAATTAGATTAGATATATAAGAAATAGTAGTCTTGTATGTGTGTGTGGGTGTGTGTGTGTGTGTCTATATATATATATATATATATATATCCTCACGTGGGAGAGTATGAGGTCTTGTCATAAGGTGCTCTAATTTTGCATCTATCCTCTTTAACCTTTTCTCATTAATTATTATTATTTTTTTATTATTAATTTTTTTTTACTGTTACTCAAAAAATCATTTTAAATTATTTTTACTATTATCTAAAAGATGGGCTACTATTGAAAATTAGACCAAATCAGACCAAACTTTATGAAAAACCTAACCCCATTTATTCCCTTACATATTATGACCCAAGCATGATCTTTTCCCATATGTAGATGAAAGCCAAGACCCTAATCCACTTACAAACTCTTTTTTTCCACCCCACGTGTAGATGAAACTTGAAAGCCAAGACCTTGACTTACTTAAAAACCCTCTTCCTCCGCACAAGTTTCCCTTTAGATTACACACACTTTTCAACTTCTTTGCAAATAATGATTTACAGTCTAGATTTAGTGATTGCATTTGACCAAATCAACGTTCCTACTCATTTTTCAAGTCTTAATTCAGCTCGTCTATGTAAACTAAAGGATATGTATAATCAAGGAAGATATACAATCACTCTAAAAAATAAACATAAATAAAAAAGAGAAATGTATAGTCTAACCTCGACAGTCCCACCACTCTCTCTCTCATTTTGAGTGGTATATTAGGATTCTCTAAATTGAAGATAATATTCAATCTTACCAATGGGCTACACATTGGAAAGATTGTCTTCTAAGACAACGTGTTTTTTTTTTTGTTACAGAAAATGTCAAGCAACATGCGATATGACATTGTCACCAATAGTCATATTGCATTCAACTATATTCATATTAAACTTTGCGTTGTTCATGATGCTATGGTACTAGGTATGAAGACCACTTTGTTAATATGACTTTTGATATGCTCCTATAGCTAATTAAGAAATCCACAGCAAGTTGGACCAACGAATTGCAAGTGGTTTTTTTTACACAAATGCATGAAAGTTATAGGTCCATCATAAGCATAAAGATGATCATAAGTTTAGATATTGACAAACAATTGAGATAATGAGGGCATAGATTCTGATAGCATTTATCCATTCTGCAGATTATTATAGCATTTGTCCTTTTTGAAAATCTAAACTTATAGGATTCTAATTACAAATATTTGATATATAATCTATGATGAAAAAATAATTGTAATATCCCATATGGTAGAAACTAGAGACTACAGAGACTTTTAGTTAGAAGCACACCAATTTTTTTTTAAGTCTTCCAGTAGTATTTATTGTTTTAGTTTAAGACCAATATAATTTAATTATACTTTTTATGCAAAGCTCGAGACTAACATACTTTTAGGGCAAGAGTTTTCGACTCATTGGTTATAATGGAAACTATGTGCTACTGCCATTGGTCATAAAACCACCCAAAAAAGGTGGAAAAAAAAGAATGTGAAATACATATTATTTTGTAATAATTGTTAACACCAACATCAACCATGGAAATGGCAAAAGAGGGTTTAAGGGGGAAAAAATCCATGAGTTAATGATTACTAAAATCTCACCAAAAATCTATCTATATAATATATGAAACGTAGTATTTATTATTGATGTGCTTATATTGAGCTACATCAATGTAGCATTTTGGTTCATTGATGTCGATGCCCAGCCTCGATTGGGAATGGCAGCGGAAAAATCGCCGCCGTCGTTGCAAGCCTTCGTTCGACCACTTGTCGTGGCAACAACTCTTGCGCACATGAGGCCCCGTTGGAGGGCCCCTCTCGAAGTATATGGTATGGTGTTGTTCGTGCGAAACTTTGGGTGCTCTCTCACTCTCAGTGGAGGAAGGTAGGTCTACCTTTGGATCTAGGCCAAATTTTAAGGGATTACCAAAGGTGAGTGGAGTCGCCACCAATCATTGTGTTAAGATAATTGTTGTAGTGCATTGTCTATGGTAGTGCATTGTAATTCAATATTACCTTACTATGGTATGAGGGTTTTATAAGGATGCTTTATTAACTATAATTAGTAAAGTTGGGTTAATAGGACTGAAGTGTGGTTAGTAGTAGTTAAGGGAAGTAATGGTAGTTAGTGGTTAGTGTGTGCTAGGGGTAGTGTGACTCGGCAGAGTTAGTTAGAAGTAACAGATAATGTATATAAGGGCATGTGTAGGATTGAGAAACACTTAAGCAATTGACTAATGAATACTCTCATTCTTTCTCTATCTGAGTCTCTCTATCTCTTCTATTTCTTTCCCCTATATAATCCTCTGTTTCTTGTATCTTGTTTAGGAGGTTCAGTTGTCCTCTAAATTAGCTATTATCAATCCAAGCCATTGATAATCCTTGCAATTTGGTATCAGAGCAGGCTTTCTTTGTCATCTATGACAGAGACATGTGCTTTAGCTGCAACAAATGAAGCCATTGCTTCGCTTAGGACCACCACTGATCACCACACCAAAGAATTCCAGGAGATGCGAACTGTACAAGAAATTCACATAAGAACCTTGAATGAGATGAGCCAATAGTTGAATACGGTTTTACAGAAATTGAGCTTCTTGGATTAAGGTTCTCAAGGTTTTCCATCTCAGAGAATTGGATAGAATGCAAATCCCAATTTTGGTTTTGCAATCTTGCCTGTGTCTCGTCCCATGAAGTTGGAATTTCCAAGATTCTTTGGTGAAGATCCAGCGAGTTGGGTATATAAGGCCAATCAATATTTTCGGTATTACAACACCCCCAGTGGAGAGGAGTTGATGCTAGCTTCATTTCATATGGAAGGTGAAGCCATGGTTTGGTTCCAAGAAGGTGAGGAAATAAGGGTGTTTAAGGATTGGGAGTCTCTAGTCTAGGCTTTACATGTGAGGTTTGGTACCACTGCATACGATGACCCTATGGAAACACTTACATGTTGAGGAAACTACTATTGTGGCAGTGTATAAGGCTCAATTTAAGGTTTTGTCCAATAGAATTAAAGGACTCTCATCTTCACATAAACTGAGTTGCTTCCTCAGTGGCCTAAAGGATGAAATCAGACTTCCTGTTCGTATGCTCAATCCACAGTCACTGAATAAAGCTTTTGAGTTATCCAAGATTCAAGAAAAATACAATTGGAGCTGTAAAAGGAGTTCCAAGAATCAATTGGAACTAGGTCAGCCCTCAATTCTTGGTCCACCTCCTAAAGTACCAACATTGACAAGTAACAAGAATAATAGGCTACCAATTAAAAGGATTACACCTGCCCAAATGGAGGAAAGAAAGAAAAAATGTTTATGTTACAATTGTGATGAGAAATGGGGTTCTGGTCATAAGTGTAAAAATACTATGCTTTTCCTTCTTGATTGTGTAGAACCCATGCCTAATGCTAATTCAGGAGTGCACATTACTGAATTAGATGATAGTAGTGGTAGTTATGTGTCTGAAGATTCCTTGAATTGTCAAGATAAATAGTGTTAAGGAGGTTGGTATTACACTCTATGCTCAAAGTGGTACTCCTACTTCTAGTACTAAGAGGGTGAAGGGTAGAGTTAAGTGTAAATCTGTGGTTATTTTGATAGATTCAGGTAGCACACATAACTTTGTTGATCCTTCACTGTTTTCTCAATTGCATATCCTTGTGGACAGTACACAAATCTTGGAGGTTAAGGTTACTAATGATGAGGTACTTAGAACTCATGGTTTGTGCAAAGATGTTCCTATTGACTTGCAGGGTCATCAATTCTTGATTCAGTTGCATGTTTTGCCTATAGGAGGGTGTGACTTGAACTTGGGAACTCAGTGGTTGAGTACTCTTAGAGTAATTTAATGGGACTTCAAGCTTCTTACCATGTGCTTCCTTTATGGTCAAAGGTCTGTGCTATTTCAAGGTTAGAAAGGGGTAAGAGGTACTCTCATTCAAGATGGGATGCAATTCTTGAAGGAACCTATAAAAAGGGGCTTGGTCTTGCAGATTTCTGATTCCATTAATTCTGCAGAGGGGGTTGTTCAAGTTCTTGCAGAAGGGTCTGCTTCAGTTCCTGCCCAGGTTGCTGCCTTGCTTAAGGATTTTGAGGTAGTATTTGCTACTCCTGTTGGCTTACCTTCCCTTAAAAGGCATGAACATCAAATTTAGCTCAAGGAAAGTGCTCAAGCTATCTGCCAAAGACCATCAGGTATCCCTTTTATCAGAAAAATGAAATTGAGAAGATAGTCAAGGAATTGTTGTTTGTGGGTTCAATTAGACATAATTGTAGTCCATTTGCATCTTCTGTTCTTCTAGTTAGAAAGGTTGATGGTTCATGGAAAATGGGCATTGATTACAAAGCTTTAAATCAAGAGACTATTAAAGACAAATACCCTATTCCTGTCATTAATGAGTTGTTGGATGAATTGGGAGGTGCTTGTGTGTTTTCTAAGTTGGATTTGAGGTCTGATTACCATCAAATCAGAATGAATGAAAATGACATACACAAAACTGCCCACAGTAAGAGGGGAACAATTGTTAGGATAATAGTTGTAGTACATTGTAATTCAATATTACCTTACTGTGGTATAAGGGTTGTATGAGGATGCTTTATTAACTATAGTTAGTAAGGCTAGGATAATAGGAGTGAAGTGTGGTTAGTAGCAGTTATGGGAAGTAGTGGTAGTTAGTGGTTAGTGTGTGCTGGGGGCAGTGTGAGCTGGCAGAGTTAGTTAGAAGTAACAGATCATGTATATAAAGGCACGTGTAGGATTGAGAAACACTTAAGCAATTGACTAATGAATACTTTCATTATTTCTCTATCTGAGTCTCTCTATCTCTTCTATTTCTTTCCCCTCTATAATCCTCTACTTCCTGTATCTTGTTACGGAGGTTCAGCTATCCTCTAAATCAGCTATTATCAATCCAAGCCATTGATAATTCTTGCACATTGGGTTTTTCTAAGGTGTGATTAGTTACTTATTTCTAGTTGATTTTATTACCAATCCTAAGCTAAGAAAAAAGTCATTTTTCCTAATCTAATATGGATGGCAAAAAATCTTGATTCTTAGATCCAGAAGTTTGGTTACTTATAAGGAATGTGTTAGGCACCCTACAACGCCTGTCCAAGGACAGTCCTTTATTTTAATAAAACCTTAATTTTCAAAAATTGGCAGTAAAAACATGATTTTGGCATTGACTTTCGGGGTTTTGCATGCATGGGGGCTTTGAGGTTTGGTTTTGAAAGGGTGTGGTCCCAATCTATGCTTTCCTAAGGCATTCGAGTAAAGTACCAAATTTCCATGGCGAAAATCTGGCAACAAGTCACCTTACTTTCGTGGCGAAAATTAGGCATCGCTTGCCTTAAGTGACACGGACTGTGACAATCACACCGAAAGGGGTGAATAGGTATTTACATATACATAAATTATGCACAATGCAAGCACACAGAGCAGGAAAGTAAATGCCTACATCCCTAGAGTATGGCCCCAAAATATAAGCGCAGGAAAATAAACAGGGGTCGCCATACTCTAGATATCAGGACGAATGGTACACGGCATGATATACCTAATACAAACCAACTAAGAGAGAAAGGGAGGAGGAAGGAAGGGGTTTAAAAAAAGTACATAACCAAAGGGAAAGGGCTAAACTTCTAAACCTACTGACTGCAGCCGCTCAGCTTATATCTGTATGCTTGTATCCTCGCTTTCTTTGCTTATGCCTAGGAGATGTAAGGAACATGATACAAAGTGAATATGAAAGAGGCATAAACCAGATAAGCACGATCTGCATGACAAGCAACGAAGCAAGGATGCAAGCAAATAAGCAAAAGAGATAGCAAACACACAAGATGGCAAGAAAACAAGCAAAATAGATATGGCAAGCATAGCTTGTGACAAAGGCAAGAAAGCTAACCAATAAGCAAGAAGGGAAACAAGCAAGGAAACAAACAAAAGGTGGTGTCTGCGGAGGACAAATGTAGGTTTGGATCAGGTGCCCATAGCTTCATTATGTTGAAGCATGGACAACACACTAGCAAGCAAGACTCATGCATAGACATGTAAGCAAGTGTGTAAAAATGCAAACAAAGCCAATGGAGGCACAAGCAAGCTTGGTAAGCATATCATCGCACATAGCGGAAAAGGGGAAAGGTATAAATGAAGCGACCCGGCATCCGAAGACGCATCCCAAGTGGTTACACCCGAACAAGGCCTCATGGGTGTCGGATGTAACCAAACACAAACCTGCTAAGGGCGTCAAACGTGGCAAAGCCTAGAACAAGAGAGGCTAACGCAAGCATAAAACATAGAAACAAGCAAGCGTAGACATGCAAAATAGGGTGATCCAAACCCTTTGGTATGGGCCAAGGCGTATAGACGATGACAAGGACCATAGGGTCTAGATCAGGTCTGAACCAATAGGCCAAAACATAAGAAAGAAAGATAAAGTGACAAAAGGGCTACAATAGCACATGGCATGACAAACAAAATCTAGGCCTAAGCACACAAACATGGCATGGAGCGCACAAATGCATGGGAGATAGCATAAAGCATATAGAACATATAAGCAAGGAAACAAGCATGTAAGCATGTAGGACTAAGCATGTGGATGTAAGCATAAAATCATGAAAGATAACAAATCCGAGCATACAAACATATGAATGCATAAACATAGGCATATGAGCATAAAACATGCATACAAACATGTAGATCTAAGCAAGGCATAACCATAGACATGATGTCAAGCATGTGAACATGTAGATCTAAGCATAGATGGGGTAAGAAGCATGGGAGCAAACATGTGAGCATGTAACCTAAACGTGGTATGCAAACATCACACAAGGTGCAATTCAATTATTCTAAATGAAGAGGAGCAAAAAGTGTGGATTTAAAGATGATTAAAAGACCTTGGAAGTCGTTTGAATGCCTTCAAACAAATTCCGAAGGGTTCGGGAGCCTCTTTGTGATTTTTGAAAAGATAGAGGGCTTTATTGCAATTTTAGAAAGATTTGGGGGCCAAAATATGAATATTGGAAAGTTTTGGGTCAAATGCAATTTTGGAGAAAAATCGGGGTCAAAATATGAATATTGGAAATTTATGGACTAAAACAGGATTTTTGGGAATTTTGGCAAAACATGATTTTTGGAATTTACGAATTAAAACATGATTTTTGGGATTTTTGGATTAAAACATGATTTTGGGAATTATGGATTAAAACATGATTTTTGGGATTTTCGAATTGAAACATGATTTTTGGAATTTTTGGATTAATATGCAAATATGGGAAAATATATATTAGGATATAGCTATGACAAAAAGGATTAAAATGCAAACATGATGATATGAATTAAAATGCAAATATGGCAAAAATATGTGAAAATGCCAATATGAAAACAAGGGATGGCATTTTATTAATTAAAGGAAATGCAAATAAACACGCAAATGGACCTTTATTAAAAGGATGGGCTAAAAGGTTAAAAAAAGTGGGATGGGTTGAGTTTAAAAGAAAAAGTGGGCCAAGGTGAATGTCGTGCAACGATTGTGGAGCAACCGCATCAGATCGTGCATAATCTTGCAATATACAAAAAAGTAGTCCATTTTACACATTTTGAGCAAAAAAACACCCACATCAGTGGGTGTAAAATTGTGCATAAATGCACTAGTGCTACAGTATCCGTGCACTCGTGCATTTAATATTTTAATATTTTTTGATAGTGTTGGGTATGTGAGAGAGGAGTAGTGAGTGAGGAAATAATAAAAATTGTAAAAAAAATGAATATTTTATTGAATAAATGTATAGAATAGATAAACTGATGCAGGGGTGTTGTAAAAATTAGTGTGAAAAAAAAAAAAAGTTTTTTTTGTACAAAATAGATAGAAAGTTGCATGAGTTGATGCGGTAGCTCTAAGAGCAACCACATCAGCCCATCTATAGTCTTCTAAAATTAAAAAAAGTACAAATTTTACACATTTTGAGCAAAAATACATCCACATCAATGGGTGTAAAAATGTGTAAAGATATGTAAATATTTCCATCAGCTACAGTAACTGTATATATTTACATAATTACTGTAGCTCGTTTATCCATTATTTTCATATTATCTTTGTACAACATAAAAACACCTTTTTCGTTTTTTTTTTCCCTCTCTCTCTCTCTCCTTTCACTGAGCGACACCAACGCCTCTCATGCCGGATGGAGCACATGGCGGCGGCCGTCGCAATGAGGTGGCGGTGTTGCGAGGCGTCGATCTCGCTCCAATCTGTTGGTTGCTGGTTTTTTTTTTTTTTTTTTTTTGGTTTTTTGGTTGATTGTGGGTGTGGGTTGGTGGGTTTTGATCTTGATCATCTTGTTTTTTCTAGTTCATTGGTGGGTTTTGATGATTTTGTCGCCGATTGGGTGGGTGATGATTTGGCTTTACTGAGTTTTGGGTTGGGTGGGTGATGAATGGGTTTGGGATTGAATGGGTTTCGGATTGAGTGGGTTGGTTTTCCTTGATGATGCTGGTTGGGCAGTGATGATGGTGGCTGGGTGTGGAGTGATCGTTGGTAGTGATGGACTGTGGGTCTATGAGAGAGAGGGGCAGTGAGGGAGGGAATAATAAAAATTTGTAAAAGAATGGATATTTTATTGAATAAATATATAAAATAGATAAACTGACGTGAGTGTTTTGTAAAAATAGATATGTAAAATAGAAAAAATAGATTTTTTCTTATAAAATAAAGAAGTTGTGGTTGCTGTAAGACCTAAAAGCTTATAAAAATCCCCTTAAAAGATGACAGGCCCAAGTGGATGAAAGGTGTGGCCCTAAGGCCACTCACACGCTGGACCTAAAGCCCAATCTCAACCCAAGCTGACCCGAATAGGGTCTGGGTGTTAGGGTCAGGCCCATTTGGCCCAAGATCCATCCCTCATAAACATTCTAGCCCTAGCCACTTCTATCTCATCTTCTAGAACCTTCCTCCCTCCTCTGAACTCTCTTAACCCACCCGAGCTCTCTCACAAGGACCTCAATGGCCGAGCCCTTAAGTTCATCACCTCAACCAACGACGGCACCTCAGGCGGCCTCGCCTACCAGACCCGAGCTTTCTCTAACTCCCCTTTTTGCCTGAAGCTCTTATCTCCCTCCAAACCTCGATCAAACTCTAGTTCAAACCCGATCCAAAGAAATGGAGCTCCTCGCTCCACCACCACCTCAGATGGTGGTTTCACACTTCAATCTCAAGCTCCCTAACCCGAAATCCTTTCCTACACCTCAAGGACTCTCGGCCTAAACTCAGCTTCGAGCTCCCTCTCTCTTTTTCAAAACCGAGCACTCTCTCTCCCCGATCTACGAAGTAGTGTAGCCCTTGACGGCGCGTGATCCCCACAAAGGGGATGTGGAGGTGAAGGTGGTAACGGCTCTGCCAAGAACCGAGACCACGGTGGCGCGTGAACGAGTGTGTGTGCAAAACAGAGTAAGTGCTGGGTCCATGTTTGTGTGCTCGGTGTTGTGAAACTCTGTATGAGGATATTGTGTATGAAAATGAAGTGTTTGGCACGGATTAGAAAAGAGTGTGTGTGGTGACTCTGTGAGGATGTGTGTGTTTTGTAAGATGTTGTAGACAAAAAACCAGAGTGTGTATGTGTGTGTGTGAAGCAAAGAGTCACAGAATGTGTACACAGAGACTGAAATGTAAACAGAGGAGTAGGGTTTTAGAGATTACTCTGTTTTCATAGAGTAGTAGCCTTGAATCTGCTTGTCTTTGTTGATGTTTTGTTCCTCCCTTTTTCTTTTCTTTTTTGTTCTCTTTGTTTTGATGCTTGATGGGGGTTGCTCTTGTTGTTGTTGGTTCTGGCTTTTGGTTGCCTCGGCTGGAGCTTTGGCTGAAAGGGAAACACCAATACACACAAGTCAGAAACTCAAGTTAGACAAAAAGAAAAAGGAAATTTATAAAAGAAGAGAGGGGAAAAAGCTCTGATTCTTTCCTTTGTTGTTATCTCTGTTTCTCCTTTTCTTTCTTTCTTTCTTTCTTTCTTTCTTGCTCCTTTGGGATGCTTGCAGTGAATTGGGGTGATTTTGCTGGGTTTTTGGGGAGGCTTTTCTTGGGTTGGAGACAGTGCCGGCTGAAGTTATAGGCCGTTTAGGCCACCGCCTAAGGCCCCAACTTGTAAGAGGCCCCAATAGTAATAATATATATAATATTACTTTCTTATCTGAAAAAAAAAAAAATATATATATATATAATATTGCTTTCTCGTAAGAAAAAAAAAAAAGCCCGTTCCTCACAAAGTAAAAGAAAAAGAAAATAATAAATAGGGAAGAAGATGACTAAGCAGGGGCTGCACCAAGTACTTGAAGCAGCAGGTTACCCACACAAGTCGCCGGTCACGCCTTCATCTACTGCTGCTGTTTCTCCTTCTTCTTCTTCTTCTTCTTCTTCTTTGTTCTTTTTCCCCCTTCTCTTCTCATTTGTCCGTCTCCACTCTCACTTTTAGTTTTTGTATTCTATTTTTATTTGCGTTTGCAAAGCCCCTCCACACGATTACATTGGAAAGGCAGACAAGTTTCAGCCATTCCTTTTTTTCACCTTGCCCAACGTGATGCGACCAATATCTTTACTCTTAAAAGTACTTTCAAGTTTCAATTAATATTTACAAATTTTTTTTAAAGAAAAAAAATCTAATATCACAATTTACCACATAATTTTTTTACTGTAATTATGTTGCAACAAAGATTAACTAATAAAGAAAAAATAATGAGTTTATATGTAAATTATAGGCATTCAAATTCACAATTATGCCAAAAAAATATATAAAATTGTATGATTCTAAAATTACTTTCTTTTAAAAGCAATAGATATAATTGAGTATATAATTATTTTAATTTAAAACTATAAAATAATTTAAAATTTTTATTTTACTTAATATAATATAAGTGTCTTTATAATTTGTATATTATTATTGCTATCATAAGTTTAACTAATCAACATATAAATAAATACTATATCTATCTTTACTTAGTATTTGATATTTCTTATTTGTCTTGTTAGCAGAACTTGAATGTAAAAATTTAATTAATAATTTTGTCTCTCAAAAAGCAAGAAAAATAAATTTTAATTAGAAAATATATAAATTTATAATTAAATATAATAAAGGCCCCGTTTAAAGTTTTTGCCTAGGACCCCCAAATTCATTGAGCCGGCCCTGGTTGGAGATTGAAGAAAAAGAGATAGAATGAGAGAGGGCTAGAGAGATTTCTCCCTCTACCGTGGGTTCTAGGGTTTTTATACGTGTAGTTCTGAGCATGTGTGGGAGTGAGGTTAGAGGTGTGAGCTGTAATTGCCTGCTGGCCAAGCATGAGCTGGTAGCAGATGCGTCCAAAATTGGTTACTTGCAGAGTACTTTAGAACCAAGCCATTCCTCGTTAATGGACCTTAAACACACTTAATAAAATGTTAGGATAGTTAAATAAATTTATCAAGGGATAAACTTCATGAGACCAAAATAAAATAAATGTGAAATTGTTGGACCCAATTAAAACTAGTGACAAGCACTTCTTGATAAATTCAGCTACAATCCTACATCAAATGGTAATTATGAGCATGTGCCAAGATTAATTTTTGTTTCAAATGAAACTCACCAGAGCAATCCTGCAAACTTCAGTAACATGTCAAATATGCATTTTGAAGGAAATCAATTGCCAATTTAAATAACAAAGCTCATTTTAGAGTTGAAACCTTAACTAGCAACTTTCTCATTTTCACAATTCAATTAATTCAAGCATGATATCAGTCTTTGGACATTTTAATAAAGAGTATTCGACAGTATTTAATATCATGTCCAAATAATTGATGAAAACTTTGATTTGACATCAGGAATTCTCATCAATTTTAAGACTGAACAAAATACGGTATCAACAAGTGCAGCCTACTATAGATCCATTTCATAATAAAATTACTGTTTCAACTAATAGAAGATAAAATTCTACAGAAAACAAATCAATGACACTGGAAATTATGTCACTTCCCTAAGGATACAACTTAGGCCAACTACATTCAACCCAATCCAAGTTTGACTATGATGTTGGACAAGTTAAGGTTGGGATACTTAAGCTATAGCTAACCAATCATTTTGTTGGGAAATTTAGATCCCGGTTGATAGAATTAACAAGTTTTAAACTCAAGTTGTTAATTAGATTTATTATAAATAAACCTTGTTCAAACAAACAAACATTAATATCAAGTCAAAATAATGCACAATGGAATAATAAATAAAACAGGATATGATGACCCAAGAAAACTAATGAAACAAATTAGTTTCACATTAAAAAATTTGAAGGAAAACCTTCTTAAAAAACAATCTACTATAATAAAGAGAAATTTCAGATCTAGTACAAAGTCTTTGTCCTTAGACTTTACAATCCCAATAAATGAACTTATAGCAAAAACTTTCTACCGCTTTAGAAGTTCTAAACTCTTCAATATATTAACACTCTACCCACAATTACAATTGGAACCTCCAACTGACTTCAAGAACCTCTTGAAGGTTTTCCTCACAGTTGCAAGTCTGTGGTGGTTGCTATGACTTCAGCTTCTTCACCAATGGAATCTTCAAATCTACTTTGAAGCTCTTTGGTTTTGTGCAATAGAGAAAACTTGGTTACAAAAATCTAGCTGCATAAATGGAGTGTTTCTCTCTCTAAAAAGCCTTCTAATATATGGCTTATGATGTCCTTTAAATATCGGTTCAAATAGATCTCAATTCAGACTTTAAATGAATAAGTTATGTGCTTTTTCACGTTGTTGATTTTTGCTGATCCGCAAAACTTGATCGATTGAGCTTCTATCAAAGAGACAATAAGTTTCGAGCTTCTATCGAGAGATATCAAACTGCTACTGAGATACATGCTGCAAAGGTGTTTTTCTTGAGCTTTTCTTGAGCAAACTTTATGTCTTCAATTTGGTTTTCAATTATAACTTTAAGATACATCAGAACTCAATAAAAAGACACATAATTTGGCATGGTTTGACAATACCAAAACACATGACCTTAACAATCTCCCCATTTGTCAATCCATGACAAAACCTCAAGTACAAAAGTAAGCCTAATACATTAATAACCCAAATACAATGAATGAACCCATATTAAGATAAACTAGCCTTTCTGAAAACAACCAATCCTGAGAAACCATAGCACGAACTAGGATTGATTGTTTTGATTGGCTCCATACTGTCTTTCCTAAAAATACTTAACAAACATGTTGTGTGCACCATGTCGAAAACAATGACAGATAATAAACAAAATGCATTTTGTCATAGGATATGCCAAAACCTTTGTCAATTCATGACAAAACCTCAAGTACAAAAGTAAGCCCCATACACTAATAACCTGAATACAATGAATGAACCAATATCCAAATAAACTAGTCTATCTAAAAACAACCAGTCCTAAGAAACCATAGCACGAACTAGGATTGACTATTTTGATTGGCTCCATACCTGTCTTTCTTAAAAACACTTAACAAACATGTTATGTGCATCATGTGGAAAATAATGACAAATAATAAATAAGTAAAGTACATTTTGTCATAAGATATGCCAATTACATAAAAATATGAACCTAACACCTTTCAATCAAACTCTGAACATGTGAAGCTTGAGCTAACAAGTCCTTTGAATTAAACACAGTGGGCACCAATCAGCAAGAGAAGGGAACATAACCAAGCAATAGTTATGGCATAAAGAATATGTGAATTGTGTTATTCTGGGTTGAAGTTCTTCCTAATCGAAGGAAGGGTCCCCAAATAAGAAATGCAATTTCTGTAGATGTTCAACACTAACAAAAATTCCCAATTGCAAAACAAAATAAGATAGTTATACAAGGGCTTTCCAAGTCACTATAGAGAAGAAGATTAATGATGAAGACAAGGAAGAGCTCAAGGAAAAAGAAGATTAAATATACAAAGATTCAAGAATTGTGATCTAGTTTGAAGTCGGACCTTCTTAGCACCTTTGATGGGTCATTTTAGTTATTAGCATCTCCAAAAAAAAAAAAAAATGGGGTTAAGACTTTCTACAACTCAACTCTCCCAAACCCCAGACATGCGGGGGCTTTGTGCACTTAATACGGCCTTTTTCTTACAATTTTGATAGCACAGTTTTGGCAAAAGGCAGTATCATGTAACAGGAACCCACCACTAAGAGGAGGGGAAGGTGGGGCTCATATGGAGTTGAGAGAGTTAAGGGGAATTACAGAACTTAAATTACAGGACTTCAATTACAAAAAGTTACAGAAGGATTGAAATCACACATATCAAAAAGATCATGATGCTCATCTAGACTAATTCCCATATATAAGTCAAGTGAAATAACAAATCTTTGTTTTCTAGATATTTCAAATGGAAAACAGCAGTTAATATAACTAACTAGAACAATTTAATCAGAACTACACCTTAGGCATCATATCCAGAGAGCAATTAATTTGTCAAATTCCAAAAATCCTCCTTTTATTTGTTCTTTCGGGTCCTCTCCACCAACCAAATCAGCTCACGCTTATTTTGCTTCATTGAATTTCTCACCTGTAGATATTAAGCACACCATCATGAACACCCTGTTTCTTGTGTTCACCATCATGAACATCTTGTTTTTGCTGTTTTCAATTTTTCTTCATGATTAATATGATTCTTATTACTTATCCAAAATAAAAGATATTAAGCACACTTTAAGAAGAGACAGATAACACAAAAAGGAAATCACAAAAAAGTGAGTATCAAAAGCATACTGCAACAAGACTTGGCACAATCTAAAGTTTTATCAGTTTATTAAAGGGAAAACAAATCTATTAGGAATTTCTCTCGACATACTCCTTGTCCACAAACGAATTCTCTTATTATATTCAACAGACTTAAACCAATATCTCTTTCTAGAGGTATAAATTCATATATAAATTAATTTTCCAAATGACTAGTAACACGTTATTTGTCTCCTAGAAGAAAAATATATGTATAGATAAAAAGGAGAAACAGCATGGTCAAAATGTGTAGGAAAGAAGCATTTAAATAAATAAATAAAAAAAATATATATATATATATATATAAAAAGAAAGAACCTAAGTTTGGTAAACTTTGAAAAATTTTAAAGCCACTGGGTCAGAAATCTTTTGCACAGTAATTGTCCACTACTACTTGTTCAATACTTTCAAAAGTTAGCAACCCATATACTCCCAAGTTTCTTTTTGCTACGCCCAAATTGATTCATTTCCTTTCACATATACCCCCACAAGAAGTTAACTTTGTTTTTCACTTATCAAAAAGATATTGTACTAATGATAAAAACTACATATTATCAACATGGCAGACTGGCAGTAATAGGTATATGAATGGAAATTGAGAAAAGTAACGACCTTAAGTACAGAAACTTTAACAATCTGTCCAGTTCCCTTGGGAAGATTTACCTAAAATAAATTTAAAATGAAGAAAGAAAAGGAGAAAAATGAAGTGCCAAATTACATCACAATAATATATATATCAGTATCATGCAGTTAATGTGACCAGTAAGGCAGTAACATACTTTCCCATAATCAACTTAAGACCAGAAAACTCACAGTTTCCCTCAGCTTTTGGTCATTATATTTTGGATCAACGTTTAGGTGAAAACAAGCTTCAACCGATTCCAGGAACTTTGTACTAGCCATTTGTTTTAGCAAAGATATTGCTGTCTTCAGGTCGTATTCTTTTTTGTTTTCCCTTAGTTTTTGAATTTCAAAGAATCTCTTAGACCTCCTCTGACATTAACAACAAAACAAGTTTAAGTTCTTGGAAAATCTGGTGAGTAGGAAAGGCATATGACATTGGGAGACTACATTTAACAACAAATATGATCACGTCAATCAAACTATGTTTTAATAGAAATGATTAGGGGATTTTCTTACAAGTAGAATTTTCTAATCCAAAAAGAGAGAAAACAACTATAATTTAAGACGAAAGCTGAATCTAATGAAGTGTAATTTAAAATATAACTCATATGAGCAAAGCGGATTGAAAGGAAGAAGGAAAAATCCCAACGGGATAACACAGTCAATTAAGGGACACACTTCATTAAGAGAAGGTCAATAGTTCCAATCTCCCCTCCCCTTCCCCTTCTCCTTCCCCTTCCCCATTGGACCAAAACTTATCAGAAGGGGCAAAATTAGTTAAAAAACCCAAATGAGAGTATCACTGTCAAAATTGAGTAATATGACTCATGAAACTACAATATAAATGAATTGAACATTTAAATCTGGAAACCTATTTAAATTGAACACAACCAAAAAAAAAAAAAAAACTCGACAATGAAATCACTCAATACAGACACAATTTATAGGAAACAAATGAAATGAAGAATAAGAAGGGAAGTGGGTGAGCCTATGGAACCTTGTCCCTCTTCATAGTTGTTAGGACATACGTGGATATTGTTAGAGATATATGTTATGTAAATTGGCTAATTCTTTGACAAAACGCACTTTGTTTATAATTTGGTAGATTTAAGATGGGTTTAGTACTTCAAGAAACAAGAATTCAAGTCTAGTATTGAAGTCATGCAAATTTGTCCAAGAAACAAGTGAAGAAATGTTTTTCATTAAAGCTCAACATATATCTTTACAGATTCATATCTATCGAGGTTTAATGTCTGATGCTCGACAGCTGCTCGACAAAAGCTGTATTTGTCGAGAATTACAAAATTCAGATTTCCAGATTTGTTTTCACACATATCCAAGAGTATTTGTGTAGGGTTTCTTTTCTCACAACCCTAGACATATATAAAGATTATTTTAAGGGCTGTCAAAGGTAATGCAAAGTGATGCAACTCAATGCAAATTGATTGTGCTTGCAAATTGTGACCAGAGACAGAATTTGCCCTAGTTCATCATATTTCTCATAGAAGCCGCCGCGTCTTTGCGCCAAGGGTTTTGTAACTAAGAAACTTCTTGATCTTTATCGTTTGGATGAATTGAAGAACTTTGTAGCCAACATCTTTCTTAAGTTGGTGTGTTAGTCATGTACTTGAATCCGTGTATCGATTGGTTAGTCACGTACTAGGAGCCGTATATTGAAAAGAGAGATTGTCACTACATTACAAGTCCAATTGGGTATTGGGGTAAGGATTCAACTGTAGGTTGATATTAGGTATTGGGATACCTTTTACTTGTAACGGCTTGTTTTGATAATAGTGAATTCTCAGGAGTAGTGACCTTAAATTCACCAAGTGGGGTTTTGCCTTGGTGGTTTTCCCCATTCATAAACAAATCACCTTGTCAAGTTTAATTTCCGTTGCATTTAGTTATCTGGTGATTTGTTTGTGCTACCACGCTCATTGCATGTAATTGAATCTAATTCATTCACTTGGTTAATTAATTGGTTAATTTTACCAAATGAGTCAATACATTCTTGGTCTATCAATAGTTCATAGGCAACAATGATGGTTGATAGGAGCACACATCAATCATGGCCACGTTTTGGTGACAAATCCTACTAATGCTGCCATATTTCAACATATCATAATTTCAAGTGATTATTGTACACAAGCACCAATTTCCTCAGGACGTTCATATACACCCTAATCACTCTATCAATTCATAACTTTAAAAACTAAATCAACTAGCTAAAAACATAGTAACAAAAAAAATAGTATGCCTCTATTCAGAAATGTTAAGCTAGAGGCTAGTCAAGCAAAGCCCATCAATCAAAATACTTTTTTTTTTTTTAAGAAAACAATAATATTTATTAGAACACACGAACACGAAAGTAGTATATGAACAACATAATTCATGACAACAACAACAACAACAACAAAATCATTAGACCTAACATTTCTCCAAAAAGAAAAAGAAAAAACGTAAGGCATACTCTGTCTATATAAAGAGGCAATAATTTCTGAAATTGAAAATCCCATTGTAGTAACAAAAACCTAAACCAAGCAAAACCTACCAATCAAAACGCGCACACACACACACACACAAAACCCATTAAAACCACAAAATACTCAACTTTATTTTGTTACCTATACCCTATCTCTCTTCAAAGGCAATGCAGCCTGCCCTGCCTTTGGCTTTGTGACAATAACAATAACAATAGCAGAAGACCCATCAACCTCTTCCACTCCTCCTTTCTCCTTCAAGTTTGCCATGTAACTCGTGTGAAACTTGAGTTCCATGAAAAATAGCCACCAATTTTTTATGTAACTCGAGTTCCATAAAAAATAACATGCCAAACTTGAAGGCTATTTTTTCAAAGAACTCAAGTTCTAGGAACTCGAGTTACACGGAAAACTCAAGTTTCACAATCTTGAGTTCCAAAAGAGTAGTACATCCATATATATTTCTAAAACAGTGGTAGATTCTTACATATTTTGCCAAATAGTGGTATTTGGCCATTTTGGCCTGTGTAACAAAGCTTTTCCTTTATGGATTCTAGATTATTGTTATTATGTGCTATTTGCAAATTTTTTAATATAAATAATTTTTTAAAGGATAAAATTGATAAAGTTAAATTAATAATTAATATTTCTTGTGAGGGTTTGTTTGAGGGAAATAATTTATTGGAAAATTTTATGAAAAGACAATTGTAAATATTTTTATTAATTATTTGAACTATAATAGTTGCTGAAATAACAAATAATAATTAAATAACCAATAAAAAGAGGGTAAATGACTAGACCAAACATAATAATTAATTCTCTATTTTATTTTGTGAAAAATAATTACTTAGAAAATTTATTTTGAATGAAAAAGTAAAGACTGGTCTTCATTCAACCCACTAACACCACAAACGAACCCATCCTAATGTGTTAGGTTGGTTTTCACTAGTTGGTAGATTTGATTGACTTGAAATTTTATTTTGAATCTCAGATTAAGTTGGGTTTTGGTAGATGGTTTATTCAACCCATTTCACCCAACCTAACTCACTGTATATGTAAGTTCATTTTGTCACCTTTATTTAAATTTTTAGTTTGATTCTTTTTGGTATTTTGAGTTTAATTGTGATGAATATAGAATATAATTAAAGAATATTATGTAAATTGTAATAAATTATTGAAAATTACTTAATAGTTGATGATTTTTTTTTTTTTTTACAATAAATAAAACATCTACGCACAACCCACTAACCTAAACTAACCTGACTCATGTGGGTTGTGTTGGTTTCTAGACATGTGATGGATTGGACTGGATTGGATTGAATAGACTTTCCATCTTGATCCATCCGGAACAACCACAGTTCAATATATATTATTAAAAATGATTAAGTTTAAATAATATTTATGTGCAATAATAAGATTGTCAATAAAGCACTAAATCTATAAATATAAAGTTTCTGAAAAAAAAAAAAAAAAATCTAATAATATAAAAGGGTATTCCAATAATTTTGTCTTTGCTCAATTGGGTTTCAAATATTAGAATAACTAAATTTTGCTTTGTTTTAATGGAAATATGAAGTGTTCTATTAAAAAAAAATTTGTAAATAAATTTAGTGTTTATGTTAAATGACATATATTAGGGGTTATAATTCAAGAGAAACTGTATAGAGTTTATCTGTACTACTATTTAAGTGGTTTGCCCTGTTTGGGCTCCTCAATTTTGATACCTAAAATACCCTCAATTTATTCTCTTACAAGATTTCAACTAATAGGTTAAATACATAAAAATAAGATTAAAAAAACTGCCAATTGAATTCCACTTTCCATGTTTTACTACTAGAAAAGTGCTTTTAATATGCCAATAACATTTTCCACTTTTCTAGTAATTCATTTTTTTTTTCCCTTTTACAACTAATTATATTTAAATTTCACTTCCCATGTACTACTCCTAAAAAAAATTATTTTAATTAATTCATTTTTTTTTTTCCTTTGACAACCGATTACATTTAGTTATTAAAAAATGACATTTTAGCATTAAACAAAAATTTATAACTGCCATAAATTATATTTAAAAAAAAAATCACCAAAAAAATAAAGAAACGAGGATCTTGGAGCCTTTCCTTTAACAAAAATAAATAATAATAAAAACCTAACACAAAAAAAAAATGTGAGACTTTTATCGCAAAAAAAATAAATAAAAACTATTAAAATTTTGTACTTTGTTGTTTTGTTATGTATATGTACTAAGTGGCTACATTTTAGGACTATCATAAACACATAACACAGCCATGTTCATTTTTCTCAAAAAAAAACCCACATCCATTTTTACATCCATAAAATATGTTACGTAGAGTTTCTTGGTTTTAAAGGTAACTAGCCGATAACCCGTCCTTGCACATGATGATCATTTTTATGGTGGTTTTATTTTTTATTTTTTACAATTTAAACTAATTTAATAAAGAATAATGTATTTCATTATCATACTTTTATTTATTATAGGAACAATCATAATTGTGATATAAGAACAATCATAAATCATAAAAGTAAATTTTGTCATATCAAAATGAAAACAATTCAATTTTTCTCAGAAATTCAAAAGGCAAGTTAACAAAAATATTTTTTTAATAAAAGTTATTATAACATTTTGTGAATCATTAAAAAGAATATAAAATTTTGAAATTATTCTTTTACTTTTAAACAAACTTTTTTCAAACGTTATTTTTTTTTTCCTACAATCCAAAACACTGAAAAACGTAACTAAGAAAATTAATAAACCTAACAATGATTAATTGGATCAATTAGGAAAAATAATCTGTTGTTAATAATCTATTAAGGATATTTTCTTTGTAGAAATTGTAATTTTATCCACCCAAAACATATTATCGAACAAACAATTATTAGCATAATCTAAGAACCAAATTTATACATATGCATTGTTATAAAATAAAAATAACAATTAAAGTAAAATTGCAAAAGCTAAAATTTGTCACATATCTGATTATTTATATATATGTATTGTTTTGCAAAAGCTAAATAAATGGCATTATAGAGTATTTCTAATACAACTATTAAGAGTACTTTGTCTACCACAAAGGATTAAAAAATAAACAAAAATTAGTAAAGTCTCATAGTTTAACATCTAAACTGAGCACTATAAAAAATCATGATATGCAATAGAATTAATACCAAATTACAATAAATACCAAATTATCCAAATTATGCTATGTAATAGAATAATATTATATTTTTATATGCTATATTTAATTCTTTATAATGTAATAGGATAAAATTTTACAATCAAAGAGAACAAAAAAAAAAAAAAAAAAACAATTAATACCAAATTATCCAAATCATGCTATGTAATATAATAATATTATATTTTTATATGCTATGTTTAATTCTTTATAACGCAATAGGATAAAATTTAACAATCAAAGAGAACCCAAAAAAAAAAAAAAAAAACTTAAAAAACAAAACTAAATCGCATTAACCTAAAGTAGAGTTCTAAGGAATATAAAAAATTATCAACCTAAAGTAGAGATATAAGGAAAATAAAAATCCACCAAGAGAGAAAGAGAGAGAGATAACCTTTTTTTTTTTTTAAGGGAAAACTATGTATAGAATGGAAGAGATAGTGACGAATTTATAATAAGAGAGTGTGAATAAGAAGAGACAAAAATAAAGGAAGATGAAGGGAAAGAGGAAGAATGATATTAATGTAGAGGGTTGCGGGGAGATGAAAAAGGTAAGGGAGGGAGAAAGTTGGAGAAATAGTGGGGAGATGAAAAGGTAAAGGAGGGAGAAAGTTTGGAGAAGTGTAAATATTAAAAAAAATAAATGTTAAAAACAATTATAGGAAAATTGAAAAGAAAAAAGATAATGACATGGACGCTGATGTGACTCAATTCGAGTGTCGTAATAATAAATGCTACGCTTCAGCTCTTAGATATATATATATATATATATATATAGATATAGATATAGATGGTTAAATCCTAAATTTAAACTCTTTTTTACTATTGTTATGGAAGTGTAGTAAGTGGCTAAATTTTAGGATTGAAGACAAGTAAATAACTCCCATAAATAAATCAAAATTTTCTCTTAAAAAAAATATAAGAAACAATTGAGAAAAGATGTGTAAATAAAAGTTTGGATAAATGAATCACTTAAAAATGAAGTATTCTTTTTCTATACTTCTCTAAAAACAAAAACAAAAAGTTTAGATTTGCCCACAAATATGGGATTGAATTCAATACTGATAATATAAAAGAATAGATATGGAGTTCAGATATGGAGTTGAACTCCATATATATTCCTTATTGTTATCAATACTGATTATATATATATATATATGAATTTTAACTTAGTACTAATGAAAAATTATTTCACCTGTAAACGCATAATACTCATCACACCTTGAGGATTTTTTTTTTTTTTTTTTTTGGTTATTGGAAAATGTAGTAATCCAAAATTATAATGAATACAAATTATTAACCTTTACCCAACAAAATAGAAGAGCCTCTGAGCATGTGATGTTAAATTAAAGAAATGATTCATAATAAAGTGTGCTCCATAAAAACCCCTAAAACCGGTCAAAACTCAGGAAACAAGACCAAAATCGGTTCTTTGACCGTATCGGTTTTTAAAACCATGTAACCAACCAATACAGAACAAAGACAAATAAAGTTTAGTCATTCCCTCAAACACCTAGCACGTATGACCTTAAACATAACCAAAATATACCCATGTTAAAAACAACAAAACAAAGCTGGCTTATTACAAACATACATTCACATCACCATGTTTTTTCATTCCTCAAACACCTAGCATGCATGCCCACCAAAACCTACAATAACCTACAAGAATACCACCCAAACACAAACACTCCAAGAAAAAAAAACATTGCAGAACCTCTAAGATCCAAATAGTCAGAAAAAGCAAGGTCACACACAGTAAAAAAAAAAAAAAAAGCATATAAAGTCTAATCAACTCACCGCACCAAATGCAGCCTAAATCAGATTCTCCAAATTTCTCAATCTATCTCTTTGTATGGTGAAAGTGGTGCGGAGAAGTTTAGGGGTAAAAGAGGAGGTAGCTCACCATCATTAACCCATGGCTAAGCTCGCCTCATTCTTAAAAGCCCTGACCTGAGCTGCGTGCCAGCAGAGTAGCTCACTTAATTACACTTAATTAATTAATTATAATTGGTTTAATTAATACATGTTTTGATTTTAACTTTACTTAACTAATTTACCAAAACACTTTTCCTATTGTTAAAAACTAGGAAAACAAAATCCAAACAGATAGGAAATAGTAAGGTCACATACAGCCAAGAAAGAAGCATGCTAGAGTGATGCACTTAGTTACTTTAGGAACTGCAGAGGTCCAACAAGTAATTTAGTTTTCTTCTGATTCTTGTTCTTTCTTCTTCTTCATTCTTGCTCTTTGTTGAGCTTTTCTTGCATATCAATCTTCATCTTGATGGGCCTATACTTGTAGTATAACTTTTTTTTATTAATTGTTTTCTATTTTACAACGTGTTATTTACTCTTTTTCTCTTTTCTTGTTCTTTCTTCTTCTTCTTCTTCATTCTAGTTCTTTTCTTGCATGTCAATCTTCATCCTGATGAGCCTATACTTGTTTTTATTTATTAATTGATTTCTATTTTACAGTTTGTTGTTGTTGTGATCGTCAATATTGTTGATTTCTAGGGTAACATCAACAAAACAAAGCTTGCTAACAAGCATACATACACACCACCATGTTTTTTTTTTTTTTTTTTTTTCCCCCCCAAACACCTAGCATGCATGCCCAAATTAAAAAGCCACTATAACCAACAAAAACACCACCCAAATATCACTAAAAAAAAATCAATATATATATATATATATATATATATAAGCAGAGACCTCTTGTGAGAGTGCATGAGGTCCTGTCACGTAGCACTCTAATATTGCATTTAACTTTTTTAACCTTTTTTCATTAAGTTTTTTTACTGTTACCTAATAAATCATAGTAACTTATTTTTACTATTATATAAATTTAACATTTATTACCTCTTTTTATTAAGTTTTTTTTTTTTTTTACTGTTACTCAATAGATAATAGTAACTTATTGCATTTAACATTTTTTTACCTTTTTTCATTAAGTTTTTTTTACTATTACCTAATAAATCATAGTAACTTATTTTTACTATTATATAAATTTAGCATTTTTTACCTCTTTTTATAGAGTTTTTTACTGTTACCCAATAGATCATAGTAACTTATTTTTACTATTAAATTGATATGAGTTGTTCTTGACAATTAGACCAATTAAACCAAAATTTATTCACTATAAAATTGATTACCTTTTAAAAGTAGACCAAATCTTATGAAAAACTCAAGCTTAATTCTTACCTTACATATTATAACCCAAGTTTGACCATTCCCACGTGTAAATTAAAGCAAAAACTCTTACCCTCTTACAAACTTTCTTCTTCCTCCCCCACGTATAGATGATACTTCTAGAAAATCTCATTCTCATGAAATATCTCTTCATTTTTCCCCAATTTCAATTCAATATGCTTTTGTCTATTAATAATATTCTATGCAATTTATGCAAACAAATTCTCTGTCATCGACCAATGCAACAAAAATATATATAAATCTTGAGGTCTCTCAAGTTGCTGAAATAATTGACAAGTGCATATTTCTAAAATTTATAATAACAAAAAAGTCTAATAAAGAGCATATACTATCTCACAAAATGCCATTAACTTAATATTTTCTTTAAAAAAGTTCAATGATAGGAATGGTAAAAAACATGATCTTATACAAGAAATACCAAAAATACATGCAAAACAATTTTCATAGGAGGATTTATCTTTAAATAATATGAAGACAATAGTAAAGATGAAATACTTTGAATGAGATCCTACGAAAAAAGTTTGTTAATTATTTCAAATTAGACTCATCATTTATGTATAAAAATAATAATAGATCATATTATTTACATTAAAAAAAATACATATTAATTTCAAAGTTCATTGCAATATGTGAACTGTTAGGGTATTGCAATAATAAGTAACATTGATACAACAATGGGTTGGTATTACATTTTGTGCGTACTTTGTGAAAGGAATGTCAAATTACATACTACATACTCTCAAATTAACTACATACTCTCAAATTAACTACATACTCTCCAAATATTTATAATATATTTATCTCACTATAACTACTATATATATACAATTGCAAACTACTTTAGATACAGGATTCAAATTGAAGTTTTTAATGCAACTAACAAAACAAAGTTTGTGGTATTTGATCGAGATGCCGAGAAAATCCTAAATAAATCTACAAGATCAAGATCTTGCTGAAAAATGAACTAAGGTACAACTTATTTAAATTATTGTAAAAATATTGATATAGGAGAAGGAATCTCACGTTATTTGGAAAAAAAAAAAATTACGAAAAAAATGAATTTTTCTACTTCATTTGAATGAATTCAATCTAAAAGATGATTTTGAAAATTATATAGTTGCTAAGATTTTTGATGCGCTTTCAAATGATAAAAAGGTATGGAAGAAAAAAAAAACACAATTCAACATGCTATATTAATTCTTTTTGCTGCAATATTTCAAAATTAACAAAAATAAAAAATTTGCAAAAAACTGTCATATCATTAAAATTTAATATAAATGCAAATACCTATGAAAAATCTTAGCAATAAAGTCCAAACTTTGTAAGATCTAATCAAGAATCTCTTGGTACCAATTCATTAGTAATTAACACAAATGATGCAATAAAAGGAAAAAATGATGAAAGCTCAAAAATTGAACAAATATGGACGGACTAAATTTCAAATGTTGAAGATGGAGAAACTGATAATGACAACAAGTGTCACCATACTACAATAACAAAGCATTGAAGAAAAAAAAATCGTAATGAAGCTTTTTATTACATCACATAATAAAAATCAATAATATAGAATGAATTAATATGCTTTTATCAACTTTTATTATACAATATTACTCCAAGTTGTTTTCATTATTACTCATTACTTGAACAAAATAATTATAATAGATATATGTGTACAATTTATAATTGTTACTTTTTATGATGAACTCATTACTAACAAAGTTTTATAATAAATATGTTATAATATATGTATAATATTTTTCAAAAACAAATTTACATAAAACATTATAACATTATCTGTGCATCGCATGAAAAACTTACTAGCAATAATAAATACATTTCAGAACCTCTAACAAATAGTCAGATCGAGCCAAATTTTGAAAACTAGGAAAACAAAATCCAAATAAATAGGAAAAAGTAAGGTCGCACACTGTCAAAAAAGAAGCCTATGCAGTCTAATCAACTCATCGCGCCAAACACAGCCTAAATCAGATTCTCCAAATTTCTCAATCTATCTCTTTGTATGATGAAAGCTGTGTGGAGAAGTTTTGGGGTAAAAGAGGAGACGAACTAGACGAGATAGTTCACCACCATTTACCCATGGTTAAGCTCGCCTCATTCTTAAAAGACCTGAGTTGAGCTGTGTGCTAGCTCACAACTCACTTAATTATAATTAGTTTAATTAATGCGTGTTTTAATTTTTACTTAACTAATTTACCAAAACATTTTTCCTACTATTAAAAACTGGGAAAACAAAATCAAAATAGATAGGAAAAAGTAAGAGCATATAGCTAAGAAAGAAGCAAGTCAGAGTAATGCACTAAGTTACTTTAGGAACTGCAGAGAGATTTATTTTTGTTCTGTTTTTGTTCTTTCTTCTTTATCATTCTTGTTCTTTGTTGTGCGAAATGAATTTCCTCGTTTCTAGTTGGATAGTTACTAATATACACATAAAAAAAAAAAATCTAGAATAAAATACATATTTTTAAGTTTAGATTTCCAAATGTGATATATATATATATATATATATATTTAGAGGAAAGATGATAGAAACTTTTTATTTAAAAATAAAGTATTGAGTACAAGTAAGGCTAGTTTACAAAGATTTAACTAGCACTAGAGGGGCAACATCCACTAAACAGTGGTGTCACAAAAAAAAAAAAACTCAGGAAAGGAACAATACAGTAACAACAAAACCCAAGTTCCATAAACTTCTACACCCGAGCTGCCATAAGTCTGTATTATTCCTCCACCAACCCACACGCCCCATCAAGGATTACCTTTTGGTGGACCTGAATTTGCCGGAAATAAAACCGGTTCCTCGCATTCCAAAATGGCCTAAGCCGTTGTCGCCCATCTGTCCAGCTCAAGAGAATCCATCTTTTGGTGCATCTATTTAAAAGGAAGGAAAAAATCACTCGTCTTGTTGCTGCACTTCTGAGTTCTCTTCTGAGTTCTTCGTTTAAACAAAGCCCAAAGATTCCTAGCAGAGGGGCATTCCCAAAGCAGGTGACTAACAGTCTCGGGGCGGTGGCGGCAAAATTCACAAATCGCCTCAACTCTCACCCGTTTTCTGTGAAGATTGTATCGAGTGGGAAGGCAGTTTGAGCATGCCCTCCAGATGAAGATACGGACCTTTGGCGGCACATTGAGCTTCCATATCTTTTCCCATGTAATTCCATGAACCTGCACCGAAGAGTGTTTAGCCTGAGAGTTTTGTCTCAAACGAAGAGCCACCTGATATGCAGTACGGACAGAGAACTTGTGTGCTCTATTCTCCCACCAAACCAACTTATCATGGGAACTAAGATGATTAAGGGGCGGCAAAAAAAATCTTAGTAGAAGTTCAGTGGTCAAACGTGGAAAAAATCTTTCCTCTATCCCACTACATAGTCTGCTTATCAATCAAATCACATACCCGCATGTATTGTTATGGTTCATTTAAGAAAACTGGTGCTTGAGATAACCATTTGTGCGTGGACACTCCAATCATACATCCATCCCTAATCTGCCACCTTGAGTCCCCCGAATAATATCCGTAGCCTGAAGAAGATAGCGCCAAACAAACGAAGGATTACTTCTCAATTAAGCTAACATTAAGGAGCATTTAGGGAAGTACCTCACCGTATACACTCTGTAAAACAACGGCTGCGAGTTATGAATTAACCTCCAAGCTTACTTTGCTAGTATAGCAAGATTAAAAGCATGAAGGTCTCTAAAGCCCATCCCTCCTTTCATTTTTTGAGTGCACATTTTCCCCAGCTGATCCAATGTATCTTCCTCTCCTCCTTATTTTGACCCCACCAGTACTTGGCTAAAAGAGAATTAATGTTGTCACAAATGGTTTTTGGCAACTTAAATGAACTCATTGAATAAGTGAAAATAGGTTGCGTCACTGTTTTGATAGGGATCTCTCTACCCGCTTTGGATATGAATTTTTCCTTCCACCCCATCACCCGCTTCATTATTTTTTCTTGAAGCTCTTTGAAGGTACCAACCTTAGATTTACCACTAGCCATTGGCAAGCCAATGTACTTCTCACATACAGACATGACCCGAGCCCCCAACATCTATTGTATGGTGGTTCTCACTTCTAGTCATGTGTTCTTGCTAAAAAATAAAGATGTCTTTTGCTTGTTAATGGCTTGGCGTGATGCAGCTTCATAATTCCCCAACATGTTGAATAGTCTTTACCACTTCAAAATTGCTTGGCAGAACAAAAGGTTGTCATCAGCGAACAAGAGATGAGAGATACAAACCCCATTTTGGCTTGTCTTTATCCCTTTGGGCATGTGGTTCACCCCAACTTTTCTTAAGATAGTTGATAGACCTTCGACACAAATTAGGAACAAGTATGGAGAAAGTGGGTTGCCTTATTTTATACCCCTCGAAGGAGTGAAAAAACCTCTTGGTTCCCCATTAATAAGAACTAAGTAGGTGGCTGTGGTGATTGTCTGCCTAGCTAGTTGAACCCATCTAGGATCGAATTCTAGCTTAAACATAATTTTCTACAAGAAACCCCACTCCTCTCTATCATATGATTTACTAATATCAAATTTCACCACCATCTGTCCCACCTAATTGCCTTTTCTTTAATTTGTCAACCTGTGTAGCTACTCATATGCAACTGTGGTATTGTTGGTAATTAACCAATTAGGAACAAAAGAACTCTGAGCATTAGAGATGACCTTAGGTAAGACATGCTTCAACCGGTTGGCTACGACCTTTGATAGGATTCTAAAGACAACATTACCCAAGCTAATAGGGCAAAAATCTGACATCTGCTTAGGGTCATTCTTCTTCGAAATCAACACTATATGAGTATAGTTCATTTTATGCAATATATGACCCAAATTTAACATAGGACCAAGAATATTCCAATATTTCTTAAAGAAAAAAGGGGACATACCATCAGATCTAGGAGATTTGGACGGATGCATTTGGAAAAGGGCTTTCCTGACTTCATCAAAGGTATACCTCCATAGAAGTGTGTTGTTCATGTCTAGAGTGATGACACTGTCTACAGAGTATAACACACACACATCAGATTCTCCTGATTAGCAAAGGTGAACAAGTCCTATAATATAATCATACTTCTTGATATATTCCCACACCTAACCCTAGGCACCTTAGCAAATAGGGTTGTGCAACAAAACCGCCTGACCTAACAACCCACACTGACCCAACCGAACCCATATGGGTCCATTAAATGAGGCAGGTTAGGCTGGGTTGGGAAAATTAGATAGATAATTTAGTGGGTTGGGTTGAATAGTGGGCTGAGATATTTCTAATCCGCTACAACCCAACTTGCCCGCAAAACTCTACCTCACATATGTATTCACTTTATTTCTCTCATCTCTCTCTTTTTTTTTTTCACATCTTTCTTCCCTAATAAACTTCAGTCACTCTCTCTAAGATTTTGTTATTATTCTTACTCTATGTACAAGTCTAATTTTACATTCTAAGAAGTTTTTCTTTTCAATGTGATAAAGTTTCAGTCATTCTAATAAAAAATAATGTAGCATCTGCAATTATTTTTAATAAAAATTTCTATTTTTTATTGGATGGAACAAATAGTTATCCAATTTAATTGAAATAATTCAATTTAGTCAATTGAATTTGCCAACTCACTCAACCGTAAGATTTTCAACCAACCCACTAGATTTATAGATTGGTGGATCAGTGGCAGATTGGAAAATTCCCAACCTGCCATTGGTGGGTCAGTTAAATTATACAAACCTAAATTTAGGGATAGGTTTAGGGCATGGTTTTGGGAGTTCTATATTATATTTATAATTTACTTCAATTAAAAATAAATCATGAAATTGAGATCCCAAATTGAACATTTGAACCACCATTGATAAAAAGATTTAAAAAGAGGGGGGAGGGGAGGGGGGGGGGGGCGCCTATTGACCTATTATTAAAGAACTTGCAACTAAAGATTTAAACTCCAAATTTGATTAGAATTTGACTAGAGTAAGTTGATTCAATAAAAGATGAGTTTTTTTAGTAATTGGAGTATTGTGAAAATTAGGTTTTTCCAATCCGATTAGGATATAACCAAATTGGATTGAATAATGTATAATTGGGACGTCTAATCAGTTTTTTTTTTTTTTTTTTCAAACACCAATTGGGTAAAGACATTATAGATTTGGGGTTAATCAAAGAATTATAATCATTAAAGTTAGGACTTAGGCCAAGTTTAGGACTTTTGATGTTCTTAATCTTTTTATGTCAATTGAAGGTGCACTTATCAAATTAAGCTACCTATTTATTAATTATAGGTCTTCAATATCTACTTGGAGGAGGTGATCAATGCTTATGAATTTACTAAGGAAAGCTACGGCAGAATTTAGAAGTCTACACCACTTTCCCTATACCCATACTTTTTTACTAATTAAGGAAGATATATTTTGTCAAACTATTAAATGATTACATTGTTCCCTATATCATAGCTATTTCCTTGCCTTTTTAGTGGAGTATGGATTACTGAAGCCTTGATCTCCTTTTCAAGAAAGTTTGTTTCTTTTGATCATTGTGGGGGCCTTTTTTGTGTGTTGGGCTGGGCTGCCTGCCGCGGTAGTAGGCCCGAGTATTGTGAGTAAGGGAGTTGAGACCGGTCCAACTAGAACTCAACTTGGGCCGGCTTGTGCGCAAACGTTGAGTCCAAGTCCAAGGGAAGACGCTGCGAAATGGGCTTATCCTTTGTTCTTGCCGCAGGAACTTTTCTCCAGTTTCTGCTGCAGGATTGACTTTTCTGCTATGCAACAAGTCTGTCCGCCGTGCTTTAAAGCTTCTGCTATGCAGTGAAGCTGCCTGCCATGCTTTAAAACTTCTTGCCGTGCATTAAAGCTTCCTACCTGCCGTGCTTTAAAGCTTCCTGCCGTAAAGCCTTGTGCAATAGAGCTGTCTGCCATGCTTTAAAGCTGTTTGCCGCGCTTTAAAGCTATCTGCCGTAAAGCTTCCTACCATAAAGCCTTTTGCTGTGCAACAAAACTTCCTGCCGTGCATTAAAGCTTCCTGCCTGCCGTGCTTTAAAGTTTCTGCTATGCAGTGAAGCTGCCTACCATGCTTTAAAGCTGCCTGCCGTGCAGTAAAGCCTTCGGCAATGTGAATGACTACCATTTTTACTGCAGAAACACATTTCTACTTCCTGTGCATAAACAAATCTAAAAAACCCAAAGAAAATACCCATCAAACAAGTGTTAGTTTAAATGGGTTAGCATATTCTCAAATATATACATACATATATGAGTATATATACTTATACATATTCACATATACATATATAAAATATATTTTCCAGAACATGAGAAACAGGGTATATGGATATATATATATATATATACTTACGACAGAATAATGGTTAGTTTGTGTCAAAAGCAAAATACGTAATAACAAATAGAGAAGAAAGCTTCGGCAAGAAAACTAATACAGCAAGTAAAACACCACAGCAGGACAACTGCTGCGGCAGACGTGATAAAAACGTGCTGTGGCAGGATGACTAAATACAATGGATATAAGTTGAAAATCAAATATATTTGCGATCAAAATTAAGTATTAAAGCTTCCCATAAAATAAGTAAACCAAGAAGGAACCCAAACTCCAACTTCAACAACCTTATCATGGCTCTTGCCGTAAAAGTTGTTCATTTTAGAGAATAGGCCTAAATGGCTACTAGCTATTACTTTTGGAGATTTCAAAGAGTGGGTTTGCTAAGAGGGAGGGAAAAGATAGTCTATTGATGCATGCCCCTATTCCTACCGCGTTTTCTCTCTTCTTTTTCTTTCTTTCTTTTTTTTTTTTTTTTTTCCCCTTGTTTTTTACTCTTTCCCCTGTTTTTTCCTCCACTTCGGTCTCCCTTTTTCTCGTCCCATTTTTCTGCCGTGCTTATCTCCCTTTTATAGTGAGCTAATTTAATGGATTTCTCCATTTTACCCCTAGGGCTTCACCAACTGTTTTTGGTTTGTTGTGGGCATCCTTTCAAGATTACCCACTCACCCATTGGTTGCCCCGACCACTGCCATCTGCTCAGAACATATTTGCTGCATGACAAAGTTCTTTTTTGTTTGTTCCTCCCGTATATTTTTACCTCACTACCTAGCTCTATGGCATGCATCAGTGGTCCCAACCATTTATTACTTCTTTTGGATAAGATATCATCCCAGCAGGATATGTTCCCAAAAGAAGTCATGGCAGGAAACCAAATATAGACCCCCTTTTCCCCCCACCACCAAACCACACCCTCTGAATCTCTTTGACCGTGGGCCCACCTCCCTTGTATTGGCTGGGTATAGGTTGGTGGTGCCCCGGCCTTTCTGTGCTTGCTCCACTGTCTTTTGTTTTTGTCTCCCACGCCATTCCTGCCACAGCAGATTAGCTCTGTTTCGTCTGCTGCGTGTTTTTGTCTTATTTCTTCACGCGTTTCTTGCTGCATTTGTCGTTTCCTTTAGTTTGACTTTTCCTTCACGCAATTCCTGCTGTTAACACTTCCTGCTGCTCCTTATTTCTTCATCTGCCGAAGCCATCCTGCCAAAGAACTGTATTCTGCAGCAAACTTGTATTTTGCGATAGACAGACTTGTATTCTGCGGCAGACTTGTATTTTGCTGCAGATTTGCGTTTTGCCGTAGCTTGCTTTCACTTGCATTTCTTTCTTTGGACCTTTCTTGTTCTTTGGTCTTCTTGGTGGGCCTTTGGGCCTTGCTTTTTGTGGGGCTTTCTTCCTCATAAGCCTTTGGGTATAGATTTGCAAAAATGGGCATCAACATTTAGCCCCCTGAGCATATGGATTGCTCTTGCAATTTGTATGCGAAACTCATGCAGTTTTTCTTTTGCGGGTTGTTTAACAACTCACATGCGAATGCTTCTCTTCTTTTCTTCGTGTGCCTACTCTCCTTAGGCAAGTTGTTTTCTTTCTTTCTACAACTTTTACGACCCTCCAAGGGTGGCCAAAAAGTTGATGTTCATGAGGGTGGTGCTGGGTCTGCTGGGCCTCTTTGGGCCTATTGTATGCTCTCCTTTTGCCCTTCATGACTTGTGCCTGTTAGGCCTCTTTGGGCCTGCTATATGTTTTCCTTTTTGCTAAATTCCATTAGCCCAGTACTATCATTGGGCTTGTACTATGCATTTTCGGGCTTCCTTGGCTCATTTCATTGCTTTCGGGCTCCTTTGTCCCATTTGGGCTCCTTTGTCCCATTTTACTCTTTTGGGCATCCTTGGCCCGTTTCATCACTTTCGGGCTCCTTTGTCCCATTTGGGCTCCTTTGTCCCATTTTACTCTTTTGGGCATCCTTGGCCCGTTTCATCACTTTCGGGCTCCTTTGTCCCATTTGGGCTCCTTTGTCCCATTTGGTTCTTTTGGGCATCCTTGGCCCGTTTCAATTCTTTCGGGCTCCTTTGTCCCATTTGGGCTCCTTTGTCCCATTTTACTCTTTTGGGCATCCTCGGCCCATTTCATCACTTTTGGGCTCCTTTGTCCCGTTTTACTCTTTTGGGCATCCTTGGCCCGTTTCAATTCTTTCGGGCTCCTTTGTCCCATTTGGGCTCCTTTGTCCCATTTTACTCTTTTGGACATCCTCGGCCCGTTTCATCACTTACTCCCATGGGCTTTTACTAATTTCATTGAGCTTCCCCGGCCCAACTACTGTATACTCATCCTTGGGGCTCATGGGCTTGCCATCAACCCCTACTCTCTTTGCTTACATTACTTTTGAGCCTGCCACGGCTCATTCTTACTTTTACACGTCATACACTGCCCATGGGATTGTTATTCTCTCTTTCCTGGCTCCTTTAAGCCCGTTTGCTCCTTCAAGGCCCATTTGTTTATTTTATGGACCTGTGATCCATTATTCCTACCGCTTGGGCTTAATGGTTTTTTTTTTTCACTTTACTAACTCTTTTCTTCCCATATGGTTTTCATTCAAAGGGATTGTTGATGATGATGATGTGTGCATCCTTCTCTTCGTCATTTCTTTGCTTGTTTCTTGGTTTGCTTCTTGGAAATTCCTTGTGATCTTTAACTTCTACAATGGTACTCATTTCTTCATGTCTGCCGCAATTTGTATACTTATTTCTTCACGTTTCTGTAGCAGTACGTACTCATTTCTTTGCTGTTGTAGGGATAAATACTCATTTTTCTGCTTCCGCAGAATATGTAGACACTTTCTGCCGCAATACATGCACTTATTTCTCTGTGTGAATGCACCTCTTACTTTGCTTCTGCTAGAGCATCATCTATACTGTAGGAAGTGAAGGTTGTAGCAGATTCTGCGGCAGAAGAATTAGGTTTGACTGCTTACTTTCTCCACGTATTCCTTAGCATCATCTCTTCATCTCTTCATCCTTTCTTGTTGGGTTCTTCTTCATTATGATGCTTTACATTTTCTCATCTCTGCAGAATGCTCAAAAATTGGCTCTTTGGATTCTTTAACTCTTCTTTCTGCCAACTTCGCGAACAACACTTTTGCGGACCAAGGATCCTTCTTACAGTCTTCATTTTTCTTTTCTTTTAGCCACTTAAGATTGCTTCACTTCGGGCTTGATTCATTCTCTAAAAATAGAGAGAGTGTTGTCTTCTACTCCCTTCGTATCTAAGCCGACGACTGAAAAGAGTTTCATCAAAACAACTCTGCCACTTCACTTTCTTCAAGTAGAGTTCTTTCACAAGAGGAAAAGCTTCCTCTAAGTGTGTAAATCAAAGGGTGACTTCACTCCCTTTTCTTGTGCCTTCTTCTTCTCTGCATCTTCATTTCTTTTGCTTTCCAGGATCAACCCAAGCCCCTTTCCATCTATCGTCCTACAGTCGAGGAGCTGCCCGCCTCCATAGGCACACCCGTGGTGGATTCTTTTGATGGGGCTGGTGAAGCTTCTCAGATGTCCATTATTTCTGCTGCTACACATGGGATTCCTACCGAGACTCCTAGCCCTCCCACCGAATTGGTACCCAGAGAAGAGGGTACTCACACTGAGGGGGTTAGCGAGACCATTCCCTTCTCAGCCGAGATGCCTATTTTCCCACAGGAAATTGCTCCTCCTGCCATAACTCAGACCGAGGCTGTTTCACCTGTTGCTCCTCTTGTCATCTCTACCAGTGATCCTTTTGCGACTCTGTCTCAGGCCGTGAAGGATGGTTCTTCCTTAGCAGTCATTCCTTCTTCCATTCCCAGTTCGGCCACTTGCGGACCCGATGTTGATTTGTCTTCCGAGGAGTCCGAGGATATTCTTGAAGATATTGATAGTGAGCTTGTCCTGCCGAGAAGGATTTCTGAGTCCAAGGAGGAAGGGGATGCTCCACCCGAGGCTGGATTCATGGGTATGTCCCCACTCCCCCTTTTTTTTTCTTTTGTTGGATTCGCTTTTCCTTCTTTATTCACTGGGCCCACTCTTCTCTCTTTTTTTTTTTTTTTTTATTTTTTTTTTTTTTTTTTTTTTTTTTTTTTTTTTTTTTGCATGTCTATTTTCTTTTGTGTACAAAGACTTTTGAAGGGTTAGGCATTGCGGCCAGCGTAGGGACGCCTGCGGTAGTTAATCCTGCCGCGCCCCCAGCACCCATTCCTGCCGTATTTTCTGCACCAACTTTTGCCATATTTACAGCGTTAGTTTCTGCCATTCCTTCTGTGCCTGCTTCAGTTCTTCCCACAGAAGTGACTGAGTCTGCCACTCGTTTTAAGGTGCCTACAAGTGGTGCTACTATAGATATTTTTTCCAAGGGGAAATGAGGATGCTTTTATGAGAAATCTTCACTTTTCTAAACACTTTCTTTGTCATTCTGCCACAGCAACTATTGATTCCTTCGTGTTTGCTTTTTTTTTTCTTTAACATATTCTTCTTGTCATTCTGCCATAGCCTCTGTTGGTGAGGATATCACTGCCTCTTTGATGAAAAAGGCATAGATGTTGTGAACTAAATCTCTTAACTTTGTTGTAGTCTTCCGCAGATCTTATTTCTCCCAATTCTTCTTTCTCATGTTACTAAGATTGGATGTGTCTCTCCAATTCTCATGGTCTGCCATTGAATGCGTTGCTCGAGAGATGTTTGGACTTCATCGTTGATTTCCACCTTTTGTTCCTTTACATATGTTTCTGTCGTATCTTTCTTCATGGCAGGCCAGTAGTAACCCATTTGCAGCAAACATCTATAAAGCTTTTTTTTTTCTTCCTCCGGTGCTCCCCACACTCTCCCGAGTGTATTTCATTTATAATTTCTTTTGCTTCTTCAGGGCCCAAACATCTTTAGGGGGTCCCTACCATACCCTTTCTTGAAAAGGACTTCGCTATGCAAAAAGTAGCGTGCTGCCAACCTCTCAAGATTGTATCTTTCATTGTGTTTTTGCGGCAGGATGCCTTCTATCAGGTACTGCATGAATGGGATTCTCCAGTCTCCGCTGACGAACACAGTGTAACTTTCTTCTCTGTCTGCCGCAAGCTGGTAGGTCCCACACTGGGTTTGGACTTGCTCTGCGTCCTTACCCATACTTGGCTAATAGAAGCCTGCCCTTTGAAGCCTGCAGTAAAGGCTAACCTCCCCGCAGTGTAACTTTCTTCTCTGCCTGCCGCAAGCTGGTAGGTCCCACACTGGGTTTGGACTTGATCTGCGTCTTTACCCATACTTGGCTAATAGAAGCCTGCCCTTTGAAGTCTACGGTAAAGGCTGACCTCTCCGCAGGATCCACAAGTTTTGTCGTGTACTTCTTTCAGCTTTCTTTGGGCTTCCGCCTGTCGCACGCACCTAGACAATACACCACCCGGCATCCTGCGATACAATTCTTCTCTCATCAAAGCCCTTTTTTATGGGGATCTGCCAGTCCCCCTTCGCATTGTTCTTCTTTGAATCTTTATTTCAGCCTCTCAATTATGGACTCTTTTCTCATGCTGACCTTTACTCTGGTGCTATCCCCTTCGAACATTATTTGTGAGCCTAGTGCGGCCAAAGCATTGGCAAACCGATTTTCATTCCTTGGAGCATGTTCTACTTCAAAAGTTGAAAATTTTTCTTCCATCTTCTGGGCCATTAATGCACCAATGGCACATGAACTGGTGGCTAGGTAGAGTAACAATGCCTTTTTGCAAATTGGGGCTTGCATAGTAGGAAGGTTCATCATGATCTGTTGTAGCCTTTTGAAGGCTGCTTGCTGTACTTCTTTCCTCAAAGCTTTGCCCCCTTCTATCTCAGCATGGAACGCCCTGGCAGGTAGTGTGGAACGCCCTGGCAGGCTGTGTGGAACGCCCTGGCAGGCTATGTGGAACACCCAGCAAGCAGTGTGGAAGGCCTTGGTAGGCAGTGTGGGACGCCCTGGCAGGCTGTGTGGGACGCCCTGGCAGGCAGTGTGGAATGCCCTGGCAAGCAGTATGTAATGCCCTGGCAGGCTGTGTGGAATGCCCTGGCAGGCAGGGCTACTAGCTTAGCCTCACGGTCCACATTTAATGTATGCACTATTAGCCCAGGATCCCATCCTGACATTTTCACTATAACCCCATGTGAAGACATCTTTGAATTCTTTCAGCAATAGTATCAATTATGATTTCTCATTTTCTGAAAGTCTTGAGCTAATTGAGATGGGTCTTGGTTCCTGTGGGTCCAACCCCAGGTTAAATTTCCTCTAATTTTCTTCTGCCACAACCTATACATCCTTTTCTGCCACAACTTCTTTGTTTTTCCCTTCATTACTCTCCTCCTCCAAGCTTTCTTGAACCACGCAACACACCAAGCTTTTGTAGAAGATACATGATGTTGCTGCTTCATATTGATACTCTAAGCACTTTGCGGCAGGCTTTCTAAATTTACTGCAGAATGGGCCTTAGCCCCCAGCATGTGAGACAACTGGATGAGTCTTTGGCTTTTTAAAGAAGACTTCCTAAATTTTGTTGCAGAATGAGACAGCCCCCAGTATACAAGAATAAGCCCTTAGCTTTCAGCAGGAGGCTTCCCATGTTTGCCGAGAATAAGCTTTAGCCCCCAGCACGTGAGACAACTGGATAAGTCTTTAGCTTTTTGAAGAAGACTTCCCCCAATATACAAGAATAAGCCCTTAGCTTTCAACAGGAGGCTTCCCGTGTTTGCCGCAGAATGAGCTTTAGCCCCCAGTGCGTGAGACAACTGGATGAGCTTGATATCACTTTCTCTTAGTGTTGATGCTCCGTCATGTGGTTCATGCATTCTTTAGTAAAAAAAACTTAGATGCTATGGATCTACAAGTTGCCATATTGTAGAAATTCTTCGTTGTTAAAGAATTTGGGAAAGAGTTACTTCCTAAGCATGCTTTGACTTCGTTCCACTGCAAGCACAATTGCTTCCCATGTATTGTCTGCTACATATGATTTTGGCTATAGCTCTTCCATAGATTCTTTCTAAAGACTTGCAATCATGGCTCCTTTGCGGGTTTGATTGAGTGTAGCCCCCATTATGGGCTTTTGCCAAGAACTCACAACCATGGTTCCTTTGCTGGCTTTTAGCCAAGAATTCATAACCACGACCCCTTTGCTGGCTATTGCTACCAAGACCCATATTTCATGGGTTTCTTCTTTGCTTGCTTTGAGTATGGGCATATTTAGATGGAGCTGGCTACGTCTCTTGCTTCATGGTTGGCTAGTAGTAGCCAAAAGTCAGCAGCTTCTAATATAGAATTTTCCCATGACGTACCCACATCTTTCTAGGACATTATGCTTCTTTATTCTTGTGGCAGGATGCCCTTGCAGTAGAACACCTTCAATAAAAACCACGTAATAGTTTTCTGTGGCAATAAGACAAGCAACTCTATTTACGGCAGGATGTGAGTGAGCAATTGTTTCTGCACTTTGCTTTAGAGTTCTTTTGGGATGAGACATGGGCATCAATGAGCTTCATGACTTGAAAAGTGATGGTGAAGTTGCGTAGTTTGTAGTATAAGTGATCTGGTACATTCTTTCTTAGAAACATCATAAAGATAATGATTATTAATGCCACTCTAGGCATAAATCCTCTGAGGTGCTTCACAGAAAACTTCTCAACTCTTCAAGGTTGTTGAATTGGTTTGCTAGGCCCAATAATGGACAAAGAGCAGCTTGTAGATTTTGGCTTCTTTATGGAGAGTATGCAGTAACTAATGATTGGCTTAATTCCAAGGTCTGGATTCAATTTGGACACTTCACCACCATATCACATGCCTTCAATGTATGCTTTGGTTGAAAGCGGATGTTTCGATATCGCCGAATCGATTACTTCTCCCTCCTCCCTTCATTGATACTGATATATTTGCTGATGTAGTAGCAAAAAAAAAAAATTGATTTGGCAAAAGTGAATATGAAAGGCTTTGTATAAACCTCTCTTACTTTGAGAACAAATCTCAAATTTGTTGTGCCGAACTTTGTGGTAGGATATTCTGTAAAAGGGACTGCTGGAATACAAAATTCTGCTGCAAAATATTCTGCCGTGAACAGTCTGCCGAAGAACAGTCTGCCTTGAACAGTCTGCCGTGAACAGTCTGCTTAAGAACATTCTGTAATTCAACAGATTTTGCTGTAAATAATCTGCGGAGAGATCTACATTCTGGCTTCTGAAATTTTCTGCTATAAAATATTCAGCAAATGAACATTCTGCACTTCTGAAATTCAACATATTCTGCTGTGAATAGCCTGCTGAAGGATCTGTACTTTCTGCCACAAAATTTCTGCGGAGGGACATTTTACACTTTTGGAAAAGTTTGCTAAGAGATACTTTGCAGAGGAAATAGTGATTTGCAATAGTATAGTAATGATGAAAGTTTTCCTTTGGCTGCTATAGCTTCATTTTTTTTTTTTTTTTTTGATTTCTAGCTTTTGGTTCTTTGAGGGAAGTAGAGCTAGAATTACTGGCATAAAAAAAATGATTGAAACCTTGTGAGGGAATGAAGGGATTTTTCTCCTCTAAGTGCTGGACCCAAAGGTGAAGATGGAGAGAGTTTAAAAGCTTCTAGTGTTTCCTTGAAGGAAATGAGAGCAAAAGGTGATAAGTGGCTTAGAAAGCTTTTAGGAAAGTTGCATGTTTGAATGAGTGGCTTGCCACATGTCCCACATGCATCACAAGGAGAGCAAGTGGCATTTAAAGGATAGGGCCAAGTATTGTGAAGGCCTTCTATTGTAGAGTTCTCAATATTTCTGCTCTGTTTTAACATTGCTGTGCAGAGTTCTGCCACGGCACTGTCCTGCTGTAACATTGCTGCATTCTGCCACAGAATTCTGCTACGGTACTGTCCTGCGGTAACGTTGTTCCAATGTTCTGCCATAGAATTCTGCCACACTGTTGTGATATTTTGCCATAGAATTCTGCTATGGGACTGTCCTGCGGTAACGCTGCTGCGTTCTGCCATAGAATTTTGCTATGGTACTGTCCTGCAATAACGTTGCTGTATTCTGCCGTAGGATTCTGCTATGGGACCGTTGTGACTTTTTGGATACTTCCCTGAGAGTATAGCTTGGAAGGTTCAAGAACGTCAGCACGTCTCGCTTTGGTAAGGACTTGGAAACATGTTTGCGAAGGAGAAATATCTCATTCTCCCCATCTTGATCTCAACTCCCCAGTGGAGTCGCCATTTTAAATGTGGGGGCCTTTTTTGTGTGTTGGGCTGGGCTGCCTGCCGCGGTAGTAGGCCCGAGTATTCTGAGTAAGGGAGTTGAGACTGGTCCAACTAGAACTCAACTTGGGCCGGCTTGTGCGCAAACGTTGAGTCCAAGTCCAAAGGAAGACGCTGCGAAATGGGCTTATCCTTTGTTCTTGTCACAGGAACTTTTCTCCAGTTTCTGCTGCAGGATTGACTTTTCTGCTATGCTACAAGTCTGTCCGCCGTGCTTTAAAGCTTCTGCTACGCAGTGAAGCTGCCTGCCGTGCTTTAAAACTTCCTGCCGTGCATTAAAGCTTCCTACCTGCCGTGCTTTAAAGCTTCCTGCTGTAAAGCCTTGTGCAATAGAACTGTCTGCCATGCTTTAAAGCTGTCTGCCGCGCTTTAAAGCTATCTGCCGTAAAGCTTCCTACCATAAAGCCTTTTGCTGTGCAACAAAACTTCTTGCCGTGCATTAAAGCTTCCTGCCTGCCGTGCTTTAAAGTTTCTGCTATGCAGTGAAGCTGCCTGCCATGCTTTAAAGCTGCCTGCCATGCAGTAAAGCCTTCAGCAATGTGAATGACTACCATTTTTACTGCAAAAACACATTTCTACTTCCTGCGCATAAACAAATCTAAAAAACCCAAAGAAAATACCCATCAAACAAGTGTTAGTTTAAATGGGTTAGCATATTCTCAAATATATACATACATATATGAGTATATATACTTATACATATTCACATATACATATATAAAATATATTTTCCAGAACATGAGAAACAGGGTATATGATATATATATATATATATATATATATATATATACTTACGGCAGGATAATGGTTAGTTTGTGTCAAAAGCAAAATACGTAATAACAAATAGAGAAGAAAGCTTCGGCAAGAAAACTAATACAGCAAGTAAAACACCACAGCAGGACAACTGCTGCGGCAGACGTGATAAAAACGTGCTGTGGCAGGATGACTAAATACAACGGATATAAGTTGAAAATCAAATATATTTGCGATCAAAATTAAGTATTAAAGCTTCCCATAGAATAAGTAAACCAAGAAGGAACCCAAACTCCAACTTCAACAACCTTATCATGGCTCTTGCCATAAAAGTTGTTCATTTTGGAGAATAGGCCTAAATGACTACTAGCTATTACTTTTGGAGATTTCAAAGAGTGGGTTTGCTAAGAGGGAGGGAAAAGATGGTCTATTGATGCATGCCCCTATTCCTACCGCGTTTTCTCTCTTCTTTTTCTTTCTTTCTTTCTTTCTTTTTTTTTTTCCCCCTGTTTTTTACTCTTTCCCCTGTTTTTTCCTCCACTTCGGTCTCCCTTTTTCTCGTCCCATTTTTCTGCCGTGGTTATCTCCCTTTTATAGTGAGCTAATTTAATGGATTTCTCCATTTTACCCCTAGGGCTTCACCAACTGTTTTTGGTTTGTTGTGGGCATCCTTTCAAGATTACCCACTCACCCATTGGTTGCCCCGACCACTGCCATCTGCTCAGAACATATTTGCTGCATGACAAAATTCTTTTTTGTTTGTTCCTCCCGTATACCTTTACCTCACTACCTAGCTTTATGGCATGCATCAGTGGTCCCAACCATTTATTACTTCTTTTGGATAAGATATCATCCTAGCAGGATATGTTCCCAAAAGAAGTCATGGCAGGAAACCAAATATAGACCCCCGTTTCCCCCCACCACCAAATCATGCCCTCTGAATCTCTTTGACCGTGGGCCCACCTCCCTTGTATTGGCTGGGTACAGGTTGGTGGTGCCCCGGCCTTTCTGTGCTTGCTCCACTGTCTTTTGTTTTTGTCTCCCACGCCATTCCTGCCGCAGCAGATTAGCTCTGTTTCGTCTGCTGCGTGTTTTTGTCTTATTTCTTCACGGTTTTCCTGCTGCATTTGTCGTTTCCTTTAGTTTGACTCTTCCTTCACGCAATTCCTGCTGTTAACACTTCCTGCTGCTCCTTATTTCTTCATCTGCCGAAGCCATCCTGCCAAAGAACTGTATTCTGCAGCAAACTTGTATTCTGCGGCAGACAGACTTGTATTCTGCGGCAGACTTGTATTTTGCTGCAGATTTGCGTTTTGCCGTAGCTTGCTTTCACTTGCATTTCTTTCTTTGGACCTTTCTTGTTCTTTGGTCTTCTTGGTGGGCCTTTGGGCCTTGCTTTTTGTGGGGCTTTCTTCCTCATAAGCCTTTGGGTATAGATTTGCAAAAATGGACATCAACAATCATCTACAAACCTCACTAGAGATCTAAAATGGGGTTTTTTTTTTTTTTTTTTCATACCCAGTTTGGATCATTTGCATATTTCATGTAATCACACACTCATTGATAAATAATCAAGCCAATTCTTTTCCTTTAGGGATAGGTTTAGGGCATATTTTTGGGATTTCTATATTCTATTTATAATTTCCTTCAATTAACAAATAAAGCATGAAATTGAAAACCGGAATTGAACATTTGAACCACCATTGATTTTATATATATTTTAAAAAAAAAAAAAAAAGGCTCATTGACCTATAATTAAAGATCTTGCATATTAGGATTAGGTTTTATGCTGAAATAGGGGATTTTGTATTTTGGCTATCAATTTATAAAATTTTATTGCTCACAAATGTAATTTATAGCAACTAAAGATTTAAACTCCTAATTTGGCCAGAGTGAGGTAATTTAATAAAAGATGGGCTTTTTCAGTAATTGGATTATTGTGAAAATTAGGTTTTTCCAATCCAGTTAGGGTTTAACCAAATTGGATGGAATAATGTATTATTAGGACATCTAATTAGGTTTTTTTTTTTTTTTTTAACACCAATTGTGTAAAGACAATATATATGTAGGGTTCAAAGAATTATAAACATTAAAGTTAGGACTTAGGTTAAATTTGGGACTTTTGATGTTCTTAATTGTTGTATGTCAATTAAAGGTGCACTTATCAAATTAAGCTACCTAATTAGTAATTATAGGTGTTCAATATCTAATTGGGTGAGGTGATCAATTCAATGCTTGTGATTTTACAAAGGAAAGCCATGGGTAAAATTTAGAAGTCTACACTACGTTCCCTATACCCATACTTTTTTACTATTTAAGGAAGGTATATATTTTTTTAAAGGCTAAATTTCAAACTACACCCCTAAAGTTGAGAAGTGTTTGAATTTTACCCCTGACGTTTAGGGCTATTTATATTTTACACCATTAAGTTTCAAAATTTGGATTTTACCCCTAAATCCAAATACCCATACTTTTTACTCCTTAAGGAAGATATATTTTTCCAAACATTTAAACAATTACTTTGTTCCCTACATCACATTTATTTACTTGTCTTTTTAGTGGAGTATGTATTATTGAAGGCTTGACTTCTCTTTCAAGAATAAGGAGGAATTTAGAAATTTGGCTTTTAGGAAGAAGAGTTTGTTGATTGAATTATTGGGTCTGGATGCTAAGGAAGAACTTTTGGGCCTTTCACATGAGGAACAATCTTGCCGAACACAGGTTAAAGGTGATATTGAAATTTTAGCTAATTTGGAAGATACTTTCTAGAGACAAAAGTCTCGTGCTCTGTATGTGAAGGAGGGAGATAACAACACAAGTTTCTTTCATAAATTAGCAAATTCTCATAGAAGAGCGAAGCATAGAGGTAGATGGTGTTGTGTATAAGGATGAAACTGTTGTACGTTCTTAGGTGGTCCAATTCTATCAAGATCTTTATACAGAGACAAATATGTGGCGTCCAACTATGGATGGGTTGGATTTTGCTTGTATTGGGGAGGATGAAATGTTGTCCCTTGAGAGGGAGTTTTCGAAAGAAGAAGTCACTCAGGTTTTGGTGGAGATTAGGGGGGATAAAACCCCTGGTCCGGATGGATTCACCGTGGCTTTTTTTCACAAATGTTGGAGGGTTGTGGAGGGTGATGTTATGGCTGTATTTAAGCACTTTCACAGGTACTATGAGTTTGAACAGTCTCTAAATTCTTCTTTTCTCTCTTTAATTCCCAAGAAAAATAATGCTATAAATATTAAGGATTTTCGGCCTATCAACTTGGTGGGCAATGTGTACAAGCTGCTATCTAAGGTGTTGGCGAATAGGTTGAGGGTGGTGTTGGACAATTTGATATCAGAGTCTCAAAATTCCTTTGTTGGTGGAAGGCAAATTTTAGACTCAGTGCTTATTGCAAATGAGCGCCTAGACAGCAGATTAAAGGTCATTCGCCGAGTGTAGTGTGTAAGTTGTAGAAAAAGCGTATGATCATGTAAATTAGGATGCCTTGTTTACTTGTTGAATAAGATGGGTTTAGGGTTGAAGTGGAGGGGGTGGATTAAGGATTGCATAACTACTGTTCATTTCTCTATTCTTGTGAATGGATTCCCGACAGGTTTTTTTGGAAGTTCTTGTGGTTTGAGACAAGGTGATCCATTGTCCCCTCTTCTTTTCCTTTTGATTATGGAAGTATTAAGTTGAATTTTGAAGAAAACTGAGGAGAGTGGTCTGCTTTGTGGTTTTCATCTAGGACCAATAAACTCTATTAGGGTATGCATATCACATTTGTTGTTTGCATATGATACCATTTTATTTTGTGATGCTTCTAGAGAACAAGTGTTGTCCATTCAGCTGGCTTTGTCTTGTTTTCAAGCTTTTACTGGCTTTAAAGTAAATGGGGGGAAGAGTGAGATTGTCCCGGCTGGGGAGGTTCATAATATAGGTGCTTTGGCTAAATTCTCCGTTGTAGGGTGGGCAGCCTACCTATGAAGTATTTGGGAATTCCCTTGGGTACTTCGTATAAGACAACATCCATTTGGAATCCTATTTTGGAGAAAATGGAAAAGAAACTTTCAAGTTGGAAGCATCTGTATTTGTCTAAGGGTGGTAGACTCACGCTTTTGAAGAGCACCCTTTTTAGTCTACCTACATATTACCTTTCCTTATTTACCATCCCTGTAGCTGTGGTTGATAGGTTGGAACATATTCAGAAAAACATTTTATAGGGGTCTTCAGAGGAGTGTTTCAAATATTCTTTAGTGGCTTGGGAGAAGGTGTGTTCACCTTTAGAGATGGGTGGTTTAGGGATTAGGAAGTTAGTGCTTTTCAATCAAGACCTATTAGGGAAGTGGTTATAGAGGTTTGGACATGAAGGAACCTGTCTTTGGTGGAGGGTCGTTGCCACTAAATGTGGAGAGGGTCAAGGGGAATGGAATACTAAATTATGTAGAAAGGCCCACGGGTGTGGTTTGTGGCAAGGTATTAATGAAGGTTAGGAGAGATTCTCCAAACATTTGGCCCTAATGGTGGGTGATGACTCTCATATTCTTTTTTGGCATGATAGGTGGGTTGTGGATACTTAACTTAAAATGCTCTACCCTTAGCTATATTCGTATTCAAATGACAAGGAAGCTTGCATTTCTGATGTATTGTGTCAGCAGGAGAGTAGAAATGATAGATATTGGAATTTGAGATTTTATAGAGACTTTCATGAGAGGAAATTAGAAACTGCCTTCTCTTTCCTCGATTTCATTCAAGCTCGGATCCCTAGGGGTGTTAGGTGTGACAATTCCCATTGGTGTCTTAATGATAATGGAAAGTTTGTCATTTGGTCCTATTACAATAAGATCTGGGGTGATTCTATCCCTAGTTTCCCTTGGAAGGGTATTTTGAAGGTTAAGATTCCTAAAAGGGTGGCCATTTTCACATGGACAGCAGCACATGGTCAAATACTTACTTTGGATAATCTAATGTTCTAGGGTCTCCCTTTGGCGAATCTGTGTTGTATATGTTGCTGTAATGAGGAAACTATGGATCATCTTCTCCTACACTGTCCTATAGCTCACTCGTTATGGGTACGAATGTTATAGGTATTTAGGATCCAATGGGTCATGCCAGGTTCTATAGAGAGTTTGGTGTCTAGTTGGAGTTTTTGGCTAGGGAAATTTTTGTCGAACATTTGGAATATGGTTCCTGGTTGTTTGATGTGGGTTGTTTGGATGGAAAGAAATTGGCGCCCTTTGAAGCTAAAGAGAAATTGAAAGTTCAGCTACAACCTCTATACCATAGTACTCTGTTCAATTGGTTTAGGAGTTGGAGTTCTTCGACTTGTTCTTCCATCAATGTGTTTCTTTCTTCCCTTAGTATTATCCCCTAAGCTGCTTTTTCTATCTTTGTTGTTGTTTGTTGCTTTTTCTTGTGTTCACCATCATGAACACCTTGTATTTGCTTTATTTGCTCTTTTTTCATGATTAATACTATCATTATTACTTATCAAAAAAAAAGTTTGTTTCTTTTGTTCATCTACTTTTTTTTTTTTTATAAATAGTCAATAATGCTTTTTTTTAAGATAGTTACAATATACTACTAATCCCATAACTAGAACCCTTTCCCTCCTAGACTCCAAGCACTTTGTGCATGAGAAAGTGTCAATTCAAATACAAAGCCCTTGTCAATTCAATATACTACCACCATACACTTATTTTGTTGTCTCTATATAACATCAAAAGCTTTTCTCATGCATTTGACATTCGGAATATGCACACTCTATGTCCTAGAGTGAGTTAATGAATAAAATTAAGGACTAATGCCTTCTTCATCAATAGACAAGAAACAGACAAAAATAAGGACAATAGGTTCCATTGTTCATCATATAAGTGAAAAACATAAGTATGGCATTATATCAATAAATAAATAAATAAAAACTTATAAATTATAGCAAATAAATATTAAAAAGCAAAAAACTGTATTATTATTCAATAAACCAATTAATCAAAGACCGATAAACAAAAGTAGGTCTTTTACACACATTCACTTGCTTCGCTTCAATTATTTAAATCAACATATGCAGTTTCATATGTCATATGTAAGTTAAATGTACCAGACTGGAGGAGCAAAGGAAGAGAAGGATTTGCCTTTGTAATGCTGCTTAATTGTTCTATCTTCCATGCTAAATACGCCCATATCATACCCTAAACCATTTAAGGATGCTGTAGAGTAGTCAAAATTGTCATTGGTAAAATAGATACAATTAGCTTTGCATTCATTGAAGCTTGATGCAGACAAAGACACCGATGAATTGCCACCCAAAAACAATGCTTGATCACCCAAGCTGTCAACATTCACCCACTCGTATTTAGTTTTGCTTTTCACTTCAGTTGAACATTGTAATTTTAAAATTTTGAACCCAATTGTCACATATGGAATTTCAAACATGCATTCTTGTCCTAGTTCTTGAAATTGGTCTTGGTCTTGGTCTTGATCTTGATCTTCTTCTTCTTGTTCGGATTCATCTTCATGAATGTTCACATCCTCAATATCATCTTCAAAGTCATTATCGGTATCATAAAGAGGACCTACTCTTATGCATGAAACCAACAAAAGATTTCCGGATGATTCAACAAGATACTTTTGGACACAATCCTCAGGTTCCTTATAGAATGTAATAGATTCCGTGAACACAATATCACCATCAATATGACAAACAAAAACATTACCATGATTGTTTACAGCATAAAATTTTCTCTTGTAGAGTGCAATGTCATAAAAACATCAAGAATCACATTTTATATTAATCCAAGCTTTATATCCTGGTCTAGTGAAGGCCAATGTTTTAAAATTAGTATAGATAATCATGATTATGCAATCACAATCATATTCATGAGTTACATAGTTCCATGGATTCCTTGACAAAACGCACTTGTAAAGAAAGACATCACGGTAATCTAAAGTTCAAAATTGCGATAACGGTCCCAAACATATGGATGAGGCGGAAGACTTAACTGGTGTTTAGACAATGGATGAAAGAGATTCATCCAGAAATCGATGCCTACACTGATAAACCATCCAACAGATGTTCCAATGCATTTTCTTCCAGCAAGTTCAGGCAACTTGAAGTTGTAAACTTTATTGTCGAATACATTGAAAAATACACGTGTATGATTTTTTCGTTCCTTTTCTTCCGCAAGCAGAAGCCAGAAGCCAAGGGCACCTAGGAGATAGTGGAGGCTTTATCATTGAATAGACACGCTGCCATGCCTTGCAGACCGCACCAAAGTTGACAAAATCATCATAGACAGATATACAACAAGCTATTTCAGAGAGAATAAGATCAGGAAGATCAGCCCACTCAGACATGATGTTTATGGTGTGAAACTGAAAAACAACAATGAAAAAAATTTTTAATTTGTCAATTTTAATTTTTAGTAGGCCATCATTAGAGGCAACATGTAATATACTAAATAATAAATCATGTTTGTATTTTTTTTTTTTTTCCCTTTTTAGAATTCAGTAATTTCATATAACAAAAGGATCTGATAAAAACAGACTACAACATGCAGAATCCAGAGAAAAAAAAAACAATCCTATTACACACGGACTAAAGCAACTAGTATGAATTATGTTTGCAAGATCAATAAAACACACAAACATTGATGATTGAAGTGATCCAAAGAGAAAAATAAATTTGAAGAATATTGTATAGGTAAAACCGTAAAAGTACCCACCAACCAAAATCAACAAAACACAAAAAGAAAAGTAATTTGCTGATGGAAAAACACAGAAACTTACTTTGTTTGGTTTGGAAGCAGACCCTTTTGCCGATTGATGAAGAGACCAAGCGAGGTTTGGAGGCACACCCTTTGTGCTGGTGGATGAAGAGAGCGAGCGACAGAGAGTAGGAGAGGCGCTTATTTAATAAGAAAAGGAATCTAGTTATAAAAGCAAAATAATTTTGCTTAGATTTATCAAACTAAAGCACTAAAAGCCCAGCATTGACATTGGGTCTGGGTCTCTTAATGGAGCCTGCAACACTTGGGCCTACGCTAACTTTACCAAGGGGGACAGCCCACCCTCAATCCTTAATGCAATTTTTTTTTTCTTTCAAAGTAAATATTATCTTTGTTAACCTTTTCTTTGAAGTATTTACTATTTATCAATTTTAATTTTAAAAAAAGGATTTTAGTTCAACCCATAATTTTTCAGCTTTAAAAAAAAAATTATTTCGTGTACTATTAAAAATTATCATGACTATTAATGTAGCAATAGTTAATCTATACTATCTTTAAAAAGAATATTCATCTTTATGTCCAATTTTGAGAAGTTTTAAAATATCCATGTAGTCAGCTTCTCAAAGTCTTTGAAAAAAAGTTTAAATAATGAGATTAAATAATTAATATTTACTATTTTTTTGTGGTTAATTGAAAATATAACAATACGTAATTTTTTTTTTTTTTGGGGAAGAAGTGACCACACATTTGTAAGGATTTATAAAACTAGGCCCACACCTCTTTTTTTTTTTTTTTTTTTTTTTTTTTGCTGAATGAATAATTTTATTCAAAGAAAAAGAACTACAGACCAGCAAGACATCCAGACTCCTCCCTGATAGCCTTAACAAAACAGGAAGGGCTATTACAAAAGTCAAAAGAACCAAACACACTATACATCAAGCTCCATTTCGCAAGAGAGTGGGCGGCCACATTGGCTTCTCTAAGGACCCACCTAAAAGAAAAAAATGGAAGATTGGAGGCCAGATACTTTACACTTTGAATAACATTCTCAATAGACCATGGGATGCCCATGCCATGCATTGTGATAAATTTGTAGCAAACTTGAGAGTCGCCTTCAACCATTATTGGAGCTGTAATTAAAGGCTCAGCAAGTTGCACAGCCCATAAAAGAGCCTCTGCTTTTGCCTAGAGAGGGAGGGTGGTGTTTACTTTTTTGGAGCAAGCAAATACCAGCTCCCCTCTCCAGTCCCTAGCTATGATTGCAACGGTAGAATGATGGGCGCCAATAGCAACATCAACATTTAATTAAAAAGAGCCAATCCCAGGTTTCAACCATTTAGCTCGAACACTATTGCCTCGAATTTGAGGAGAGAATCTGGCTTTACGATGCTCCGCAAACAATCTAACAATTTTTGCTCTTAAATCTTCATAACTGGCTACTCTTCCCTCAAATAGAGCCTATTCCTTAGCCTCCAAATCAAATCACAAAGTAAGGCTCCAAAAAGAAGCAAGTCCTCCCTAGCCTCTTGGAAAGGAGGATCAAGCAGAAAGTGGATGAAATGGGCCGGAGTGGACAGCTCGCAATTATCAATTCTTATTCCCCATTGACTATTGAACCATAAAGCTCTAGCTAGAGGGCAACTAATAAAAAGATGGATAGATGACTCGATCCCAGCATTACATAGGTGGCAAATAGTGTCTGCATTGGCATCATACCTCAGCCTTTGATCCTTCGTGAGGAGACAATTTGCAGCTACTCTCCATAAAACCATCTTCAACCTTTCATGAATTCTAGTCTTCCAAATTTGGCCTTGTAGCAAGTCTTTGTTTGGAGGAGGGTTAGAGCTTCTGCCAAGCCAATAGGCTGACTTAACAGATGCTCTTCAGCCATAGATTTGGTCCATTTCCATTTATCGAAACAAACGTTAAGAGGTAAAGGGATTTGGCAAATTGAGGCTACCGTTGCATCATCAAAAATAGACCTCAATTTGGAAAAATCCCACCAAGTCTTGCTGTGATCCAGCAGTTAAGAAACAACCATAGCTCCTTCCATAGATGCATTCTCACACAAATTTGGCCAAAAGTGAGGGAGATTTGGAATCCAAGGATCTTCCCATATATGAACAGACTCCCCATTTCCAATCAACATACACGCACCTTGAGCAATGAGTTGTTTTATACCCTCTAAGCTTTTCCAAACCGGAGAAATACTACCAGAGGCTTTATGATTAAGCCAATTGTTTCTAACTTTATATTTTGCTCGGAGGAGATTTATACATAGACAATCTTTGCCTTCTAGGAGCCACCATGTGAGTTTAGCCAGCAAAGCTTGATTAAATTCCCAAAACTTTCTAAATCCCAATCCACCCTCTTTTAGAGGCCAACACAACGAAGCCCAAGCAATAGGAGCAAAAAAACACCCCTTATCAGATTTTGGATTCCACCAAAAACGCCTCACAATAGCATCCAATTGATCACAAAGCCCTTTGGGGAATTGGAGGACAGACATAGAGTAAGAGGGGATTGCTTGAGCCCACCGATTTGATAAGTGTAGCGCGGCCCGCCTAAGACAGATTCTTGCTTTTCCAACTACTGAGCTTGTTCTCGATCCGCTCCTTAATATCATAAAGATCCTTTTTCCTGTGAGGGGTGAGGAATAATGGGATTCCCAAATATTTTGCTGAAGGAGGGAGTTTGCTTAGGCCCCAAATAAAAGGCCCAACATTATCTTAGTCACATTACATAGTCTGATACAAGTCATATGAAGTCACCACGCACACAAAACATAAAATTGATGATAAAATAATAATAATACTATTAGTAGCAACATGTAATTTACTAAATAATAAATCATACAATATTTTAAGTTGAAAAAAAAAGGGAATTTCTATTTTCTAGCTAGTTTCAAAGCATGCACTTAATAATGTAGGGCATGAACTTTAGTATTTAAATATACTACGTGGCTATTCTACTAAAGATAGTTCATGAAGGTTCTCAAAAAAGAAAGATAGTTCATGATTTATGCAACTCACATTATCCACGTTGTTTGTGAGTGTGTGGGTTGTGGGCATTTATGTGATGTGTATGTATCAGTGAGTTTATTTATTATTTTTCCATTTTATTAAGAGTTTGTCACCAACTATTGAGCTTTCTAGGTGTGATTGGTCACCTATATTTAATCCATTTATTACCTAATTAGCTAAATTTTACCTTAAGGGTTCCTAAGATAGAAGGTAAGACAAATGTCTTGAACCAAAATATTCATGTTTGGGAAAGGTATTAAGCACCCCACAATGCATATCCTAAGATAGAACCTTATTTTGATTTCATTCATAACTTCAAATATTTGAAAGGTAACTCTAGTGTTTGGAAATTTGGAAAAAGAGAAAAACAAGTGAAACTTGAACGAGATGACAAATGAGGCATGGATATGTGAGCATAAAAATATAACATATTTTTGAAAAATGACGTGTGAGATGCATGGGCATAGGAATGAATGAACATATGAGTCTATTCTACGAGATGACATGTTAAATGTATTGAGCACATGGGGCTATCCTAATATCCTATATGATATAGCAAATACATAAGCATGTGAGCACATAGGTCTATCCTATATGATTTACTAAATGCATGAGCATGAGTTATGAGCACCTAGGCCTTTTTTATATGATATACCAAATTCATAAGCATGTGAGCATGGCAGTTACTAGGAAAGTAAATTGCCTAAAGAATTAAGCAAAGCTTACCTCACTCCATAGTATAACATAGCAAGCAATTCATCATTGATCTCACTTCATAGAAGGGAATTTTTATTTAGTTGGGAGAGGGTTTTTTGAAATCACGTGTGCTTTAGGATGAAAATACACTAACATAGTTTTGGGTGAAAATCTCATGAGTTTCTAGATAAGAACATCTTTTGGAGAGTTTGGGAATACTTTTTGTATCAAAAGTCTTTTGAAAATCACTTTGTGAATACATATTGAGAAGGGTTTGGAAGATTATTGTATAACAAATTTAGAAACATTTTTCATCGTAAAACAGTGCTCAAATTAAGCCTTTTATTATTATGGGATTATGAGCTTGCAATGCTGACTAGAAAGTTAGAGTGCAAGCCCATATACATCCAAGGAGGGTAAATCACATGATTTATAACATCAATTAAACACTCAATATAATGCAACATGGAAGCATGTGACTGAGAACAAGAGAAGACAAGGTAGTGAATCCAAGCATGTAAACCTAAGCATCAATACATATATATGTATACTAATTCATGCGAACATCATACAAATCTAACTATACACATTCCTAAACATATAAGCCCATAAAGATCAATATTAACATGCTGATCCAAACATTAAGACATGCAGTTTTTGGAATTTTTGGGTCTTTGTGCAATTTGAGAAACTTTTGAGGTCAAAGTGTTATTTTTGGAGGTTTGGGAGTTGAAATGTAATTTTGATAGTTAGTGGGTTGAAGTTTGATTTTTTGAAACCCAAAGGGTCAAAGTGAAATTTTTTTGAGTTTAATGATGGCGGGCCTTCTCATTTTAGTGGGCTGATTTTTTTTTGGATGTGGGTTATAAAGCTTTTAGTTGGGTTCTGTTAGTGTTTTGATGTGGGCTTCGTTTTAAGGTATGGACTTTGGAGTGGCTGATTTTATTTGGATTTTAGTGTGAGTCCAAGGAGTTAGACTTTTGTTTTAATGGGGGTTTGGGTTTTCTAGGTTCAAGTGTGAACCTAAAAAAAAAATTATTAAAAAAAAAATCTTGGGCCGGTGTTACAGTGGCTCTTGTTTGAGGTTGAATTGGGTGTTCCATTTTTGGGCTTTGGTATAACTTCAGATTGGACTTTAGTGTTGACTTAGTCACTCTTTCACTCGCTTGTTTGCCACCACCAATGTCCAAACCTTAAAACGAAGCCCAAAGATCAATGCTGCTCTCTCTAACCCGGCTCAACTGAGTTGACCCTATCCTCACTCACTTCCTTTTCAACGTAAATAAGCTCTAACGGGCTTGCGTGTGTGCACAAAGGTTTCAAGGTGTGGAGGTTGTTTGTTGATTGGTTTTGAAGACAAACATGGTAAAACACATGTTTAGCTTTATTAAAAGAATTCGGTTAACATGTAATCTTCGGGCATCTATTAATCAACTATTTTAGAAAACGTTTTTTGAGAAATTGAATTTTTTTTTTTATTTATAAAAATCAATTATTTTTTCATTTTCCTTTAAAAAGTTTCACAAAATAGTTTATTAATTGATGCCCTAATAATATCTGTTAATGAAATACTTATTAAAATACTAGGGTGTTTTTCTCCTCTTCTACTCTTTAGTGTAGAAATACAATTAAATGATATAACACTATTCTACAAAATACTTAGTACTGGATAACATAGCCGAGAGGAACACACTATATATTTGAAATTTCAACAATGACAAAAGCAACTGAAAATGAAAGAAGTTGAATTCCTTGGGATTTGATCGCGGAGGCAAAATATACATGAAATTCCAAGATCTATGAGATGCAAAAATAGAGAACAAAATATGCACACACACACAAAAAAAAAAAATAAAATAAAATAAAACAATCACATAAGACAATATTTACATGGTTCAACAATTTGCCTATGTCTACGGAGTTGTAGAGATTTCATTATTCACAGGGAAAAATACAAGATGCGGCAGTACAGTTTTTTCTTTCTCTGAAAGCAATACACAAAAGCATAATCTCTAAAACAACAGTTTTTCTATCCTCTGCTCTATGGACTAATCCTCCAAAAAAAATCTCATTAAAAACCATAGCATTTTTATATCGGGTTGGGTCATAATCCGAAATCAAATACAACTAGGCTCCACAAATCCCAACAGGTATCTCGGTCGATTTTTAAGAGGTACTTTGAGCTCAGAAAGTCAATAGACAATACTATTCCTGTGATTGCTTCAGTTTGGTGGGTTCAGGGAGTGTTTGCTTACTGATGATCTTTTCTTAGCAAAGGTTGCCATGGAGTGTGATGTTGCCATCTCATTGGCAGCTCCGCAAATGAGTCCATGGCTAGGAAGCATGGACATGGACACAAATATGGGTACGAATGATGATACAAACAATTCCTAAAATTTATAATATAAAATAGCCAATATGACACCTAAATGACATGTGTACGACACTCTAAATGAAGTTTTCGTGCTTCTTAGGTTGCAGGACCACCCTAACCCATAAAAAAAATATATATATATTATATATAAATTTTATGACATTTTTATCCTTAAAAAATATTTGTGATCACCCTAAATTTTTTTATGCTCAACATAATTAAAATTTAGGGAAAATTTGGAAACAATAATAAATTATAAAATAAATATTAATAAAGAAAAAATAAATTATAAAATAAGACCAAAAAAAGTGCATGTGCTTGAAGCTCAAAATAGAATCTAAAACAGGAGCAATAATTAATAGTGTCAAGAGAGCATAAAAAATTCAAGGAAATTTATGTCTAGGGGAATAAACAAAAATAGAACTAAAAAGCAAGGTTTGAGGGAAACGTCTGTCACATAAGTCATAAGTGTATTCAATAGCTTGTTGCTCTAGTTAGCACCTGTGTTCTAACTAGGTAATGGCCTCATAGGGGCAATAGACTTCTTTACCCCATTATGAAACTGATGTGATCAAGGTTATCGAGATCGAGATCCTACACGGGATCAGTGAGAGGGTTCAAGAATCGGATGTAGGATCAACACGAGGAACATAAGATCCTACTTTCCAATTAAAAAAAATACCAATAAAAAAAATTATAATTTATAATATATATTATATAAACATTGAAAAAAGTAATTTTTGACACAAACTAGTAAAATTACTAATAAAGTAACAAATCACTACAAGAAAAAAATTCTTATTGCAACGAAATTTTTTGTTAGAAAACCTTCAAATTGTTGCAATAAACCTCTATTGCAACAAAAAAAAAGTTTGTTGCCCACAGTTACGATAAAGTTTGTGACAATAGATTATTGCAACAAAAATTGCATTGCAATAGAGTTTTGTTTCAATAAAATATTTTTATTATTATTAAAAATATTTTATTGTAACCAAAAATATTGTTGCTATAACTTGTTGCAACAAAAATTTTGTTGCGATAGGTTATTGCAGCAGTATAGTTGATCATTATAAACAACATTATCGTCATTGTTATAATTTATAATTTATAATTTATAATATATATTAAATAACATTAAAAAAAATTGACACAAATTGAAATTACAAATAAAGTACCAAATTAAAATCACTACAAGAAACAAGCCTTATTGCAATGAAATATTTTTCACAAAAAACTTCAAATTGTTGCAATAAACCTTTATTGCAATGAAAGTTTTCCATTGCCCACTGTTATGATAAAGTCTGTGGCAATAGACTATTGCAACAAAAATTTTGTTGCATAGGTGGGTAAAGTACCATCCAAACAATATCAACAAAACAGAAAAAAGAAAAGCAATTTGCTAATGGAAAAACACAAAAATTTACCTAGGACTTTGTTTTGGTTTGGAGGGCAAACCCTTTTGCTGATTGATGAAGAGAGTGAGCGACTGTTATAAACAACATTATCGTCATTGTTATAATTTATAATATATATTAAAGAACATTAAAAAAATTTGACACAAATTATTGAAATTACAAATTAGGTTTTAAATTACAAATCACTACAAGAAACAAGCCTTATTGCAATGAAATATTTTTCGCAAAAAACTTCAAATTGTTGCAATAAACCTCTATTGCAATGAAAGTTTTCCGTTGCCATGATAAAGTCTGTGGCAATAGACTATTGCAACAAAAATTTTGTTGCATAGGTGGGTAAAGTACCCTCCAAACAAAATCAACAAAACAGAAAAAAGAAAAGCAATTTGCTAATGGAAAAAACACAAAAACTTACCTAGGACTTTGTTGGTTTGGAGGGCAGACCCTTTTGCTGATTGATGAAGAGAGCGAGCGACTATTATAAACAACATTATCGTCATTGTTATAATTTATAATTTATAATTTATAACATATATTAAAGAACATTAAAAAAATTTGACACAAATTATTGAAATTACAAATTAAGTTTTAAATTACAAATCACTACAAGAAACAAGCCTTATTGCAATGAAATATTTTTCGCAAAAAACTTCAAATTGTTGCAATAAACCTCTATTGCAATGAAAGTTTTCCGTTGCCATGATAAAGTCTGTGGCAATAGACTATTGCAACAAAAATTTTGTTGCATAGGTGGGTAAAGTACCCTCCAAACAAAATCAACAAAACAGAAAAAAGAAAAGCAATTTGCTAATGGAAAAACACAAAAACTTACCTAGGACTTTGTTTTGGTTTGGAGGGCAGACCCTTTTGCTGATTGATGAAGAGAGCGAGCGACTGTTGAGAGAGAGAGAAAGCGCGGCGTTTACAAGAGAATGAATCCTTAGTCTTTGTTGGGATTTATTTCAAAACCCTCAAAAAGAGAGTGTGTGTGTGAGAGAGAGAGAAACGTATGTTCTGGATAAAGTGGTAGAAAAGAAATGAAAAAAGAAGATGGAGAGGAGTAATAAATACATGTGTGAAGAAGAAGGAAAAAAAAAAAAAACGTATTGGATATTTGGATGAAAAATAAAATAAATAAAAAGGTAAGGAAAAAATAAAATAAAGAATAAGAAATCAAAATTGAGCAGAAAAAAAGAACGTATTGAATGAAAAAAAAAATAAAATAAATAAAGATAAGGGAAAAAATAAATAAATAGTGAGAAATTAAAATTGAGAAATGCTACCACAATATTTTTACCATACTTTCACAATAAATCTGAAATAGTAGGATGTTACTAGCTAATTCTTAAATTAGTGTTATGTTCAAATTAAAACCAATAACAACTTATTGCAAATTAAAATCAACAACAACTTGCATGGTTTAGTTTGCCAGTGACAAACCTTAATAGAAATCAAAAAGATGTTTTTTTTTTTTTTTTAATTATTATTTAAAAAACATAGTTTGGATCCTTTGCATATTTCATGTAATCAAACACTCACCCATAGATAATGAAGCCTATTTTTTCCTTTTGCTTTGGATGCAACTATACAAACCCTAAATTTAGGGATAGGTTTGAGGCATATTTTGGGATTTCTTCTATTTACAATTTCCTTCAATAAACAAATAAATCAAGAAATTAAGGACCCAAAGTGAACATTTAAACTGCCCTATGATAAATAAATGGCTCCTTGACATATTATTAAAGATATTGCATATCAGGATTGGAAAATTATTGTGTAATCCCGGAGTACAAGGTTAGCAGACTGACCTTGAACATGCCAGCACATGATAACTTGCTTACCTTAGTGGGACTACCATGACTGTTAACGTTTGGAAACTTTTAGTTTCACTTTTAATTTTAAAACAGGGGGGCTCCTTCCTTCTCTCAGACTTCACATACGATTCCTTTCTTCCTCTCCCATGAACCACGGCTCAAGTACCATGGGCTGTTCCTCTCTCATCTCCATCAGCATCGTGGAAATTCACTATGCGGCCACCTTGCTGTGGTTGGTTCGGTTTGTTCTCTAATGCCATTTCGGTATTCGTTTAAAATGAAACTGATCTAGCCCAAACGAAAACGAAAGCCCCTCCGGACTCTTCTCTATATGGTCCTTATCAAGCTCTTTCCTCTTCTAATCCATTGCTTTAAGCCTCATTCACGGGTATAGTCACACGTAAAGGCATAAGCAGTGAGTGCAATTTTTTTTAAATCATCTTTTGTGGAAATTTCTTATACTATTATTATTGATGATTTGAATCTCATATTTTTTGGATAAATCTACTGTTTGGGATTTTGATTGTAATGTGATTTGGATTTGCAATTGTTACCCAATTGGGTGTTTGGATCTGTAATGTTGTCATGTAAGTTGTGGTTAGTGAGGCTACATGTAATTTGGGGTTTAGGTTGTAATATGTTTTGGATTTGCATTTTTTACCCAATTGGATGTTGGATTTGTAATTTTGTAAAGAAACTTGTGACTGGTGAGTCATTATATAAAGCATGGCTCATGATATGTTTTTTATTGCATATAAAGTGTTTGTTTAAATGCTTCTTAGGCTACAATGAGCCAAATCCTTATGAACTCTCTTACTTAGTTCATAGTGATCATTGCCCATGTCTTACTTTTGTAACTTCTCTATATGGTTGACAATCTAATTTAAAGAAAAATAAATAAATAAAATGTATAAGGTAAGTAATCCTTGAGAACAAGAAACCAAGCATATAAAATTAGTACATAACTTTCCATGGGCTCCAAGTCAAATTTGAGTAAATTTGTAAGTACAAAAAGTAGTTTCTTTCAAACTAAAGTAATCTAAAAACAAATTCACTTTGGTAGATGAAAACCAAAAAGTAAAAACAAAGGATTCCTAAAAGAAAGCTAGGCAGCAAGGCTTCAATGTAGAAAGTATAATTGTTTCCACAAATGAAAGCATCATTAGACTCATTTTTCAGCTATCCATTGAAATATTCTTCTAGATTTTTGTAGTTGTGAAACCTTTCTTTCCACCTCTGCTCATTTTGCTTCTCTAAAGTCTGAACTCTTCAGCATAATGATTGGATATCAACACTAAATAATGTATGAATAATATATATATATATATATATTCATCACACGATTAATACAAAATAGCATAAGTGAAATTTACAGTTATTAATAAACATCACAGGTGAACTCCAATATGTCTAAGCACTATCAATAACATGTCCAAGAATGAGTTATGATAATTAATCAAGCTTTTTTGACGGTAGTAAGCAAGTTTCATGAAGGTCTATACCAAATTCTTTAAAAATGATAGTCTTTTCATTGGGGAATTTTATCAAACAATCGAAGTATAGAAGGAATGAGCCAGAGTTGTAAAGTCAATTGGCCATGAATTCTAAAATACCTAGTACAAAAATAATTCAAGACACATTAGTCAATCAAATACTAACCATAATCATCAAAGAGATCAACATGAGTATCAAAGGAAATCAAAGATAAGCAAACAAAAATAAAAATTTAAATAATATGTCTAAGCACTATCAATATCATGAGCCATGCTTTATATAATGACTCACCAGCCACAAGTTACTTCACAAAGTTACAAATCCAACACCTAATTGGATAAAAAATGCAAATCCAAAACACATTACAACCTAAACCCCAAATTACATGTAGCCTCACCAACCACAACTTACATGACAACATTACAAACCCAAACACTCAATTGGGTAACAATTGCAAATCCAAATCACATTACAATCAAAATCCAAATAGTAGATTTATCCCAAAAATATGAGATTCAAATTATCAATAATTACAGTATAAGAAATTTCCACAAAAGATTATTTTAAAAAAAATTGTAGTCACCGCTTACGCCTTTGCGGATGGCTATTCCCGTGAATGAGGCTTAGAGTGATGGATTAGAAGAGGAAAGAGCTTGATAAGGACCATATAGAGAAGAGTCCGGAGGGGCTTTCATTTTCGTTTGGGCTAGATCGGTTTTCGTTTTAAACAAATACCAAAACAACATCAGAGAACGAACTAAACTAACCACGGCAAGGTGGTCGCACAGTGAACTTCCACGATGTTTATGGAGATGAGAGAGGAACAGCCCATGGTACTTAAGCCATTGTTCATGGGAGAGGAAGAGAGGAATCATATGTGAGAGACTGAGAGAAGGAAGGAGCACCCCTATTTTAAAATTAAAAGTGAAACTAAAAATCTCCAAACATTAATAGAAGTGGTAGTCCCGCTAAGGTAAGCAAGTTATTATGTGCTGGCATGTTCCTATTGGCTAGGAGTACAAGGTCAGTTTGCTGACCTTGTACTCTGGAATTACACAATAATTTTCCATTAAGATTAGGATTAGGTTTTATACCTAAATCAGGGATTTTGTATTTTGGCTATCAATTATTAAAATTTATTGCTCACAAATGTAATTAAGGCTTAAGGGTACCAACTAAAGATTTAAACTCCTAATTTGGTTAGAAATTGATTGGAGTGAGTTGACTCAATAAAAGAGGGTTTTTTTTTTTTTTTTTTTTAAAGAAAATAATTGGAGTTGTGAAAATTAGGTTTTTTCAATTCGGTTAGGGTTGAACCCAATTGGATAGAATAATGAATAATTAGGACATCTAATTAGGTTTTTTTATAATAAAAAATAAAAAATAAAACACCAAATAAAGCAAAATGTGAAGATCCATGTGAGAGAGCAATTTTGTGAGTTTTAAGTGGTGAAGGTGTACGAAGGTTTTTTTTTTTTTTTTTTTATTATTATTATTATTAATGATACCAAATGTTTCTTAAAGGTTGTATGCTTTATTTTTATACGAACAATGAATGGGATTTTGTAGTCCGCAAGTTAAATGATCTTGCTTAGGTGAATAAGCATGATTGTTGTGGTTTTCTTAACTTTCGTGTTAGGTATTAATGTATGTACAAAATTTTAAATAGAACATAAGATGCAAAATTTGCTATTAAATTTAGAATTTAAATTAAATTTTCTTTCAACTTTGACTATAAATATATACATAGATAAAGACAGATTATATAAGCTACCAAAAGTACATAATAATTTTTGGATCAAGTTTAGTTACAAAATTGATTGTAACTTAAGGCTACAAACTCACTCAATAAAATAAATATTACTACATATTTTGAAAATCTAGCTGTTGAATTGCATACTCTTTACGCTCTTAAATCACGTCAAATTTTGTGTTAAATGAACATTATTTACTATATGATCTATAATTTTATATTTATGCATAAATTTAAATTACAAAACTTGCAATTTAAAAAATTTATTAATGACATGGCTATTAATCTTTAATTTTCTTGAAATTTTTCAAGTATGAAAAATATAAGAGGAAGATGTAATCCAATGGTAGAATTGTCAAAATTCACCTTCAATAAAAAGATATTGAGTAAAGTTATAGCCTAAAACTACAACCAATTTTATAACTAAACTTTATTAATAATTTTTCTAAAATTTAACAAACTAAGCTCAGCATTAAAAATGGTTGCAAGATCACCTAGCATTGACATTGCTTCAAAGCTTGGGCCTACACCAATCCTTTGTGCAATTCCTTTTATTTTTTCCTAATTAAATGTGAGTTTCATTAAAAAAATTTGTTAACCTTTTCATTAGAGTATTTATTAATTTTAATTCCAAAATTAGGATTTGAGTTCAAACCTTTTTTTGGGTTATTTTAAAATTTTACCACAGAGAATTGTACTTGAATAAAAGTTGGATACTTGCTAATATACACGTAAAAAAAGATCTAGAATGTGGGTTGTAGTTAGCTTAACTAGTAAAATCCCCGATGATTGAATAAGAGATTTGGAGTTCAATCCACGCTTACACCAAAAACTGATTGGTGTCTTAATTTGATGATAAAAATCTATCATCAGAAGCGGACGCCATATGTTAAAACTCTCTAAAAAAAAAGATCTAGAACAAAATAAATAATTTTAAGTTTAGATTTCCAAATGTAATATAATTATATTTCTTAATATATTGATTATATTCCCCTACCTAACCCTAGGCATATCCTAACAGATATATAAACTCATAATCCTACTTGCTTGTAAGCAATTCTAAAATCCTTTCTACCACTTAAGAGTGTCATTGTCGAAGAGTCAGCAAAAACAAAAGTTAATTTTTACTAGAAAAAATTATTTAATAGTAAAAATACTATGAAAATGAGGTCTTCTTAGAACAAAATCAAGAACTTGCGTGGTTTGGTTGGCCTCCTTGCCTTTAACCTAGACTTCCCTTGCTCTCCCGCATATTAATTTCGAAAAACCTAAAAAGATTTCTTATTTATTTATTTATTATTATTACCCTGTTTGGATCCTTTGCATATTTCATGCCATCAAACACTCACCAATAAGTAATGAAGCCTATTCTTTCATTTTGCTATGGATAGAATTATATAAAGCTTAAATTTAGGGATAGGTTGAGGGCATGATTTTGGAATTTCTATATTCTATTTATAATTTCCCTCAATTAACAAATAAAGCATGAAATTGAGAACCCAAATTGAACATTTCAACCACCCATTGATTAAAAAAAAATGGCTCATTGACATATTATTAAAGATCTTGCATGTTATGATTAGGTTTTATGCCTAAATTGGGGATTTTGTATTTTGGCTATCAATTTATTAAATTTTATTGACAAATGTAATTAAGGGTACCAACTAAAGATTTAAACTCCTAATTTCGCTAGAATTTGGCTAAAGTGAGGTGATTCAATAAAATAGGTGTTTTTTTTAGTAATTGGATTATTGTGAAAATTTGGTTTTTCCAATCTTGTTAAGGTTTAACTAAATTGGATGGAATAATGTATAACTAGGACATCTAATTTTATTTTATTTTTATTTTTTAACACCAATTGGGTAAAGACATTATAGATTTGGGCTTAATCAAATAATTATAAACATTTAATTAAGGACTTAAGCCAAATCTGGGGGTTTTAATGTTCTTAATCTTTTTATGTCAATTGAAGGTGCACTTCTCAAATTAAGATACCTAATTAGTGATTATAGGTCTTCAATATCTAATTGGGCGAGGTGATCAATGGTTATGATTTTACAAAGGAAAGCTACTGGTAGAATTAGAAGTCTACACTACTTTCCTTTATCCATACCTTTTTACTACTCAAGGAAGATATATTTTTCCAAACTATTAAATGGTTACTTTGTTCCCCACATCAAAGCTATTTACTTGTCTTTTTAGTTGAGTATGTATTACTGAAAGTTTGTTTCTTTTGATCATCTACATTTTTATTTTTTTTTGAATAATTGATAATGTTAATTTTTACTAATCACATGATATTTTTATTTTCACCGTTCACTGATTTGGTTGTCTCTCTGTATAACATCAAAAGCCTTTCACATGCATTTGACATCCAAAATATGCACAATTTAAGTCCTAGAGTAAGGTAGTGAATAAAATTAAGGACTAAAGCCTTCTACATCAATATCTGTGAAAAACGTAAGTGTGGCATCATATCATGAAAACAAATAAACGCAAAGAACTTATAAATTATAGCAATTAAATATTAAAACTAAAAAACAGTATTATTCAATAGACCAATTAATGAGAGACTGGTTTCTCAAAAAAAAAAAAATTAAAATTAAAATTAAAATTTGTCCTCGTAGAATGTAATGTCATAAAAATTTCGAGAATCACATTTTATATCAATCCAAGCCTTATATCCCGGTCTAGTGAAGGCCAATGTTTTATAATTAGTATGGATAACCATGATTATGCAATCACGATCATATTCATGAGTTACTGAGTTCCATGGATTCCTTGACAAAACACACTTATAAAGAAAGATATCACTGTAATCTATAGGACCGAATTAAAAATTTCGATTATAACCTTCCCAAACATATGGATGAGGCGGAAGACTTAACTGGTGTTTAGACAATGGATGGAAGAGATTCATCTGGAAATCGGTGCCTACACTAAGCAACCATCCAAAAGATGTTCCAATGTATTTTTTTTTTCCAGCAAGCTCAGGCAACTTGAAGTTGTAAAATCCATCGTCAAATAAGTTGAAAAAGACACGTGTATGACTTTTTTGTTCCTTTTCTTCTGCAAGGAGAAGCCAAGGGCACGTAGGAGATAACGGAGGATTTTCCATTGAATAGACACTCTGCCATGACTTAGACATGATGTTATGTTGTAAGAGACTGAAAAACAATAATAAACAAACAAGATTTTAGAATTTGTCAATCTAAAATTTTAGTAAATCATAGCAAAAAAAAAAAAAAAAAAATGATTATTAGTGGCAAAATGTAATATACTAAATAATAAATCATACAGGAATTAAAGGTGTATAGAGAATTCCTAGTTTCAAAACCTTGTGATTTACGCATGTACTTAAGAGTAAGAGTTGCGGCTACCTTACACATAATATATATACCTTAAATAGAAAAGAAGATTTAATTTTTATTGAAAAAAAAAAAAAAAAGCAATTTGAAGAATATTAACAAAAGTACTCACTAACCAACATTAACAAAAGAAAAAGAAAAGAAATTTTTTGAGGGAAGAAACAGAAACTTACCTAGGACTTTGTTTGGTTTGGAGGTAGACCTTGGAAAAAAAGTAATTCGTTGAGAGAGAGAGAGAGAATTATTAAGAGAATTAGGGTTTCTTTCAAAACACTATTGACTCAGAACTATAGCCCATATTATATACTGTCATTATTATATAACTTTTTCTAGTAGAATAAGGATTCTTGGATTCTAAAAATAAATAAAAATAAATAAGGATTCTTGTTTTTCTTGGTTAGGTCACATTTCGTTCTTTTTCACTTTTTAATTTTAATTTTTTAATTTTTTTATTCAAAGATTGAGATTAAAAATTGTTTTTTTTTTTTTACCCCTTTTAATTTCAGCCAAAGCTATTGCATAAGATTATCAACTCAAAGAGTAGGGAACATGAACACCAGGTCACAACTCAAGGACAAACTAATTTTCATAGGATATATCAAACTAATAAAGCACAAAGGCCAGAATTGACATTGGGTTTGGGTCTCTTAATAGAGCTGCAACGCTTGGGCCTACTACAACTTTACCAAGGGGGACGTCCCAGCCTCCATACTTAATGCAATTTTTTTTTTCCTTTCTAATTAGATACTATCTTCATCCAAAGTTTTTTGTTAATCTTTTCTTTGAATTATTTATTCATTTCAATTCCAAAAATAGGATTTGGAGACGACCCAAAAATTTTCAGTTATTTTAAAATTATACCTTGTGCAATTAAAAATTATCACAACTATTAAATTTCTTTTTTGAGAAATATCATGGCTATTAATTTAACAATAATAAATATATACTATTTTTAAGATGAGTAATTCTTAGGTACTCTTGGAGTATGTTAAATATTGTTTCCTCCTCTCACATTTATGATAGGGTTCACTTATTAAATTTCACTATAATTCAAGAGTACTTAAAAATTTTTCCCATTAACAAGACTCTCTATCTTTATGTCCAATTTTGAGAAGTTTGAATACTCTTAAGACACGTTTGGTGCACTGTAATAATTATTACAATATAATAGGAATAAGTACTACAAGTAATACAAGAAGTTGGAATGGCAATATGGCATAAATATTCCTATTCATTTGTTTGGTGATAATACTGTAATTGAAGCCTGAATCTATGTTAGGATAGTGGAATGTCATTATATTTTTGTTAAATTTCCTAAAATACCATTTTTAGAAAAGATAAATAATTTAATTGATTAGTATTATTTTTATCAATTAATCTTAATAAATATATATATAAAAATTTAGAATATCAACTCACGGTAATATATTTTTATTAGAACATATACATACCAATTTATAAATACAAAAAATATAAAAACTAAATACAATTTATAATTTTCAAAATTTTAATACCAAATCATAACAAAGAACATGATAGCACAGTGGGTTCTTTTGACTCTTTTCACATCATTGAGCTTTGAATGTAGAACCAACGGTGAGAGTAATAGTGGGAAAAAGAATTAACAGGGAGAATAACGAAGAAAAAAAAAAGTATAAAAAAAATTGTGATTGATTCATGAGAGAGAGAGAGAGAGAGTTATTAGGGTTGGGGGTCATTTAGGAAATTTTGTTTTTGTATTTATTATGCAAGTTAAGAAATGGTTATTATAACAAATTTGGTAGACTATTACTTGTAATAAAAACACAATCAAACAACTGAGGGTATGTTTGGTAGACTGTAATAGGCATTGTAATGTAATAGTTATTCCAATAGTGTAGTTATTCTTTAGGGTACGTTTGGTATTCTGTAATAGCTCCTGTAATGGAATAGCTATTCATGTGTAATATCAATTCAGGCATTTGGTTGCATCTTTATTACATGGATTAATTATTACATTGGAATAACTATTCTTTAAATTGAAGAATAGTCATTCCTCTTTAAAATGGATGTAATAGCTATTCCTTAATGTTTATAATAGGTTTTAAAATTAATATATTTCCAAAAATGTAAAGTTTCCTTATACATCTTCTTTTACAAGTTTTTCATATGTAACAACCAAACTTATGAATAGTAATAATTATTCCATTACAATGTCTTTTATTCCCAGTAATAAAGATTACTATTCCTAATGTAATCTACATTCAGTGTACCAAACATATCCTTAGTTTAGTTATGTTTTTATTACAAAGAATAGTCATTCCTTATAAATAGCTATTCTTCAAAATGAGGAATAACTATTCCTCTTTAAAAGGTTGTATTAGATATTCCTTAGTAAGTGCAATAATTTCAAAATTTAATATATTTCCAAATAAACAAACTTTCCATATACATCTAACAATTATAAAAATAAAAAATCATAAAAAAAAATAACACATATCTCTCTTAAACTTAAAATTAATAATTTTTAAGGAGATATAATTCTATGAGTAAGATATTTCCTAAAATAAATGTTAAATTTTATTCTAATGTTATAACTCAAAACCAAACTAATGAATAGGTTTAGTTATTACATTACAACACACTTTATTACTAGTAATAAAGATTACGATTCCTGCCGTAATTCCCATTCAATGTACCAAACATACGAATGATTACTTCTAAGGAATAGTTATTACATTACAGAGTCTATAACAATGTACCAAATGTACCCTTACACTTGCTTTATAAAGTCCTAAGAAGAGTTTAAATAGTAGGATTAAATTAGTAATATTTGTAGTTAATTGAAAATATAAAAATATATAAAAGTCATTTTTCGGAAAACTGATTGATCTACAAAACCGATTTAAATAATAAATTATTTTAAAAAAAAGTATATTGATTATAAAGAATATTATTATTTGTGGGCAACATGTAATATGCTAAATAATAAATCATATAGGAATTCAAGTTAGAAAGAGAATTTTTAGTTTCAAAGGCTTCATGACCTATACATGAGCACAGAGTCATGGACAAGAAGACATGAATTTTTTTTTTTTTTTTAAGACATGAATATTTGTAAGATAAATAAAAGAATTAACATTGATATGATCAGCAAAGAAAATAAAAACAAAAGTAATTTGAAGAATATTGCATAAGTAAATTACCCACTAACTAAAATCAACAAAAGAAAAAACAGAAGTAATTTGCTGAAGAGAGAGAAAGAGAGAGAGTCTCCCTGCCACCTACTGACTATGGGTCTCTGGTGTCAAGAAAGAGTCTAGGCCAATATACTAATGGACTTGGGTGAAAAGTTTTGGGCCTACTCCAACCTCATTCACCAGGGAAGACAACCCAGCCTCCATGGAATTTTTAAATACTACTTCCATCCAAATTCTTTTGTTAACCGCTTAACTTTCTCTCTTCAAATAGGATTTTAGTTCAACCCATAATATATATATATATATATATATATTTTTTTTTTTTTAACCATAAAGAGATTTGCTCTTATTAAAGTTTTTTTTTTTTTTTTTTGAAAGGGAAATATTCATTCAATTATAATGATAAAGAGTCATGAGACAAGGCTTTTAAGGCTGGTGGGGGAGAGTCCTCCATCCAATACAAATCCGCATCAAGAGAATTTCTAGCATATTGAGCTAATGCATGAGCCACCTTATTTGCTCCTCTCCTAATATTACAAACTCTAACCCACTGTAACCCTCACAACAAGTGTCTGATGTCATTAACAACATTCCCAAGTAGTGAAAAATTTTCTGAAGAAGATGAGATGGCTTGGATCACATTACAATTATCTCCCTCAATAATCAACCTAGAGAACCCAGCATCCACAGCAAACTCAATAGCTCTTCGACAAGCAAGTAATTCAGCCTCATCACTTGAACTCACCTTCGAACCACTCACAGACATAGCAGCCATCACTTCACCCTTGTCGTTCCTGATTATAGTGCCAAAGCCTGATCTGTCCAAGCCTGAAAAAATCGCTACATCAAAGTTTAGTTTATACTCCGAATGTGAGGGAGGTTGCCAAACGTCTCTACTCTGTTGCTGCTGAGTCAAAATAGAGAGATTATTCTGGAACTGTTTAAATTTAATAACATACTCTTCAGCTCTTTTGTTCAGGCTATTCGGATCCTTCATTCTGCCTCCATGAACTACACAATTCCTTTGATTCCAGATAAACCACGCTTGTGCCCAAAACAGGTCCATCTCATCCAACGTTAACCGCTCCAATAAGTCCACCATCAGTTGCTTCATGTCTTTCTGCCCGTGCCTGGTCTTTTGCAACTTTCGGATGTTGCCATACCAAATATCCTAGACCGCTACACACTCCCATAAGGCATGGACTGTTGATTCCTCCTCCCTCATGCATAATGGACATTTATTTTCCTAAACAACTTTCCTCCTGAACAAATTCCCAGCTGTTGGAAGTATTTCATGACATGCCTGCCATCTGAAGATTTTAATTTTATTTGGAAATTGTAGCTTCCAAATTGCAGCCCATACCTTCCATTCAGCACAGCCTTGTGAAGTTTCTGTCCGATCCCCCAGATTCTTAGCCACATGGTACACCGATTTGACGCTAAATGTTCCCTTAGAATTGTGCAGCCAGATGATAGTATCATGTACATCTCTACGGCTCAGTGGACTTTGGCAAATAGCTTCTGCCTCCTCCCTATGAAACTTAGCCATAATTTCTTCAGTCCTCCAAATATGCAAATCCGGATTAATCAGATCAGCCACTTTCATCTCCTCCACATCTTCATGAACCGGATGTAGAATGCTATTAGATGGATAATTGGGGATCCACCTATCTTTGAGAACATTAATTGAGAGACCATTTCCTACCCGCCAACAATGTCTAGATAATAGTATGGGTTGTGCAGCCATCAAACTTCTCCAAACGTAAGAGCAGTTAGGAGAAACTTTAGCTTCAAGGAAAGAAGAACGGGGGAAATACCTTGCTTTGAAGCATTGATAAAGAAGAGAATCAGTGCATTGAATCATCCGCCATCCCTGCTTAGCTAACATAGCGAGGTTAAAAGCTTTCAGGTCTCGAAATCCCATTCCTCCCTCTTTTTTTGAAGCTGTCAATTTACTCCAACTCTGCCAATGAATCTTTCGTTCACTCCCCACCCCCTCCAATATTTTGCACACAGAGCATCCAGTTCATCACATAATTTCAATAGGAGTTGAAACACACTCATTGTATATGTGGGTATGGATTGTGCCACAGTCTTGATTAGAATTTCTTTACCAGCTTTTGACAAAATCAAGCCCTTCCATCCTTGAAGCTTCTTCCATATTCTATCCTTCAAATAAGAAAATGTGTGATACTTAGCCTGCCCAACTAAAGTTGGCAAGCCAAGATAAGTTTCAATTCTATTCACCTCCTTAACTCCCAAAATCCCCAATATCAGTTGTTTATGGCTGTCTGAAGTATTACTACTAAAGTAAGTTGAAGACTTTTCTAAATTTATACACTGCCCTAAAGCTCTTTCATAAGTTTGGAGAATTTGTGCTATAGTCTCCCCCTCAGCCTGAGTTGCTTGGCAAAATAGTAAAGAATCATCTGCAAACATGAGATTAGTGACTTTTGGTGCCCTTCTGCAAATGGATACTCCTTTAATCCTCCCTTCTGATTCTGCTTGGTCCAGCAATGCAGTGAATCCCTCAGCACACAATAGGAATAAGTATGGCGACAAAGGATCCCCTTGCCTTATTCCTCTGGATGGGTGGATCATGCCATAAGCTTTCCCATTCACCAGAATAGAAAAGGATGGTGTCGAAACACAACTCATCACCCTTTCTATCCAAGTATCAGGGAAGCCCAACTTTTCCATAATACTCTGCAGAAAATGCCACTCAACCCTGTCATATGCCTTACTGATGTCTAGCTTCAATGCTAAGGATCCCTTCTTCCCCTTCTGTCTGGAATGCATGGTATGGAGTGTCTCAAAGGCCACCAATACATTGTCTATGATCAGCCTCCCCGGTACGAATGCACTTTGAGTGGGTGAGATAATTTGAGGGAGTACCTGTTTCAATCTGTTTGCCAATACTTTGGAAATAATTTTATAAATCACATTACACAAGCTTATCGGTCTAAAATCAGACATTTTAACAAGATTTCTAATTTTAGGGATAAGCACAATGTTTGTATGATTGATTTCAGGTAGCATATTTCCATTATTTAAAAAATCCAAGACAGCTAGCACAACAGTGTCACCCACAACATGCCAAAATTTTTAGTAAAATAAAGCATTCATACCATCAGGGCCAGGAGCTTTTGTTGGTCCCATTTGGAATAGAGCCGCCTTGACTTCTTCAGCAGTATACTCACTGGATAGATCCTCCTGCATCTCATCAATTATTTTGTTCTGAACTGCATTCAGACACTCCTCCATTTGACCTCCCATACCAGCCTAAAAGAGATTATCAAAGTAGGCAGAAGCAACTCCCACAACCTCCTCCAAATCCTCCACCCACTGTCCTTCTGCATTTTGGATGCCCCTTATATGATTTTTATTTCTCCTTTGTGTGGCTTTAGCATGAAAAAACTTCGTGTTTTTGTCTCCATGTTTCAACCAATTTATTCTAGATCTTTGGGCCCAAAAAATTTCCTGCTTCTGTAATAGCTCGTCCATCTTTTTGCTCAGTTCCAAGTATTAGGCTTTGGTAACCTCTGTAGGCTCAGCTTCATTTAGAGAGTCCAACTTCTTTTATAGATCTTTAATGGCTCTCGTATCCAAATCAATGGATGAAGAACCCCAAGCCAATAGCTCAGCACCATAATTTAATCTTTTCCTGGACAGAAGCCAGCCCGTGCCCTTCCTCACCTGCTCTTCCCCGAGCTTCCTGCACTACCCCTTCACACTCACTACTAAGCAACCAAGATTCTTCAAACTTAAAGCTCCTTTCCCATTTCTGCCTTGCCTGAACATAAGTCTGAACATGAAGCATAATGGGTAAGTGGTCTAAAGCATGTGTAGACAAATGTATAATTTTGCTCATCTGAAATTTCTCCAACCATTCATTGCTCGCCACTCCTCTATCAAGCCGAATTTTGGTATTTGCTTCCCCAGGTCTCTTGTTACTCCAAGTATAAGGATAACCTGAAAAACCTAAATCTTGGAGGTGACAATACTCCAAAGCTTCCCTAAAAGCTTCAACCTGTGCATTTTGTTGATGTCTTCTGCTCTTCTTCTCCCATGCATGTAAATGGGCATTAAAATCTCCTATAACCACCCACGGCCCCTCCACATAAGTTTGTAAGTGCTTTTAAAGCTTCCATGAATTTTCTTTCTGCTGTGCATCCGGCCACCCATAAAACCCAGTCAAGTACCAGATGAATCCATCCTCCTCTGTGATTTTGGCCAAAACATGATTGACAGTGAAATTTATGACCTCCAACAAAATATTATTTTTCCACAAAAATGTTAAACCTCCACCTGAATCAGGATGTTTTACGATAAGTTTATTTTGAAACAGCAAATTACCATACAATCTCTCAAACCCCTCTTTGTCCAGTCTTGTCTCCATAAGAAAATAGACTGTGGGAACTTGCTCTCTCACAATCTTGCGAAGGCTTCGACCTGTCCAAGGGTTCCCAAGCCCTTAGCAGTTTTAGCTTAACAGCCTCATTGCTCCTGGCAAGGGTGGCTCTCCACCCTCGCTGATATATAATCAATGCTTCCATCATCACTACCCATTTTACCTCTTTTTGTATCTTGAACATCCATCTGCTCTTCCTGCACAGCACATGAATTTCTTTTCCCCAAAGCAGGTATAGTAATGGCTTTAGTTGGCCCACCCAACCCAAATTCCATCCTATTGATCCGGGTCCACGTTTCTTTGGGCCTAAAATTATTTGGCCCATTTTTGTCTAAAGTTGTACTATTAGAGACCACATGCTCACTGTTTTCCACAAGAAAATCTGGCAGCCCCTTAATATTTTCATTCCTAATCATAACCTTATCAACCCTCTCATTTAATTCTGTATTTGACTCTCCAAACAACATTATTTTCGGACCCATATCAGCATTTATTTCCCCCGTTTCAACAATCAACTCCTGCACGTTAACATTGCATTCAATATTGGTGTTAATCCCATGCACGTTTTCAACAGTCATCCCGTGATTTACGGAAAAACCCTTCTCCACATTGCTAGGGTTTTCCATCCTATTCTCTCTTGCCACCGGCTGCACCTGAGCCTCCTCTTGTACTGCTTGATCAGATTTCTGCTTCGCTGTGCTGCCATTGCCGTCCTCTGCATAAGACATAGAGCGCTGATTTAGTTGTTGAAGCCCTTGGACAACTCCCATTCGCTTTCAAGAACTCCCCATATTGATATTCAACCTTTCTTCCTTGTTTCTCCGCTACAAAGTGGGCTACACAGTTCTTCAAGTCATGACCCAAAATTCCACAGAAGTGACAAACATTAGCAATCTTTCGTATCTGAATAACACCCACATCTTTTCACCATCCGAGCTAGCAATGAATCCATCTCGGCGTAGAGGTTTTGCTATTGGTAGAGCCACACAAACTCTTATGAACATATTTATATCATCCTTCCTATGCCGCCGTTCCACCTCCTCAACCGTACCTAGCCTACTCCCCACTTCCCTTGCTACTTGAGAAGAAATCATATCGAACGGTGCATCCCAAATTTGGACCCAAAGGGAGGCAGAGTCCAGTTGAATGTTTCCCACAGTCATACCTTTCTTCCACCTCTTCAGTAATAATAATTGGTTGTCAAAACACCAAGGGCCTCCTCTCATGATCCGATCCATATCAAACCCTGATTGGAATTTGAATTGAAAGAGATTCGGTCCTACTTCTGAAATATGTAATGAATCATTCAATCCCCATGCTCGACGTATCGTATTCTTCGCTGCCATTCTATTAAAGGGCTTGCAAGTCAGGAATCTCCCCATCAAACTCAGATTGCAACTTTCAATGGCATCCAACCTTCCCTCATCCGAGATGGGGATAACTACTTCCTCCTCAATCGTTAGCTTCATCTTCTCCAATCTATCAGCAACATCATTGTCCATTATGTCCAAAGAAAGAAAGAAAGAATTACCCTTCGCAAGCTGCCAAGGGAGAGATAGCTCGCACACACATGAGAGAGAGAGCTCCACTAGGGAGAGCCGCTCTTATGAAAGTTGTGCAAAATGAACTTCCTCATATCTAATTGGATAATTACTAATACACGCATACTAGAAGCCTTGTAGTTTAACACATTGTTTCTAACTTGGAGACATTCAGCTCAAGGTTTAAATATCATATTTCCAACTATCAAATTATATATATATATATATATATAAATTATTAATGTACACATAATAAAATCAAAACAAAATGAATATATTTGAGTTTAAATTTTTACATCTAAACTAATTATATTTTTATATTCCTCCACCCTGGCTAGGCACTAATATATTTCCCTTTTAAGTTTAGATTTTTATATCTAAAATAAAATATTTTCTAATATATTCCCAACCCTAACCCCCTGGGCACTAACATATTTCCCTTTAGGATTTGTTTGGTTGAGAGGATGGAAAGATGATGAAAAGGTAGGAAGGTGTTGAATATTAGCTTTGATACCATGTTAAATGGAGAATATTATCAAACACAATGTGTTATACCATGTTGTGTATGCTAGAGTGGATGCGGAAGAGGAAGCATAGAATAGGAACATCAAGAACACGAGAGTTACGTGGTTCAGCCTTGACAGCCTACATCCACGGAGGAATCCCTTAAGGGCTACATCTTTATTGTGTAGGAGTGTAGTACAATAACCTCTGTTACAATGAACCCTAACATGAGTATATATAGGCGACTAAACCCTAGACTACTAGTACAAGCAGGAATGGGCTTGGGCCTATTACATTGGGCTAATATATGTTTAATATATATCTCTAACACCCTCCCTCAAACTCAAGGCGGAAGCTCGATGAAGGCTTGAGGTTGGATAAGCATGAGAAGATCACTTGGAGATGCTTTGAAGAATGCCTTTGAAGAAACCACAATGAAGAATGTGCCAATTCACCAATTTCGGAGTTTCAAATGAAGAAACGGAGTCCAAAATTGGAATCTACGCGAAAAACTGAGCAAGATAGGCCATTTCAGAAATTTTAACTTTTGGTCAAAAGTCAACGCAAAAGTCAAAGTCAACGAAAGTCAACGGATTTGGTCAAAGTCAACGGTCAGTGCTCACGGGTCAGATCCGGGTGGTCCGGGTCGGGTCGGTCCGGGTCAACGGTCAGTTAGGTGACGTGGTGCTGACGAGGCGATACTGCTGACGTGGCCAGCGACGTGGCTGATGACGTGGTGATGACTTGGATTAGGGCTGACGTGGCAAAGGCTTGCTTGTGCTGACGTGGCAAGATGACGTCATCGGATGACGTCAGAAGCAGTTTTCCGGCGCGTGGAGGAGCGTGTTAAGTCCACCGGCGCGTGAACGAGATGCCAGAAACGCTAGCGGCGCGTGTGGGCGCGTGTCTTTGTTTCGGCTGCCGGGCTTCCTGGGTTTTGTAGATCGGTGGGTGACGAGGCCGACAGAGCGGCGCGTGTATCATAATGCAGTCTGAATTCCAGAATTTCGGCGGCGCGTGGGAGGAGCAAAAGGAGGCTTTGTCAGCGCGTGCAGCCGTCGTTAGATTCCAGGTTCCTGGGTTTTATTCGCGAGAGGCCGTGGAGCACATCTGTTTGGTTGGTTTCATCAGGTGAAGCATCGATTTGCGCAGATCTGTAAGGTGAGTCACGGCTTGCTTGGTTGTTGGATTTTGACACAGCACAGAGCCATGGTGGCTGCGAGATGCTGTGGAGTCTGGATCCAGCAAACAAATATGTGTGACTTCAGATGGTGGTATGCACGTGAGAATCTTCTTTGCTGTGTAGAGATGTTTGTTTGATGCCAAGAACGAAGTTTGGCTCTGATACCATGTTGAATATTAGCTTTGATACCATGTTAAATGGAGAATATTATCAAACACAATGTGTTATACCATGTTGTGTATGCTAGAGTGGATGCGGAAGAGGAAGCATAGAATAGGAACATCAAGAACACGAGAGTTACGTGGTTCAGCCTTGACAGCCTACATCCACGGAGGAATCCCTTAAGGGCTACATCTTTATTGTGTAGGAGTGTAGTACAATAACCTCTGTTACAATGAACCCTAACATGAGTATATATAGGCGACTAAACCCTAGACTACTAGTACAAGCAGGAATGGGCTTGGGCCTATTACATTGGGCTAATATATGTTTAATATATATCTCTAACAGAAGGATAAAAATAATAAAAAATAAAAAGTAAGAGGAAATTAAAAATTTTGAGTTTTGTATCATGTGTATTCTTGTAGATGACATGAAAATGTGGAATGATTGAAAACAAATATAAATTTCTTTTGTTTTGTTGAGAAGAAATTATAGAGAGGACAGAAAATTTTGTTTCTAGGAAGTTATTATTATGCCATACTATATAAGGAATTTTATTTTTAAGCATCAGGTACAAAAAAAGGGAAGATGGTGCCCAATGTGTGTAAAGCGAGTGAGTTTTAGTGTGAGAGTCAGAGTATAGGTGTCCAAAGAGTGAGGTGCGAATTCGAATGAGTGTACTATATATAAAAAATGTAGGAAGGATACAAAGGTGGGAGAATAAAAAATTCTCAGTTTTCAATATTTATTCCTTTTAGAAACTCAATTTTAAATCATATGTGTTTAGTAGAGAGGATGGAAAAGTTAAGGATTGAATATATATATATATATATATATATTGAAAGGATTGAAAAAGTATGTAAGAAATTATTGTTTCCATTCTTATATAAGAAAAAATAATGTCGGTAGCTAAAGTAGCAGTGATGAACACATCAGATTTTTTATTTTCTTTATCCATTTTTATATAAGAAACAAAATGTGATTAGCTCAATTAGTTACAAACTTACAAAGCCCACTTATAAAAATAAACACATTACGTTTATGATTTCTGGTGGTCTCTGTATAACATCAAAGGCCTTTCTCATAAATATGCACACTCTTTAAGTCCTAGAATCAAAGATATATCATTATGACAATTACATATGCATGCTGACCCTAAACTTCATAATTGGAAAGCTATATGATGAAAAGAAACAATTATTGTCTCACGTGTTGTCTTCAGAATATTCTAATGAGTATATGACAAGCTTGTAGAAACAAAAGAAATAAGAAATAAATCATTTAAGAGTTGCAAGGTCTCAAGCCATTTCATGACATTTACCAATGTCATTTGGCCATCCAAACTTGAGGCATTTTTATTAGTGAAACTAACAAATTGCAGCAGAAAAGAAGAGTATCACAGATCAGGCTTTTGATCCACAGGCAATGTTCATGAATATTGAAGGTACCTGAAATCTGAAGGGTTTCTTAGACATTTTGAGAAACATACACCTCCCAGATAGAATAGAATAAACCTATATAATTGTTGTTTTGAGATCAATCATAGTTGCAATATGCCCTTGTTAGTCTTCTAAAGTGTTAGTGTACTCATAAATCAGTCAATTGTTTGCAGGAAGCAAAAGCAAGAGAAGACAGTAGTCTTGGATACTAAATTTAAAAAAGTTAGTCTTCTCATAAATGAAATATCAAAAAGACTTGCAGAACTTATGTCAAATGAAAGCCATCTGGTACTTACAGCTTGTTACCTTTCTTTTCTGCTTTCTTATAGTTTTTTGGCCTCTTTAATATTTTGTCACACAATTGTATTTCTTCTGTTGCCTTCAATATTCATTTACATTTGGGGTGCAAGTATGAGGAAAATATAAATAAATGGAATACCTGAGGAAGCAAGAAGAATCTCGTCAACAAAGAATCATTAAAGCTAAAGAAGAGCTTGCTGCTGCCAAAGTAGAACTTGATAATCTGCCTCCATATGAACCTCCAAAAGATGGACTTGTAAGTAACTTTTCTAACCAATTATTGATTTTTTCCTGCAGTGTGGCTTATTATATGTGAGTTTATTTACCACTTTCATTATGTGGAACTGATTTTTGTGGTTAACTATCTTGAAGTATCTTGAAAAAGCTATGGTTTCTCTTATTTTGCTATCATCAAATGTATTGGTGTACCTATCCAAAAAAAAAAAGAAAAATCAATTGCATTGGTGCAAGTATAATCTACTAAATTTTTCTGTATTAGTTTTCCTATAAGTAAATTGGAAAACAATGATAAGTAAATTGGCGTGTTTTTTATTGATGATAATTAACTTGATCACTTTTATTAAAGTCAGTAATTACTATTTGGTTGCTATTCTTTTGATTTGGTTGATACCTTCATTGTTATTACTGAATAAATTTCTACATCAGACATATTTAAAGGCTCAAATCCTGGAGCTAAAAGTTTCAGTTAATAATAAGAGGAATCAAAAGTCAGAGAGGGAAAGACTTTTAGCTCAAAAGAAAATGAGCCTCAGGGATATTCTAGACAGGTTGAAGGATATGGAGAATACACACAACAAATGTCTCCAGGCATTAATGAAATCTGGAACTGAGAAGATAATTGAGGCTTATCATTGGTTGCAAGAACATCACAATGAGTTCAATAAAGAAGTGCATGGTCCTGTTTTGCTTGAGTTATGTATTTTATGGTTCAGATTGTAGCTTTATGAATTAATTTTTCTAAAATTATGAATCAAGACTTCATTCAGAAAGGCTGCTTCAAATAATTTATCCAAAAACAAAAGAATGGATATATTAAGAACTAATGCCTTCCACATCAATAGACAAAAATAAGGTCAAAAGCTCAGCTGTTCATCATATTGATGAAAAATGTAAGTGTGGCATCATATCATGAAAACAAACAAACAAAGGATACTCATACATTATAGCAATTAAAAAAAAAACAGCATTATTCAATAAACCGATTAATAAGAGACCGAGAAACAAAGGCAAAGGCAGGTCTTTTACACGCATTCACTAGCTTCAATTATTTAAACCAACATAAAATAGACCAATGCTAACTATACCAAAGTGGGGTAGAGAAGTTAAGAGTAGGATTCGCCTCGGTAATGTTGATTAATATTTCCATCTTCCATGCTAAATACACCAATGTCGAACCATCCACCATTTAAGGTTGAAGAAAAACCTTTCTTATAGTCATCTGTAAAATAGACACAATTAGCTTTGCATCCATTGAAGCTTGATGGATACGAAGACATTGATGAACTGTCACCCACAAACAATACTTGATCACCCAAGTTGTCAACCATCACCCACTTGTATTTATATTTGCTTCTCACTTTAGTAGAACATTCTAATTTTAGAATTGTGAACCCAATTGTCAAATAGGTATTACCATTGATTTGTTCATCTTCATGAATGTTCTCATCCTGATTATCGTTTTCATTAATGAATTCCTCATCCATGAAATCAAAACCTCCTTGAAAGCATGAAACAACCAAAAGATTTTCCAATGATTCAACAATATACTTTTTGGATATAATCCTTAGTTTCTAATTTTCATGGCGCAACACATTCAGTGAATGCAATACCATCATCAATGTGACAAACAAAAACTTCACCCGTACCGTTTACAGCATAAAATTTTCCCTTGTAGAATGCAATGTCATAAAAATATGGATCACTTGTTATATCAATCCAAGCATCATATCCAGGTGACCAGGTCTAGTGAATGCCAATATGTTATTACTACTATAGATAACCATGATTATGCAACTCATTATCATATTCATTAGTTGCTAAGTTCTACAGGTTTGCTTGACAAAACACACTTCTCAACTTAGATATCTTTGTAACGACGTAATCTATAGGGTCAGGTTCATAATTGAGACCAGCTTCATCCCAAAAATGATCGATGCCTATACTGAACAACCATCTGAAGGATGTTCCAAAGCATTTTTTTCCCAACAAGCTCAAGCAACTTGAAGTTGTAAACTTTATTTTCAAAACAATATATATATATATATATATATATATATCATGTACTATATAATAAAAGTTGGGCTTAGAAGCCGTGGTTGTGCCACGTGACTTCACCAAATTGTAAAAATTTTGTTAGATTCTTAAAAATATATGTAACTAACATTATGCCCGTGCGATGCACGATATAATCAAAATTCATATGTAGATAATTTTAAAATTAATTTACTTAAAATTAAATAATAAAATAGAAAATAAAAATACATGAATATTTTCCTTTTAAGTTATATAATGAATGTGTATTGTGTGAGACTAAAATAACAACAACAACAACAACAACAACAATAATAATAATAATAATACCCAAAATGAGATGAATACAATTCATAAATTTTTTTTTTTTGTGAAGTTAATTATATATTAATGATGGGGTTGGCTTCAAAAAAAAATCAAGTAAACAAAATGATGGCATTGCAATCCATTTATTTTGGAGATAGGATTTTATTTGCTCTTAATAATAAAAGGATTAGATGAAGATTTTGGATTGTAATCCAATTTATCAACTTAGAAATTATAGGAGAAGAAGATAAGAAAAAAAAAATTATATCTTTTTTTTAATAAAAGAAAGTACAAAAATTGTTTAGTAAAAGATTCAAATAAAAAAAATTATAATAAAATTTTTTTCTATAAATCTAAAATCGAAAAAACTTATTTCATTTAAATATTTTATATGGTTCCAAAGAGATTTTATCTCTAACCTAATTAATTTCATTAAATTAGAGAACTAAAATTTTTCTGCTTACATCATTTCGTATTTTTTTAAGTAATATTTAAACTTAAGAAATAGTACATAAATATATTTATTCACTTAATTAAATCATTATATATAATTAGATATAGTCTAAGAGAATTATATAAGTTTATTTATTTTAAGATCATTATTACATTTATATTTGAAAAAAATTGGTAATGATTAATACCTTGATGCTACCATCTAATGGTCCTCTTCCTCCTCTTGTTCTTCCTCCTAATCATTGGATCAAGCTTGTGGCAATTGTGTTGCATTGTTTATATTGGGAACTACTTGAGTTCATTAAAAAAAAAAAAAAAAATCAAACTCGGCTTATTTGTACTCTTTTTCAAATTCAAATATTCATTTTTTTCTTTACCTCATCCTCATACCCAAAAAAAAAAAAAAATAAAATAAAAGAAGGGTGGGTGTACCTGACTCATATGTTGAAATCCTATATCCGAAAATTGGTTCAGAGAATCAAAGATTCAAAAGTTTTAGTGCTCATAACCCCACCACCACTATTCTTTGTCAACGTATTCTTGTTCTTCGAGTTGATTACTGTTTTAAGCCATTGCATTGCATTTTATAGATCTTTGTGATGGGTGAAGTTAATCAGCTTTTTTATGGGGGTGAGCTCACATAATGACAAGAGTACTAAATAGCTTAGTGTGTAGGAATATTAGTAGATCTGGGATAAATTGCTTAATGATAAGAATCATATGTAACTTAAATAAAATATAACAACAACTAAGTATTTGTATTTATCTAAAAATTGATAGAGATGTATTAAAAAAAATCAATAAGAAAAATTATAATTTTGCTATCCATGAGGAGTTTAAAAAAAAAATAAAAAATAGAATTAAAGGTTGATATTAGTAGTTGTATACATGTACTATGATTTTTTTTAAAATTAACGTTGATATGAACAATTAGTGTGAAACCAAAAACATATATATATATATATATATATATATTTTAAATCTAACAAAATTTCTACAATTTGGTGAAGCCATGTGGTGCAACCATGACTTCTAAATTCAACTTTTATTATATAGTATATGATATGTAATGTCTGTGCGTTGCACGGTTTTATGTTAAAATTTGTAGAATATATATAATTATTATAACCAAATAAGTAATTATTATAACAAAAGGAATAAATTGCCCCCTCAAAAAAAGAAAACAAATAAGGAAATTACCCCCTCATGAGGATAATTACAAATACTTAGTTGTTGTTATCTTTTATTTAAGTTACATATGATTCTTATCATTAAGCAATTTATCTCATGAGTATTCTAATTCATAAAGAAATTACCCCCTCAAAAAAAGAAAAAAAAAATTAGCTTAAACAAAAGGCAACAAATACACAAAACATATTTAATTGATTATAATAGGAAATTAGAGTAAAAAATACATACCTACATGATTGTAGGTAGAAAAATGGAAGCCTAAATAAATAAATAAAACTATACAATAAGTTAGAGAATGAAAAACTACACCAACTAACAGTGTACATATATACATACTCCACCTAGAAAAGGAGTCCAAGTAAAAATCAAATACTTTAAACTCTTTGAAGTTACCTCATCAAAAAGTTTAGGTTAATTACATATTAGTTTTTTTTTAATACTTTATCCCAAAAAAATAATTAAAGTTATTAGTTAGATTGTTATTAGTTTTTTTTTTTTTTTTTTGTTTTTTGTTTTTTTGTTTACGTTAAAGATACAATGTTTTTTTTTAAAGAGATAGACTTACTTTATGATAAAATGAATTAAAGTCCTCATTAATCTAATATTAATTTGCAATTTTTTATTTCATTTTTTTAGAGATACACTTACTTTATAATAATAATGAATTAGCGATAAGAAGGAATTAGAGTCCTGATTAATCTAATATTAATTTACCTACAAAATTACATGAAGCAATTAAAAAGAAAAAAAAAAAATCAAAGATGTAAGGAACAAAACACAAAAGGGAGCTTCTTTACCACTCCAATGGTTACATGAAGCAGTTTAAAAAAGAATAAGAAAAATCAAAGATGTAAGGAACAAAACACAAAAGGGAGCTTCTTTACCACTCCAATGGTAATCACATTCAAACAAAGAAGAAGCAAGAAAATCTTCCCAGCCTTCATCTTCATACTCTCATGCAAACTCCTCTGCAATATATATTAACAAAGGAATTTTAGAATAACCGATCATCAGTCAACAAACAAAGAGTCACACACCCATGTAAATTCAGGAAATACCCAGATTGAATTTAATGCATAAAACCTCACACACACAATCAAACTCTCATAATTATTAGAAATAAACCAATTTGGGGAATACCCATTTACGAAATCAGCATATAAAAACATGGGTTATTGTCACATTGTTAGAATACTCACTTCACTTGCACAAGAAATTTCACAAAAGAATCATTCTAACCAAACAGAAAATCCAACAAAAGACAAAAACAAAACTATATATATATATATAGAGAGAGAGAGAGAGAGAGAGAGAGAGAGAGAAACTCACAGATAGAAATTGGCTTTTGGGTTCAGCTTCGCTTGGTATAGGAACACGTGAGTCTATCTTAGTAATGTCAGTTAAGTAGATATACTTGATTGAGAAGTAGTAGTAGATAAGTATCAAGGTAATTATTCAGTTAAAAAAAATTGTAAAAAATTAATAATAATATCTGTATATTTTTTTATTAATCTAATATTAATCTATACTTACCATCTTACATTAAGCAGCCGTGGAGCAGTTTTTTATTTCTTTAATTTTTTTTTTAAAGAGATAAACTACTTGATGATAAAAATGAATTAGAGTCTTGATAGTATACTATTTCTTTTTAATTTTTTAAAAATCTAAAAATTTAATAAAATTTCTACAATTTGGTGAAGCCATGTGACCTAACCATGGCGTTTAAACCCAACTTTTATTATATACTAGTCGCAGACCCACGCGATGCGTGGGAATATATATTTTGTAATATGACACAATTCGTAATTTATTCTCTAAAATTTATTGAAGATAGTTTTTTTCTAAAAATTTGAACTTTTTCTAAAATTATTTTCCAACTCTCTATCTCTACAAATATATCATTATATTATTTTGGTTTTTTTATTTTATTTTATTTTTTTTTAATTTTATAGATATGATATTTGAAAACCAATAATGGAGGGACATGCCAACACAACATTAGATTTCTATTTTTCTTCCCATGATGAGATTGTATTATATTTTAATTCTTCTAAATTTTGAGGTGCAACCTTCGTACCAGTTGCTAAATCCTTCATTCCCAAAAGTGATGTCTAGTTAGTTGCCAACAAAAAAGAATAAGACCACCAAAAAAAAAAAAAAAAAAAAAAAAAAAAAAAAAAGGAAAGTGAAGTTTTATAGGTTAGAGTCATCACGTACAAAAACTTATTTACAATAAGGTATATAAATAAAATACATATTAAACAAACCTTACTTCAACAAAATAATCAAATTTAATAGATCCTCGCTTATATCAATTTCCATCAAAGACCACCAAATTGTCAAATAGTAATATGCCATTGATTCCACCCATGTCTACTACAGACATTTATCAATGTGTCCCTATACAAATCACTCAATTATTATTGTTTTGAATTCCCACAAAAAATCAAAATAGAGCATATACGAATTGTAAACTTGCTAACTCAGCCAATTGTTCTTAACTCGGAGAAGATGTCTATTAACATTCCAAGTTATGAATTTCAAATGGCTACAGGAAGTTATCAGATTGTATTAGTTGCTATGCCCAAAAATAACAATTGCTTCTACCTTCATTGGAACACATCAACTATATCATATTGTGTTTAATAAGAAAAAAAAAATAGTAAAATCCAAAAGAAATAGTATTGTTAAGATTTGTCTAAAACTCATGTACATAGTATTCTAGATATTCAAAAAAAGAAAATCAAGTTGTTGAAAAAATAGCATAATTCAAAATCTAAAACTAAAAATCCAATTATTGTTCATATACACAGTATTAAAGATAGGTATTCAAAAATCAAGAACCAATTAATTTTTCTATCCTCACAACAGTTAGCATAAACCTAGGTACTAATGGAATTTAAAAATAACTCAATTCTTTGAATTTCCTCACTCCTAAAATACCAAAAAATTTCTCATAAGCTAAATAATCCCCAAAGTTATTCGACAACCAAACAGGCCAACTTAGGTCCCAAACACAAAAATTTTAGCCACAATACAACAATCTACTTAAGCTGATGTACTTTGAAGAATTAGAGTTTCCTTTAAATATTAAGATAAAAAAAATTTAAACTATTACATCCCAAGTTCCATACACCAAAAAAAAAAAAAAAAAAAGATTCAAACTTTACTCTCTTTTCTTTTCCATTTTCCCACAATTTTTGGGACACCAAATAGTCAAATTAAACAATAAAAAACAAATTATTAGTATAAGGAAATGAAATCTAATATAGTTGTGTATTGATCCATAAAAAGCAAATTATCAAGCACCACCTAAGAAAAGCAATAATTTTACTCCTCTTTCCTTCAAAATATTCTAAGAAAAGAATGCTTACCAATTGATTAGTATGACCTTTGATAGATTAAAAAGCCTCCAATGATTGCGAGTCTTGATCATTGACATCTGTCGAAGAATTAACAAACAAAACAGAGATAAAAATGAAATTTAGTTTAGCATATAAGACGATGGGAAAAAGAGAACAATAACAATTTCTCTTTGATGAAAATGAATAACACTCTTACTATAAAACAAAGACCAAAATAAAAACATCACATTGAACAAACATATTGAGAGTAACATTCCTATAGTCTAGAGAATGGCAACCATAAAACAATTTATAACAAACATGATCAAATGCCCAACTCAAATAATTTAAAAAATAAATAAATAAATAAATATATATATATATATATATATTAATATTTTTAAGACCATGAAAACTCAATCTCGTTCATAATGAAAACTCAAAATTGAACTACGTTTTTTTTTCCTAATAATGAGGTGGGAATAAAAAAAGAAAAAAAAAAGAATAATACAAATAGCAGAACTCATTTTCAATTTATACCCTTTGGACTTGGGCTACCAATGTTCACCTCTCATCTGCTTTAGTTTCGTTTGCAAGCTCTAGAGTCATTATCTATCTCTTGCGCTCACTTGATTGGGTTTTGGTAGACGAACTTGAGCTATGACCAAAAGAACGGAAAAAACACTGAAGAAACTATCGCATTGAAGGCCATACCGATCAATTTGTAAATAGAGAACAATTGAAAATTTATAGAAAAAAAATGAGAGGTGAGGAGGTGAGGAGGTTGCAATCTATCGGTGACTATAAAAATTCCATATAATAGCGGCATCTCAAGAGTTTGGGTTAATGGAAAGACGCATGATAGATGTGGAGATAAAGTATTAGTGACTATAAGAATTCTATATAATAGCGGCATTTCAAGAGTCTGGGTTAATGGAGAGACACACGGTAGATATGGAGATAAAGTATAGGCGACTATAAGAATTCCATATAATAGCAACATCTCAAGAGTATGGGTTATGGGTTAATGGAGAGACACGCGATAGATATGTAGATAAAGTAACACCTGAATTTAAAAAGAGACTCAATAAATGGCAATCGATAAAATAAAAAATAAAATAATAAAAAAAAATAAAATAAATGATGACATGGTGCTGACGTGGCTTAACTGGAGCGTAGCAACATTAAACGCTACGCTTCAGCTTTTAGTAATATATAGATAATATGATTTTTTTTTTTGTTCTTATCTTCTTCTCCTATAATATCTAAGTTGATAAAAATTTCAATTTGATACAATCCAAATTCTTCATTTAATCCTTTTATTATTCATTTATCTATAATTTCTAAGTGATTTATTTAATTAGCAATAGGAGATCTACTTCATTTATGATTTATGAGTTCTAGCATTCCAGGGGATTAGAATTTTGGTTTCACACTAATTGTTCATATCAACATTAATTAAAAAAAAAAAAATCATAGTACACATATATAACTACTAATATCAACCTTTAACTCTATTTTTTATTTTTTTAAAACACCTCATGGATAGACACAAAATTATAATTGTTCTTATTGATTTTTTTTCTATACATCTCTATCAATTTTTAGATAAATACAAAAACTTAATTGTTGTTATCTTTTGTTTAAGTTACATATGATTCTTAATTAAACCATGCATCGCACAGGCAGAATAGTAAGAGACACCGAGAGTGAGCAGGAGACACCTAGTGAGAGATATTGAGAGAAACACCGAAACAACGAGAGAGAATGGGCAAACCCAAACAAAGGTGTCGCGATCCATTTCCACATCAGAGAAACTTCAACCACTGCCACCATTGCCTACTATTTTTCCATAGTGTCACATCAATGGGTGGTCAAAATCAACGCATCCACAAGTTGGACTCAGTGGACTACAACGTTTGCGGCTCAACCTTCCTACTTGAGCAGCACAAGGATAACGTTCACACCGGCAAAGACGGCACCGGGAGACAGTGCATTGCTTGCAGCACATAAGCCCAGGGCACCTAGGAGATGATGGAGGAATTTCCAATGAGTAAACACTTTGTCATGAGTTGCAAGTGGCACCAAACGTGGAAGATCAGCCCACTTAGACATCTTATTATGGACTTTGTCATGACTTGCAAGTGGCACCAAACGTGGAAGATCAGCCTACTTAGACATCTTATTATGGATATGATGTTTATGCGGTAATAGAGTGAAAATAATAATAATGAATGAACAAAATCACTTATACATCTTAATAAGAATATGGTGTTTATACTGAAAGAGAGTAAAAACAATAATGGACAAACAAAATTTTAGAATTGTCAAATTAAAATTTTATGATGCTATCACAAAAAAAAAAAAAAAAAAGAAATATTGATTATAAAGAATATTATTATTAGTGACAACATATAACATACTACTAATTAATAAATCATACAAGAATTCAAGTTGTTAAGAGAATTTTTACTTTCAAAACCTTCATGACCTATGCAAGGTCATTCACATCAAGGGAGCTAAAAATTTTAGTTTTTAGCACCTTAAAAACTAACTTTATATATTTTACCACCTCACTTTACAAAACACCCAACTTCAAAGGTTTTATTTTAGCATTCAACACATTAAAATAATATAAGAGTTGCTACAATGAGAGTGAAGGTGAGAGTCTAAGGAGAGAGAGGGTGACAGAACTAAAAAACATTAAAAATACATATATAAGCTCTGATTTATTAGAGTTCACTGTAGCTGAAAGTGAAAAAATTTTAGATATAGGACTTTTGATGTGGCATGGTTTTTATGGTTTTTTAAGTTGCTAAAATAGTTTTTGAATGGTTTTGACATCTGCTTAATAGCATTGGTTTTGCTTACATATCTCCCAATGCTCTGTTAAGGGTCTGATTGGATGGAAGAATTCAAGAAGCTATGCATGTTTCATGTTTGCAAGATCAATAAAACACTTGACATTGAAATGATCCAAGACAAAATAAAAAAAAGTAAAGCAATTTGAAGAATATTTGCAAAAGTATCCAAGACAAAAAAAAAAAAAAAAAAAAAAAAAAAAAAAAGAGTAAAGCAATTTGAAGAATATTTGCAAAAGTAAAGTACCCACTAACCAAAACCAACAAAAAGAAACAGAAAAGTAGCTTGTTGATGAAAGAAACAGAAACTTACAAAGGACTTTGTTGGGTTTTGGAGGCAAAGCTTGGGACTGCGAGAGAGACACTGAGAAAGAGAGTCTCTTTGCTAAGTACATACTTATTATGGAGTTGGACATGGGTCAAATTTTTTGGGCCTACTCCAACTTCATTAACTAAAGGGACGGCCCAGCCTTCATTCTATTTGTTTTTTAATTTTTATTCTAATTAAATACTAGCTTCATCCAAATTCTTTTGTTAACATACTCTTTAAATAGGATTAGTCTATAACTCAGACCTGGTGCATATGCACGAATATAGTTAAAAACATTCACAATTACACACATAATTTATGTTAAGTTTTTGTGGTAAAATCGTATTTTACCCCTAGCTATTTTGGTGATTGGCAAATATATAAATCTCATCAAACTAGCACATAAACCTTGAATTGAAATTGTTAGAAAATTAATTGTAGCATAAATAAAAATAAAATAACCTTTGAACTACACACGTTGAATGAGGCTACAGTGTTAATATATTTGTATAACACTACGATTTTTTTTTCTTTTTTGGAGAAAGTATAACACTACGAATTATATCATGAATGCGTTAACCAAAAACATTAACATGGTGTTTGACTAGTTAAAAATCTAATGTTTAAGGGTTAATTGTTTACTTTAAAAAATTCAAGGACTATAATTGAAATGTAAAACGTTCAAAAGGGTATATTAATACGTCAAACGATAGTAATTCTAAACCATAAAAAAAGAAACAAAATTTAAAGAAGTATTTTTTTTAAAAAAAATTCCCCTTCAACTTTGAGGATATCTAAAGGTCACCAACTGTAACATGTGTTTACATCTCTCAATATATTTACCATCTTTCCTATCTAGCTTTAAGATATTTAACTTGAATATATGGTCTAGTCTAAAGCATTGCGTATAACAGATTTATGCTTTTCTCTCTCCCCAGTAGGAGTTCTTTCTTCTCGCCAAACCTCTGTCGAGCTCTTTCTCCCTAATCTCCTTGCAAGGATCTCTCTCAAGCTTAGGCCAAAATCATCTCCCTCGGCACTAATATGGACCATTCAGTTGTTGAGGGTTTTCTCAACCTCTGCCTCACCAAAGAGGAAGAGGAGGAAATAACCATCACAACTAAGAGCAGAGCAGATCTGCTTGAAGAGTGTACGCTGAGCCTCTTTGGTCGATTACTCACAGATAGGCATCAGAATCTGAGAGCACTTAAAAGCACACTGAAATCAGCTTGGAAAATGGGGTCTGATCTGCAGATTGTGGAGGTTGGAAATAATGTTCTACAGTTTAAGTTCAGTTCGGAGTACCAGCTGCAATGGGTCGAACGAAATGGGCCTTGGAACTTCGACAACAATCTATTATTGCTATGCAGATGGAGGAAAGGTTTGTCAGCTTCGAATATCACTTTCACTCATTCCCCATTTTGGGTTCAAATCTAGGATCTACCCTTTGAGCACATGTCTATGGAAGTGGGTAGAGAACTAGGCAACAGCTTGGGAAATTTTATTGAATCGGATCGAAGAACAGGGCAGTCAGACCAAGCAAAATTTATGAGGATTAGAGTGAATCTTCAACTAGATAAACCACTGAGAAGGAGGGGAAAAGTAGCAAACGTCGATGGAGAAAAATTTTGGGTCAATTTCAAATATGAGAGGCTACCCACTTTTTGTTATCTCTGTGGTCGTTTGGGGCATGATGACAAGCATTGCCAGAAGTGCACTGACCACCAAAATACTCCTCGGCAATATGGTGAATGGCTCAAAGCATATGGAAACACAAGGGCTATGGGAGACAGATCTAAGTCCACTAGTAGCGATGGTGGTGGAGAAGGTAGGTATGATGAACGAAGAGAGACACACACTCACACTGCAGAAAAAATTCCTCTGCCTCTGTAATGGATGATGGGTGTGGCAACAATGATGGACTCGGAAAAAATGGAGAACAGAATAGGAATGAATCGGTGAAGCCTAGCGCCGTTGGATCGGAAAAGAAGTTGGGGGAAAAAAACCTAAAGGGATGCGATCACCTCACACGTACGAGCAAGCATGCTTCGAAAACTGCAATGGCACATGCTGAGACTTGCGCTCCTCCCACAGTGCTCCCACGTGACTCCGGTTCTACAGAGCAAGCAATTGATGCTCTATCACTAGTGGGCCTGAAAGCCCAGGATGAAAAGGAGCTTATGGATGTCTCTAGCCCTCTTAAGCCCACTTCTTTGGCAATAAACGCAAGAGGGGAGGAACCAGAAATCAAAATAGAAAGCACAGGCCCACTACCTGGAAAAAAACCAAAAACAAAAGTCCAAATAAAAAAAATGGCCAAAGAGAAAGGGAATGCTAAAGGCCCAGGCTCTGAAATTCAGCTCCCATCAGTGGGTTCAAAACGGGCAGGAAAACTTATTTTTGAGGAAGAGGAGGAGGATCTCAGAACAAAGAAAAGATGCACTGAGTCAGGTATTTCCCAACTATTTCTTAATGAGAGATCGGCGGTGGCTGCTGTGCAGCACCGCCGGAAGCAATGAATCCCCTTAGCTGGAACTGCCGGGGGCTTGGGAACCCTCGGTCAGTTAGAGCGCTGCACGACATGGTGCAACGTTGGAAGCCCAAGATTGTCTTCCTCATGGAGACAAAATCGAAAGTTAAGCGTATGGAGAAAATAAAAAATAGAATCGGTTTTGCAAATGGACTCATTGTTCCCTGCCAGGGTCGAAGTGGTGGTGTTGCTTTACTCTGGACACGTGAAATTAATCTGGAAATCAAAAGCTTCTCTGCGAACCACATTGATGCCTTTGTTGGAAAGGCTGATGACAACTCCATTTGGAGAATCACTGGCTTTTATGGCCACCCGGAGACACATCGAAGGTATGAATCTTGGCATCTTCTTGCTTTCTTACATAGTCAATTTCAACTCCCATGGCTATGCCTGGGAGACTTTAATGAGATTCTGTCAATGAATGAAAAGGCAGGAGGTTCTGTTCATTCACAGCAACAAATGGATGGATTTAGAAATGTTGTGGATTTTTGTGGTTTCTCAGACTTAGGCTATTGTGGCACCGATTTTACTTGGTGCAATATGCAAGAAGGCGAAAATAGAATTCAGCTGAGGCTTGACAGAGCACTTGCCACTCCCGAGTGGTCTGAGAAATTTGATGGGATGAGAGTCTATCACCTTGTGGACTCCACCTCTGATCACTGTGCATTGCTTCTCACTGCCTCTCTACCTCAGCGATCAGATTATGTCAAAAGGTTCCATTTCGAAGCTCTATGGACAAAAAATGAGGATTGCAAAGAAGTCATTGAATCTTCCTAGGGGATGGGGATTGATTTAAGCACACCAAAAGGCATTATGGAGAATTTAAAACTCTGTGCCTTAGAATTATCCAGTTGGAGCTCCTCTGTGTATGGCCACATTCCTAAGAAAATTCAGTTAAAACGAAATGCACTGAGCACCCTCATGCAACATGATAAAAATGGAGAGTTGGGTTCTGAAATCAGAATTTTACGAAGGGAGTTAAATGAGCTTCTGGATGAGGAGGAGCTGTACTGGGGTCAAAGAGCTAAAGCACATTGGCTCAAAGAAGGTGACAGAAACACAAAATTTTTCCATGCACATGCCTCAGAAAGGCAAAAGCAAAACACAATCTTGGGGATTTGGGATGAACACGACAGATGGTGTGAGGAGAAGGATAGCATTGCTCAAGCCACCGTTGCTTATTTTGAAAACATTTACACTACAGGCTGCCCCACTCGGGTTGAAGATGTTGTGGCGGCCATTCCCATCAAGGTGTCCGAGGAGATGAATGAAAGCTTAACCCGAGCCTTCACCAGAGAAGAAGTAGCCACTGCCCTCAAGCAAATGCACCCAACCAAAGCACCTGGACCTGACGGTATGTCCGCTATTTTTTATCAAAAATATTGGAATATTGTGGGAAATAGTGTAACTAACATGGTGCTAAATGTTCTCAACAACAATCTGCCTATAACCGAAATCAACAAAACCAACATCTCCCTAATCCCAAAAAAGAACAACCCCACTAAAATGACTGAATTCCGGCCTATAAGCTTATGCAACGTAATATACAAGCTCATTTCCAAAACCCTTGCCAATAGACTCAAAGCCCTCCTCCCCCTCATCATCTCAGAGAACCAAAGTGCATTCACCTCGGACCGCCTTATCACAGACAATGTTTTGGTGGCCTTTGAACTTATGCACTTCCTAAATCACAAAACGAATGGTAAGGAGGGCTTTATGGCAGCCAAACTCGATATGAGCAAGGCTTTCGATAGGGTTGAATGGTGTTTGATTAAGCAAGTCATGGAAAAATTGGGTTTCTGCTCTAGATGGGTGAATCTCATAATGCAATGCATCACATCAGTCTCCTATTCAGTCCTCATTAATGGGGCTGCCATTGGAAATATCACTCCGTCTAAAGGTCTTCGACAGGGAGACCCCCTCTCTCCTAGTCTTTTCCTCCGTTGTGCAGAGGGCCTCTTGGCCATTATTCATGAGGCAGTTAGGAACCATCTTATCACAGGCATCTCCATCTACAGAAGCAGTCCAAGTGTCACCTATCTTTTCTTTACTGATGACAGCATTCTCTTCTGTAAGGCAAAGCCTGAAGAGTGCCAAGAACTCAAACAAATTCTTTAGATGTATGAGGATCAAGGAAGTTAATTTCGTACCGTACCGGCCGGTACCGCCGGAATTTGCCGTACCGATGCTTTGGCCGGTACAGAAATCCTCTTGTTTCGTTTCGGTTTAGATACCGGCTGTACCGGAGCCGTTTCGGACATACCGGGATAAATACCGGGTTTCGGCCGGAAAATAAATACCTGGCGAAACAGAAAAAAACTCAGAAAACCCCCAAATTTTAAGATCCACCTCGTCAATCTTACCTCGGTTTTTCCTCCTCTTCTTCGTATTTGTCTCTGCTACGCATTTCTTCTTCTTTTCCTTTGTTTCACCGGCCTCTGTTTGTACAGCCGCTTCATCTTCTTCATTTATTCCCAGCGTGGTCTATCTCTGTGTTTAGTTTTGGAACACTCACCTGAAAGTAGAAACAAGAATGAAAAAAAGTAAGTGACAAGATTCAAAGCAAAACGTGTGGAGGTGAAAAAAAGAATGAAAAAAAATTAAATAAAAGACTAATGGGCTACAGCTGTGTTAGCAAGATGTGTGGAGGTGAAGAAAACGAATGAAAAAAAAAAAAAAAAATCCTAATGGGTTGGGACTTTCAGAAGTTGACCCTATAGGTGTATGACCCTATAGGTGTACTACTTGGAAGCTCTAGACATTTCAAATAATAAAAAATTTATTGGTTAACGTAAACTATTTTAATTTTTTTAAAGGTTTAAATTTTTTATTTTAGTTATGGCTCTATTATTGTAACATATATTTTTGTATTTTGATGAAGTTAAAATAGCTATATAGTTATTTAGCTTCACTGTAGCTAATGCTCTAACTCCACCAAAACATATAAAAAGTTGTCAAAGTGATATATTGAGTTATTAGAAATATAACTTTGTATATTGTATAAAATAGTAAAAAATAGCGGTAAACCCGAAACGGTACACCGGTATTGACCGGTATCCGAAATATACCGTACCGTTGGCCAAACCGGTACAACCTCCGGTACGGTATTGACTTCCTTGATGAGGATGCCTCTGGCCAGAAAATAAACACTGATAAATCCTCGATTTTCTTTAGCCCAAACACTGACCAGAATACAAAGGAGGCAATCTTTTCCATTTTGGGGCCGATGAATGACTCAAGACACTCCAAGTATCTGGGGCTTCTATCCTTCATTGGGAGATCAAAAAAGCAGGTCTTTTCTACTCTTAAAGAGAGGGTGGGTCAAAAACTTGCGGGTTGGAAGGGCAAGCTTTTATCTATGGGGGGCAAGGAAATTCTTATTAAGGCGGTTGCCCAAGCAATTCCCGCCTACACCATGAGCTGTTTTCAGCTCCCACAAGGCCTATATGAAGATCTCGAGAGTATGATGAGAAGCTTTTGGTGGGGCCAAAAGCATCAAGAAGCAAAGATGGCTTGGGTTGGATGGAAACAAATGTGCTTCCCAAAGTCAAGAGGGGGCTTGGGCTTCCGGAACCTGCAGGCCTTTAACCTTGCCATGTTGGCAAAGCAAGCATGGAGAATAATCACAAATCCCAACTCCCTCCTTGCCCGTGTCCTCAAGGCAAGATATTTCCCCACCGGTGACGTCCTTAGTGCAACACTTGGCTCCTCCCCATCCTACTCTTGGAGGAGCATATTTAATAGCCTTGGGGTTATTAGAAAGGGGTCCCGGTGGCGTGTGGGCAATGGAAAACAAATCCACATATAGGACGACAAATGGCTTCCTACTCCATCCACACACAAAGTTATCTCCCCTCCCATTAACCTCCCAATCTACCCAATGGTATCATCTCTCATTGATCCGGACACAAAATGGTGGAGAGCAGATTTGATTAGAGCCGCCTTTCTCCCCTTTGACGCTGATGCAATTCTAAAAATCCCCCTCAGCCACAATCTGCCTAATGACAAACTAATTTGGATGGGTAACAACCGGGGCGAGTTCACTGTAAAAAGTGCGTACCATTTTGCTCACTGCTTGGTTGAAGCAAAGGAAGAAGTGGAGAGGTCCGGGGGGACCCTTTCAAGCCTTTGTGGAAGAACTTGTGGCGCCTCAATCTTCTCGCCAAAGTTAAAATTTTTGTTTGGAGGGCTTGTGTCAACGGGCTGCCAAATATGGAAAAGGTTTGTACTCGTGGCATCTCTACCAGCTATGAATGTCCTATTTGTGGTAAAGAACGAGAAACTATCCATCATGCTTTGCTCCATTGTGAATTTGCTAATCTAGTTTGGAATTACTGGTCGGATATGCCACAAATGATCCATAGTAACAATTGGACATTCAATGATTCAGCCATGTACATCCTTGCCCACAAGCCTCACTATGATTTGGAGCTGTTCCTCACAGTTGCATGGACTATCTGGTTCAATAGAAATAGAGTCATCCATGATAACAAGTACTTTTCTCCCTCCCAGGTATGGCAAATGGCTAAAAACTCATTTGAGGAATTCAATGATGCGGCAACTCTAGGCTTATTCCACCCTAGACCCTCTCACACTCACTGCTGGTCTCCTCCTCCACCGGGTGTCTTCAAAATCAATGTTGATGGGTCTTCATCTGATATTGAGGTGTCCTCTAGCATTGGAGTCATTATTAGGGACTGCAAAGGCCAAACAGTTGCTGCCTTTTGCAAGCCCCTTCAGTCCCATTACACGGCTGAACTGGTGGAGGTGTTTGCATTGGAGCAAGGTATTCGGCTTGCTCAGGAGTTATAGCTATCTCGGGTCATATTTGAAAGTGATGCTTTCACAGTGGTCAATGCCGTCAATGACTCTGCCTTTGGAGCTCCTCACGGACACATCATCCAGGACATCTCCCATGCTCAAACATCTTTTAGTTTCTGCTCATTTAGGCACCTTAGTCGGGCTTTTAACTTTGCAGCCCATGAGCTTGCACAATTTGCCCGTAGGAATAGATCTGTCCACTTGTGGAAAGGGGTTACCCCTTCTTTTTTAGTTCCATTTGTACAAGCTGATATGCTGCACTAACCTGCTCTGCAGATTGTTATATTGTACTTCTTCTTAATTGTAATGCAATTTTATTCCCCCTTCAAAAAAAAAAAGATATTTAACTTGAATATGGGATTCTAATAGTAGTTTTTTTTCAAGGTTTCCTAAGTCAATTTGGAGAAGTACAAATATTAGATATTTGTAATTCTTCCCTTACCTATCCATTGGCCAAAATGGCCAAGTACCACTATTAGCTAGTGTTTTACCACTGTTTGAGAAATATTCAGTAATCTACCACATTTTTGGAACTCAAGTTTGTAGACTCGACAAAACTCGAACTTTTCAAACTCGTGCACTTCAAATATTTGAACAAAGCTTTAATGTCAACAAAGCCTGAATATCAAGCATAGGGAAAAGTGAAGACTTAGTGTTGTAGGGGAGTGAGCGTAAAAGTCTAACTTTGTCGTGTGAGTGAAAGTATACCTACTTGTCTCAGCATAGGAGCACTTAGATTTTCATTAGCAAAAGTGGTGTAGCTTTGGTGAATTATTTTTTTGTCAATAAAAGTGTCATTGTTCACGTGTCCTAGTCAATAGTTAAAGCATAGTAAGAGACATAACATATTTATCTGGGAGCGTGTTGTATTTTCCTATAAAAACGTTTATGTCAAATTTTTAAAGAACTTGAGCTCGAGTTTCCTATCTTTTTATGGAACTCGAGTTTTTTTAAACTCGAGTTCCATGTCAAACTCGAATTTCATAAACTCGAATTTCAAAAAGGTAGTAAATTGTTGAATATTTCTCAAACAGTAGTAAAACACTAAATATTTTAGCCAATAGTGGTATTTGGCCATTTTGGCCCTCTTTAGCTCGGCCTTATGCTTAGTTGGGATGAACCCAAAAAAAGAAAAAGAAATGCATTTGTAGAAAAATTCATCAAATTAGTGGAGTTGTCTTAGTTTGAAAGCTAAATTCCCTACATGGTAGAAACCGCGTCCTTAAAAATGCGCCTAAAACTAAAGATACTTGATTAACATATGAAAGTACAAATCTGATAAATTTTACACATTTGAAAGCATGGTTGTTTGATCATTAACCATTGTAATCAAATAGAAGAGAAAGCATAAAAGCATAGTTCTTTGAATCCAAATAAAATAAAAAGAAAAATATTGAACCAAAAGAGAGAAGACGTTGAGTAAAAAGCCCCCAAAGCCTTATTAATAAGATCTTATTGGGTTCAATGAATTGGACACAATATAGATTAGTTCCAAGTTTATATGAATTTACTTATTCTATTCTCAATAAATCAAAGTAAATTTCATTGGTGTCGAACATATTATTTCAGTTATTATCTGATCATATTCAATGGTGGTAACATACAAACTCAAAAACATAAATAGTTCGAGTGGATAAATGAAACACACACAACAATAATGTGAATTTCATTTCATTTTCCATCTTCTTACTCAGACTAATCAAACAGGAGAAAATTCATTTTCTCCTTTCCATCATCTTCTTACTTTACGTGTAATGTCATAATTGTGGGCAACTCATGACTTTTCATAAATCAAAGTGTTATACTTTTCTATTCATAAAGTTGCCGAAGCTATATTGTAGTTTCTGGTTACTGTTTCTTTAATAAAGTCTTTTTATATCTATCTGCAAAAAAAAGACTTTTTGCAAAAATAAAAGTATTCTCTGCTCATTAAAGTGTGTGTTTGGCTTCAAATTAAAAAGTCAGTTTATTTTACTATTTAATTTATTTTTGTTACTATTTATGGGCCCCATTGTACTTTTTGGTACTATTCATAAGTTCCCTTGTACTATTTCAACTAACTTTTACTTTTATTTACAGTACTTTTAATAAAATAAGCGAATTCCATACAGAACCAAATCTTAAACTAGCCTATGTAGGCTGTATGTTTGAAGCTTCTTACTCCTCCCTCTACCTTGTTTTCCAACGGCTTCAGTTATTGGACCAATGATACTACAGATGGTTTGGAAAAACAATTTACCATTTAATTTAATTTTTTTTAGCATTAAATTAAATATTTTGTAACCTTGCAACATTTAAAATAACCTTCCTATTTTTAAGACTACATTGTTTTACCACATATGCATATCCAAATTGACAGTAAAAAATTACAGAGGAAATGCTATTGGGTCAGTAGTATATTGTAACTATCTCAAAGAAAAAAAAAATATTTAAAACATAAAATTAAGAACATTAAAAAAATGTGCCCTTCGTTTAGCTGAAATAATTAAATGATTGTGACTTCAAATTTTGAATTCATTTGAGCAATATTTTTCTATGTTTAAAATATTAAATATATAAATATATTATTCTTAACAATTTACGTTTCCTAATTTCTTTCTCTTCTTAGTGACACATACAATAACTAAAATTAATTCCCAAAAATGTTAATGATACTGTATACCACAAAGTCACAAACCTAAAATTATACATAGTTTATATAGAAAACTTCATTCAAATTATTTTATAATGAAACCATAGCATGATCAATCATCAAAAGCTAATTCAGATATTTATTTATTATTTGTTGAAATGATACTAATCACATATTTTGTCATATTAATTTGTAAGCTATTTGTAATAAATTTTTTTGTAACTTTAATATTTTCCGTTATTTATTATGTCATTAAAGTGACACCAATCACAATCATTTTACGCCAATTTGTATACTTTATATTGTAAATTTTTAATTATTTATAGTTACTATAGATTTGAACTTATAACATCCTCTAAACCTTTTATAATACTTTTTTTTATTTAATTAATCCAATAGAAAGAATTTATGATATCAATTTCAAAATAATTATTTTTTTTATCATTATATCAAAATACTAATTAATTTCTTATATAAAAGATATTTGAATCTAAATCTTTCATTCCACACGAAATAACCCATAAAAATGTTAATAACTTAAGTTTAAGATTTTTCTTTTATCATATTTCACATGCTTCAATATTAATTACGTAATAGTATATGATACTTCAATCAAATTATTTTATAACGAAACTATAGCGTGATCACTCATCAAAAGCTAATTAAGATATATATTTATTATTTGTTGAAACAATACTAATCACATTTCTTGTCATATCAATTTGTAAGCTATTTATAATAATTTTTTTTTGTAATTTTAATATTTTCCATTATTTATTATGTCATTAAAGTGATACCAATCACAATCATTTTAGGCCAATTTGTATTCTTTTTATTGTAATTTTTTTAATTATTATAGCTGCTATAGATTTAAACTTATAACATCCTCTAAACCTTTTATAATAATTTTTTATTTAATTAATCCAATAGAAGAATTTATGATATCAATTTCAAAATAATTATTTTCATTATATCAAAATACTAATTGATTTTTTATATAAAAGATATTCGAACCTAAATCTTTCATTCCACACCAAATAACCCAAAAAAATGTTAATAACTTAAGTTAAACATTTTTCTTTTATCATATTTCACGTGCTTCAATATTAATTATGTAATAATATAAAATGGTTGTTAAAAAGTCAAATTTTTTATTATTAAACTTATTTTTATTACTATTTTAATTACTTTTTACTATATAAGTCAAATCCAAATAGAAATGATAAATCCTTTACCTGTCACATCACACTCCCAATTACAATGGATCTTTTACTTTACGAGATTATTCTTTTTGGTACAAAAGCTTTGAACGGAGATTTCCACCATCCAGCTGAAACCACGTTCGCTCGTTGACCAGTCAAGCTATGCAGGCTCTTGGCATTGCTTTCGTTTACTTGGACTTTCCACTATAGCATTTACTTGTTAATTTGTTAATTAATATATATTCTTATTGAATTAAGTTCACACCTACTTGATTCTTGAAAATAAAAAATAAAAGTTCCCACCTACCCAATGTGAAGTCTTTTAAGTCTGTTATCCATCTTAAGTCTATTTTTAAAATGACAATTGGGTCATACTAATTCATTGAATTTTCATATTCAGATACCATGCTATAGCAATTAACTGGGAAAGGCTGAACTCTTTCAACTAGTAATGACCCAACTTGGCATCCTTTACTACCAACCATTCTCTATCCGCCAGCCTTTTTGAGTATACATCATTACATTGCAAGTTCTAAACCATAACCAAATTACAAACTGCACAACAAGCTATCAAAGCAGCAAGCCATTTTTAATCCTTTCCTTTCCTTTCCTTTCTTTTCCATCCTAATTCAGAACCCAGATTCCTTCTTTGTCTTATAACTGAGACCATGTTGGCAGAGGTATTTCTTGGAGCAGTTCTTCAAGTGCTGTTTGATAGGTTGGCACCCCGTGAGTTGATGAGCTTGGTGTTCAGGGAAAGTGTCAAGAAGAAGCTGGAGAAATGGAGGCAAACCCTGTCGGCAATCCAGATGGTTCTTAAAGATGCTGAGGAGAAGCAACTGACAGATGCGGATGTGAAGCAATGGCTGGAAGCTATCAGAGATTTGGCTTATGATCTTGAAGACTTATTTGATGATTTTGCCATTGAAGCTATGCAGCGCAAGTTGAAGGCAGAACCTGAGTCAAGTAGGCCAGCAAGTATGGTTAGAAGCTTAGTCCCTACTCGTTTTACTCCTAGTGCTGTTAAATTCAACCTTAAGATGAAGTTTGAGATTGAAAAAATCAGTAAACGGTTAAAAGAAATAACTGAACAAAAAGACAGACTTGGGTTGAAAGATGGTGGTATGTCTGTAAAGATATGGAAAAGGCCATCCAGCACAAGTGTGCCATATGGACCTGTGATAGGCAGAGATGAAGATAGAAAGAAGATAATAGAACTCATTTTAAAAGATGAGCAAACTGATGATGCTAATTTTCATGTCATCTCTATTGTTGGTATGGCTGGGGTTGGTAAGACAACACTTGCTAGGCTTGTGTACAATGATGAAGAAGTTAATCATTTCAATCCAAGAGCCTGGATCTGTGTATCTGATGACTTTGATGTTATGATGGTAACAAAAGCTCTTCTTGAATCAGTCACTTCCCAACCCTGCCATCTCAAAGAGTTGAATGAAGTTCAGGTGAAGCTGGCAAGTGAATTAGAGGGTAAAAAGTTCTTGCTTGTTTTAGATGATCTTTGGAATGAGAATTATGGCCTGTGGGAAGCACTGCTACCCCCTTTCAGGGCTGGAGCAGCAGGGAGTCGAATAATCGTGACAACACGAAATGCAAGTGTTGGAAGGGTGATGGGAGCAGTTCAGTCTTATAATCTGGAGTTTATATCCGACAATGATTGCTGGGCAATATTTGTCCAGCATTCCTTGATGAATGAAAATGTTGGTAGACCTGGGAATTCAGGCCTTATTCGTGAGAGAATTCTTGAAAGGTGCAGGGGATTGCCTTTGGCAGCAAGGACTCTTGGTGGCCTTTTCCGTGGTAAAGAGTTAGATGAGTGGGAGGATATAATGAATAGCAAATTGTGGAGTTCATCAAACATGGGAAGTGACATGTTTCCCATATTAAGATTGAGCTACCACCATCTCCCTCATCATCTAAAGAGGTGCTTTGCTTATTGTTCATTATTCCCAAGGGACTATGAATTTGAAGAAAAGCAGCTGATCCTGCTTTGGATGGCAGAAGGTTTGATTTATCAAGCAGAAGGTGATAAGCCAATGGAAGATTTAGGTGGCGAGTACTTTCGTGATCTATTGTCAAGGTCATTTTTCCAGCAGTCAAGCAGTAATAAATCACGATTCGTGATGCACGACCTCATCAGTGATTTAGCTCAATGGGTTGCAGGAATAAGCTACTTCAGGTTGGAGACTAAGCTGGAGGGCAACGAGCGAAGCAAAGTTTCCAGTAAAGCTCGCCATTTTTCATTTGTTGGTAGCAGATATGATGGAGCTAATAAGTTTGAGGCAATTTCTGAATTCAAGCATTTGCGGACCTTCCTACCACTAATGGCACCATATGTTGGGTACTCATATTTGTCTTATCACATTATTAATCAATTGCTGCCTGGATTACAAAACCTACGGGTGCTTTCTTTGAGTGGATATCGCATAGTTTATCTACCAGACACAATTGGTGATCTCAAGCATTTGCGGTACCTTGACCTTTCTCGCACACAACTCAAAAGCTTGCCTGCATCAGTAAGCACTCTTTACAATTTACAAACATTGCTATTAGAAAATTGCTCTTCTTTAAAGTTCTTGCCTCCTGATTTTGGTAAACTGTTCAACCTGCGTCATTTGAATATTTTTGGATCAAATTTACTGGAAGGAATGCCTCTAAGCATAGGTAATTTGACCCGTCTCCAAACATTGTCCAACTTTGTTGTGGGCAAAGCAGATAGTTTGTGTGTAATAAGAGAGCTAGGGCCCTTGGTGCATCTTCGAGGGACACTCTGCATCTCAAAATTGGAGAATGTAACTAAAGCTCAGGAGGCAAGAGACAGTTATTTATATGGCAAGCAAGACCTTAATGAGGTTGTGATGGAATGGAGTAGCAACCTTAATGAATCACAAGATGAAGCAACCCAGTTGGAAGTACTTAACATGCTACAGCCTAATGTGAAGTTGAAAGAGCTTACTGTGAAGTGCTATGGTGGAACCAAATTCCCAACTTGGATAGGAGATCCTTCATTTTCTAATTTAGTGCTCCTAAGGTTTGAAAATTGTGATAAATGCAATTCCTTGCCACCAGTTGGGCAACTACCCTTTCTCAAAGATCTTCTCATTAAAGGAATGGCTGGAGTGAAGAGTGTTGGCCGGGAGTTTTATGGGGAAAGTTGCTCGAGACCTTTTCAATCCTTGGAGACTTTACATTTTGAGAATATGCCAAGATGGGAAAAATGGATTCCTCTTGGAGTTAATGAAGCATTTGCTTGCTTGCGTAAGCTTTCAATCATAAGATGCCATAATCTGGTGAGAAAATTGCCAGACCATCTTCCTTCATTAAAAAAGCTTGTGATTCATGGATGTTGGAATTTGGTAGTTTCAGTTTCAAACTTACCAATGCTGTGTGTATTAGCAATTGAGGGATGCAAAAGAGTGGAGTGTGAAAGTTCAGTTGGCTTTGGCTCACCATACTCCATGGTTTTTTCAAAAATTTCAGAGTTTGGACATGTAACAGCAGGGTTAATGCATGGAGTAAGTAAAGTAGAATATTTGAAGATTGTTGATTCTGAAAAACTCACAACTTTGTGGGAGAAAATACCTGAAGGGTTGCACAGACTCAAATTCCTACGAGAGCTTTCTATTGAAGACTGCCCAACACTAGTTTCCTTTCCAGCATCTGGTTTTCCATCCATGCTGAAAGTAATTCAAATAAAAAGCTGCAGTGGTCTGAAATCCTTACTACCAGAGGGAACGTTGCACAGCAGAGAAAATGCATGTCTTGTGCGGTTGTGTGTTGTTCGTTGTGATTCTATGAAGTCCATTGCCAGAGGACAGCTACCAACAACTCTAAAAAGGTTGGAGATATCTCATTGTATGAATTTGCAGTGTGCGCTAGACGAGGGAGAGGGTTCTTCTTCTTCTTCAGTGATGCATGATGAGGATATCAACAACAGAAGCAAAACTCATCTTCAGTACTTAGACATCAAATCATGTCCATCTCTCACAACCTTAACTTCAAGTGGCAAGTTACCCGCCACGCTTACACACCTCCTTCTGAGGGAATGCCCAAAGCTCATGTGTTTGTCATCAACAGGTAAATTGCCAGCAGCACTTCAATACCTTGAGATTCAATCAATCCCAAAGCTGCAGAAAATAGCAGAGAGGTTGCACCAGAACACATTCCTTGAATGCATTAAGATTTGGAATTGCCATGGCCTTAAATCTTTGCCGGAGGACCTACACAACCTCAGCAAACTTCGCCAGTTTCAAATTGTTTGGTGTACAAGTTTTTCTTCCTTCCCAGCAGCAGGGTTACCTTCAAACCTGAGAGTTCTCGGGATCAAAAACTGTAAGAATCTCAAGACCTTACCTAACGGTATGCGCAACCTCACTTCTCTTCAAAAATTGGATATATCTAACCGTCTAGACAGTCTGCCCTCTCCACAAGAGGGTTTACCTACCAACCTAATAGAACTTAATATGAATGACCTGAAGTTCTACAAACCAATGTTTGAGTGGGGGTTGCAACAACTCACTTCTCTTATAAAACTCTCCATTCATGGTGAATGTCTAGATGTTGATTCCTTTCCAGGTGAGAGGGAGAATGGGGCCATGATGCTGCTGCCAAACTCTCTCTCCATCCTATGCATTTCATATTTTCAAAACCTGGAATGTCTGTCCCCCAAGGGGTTTCAAAACCTCACATCTTTAAACCAACTAAAGATCTATAATTGCCTAAAGCTCACATCCTTACCAAAGGAGGGCCTGCCTCCCTCACTTGCACAACTTGAAATCCGTAATTGTCCTCTGCTAAGTCAACATTGCAATAATGAGAAAGGACAAGAGTGGTCCAAGATAGCTCACATCCCTTGTGTTTTGATTGACAACAAATTCATCCATGAAACAGTGACAACAGATTCGTTCACAACACAGCTCAACAGGTGAATTCCTGATTTTGCAAACAAGAGGATGTTCAACTTTCGCATTGCATTGACATCTAGGTAAGTCATTTATTAAATCTCCAAATTTATATGTTTACACAGCATACATGTCAAAACTTTTTATATGACAGTGTTCAATATTTTGTATATTTAGCCAGGTAAACCCAGCACAGTGACATAATGAGAACCAAAGCTGAGTTCTGTGATAACCTCTTACATGCTATTTGCAGTATATACCTTACTATATTTAAGAACCTGCCATAGCCACCTCCAGTTTTATAGTTTGCATCACTAACTTATATTCATTTTACACTTACACATAGGTTTTGGCATTTGACTGGACATAATGGAAATAAATTACCCACCATTACAGATTCATTGCATTTTTGAGAATATTGTCAGTGAGAAAACTAAATCAATATTTATGTCATGTAGTTTCACTATGTCCTAAGCAATGAAATTGGGGTCTAGAATTTTACCATTTAGAGGCTGATCAAACTCCAGACTGTTATTGAAGATGATTTTACTTACTAAAATCTCATCCAGTTATCAGGTTTTCACATCAGCTTCTCATCTAGGGTTAATGGTCCATCAATTCTTATCTATCATGCAGAACCTAAGCAGATTTCTTTTCTGCCATAAGTACTACTACCCTACATCAAGTTACTGTTCAAAGTTCAAAGGATAATTCGATATTATCGTTTTACTTTCTCCTTCTAATTTGATGGCAGTGTATATACTCTTTAGTCTAACTAATTCTTTATATATGGTGTCATAACCTATGTGAAGCGTAACATAATAATCATGGCAACTGTCTAATATAGGATTGCTTCATATCTGCATTACTAGAAAGTAGATACAGATACAAATATTTCTTGTTGAAATTTTTTTTTTCCAAGTTTTCATTACAACAGAGGACTTCTGGTAGGACTTCTTGCCCTTTAGGTACATCACTGATGAATCTTACTGTCTTTGGTGCTTGCAGATAGTTCGAAAGGCTGATGCAATTCATTTCAACTTTCCAAGTGCTGTGTGTGGAAGGAATATTTGTTTTTGTCTTGTTGATGTTTGTTTACTGTCTTTACTATGTCTGTTAGAGATAGTGGCTCATATTCTGGATAGCTAAGTAGCATCGGTCTCTGGTCTAGAGGCCTCATGAGTGGAGTGTAGCAGAGCGCGACTAAGTGGAGGCCATGAGGCCCAATGCGGCTTTGTTTACCCCTTCATTGGGAAATTCAATGTCTTGGTTTTGGGCTTCTTTTAGAGGCACTATAAATTTATTGTAAACCTTTTTTTTTTAATAGTGAATTTTCCCACCGCATACTCTGGTGGATGTAGGCATATTTTGGAACCACATATAGACCTTGTCAATTTTCTCTTTTCTCTCTATTTTTTCTAACATTGCTAACATCTGAAATCTTCAAAAGTGGTCATGGCCTTTTACAATTTGTTTCCTAAATATTTTAGGACTGTTAACTCTATTCTGCAATATTGATGCCAATTATTTTTTGGCGTTATTTTTGCAACCAAAGGATGCATTAATGGAGAAAACAATACTTAATATTATCTAGCCAATTGTTCTTTGTGAGCGGTGTTGCAATGTTCTTTGCATAAAAGTACAAGTTCACATTACTAGGTGTACATAGGACTTCCAAATGCCTCTCTTAATGTTAAGAGGAAAAAAAAAGAAAAAAAAAAGAAAGAAAAAAAAGGGGTCTCTTATTTGATCACACATTCACCAGCTTCAATTATTTAAACCAACATATGGGTGTGTAGATGCGAGCTAAATGTACCAAAGTGGGGTAGAGAAGTAAGAGTAGGATTCGCCTTTATAATTTTGATTAATATTTCCATCTTCTATGCTAAATACACCAATGTTGATCCATCCACCATTTAAGGTCGAAGAAAAACCTTTCTTATAGTCATCTGTAAAATAGACTCAATTAGCTTTGCATCCATTGAAGCTTGATGGAGACGAAGACATTGATGAACTGTCACCCATAAATAATGCTTGATCACTCAAGTTGTCAACCGTCACCCGCTTATATTTATATATGCTTCTCACTTTAGTAGAACATTCTAATTTTAGAATTGTGAACCAATTGTCAAATAGGTATTACCATTGATTTGTTCATCTTCATGAATGTTCTAATCCTGATTATCATCTTCATTAATGAATTCCTCATCCATGAAATCAAAACCTCCTCGAAAGCATGAAACAACCAAAAGATTTTCCAATAATTCAACAATATACTTTTGGATATAATCCTTAGTTTCTAATTGTCATGGCGCAACACATTCAGTGAAAGCAATACCATCATCAATGTGACAAACAAAAACTTCACCCTTACCGTTTACAGCACAAAATTTTTCCTTGTAGAATGCAATGTCATAAAAATATGGATCACTTGTTATATCAATCCAAGCATCATATCCAGGTCTAGTGAATGCCAATGTGTTATTACTACTATAGATAATCATGATTATGCAAATCATTATCATATTCATTAGTTGCTAAGTTCTACGGATTCCTTGACAAAACACACTTCTCAACTATGATATCTTCGTAACGACGTAATCTATAGGGTCAAGTTCATAATTGAGACCAGCTTCATCCCAAAAACGAGGTTGAGGCAGAAGACTTGATAGGAGACAATGGATGAAAGAGATTGATTTGGAGATCGATGCCTATACTGAACAACCATCTGAAAGATGCTCCAATGCATTTTTTTTCCCAACAAGCTCAAGCAACTTGAAGTTGTAAACTTTATTATCAAAACAATATATATATATATATATATATATATATCATATACTATATAATAAAAGTTGGACTTAAAAAGCCATGGTTGTGTCATGTGACTTCACCAAAACATAGAAATTTTGTTAGATTTTTTAAAATATATGTAATTCTTTTTTTGTTCTTATCTTCTTCTCCTATAATTTCTAAGTTGATAAAAATTTCAATTTAAATACAATCCAAATTCTTCATCTAATCCTTTTACTATTCATTTATCTATAATTTCTAAGTGATTTATTTAATTAGGAATAGGAGACCTACTTCATTATGATTTATGAGTTCTAGCATTTCAGGGGATTAGAATTTTGGTTTCACACTAATTGTTCATACCAACATTAATTAAAAAAAAAAAATCATAGTATACGTATACAACTACTAATATCAACCTTTAATTTTATTTTTTATTTTTTTTAAAAACCTCATAGATAGACACAAAATTATAATTGTTCTTATTGATTTTTTTCTATATATCTCTATCAATTTTTAGATAAATACAAAATCTTAGTTGTTGTTATCTTTTGTTTAAGTTACATAAAATTCTTAATTAAACCATGCATCGCACGAGCATAATAGTAAGACACAACAAGAGCGAGTGGGAGACACCTAGCGAGAGATACTGAAAGAAACACCAAAACAATGAGAGAGAATGGGCAAACCCAAATGAAGGTGTCGCAATCCATTTCCACATCAGAGAGACTTCAACCACTGCCACCGTTGCTTACTATTTTTCCATAGCTTCACATCAATGGGTGGTCAAAATCAATGCATCCACAAGTTGGACTCAGTGGATTACGACGTCTGCAACTCAACCTTCCTTCTTAAGTAACACAAGGATAGCTTTCACACCAGCAAAGATGGCACTTTTTATTTTTTTAAAACACCTCATGGACAGACACAAAATTATAATTATTCTTATTGATTTTTTCTATACATCTCTATCAATTTTTAGATAAATACAAAAACCTAGTTGTATCTTTTGTTTAAGTTACATATGATTCTTAATTAAACCATGCATCGCACGGGCATAATAGTAAGAGACACCGAGAGTGAGTAGGAGACACCTAGCAAGAGATACTTAGAGAAACACTAAAACAATGAGAGAGAATGGGCAAACCCAAACGAAGGTGTTGTGATCCATTTCCACATCAGAGAACTTCAACCACTGCCACCGTTGCCTACTATTTTTCCATAGCATCACATCAATGGGTGGTAAAAATCAACGCATCCACAAGTTGGACTCAGTGGACTACGACATTTGCAGCTCAACCTTCCTACTCGAGCAGCACAAGGATAACGTTCACACCGGCAAAGACAGCACCGGGAGACAGTGCATTGCTTGCAGCACATAAGCCCAGGGCACCTAGGAGGTAATGGAGGAATTTCCAATGAATAAACACTTTGTCATGACTTGCAAGAGGCACCAAACGTGGAAAATCAGCCCACTTTTAGACATCTTATTATGGATATGATGTTTATGCGGTAATAGAGTGAAAAAAATAATAATAATAATGAACAAACAAAATCACTTATACATCTTAATAAGTATATGGTGTTTATACTGTAAGAGACTAAAAACAATAATGGACAAACAAAATTTTAGAATTAGAATTATTAAAATTTTATGATGCTATCACAAAAAAATAAAAAGAAATATTGATTATAAAGAATATTATTATTAGTGACAACATATAACATACTACTAATTAATAAATCATACAAGAATTCAAGTTGATAAGAGAATTTCTACTTTCAAAACTTTCATGACCTATGCAAGGTCACTCACATCAAATGAGCTAAAAATTTTAGTTTTTAGCACCTTAAAAACTTACTTTATATATTTTACCATCTCATTTTATAAAACATCCAACTTCAAAAGTTTTATTTTAGCATTCAACACATTAAAATAATATAAATAACACAATAAAATAATATATGAGTTGCTCCAATGAGAGTGAAAGTGAGAGTCTAAGGAGAGAGAGGGTGACAGAACTAAAAATCATTTAAAATACATATATAAGCTCTGATTTATTAGAGTTCACTGTAGCTGAAAGTGAAAAAATTTTAGATATAGGACTTTTGATGTGGCATGGTTTTTATGGTTTTTTAAGTTGCTGAAATAGTTTTTGAATGGTTTTGACAACTACTTAATAGCATTGGTTTTGCTTACATATCTCCCAATGCTCTGTTAAGTGTCTGATTGGATGGAAGAATTCAAGAAGCTATGCATGTTTCATGTTTGTAAGATCAATAAAACACTTGACATTGAAATGATCCAAGACAAAATAAATAAAAAAGTAAAGCAATTTGAAGAATATTTGCAAAAGTATCCAAGACAAAAAAAAAAAAAAAAAAAATTTAAAGCAATTTGAAGAATATTTGCAAAAGTAAAGTACCCACAAACCAAAACCCACAAAAGGAAACAGAAAAGTAGGTTGTTGATGAAAGAAACAGAAACTTACAAAGGACTTTGTTGGGTTTTGGAGGCAAAGCTTGGGACTGCAAAAGAGACACTGAGAAAGACAGTCTCTTTGCTAAGTACCCGTTGACTCTCTACCCATGAAAGAGAATGTAGGCCAATATACATACTTATTATGGAGTTGGACAGGGAATTCTAGCCTTTTGCCCTTAATTTTTTTTTTTTTTTTTATTCAGCAATTTGCCCCTATTTTGAAACTATATAGAGATATGTCTCTGTTTCGATACTCGATTATCTTAAAATCGAGTTTCAATGAAATACTCGATTCGTAGATAATCAAGTTATGACCGATCAAACTTTAAAAAAAAAAAAAAAAAATTGCATAGAAATCGAGTTCCATGCAAAAAATTTTTGTAAGTGTGATTGCCCCATATTCAGAGAAACCTATAGTGGCGTTTTTAATCCTTATAGTGACGTTTTTAAGCCCTATAACGGCGTTTTCCTGCAAAAAAATTTCGTAACTCTGATTGCCCCATACCAGGTTTAGGGAGCCATATAATGGCATTTTTAATTACTATAGTGATGTTTTTAAGCCCTATAACAGCGTTTTCTTGCAAAAAAAATTTCCATATGTCTGAATGTCTCGTACCAAGTTTAGAGAGACATACAGTGGCGTTTTGAAACTTGATTTCCATAAAATTGAGTTCCATGCATTTTTCTTTTTTTCTAAGTTTAATCAGGCGTACTCGATTACCTTAAAATCGAGTTTTAATGTAAAACTCGATTTTAAGGTAATCGAGTATCGAAACAGGAGTATATCCCTATATAGTTTCAAAATATGAGCAAATTGTTAAATAAAAAAAAAATTAAGGGCAAAAGCTCATTTTGTCCAGTTGGACATGGATCAAATGTTTGGGGCCCACTCCAACTTCATTCACTAAAGGGACGGCCCGGCCTCCATTCAATTTGTTTTTAAATTTTTATTCTAATTAAATACTAGCTTCATTCAAATTCTTTTGTTAACATACTCTTTAAATAGGATTAGTTTATAACTCAAACCTGGTGCATATGCACAAATATAGATAAAAACATTCACAATTACACAGATAATTTATGTTAAGTTTTTGTGGCAAAATCATATTTTACCCCTAGTTATTTTGGTGATTGGCAAATATATAAATATCATCAAACTAGCACATAAACCTTGAATTGAAATTATTAGAAAATTGTAGCATAAATAAAATAAAATAAAATAAAATAAACCTTTGAACTACACACGTTGAATGAGGCTACAGTGTTAATATATTTGTATAACACTACGAATTATATCATGAATGCGTTAACCAAAAACATTAACATGGAGTTTGACTAGTTAAAACTCTAATGTTTAAGGGTTAATTGTTTACTTTAAAAAATTGAAGGACTATAACTGAAATGTAAAACGTTCAAAAGGGTATATTAATACGTCAAACGATAGTAATTCTAAACCATAAAAATAGAAAATAACAAAATTTAAAGAAGTATTTAAAAAAAAAAAAAAAAATTCCCCTTCAACTTTGAGGATATCTAAAGGTCACCAACTGTAACATGTGTTTACATCTCTCATTATATTTACCATCTTTCCTATCTAGCTTTAAGATATTTAACTTGAATAGGGGATTCTAATAGTAGTTTTTTTTTCAAGGTTTCCTAAATCAATTTGGAGAAATGCAAATATTAGATAGTTGTAATTCTAACCTTACTATTCAATTTATTTTTGGTACTATTTATGGACCCCATTGTACTTTTTAGTACTATTTATGGGTTCTCCTGGACTATTTCAGCTAACTTTTATCTTTATTTACAGTACTTTCAGCAAAATAAACGGATTCCAAGCATAACCAAATCTTAAACTAGCCTATATAGGCTGTATGTTTGAAGCTTCTTACTCCTCTCTCTACCTTGTCTTTCAACGGCTTCAATTATTGGACCAATGGTATTACAGATGGTTTGGAAAAACAATTTACCGCTTAATTTAAATTTTTTTAGCATTAAATTAAACAATTTTTAACCTTGCAACATTTAAAATAACCTTCCTATTTTTAAGACTACATTGTTTTACCACATATACATATCCAAACTGACAATCAAAAATTACAAGGAAAATGATGTTGGGTCAGTAGTATATTGTAACTATCTCAAAGAAAAAAAAATTTATTTAACACCTAAAATTAAGAACATTAAAAAAATGTGAACTTAATTTAGCTAAAATAATTAAATGATTGTGACTTCAAATTTTGAATTCATTTGAGCAATATTTTTCTATGGTTAAAATATTAAATATATAAATATATTATTCTTAACAATTTACGTGTCCTAATTTCTTTCTCTTCTTAGTGACACATATTATAACTAAAATTAATTCCCAAAAATGTTAATGATACTATATACCACAAAGTCACAAACCTAAAATTATACATAGTTTATATAGAAAACTTCATTCAAATTATTTAATAATGAAACTATAGCATGATCACTCATCAAAAGCTAATTCAGATATTTATTTATTATTTGTTGAAATGATACTAATCACATTTTTTTGTCATATCAATTTGTAAGCTATTTGTAATAAATTTTTTTGTAACTTTAATATTTTCCATTATTTATTATGTCATTAAAGTGACACCAATCACAATCATTTTACGCCAATTTGTATACTTTTTATTGTAATTTTTTAATTATTTATAGTTACTATAGATTTGAACTTATAACATCCTCTAAACCTTTTATAATAATTTTTTTATTTAATTAATCCAATAGAAAGAATTTATTATATCAATTTCAAAATAATTATTTTTTTTTATCATTATATCAAAATACTAATTGATTTTTTATATAAAAGATATTCGAACCTAAATCTTTCATTCCAAACCAAATAACCCATAAAAATGTTAATAACTTAATTTTAACATTTTTCTTTTATCATATTTCGCTTCAATATTAATTACATAATAATATATGATAATTATGTTTGACATTGACTTAAAAAACCAATTTTTTTACTATCAAATTCACTCGGAATTGATAAAACCTTTTCCTGTCACATCACACTCCCAATTACAATGGATCTTTTACTTTACGAGATTATTCTCTTTGGTACAAAAGCTTTGAACGGTGATTTCCCCCATCCTGCTGAAACCATGTTCACTCGTTGACAAGTCAAGCTATGCAGGTTCTTGGCATTGCTCTCGTTTACTTGGACTTTCCACTATAGCATTCACTTGTTAATTTGTTAATTAATATATATATATTTTTTTTTTTTTTGAGAAAGAAGCTGACTATGTTTTATTAAATTGAATCAATTAGATGATTGTAAAAACGAAACAATATGCGATGGGACATTTTCCATCTATACTTGAAAATCTGATATGCATAATACATTTTTCGTTAGACTATAAACTACCCTATTGTCGTTTCTCATAACATGAGAATACAACAATTGTACAAAACTATTAGCAACCCTTTTCACATCGTCTATTAGCAAATCCGTTGGAGATAGGCTACACTCCACTGACTTCAAAGCTTTAATCAGACCGAGAGAATCTCCTTCAATAATAACACTTCGGAAACCCAATTCAAGCGCAAAAGACACAGCCTTCAGAGCAGACAGCGCCTCAACCTCCTCAAGCTTATAAGCTTGATGGATTTTTTCTGGACAAGAAGCCAACACAGCTCCATTATTATTCCGGTTTACCACTCCAATTCCGGGCTGATTAGATTCACTGAAAACAGTGCCATCAAAGCTAATTTTCACTAAACCCTCTTGCGGTCTTCTCCATCTTGATCCTCCAATACTGCTGTCTGTAACCTGCACTTCGGTATTTTGCAAATCAGCTCTAATAAAGAACCAATCCTCCATTCCTTCCCACTCTTGGTGCCACCCATCTATGATCAAAACCAATACTACTTTGAACATATTCTAGCCTTGCATCATCTGTAAATGTCTCGGCTAAAAACACTACAGCGAGACCTTTTCACGAGCTCCTTTCCTGTACGCAAGTTCTCCAGCCTGCAACAGTTCCAAGCTAAACAACTCATTGCTGTTGGCAGGGCTGAACATCAGCTCCCACCACTACTGAAGGTGTGATTTCATCTCTGAGGGTCGCCTGAAATCTTTTTGCATTCAAATTGGATTGTTCTGCCTCCGTTTTTGCTGTTCTTTTTTTTTCCTAACGACTTGGATGTTTCTGCTGTGCCACCTGTAGTGTTTCTTTCTCTGCGTTACCAGGGAGGGGCTGTACGAATTGAATCCGTACGGCGAGCCCCAGCAACTTGTGTGTCACGTGATTTTTTAAGTTGGGGAGGATTACTTAAAGTGGCACGTGAGCTAGTGTTTTTTGTTGGTTTCTTTCCCGACCCCTGAAGTGTAGCCGCCCCAAATTCCTTAGCCAAACATAACTCCTCAATATTTGCTTCCAAAAACAGGTTCAGTTACGTTAGGAATCTTCAATTCCACCGTAATTCCCTCGTTAATTCTGACTTTTAAAGCCGTATCATCCTTTCTATTTTCATCCCCCTTATAGCGAATTAATTTCATCTTCAATGCTTTCATCCCTGTCTGCCGTTACACTTTGTGACTGCTCTGGCATCCTCTCTCGGCCTGAACCTGAAAACTGACCAAAATCACGATCAGCCGATGAACCTGAAAACTGACAAGAATGGCGTTTTTCCCAGTTGCAACGAAGGGGGGGTGCTCTCAATTGTGGTCCAAATTCACGCTGCTCTACTTCGAGTGTGCCCTCGCTATCAATCCACAACTCACAATCTCTATCATCGTGAGTAAGTCGCCCACACCAGTATATTCTTATTGAATTAAGTTCACACCTACTTGATTCTTAAAAATAAAAAATAAAAGTTCCCACCTACCCAATGTCAAGTCTTTTAAGTCCAATATCCATCTTAAGTCTTTTTCAAATGACAACTGGGTCATACTAAATTCATTGAATTTTTCATATTCAGATACCATGCTATAGCAATTAACTGGGAAAGACCTTAAGTCCAATATCCATCTTAAGTCTTTTTCAAACGACAACTGGGTCATACTAAATTCATTGAATTTTTCATATTCAGATACCATGCTATAGCAATTAACTGAGAAAGACCACCAGGCCTTGTAGCCTGGTGGTACTCGGTACCATGTGTATCTATGAGCTCGGGGTTCTACCCCATAATTACCTAGCTAAAAGAAAAAGAAAACTGGGAAAGGCTGAACTCTTAAACCTAGTAATGACCCAACTTTGCATCCTTTACTACCAACCATTCTCTATCCAGCCTTTTTGAGTACACATTGCAAGTTCTAAACCATAACCAAAGTGCAAACTGCACAACAAGCTATCAAAGCAGCAAGCCATTTTCAATCCTTTCCTTTCCTTTCCTTTCTTTTCCATCCTAATTCAGAACCCAGATTCCTTCTTTGTCTTATAACTGAGACCATGTTGGCAGAGGTGTTTCTTGGAGCAGTTCTTCCAGTGCTGCTTGATATGTTGGCACCCCAGGAGTCGATGAGCTTGGTGTTCAGCGGAAGTGTCAAGAAGAAGCTGGAGAAATGGAGGCAAACCCTGTTGGCAATTCAGATGGTTCTTAAAGATGCTGAGGAGAAGCAACTGACAGATGCGGATGTGAACCAATGGCTGGAAGCTATCAGAGAATTGGCTTATGATCTTGAAGACTTATTTGATGATTTTGCCATTGAAGCTATGCAGCGCAAGTTGAAGGCACAGCCTGAGTCTAGTAGCCCAGCAAGTATGGTTAGAAGCTTAGTCCCTACTCGTTTTACTCCTAGTGCTGTTAAATTCAACCTTAAGATGAAGTTTGAGATTGAAAAAATCAGTAACCGGTTAAAAGAAATAACTGAACAAAAAGACAGACTTGGGTTGAAAGATGGTGGTATGTCTGTAAAGATCTGGAAAAGGCCATCCAGCACAAGTGTGCCATATGGACCTGTGATAGGCAGAGATGAAGATAGAAAGAAGATTATAGAACTCATTTTAAAAGATGAGCAAACTGATGATTCTAATTATCATGTCATCTCTATTGTTGGTATGGCTGGGGTTGGTAAGACAACACTTGCTAGGCTTGTGTACAATGATGATGCAGTTAAGCATTTCAATCCAAGAGCCTGGATATGTGTATCTGATGACTTTGATGTTATGATGGTAACAAAAGCTCTTCTTGAATCTGTCACTTCCCAACCCTGCCATCTCAAAGAGTTGAATGAAGTTCAGGTGAAGCTGGCAAGTGAATTAGAGGGTAAAAAGTTCTTGCTTGTTTTAGATGATCTTTGGAATGAGAATTATGGCCTGTGGGAAGCACTGCTACCACCTTTCAGGGCTGGAGCAGCAGGGAGTCGAATAATCGTGACAACACGAAATGCAAGTGTTGGAAAGGTGATGGGAGCAGTTCAGTCTTATAATCTGGATTTTATATCCAACAATGATTGCTGGGCAATATTTGTCCAGCATTCCTTGATGAACGAAAATTTTGGTAGACCTGGGAATTCAGGCCTAATTCGTGAGAGAATTCTTGAAAGGTGCAGGGGATTGCCTTTGGCAGCAAGGACTCTTGGTGGCCTTTTCCGTGGTAAAGAGTTAGATGAGTGGGAGGATATAATGAATAGCAAATTGTGGAGTTCATCAAACATGGGAAGTGACATATTTCCCATATTAAGATTGAGCTACCACCATCTCCCTGATCATCTAAAGAGGTGCTTCGCTTATTGTTCATTATTCCCAAGGGACTATGAATTTGAAGAGAAGCAACTGATCCTGCTTTGGATGGCAGAAGGTTTGATTTATCAAGCAGAAGGTGATAAGCCAATGGAAGACTTAGGTGGCGAGTACTTTCGTGATCTACTGTCAAGGTCATTTTTTCAGCAGTCAAGCAGTAATAAATCACGATTCGTGATGCATGACCTCATCAGTGATTTGGCTCAATGGGTTGCAGGAATAAGCTACTTCAGGTTGGAGACTAAGCTGAAGGGCAACGAGCAAAGCAAAGTTTCCAGTAAAGCTCGCCATTTATCTTTTGTTGGTAGCAGATATGATGGAGCTAAGAAGTTTGAGGCAATTTCTGGATTCAAGCATTTGCGGACCTTCCTACCACTAATGGCACCATATGTTGGGTACTCTTATTTGTCTTATCACATTATTAATCAATTGTTGCCTAAATTACAAAACCTACGGGTGCTTTCTTTGAGTGGATATCGCATAGTTTATCTACCACAAACAATAGGTGATCTCAAGCATTTGCGGTACCTTGACCTTTCTCACACACAACTCAGAAGCCTGCCTACATCAATAAGCACTCTTTACAATTTACAAACATTGCTATTAGAAAATTGCACTTCTTTAAAGTTCTTGCCTCCTGATTTTGGTAAACTGTTTAACCTGCGTCATTTGAATATTTTTGGATCAAATTTATTGGAAGGAATGCCTCTAAGCATAGGTAATTTGTCTAGTCTCCAAACATTGTCCAACTTTGTTGTGGGCAAAGCAGATAGTTTCTGTGTAATAAGAGAGCTAGGGCCCTTGGTGCATCTTCGAGGTACACTCTGCATCTCAAAATTGGAGAATGTAACTAAAGCTCAGGAGGCAAGAGACAGTTATTTATATGGGAAGCAAGACCTTAATGAGGTTGTGATGGAATGGAGTAGCAACCTTAATGAATCAGAAGATGAAGAAACCCAGTTGGAAGTACTTAACATGCTACAGCCTAATGTGAAGTTGGAGGAGCTTACTGTGAAGTGCTATGGTGGAACCAAATTCCCAACTTGGATAGGAGATCCTTCATTTTCTAATTTAGTGCTCCTAAGGTTTGAAAATTGTGATAACTGCAATTCCTTGCCACCAGTTGGGCAACTACCCTTTCTCAAAGATCTTCTCATTAAAGGAATGGCTGGAGTGAAGAGTGTTGGCCGAGAGTTTTATGGGGAAAGTTGCTCGAGACCTTTTCAATCCTTGGAGACTTTACATTTTGAGGATATGCCAAGATGGGTAAACTGGATTCCTCTTGGAGTTAATGAAGCATTTGCTTGCTTGCGTAAGCTTTCAATCATAAGATGCCATAATCTGGTGAGAAAATTGCCAGACCATCTTCCTTCATTAAAAAAGCTTGTGATTCATGGATGTTGGAATATGGTAGTTTCAGTTTCAAACTTACCAATGCTGTGTGTATTAGTAATTGAGGGATGCAAAAGAGTGGAGTGTGAAAGTTCAGTTGGCTTTGGCTCACCCTACTCCATGGCTTTTTCAAAAATTTCAGAGTTTGGAAATGCAACAGCAGGGTTAATGCATGGAGTAAGTAAAGTAGAATATTTGAAGATTGTTGATTCTGAAAAGCTCACAACTTTGTGGGAGAAAATACCTGAAGGGTTGCACAGACTCAAATTCCTACGAGAGCTGTCTATTGAAGACTGCCCAACACTAGTTTCCTTTCCAGCATCTGGTTTTCCATCCATGCTGAAAGTAATTCAAATAAAAAGCTGCAGTGGTCTGAAATCGTTACTACCAGAGGGAACGTTGCACAGCAGAGAAAATGCATGTCTTGAGCGGTTGTGTGTTGTTCGTTGTGATTCTATGAAGTCCATTGCCAGAGGACAGCTACCAACAACTCTAAAAAAGTTGGAGATATCTCATTGTATGAATTTGCAGTGTGTGCTAGACGAGGGAGAGGGTTCTTCTTCTTCTTCAGGGATGCATGATGAGGATAGCAACAACAGAAGCAAGACTCATCTTCAGTACTTAGACATCAAATCATGTCCATCTCTCACAACCTTAACTTCAAGTGGCAAGTTACCTGCCACACTTACACACCTCCTTCTGAGGGAATGCCCAATGCTCATGTGTTTGTCATCAACAGGTAAATTGCCAGCAGCACTTCAATACCTTGAGATTCAATCAATCTCAAAGCTGCAGAAAATAGCAGAGAGGTTGCACCAGAACACATCCCTTGAATGCATTAAGATTTGGAATTGCCATGGCCTTAAATCCTTGCCGGAGGACCTATACAACCTCAGCAAACTTCGCCAGTTTCTAATTTTTTGGTGTCAAAGTTTTTCTTCCTTCCCAGCAGCAGGGTTGCCTTCAAACCTGAGAGTTCTTGGGATCAAAAACTGTAAGAATCTCAAGGCCTTACCTAACGGTATGCGCAACCTCACTTCTCTTCAAAAATTGGATATATCTCACCGTCTAGACAGTCTGCCCTCTCCACAAGAGGGTTTACCTACCAACCTTATAGAACTTAATATGCATGACCTGAAGTTCTACAAACCAATGTTTGAGTGGGGGTTGCAACAACTCACTTCTCTTATAAAACTCTCCATTCATGGTGAATGTCTAGATGTTGATTCCTATCCAGGTGAGAGGGAGAATGGGGTCATGATGCTGCTGCCAAACTCTCTCTCAATTCTATGCATTTCATATTTTCAAAACCTGGAATGTCTGTCCCCCAAGGGGTTTCAAAACCTCACATCTTTAAACCAACTAAAGATCTATAATTGCCTAAAGCTCACATCCTTACCAAAGGAGGGCCTGCCTCCCTCACTTACACAACTTGAAATCCGTAATTGTCCTCTGCTAAGTCAACATTGCAATAATGAGAAAGGACAAGAGTGGTCCAAGATAGCTCACATCCCTTGTGTTTTGATTGACAACAAATTCATCCATGAAACAGTGACAACAGATTCATTCACAACACAGCCCAACAGGTGAATTCCTGATTTTGCAAACAAGAGGATGTTCAACTTTCGCATTGCATTGACATCTAGGTAAGTCATTTATTAAATCTCCAAATTTATATGTTTACACAGCATACATGTCCAAACTTTTTATATGACAGTGTTCAATATTTTGTATATTTAGCTAGGTAAACCCAGCATAGTGACAAAATGAGAACCAAAGCTGAGTTCTGTGATAACCTCTTACATGCTTTTTGCAGTATATACCTTACTATATTTAAGAACCTGCCATAACCAGCTCTGGTTTATAGTTTGCATCACTAACTTATTTTCATTTTACACTTACACATAGGTTTTGGCATATGCCTGGACATAAAGGAAATAAATTACCCACCATTACAGATTCATTGCATTTTTTAGAATATTGTCAATGAGAAAACTAACTTAATATTTATGTCATGTAGTTTCACTATGTCCTAAGCATTGAAATTGGGGCCTAGAATTTTACATTTAGAGGCTGATCAAACTCCAGACTGTTATTGATGATGATTTTAGTCCCTAAAATCTCATCCAGTTATTGGGTTTTCACATCAGCTTCTCATCTAGGGTTAATGGTCCATAAATTCTTATCTATCGTGCAGAACCTAAGCAGATTTCTTTTCTGCCATAACTACTACTACCCTACATCAAGTTACTGTTCAAATTTCAATGGATAATTGGATATTATCGTTTTACTTTCTCCTTCTAATTTGATGGCAGTGTATATACTCTTTAGTATAACTAATTCTTTATTATTGGTGTCATAACCTATGTGAAGCGTAACATAATAATCATGGCAACTGTCTAATATAGGATTTCTGCATATCTGCATTACCAGAAAGTAGATACAGATACAAATATTTCTTGTTGAAATTTTTTTTTTCCAAGTTTTCATTACAACAGAGGAATTCTGGTTGGACTTCTTGCCCTTTAGGTACATCACTGATGAATCTTACTGTCTTTGGTGCTTGCAGATAGTTTGAAAGGCTGATGCAATTCGTTTCAATTTTCCACGTGCTGTGTGTTGAAGGAATATTTGTTTTTGTCTTGTTGATGTTTGTTTACTATCTTTACTATGTCTGTTAGAGATAGTGGCTCATATTCTGAATAAGAAAGTAACATCGGTCTCTGGTCTAGAGGCCCCATGAGTGGAGTGTAGCAGAGCGCAACTAAGTGGAGGCTATGAGGCCCAATGTGGCTTTGTTACCCCTTCATTGGGAAATTCAATGTCCTGGTTTTGGGCTTTTTTAGAGGCACTATCAATTTTTCTTTAATAGTGATTTTTCCTACCGCATACTTTGGTGGATGTAGGCATATTTTCGAATAAATTTTCATGTCAATTTTCTCTTCTCTCTCTTTTTTTAACATTGCTAGCATCTGAAATCTTCAAAAGTGGTCATGGCCTTTTACAATTTGTTTCCTAAATATTTAAGGACGGTTAACTCTATTCTGCAATATTGATGCCAATTATTTTTTGACGTTATATTTATTCTCTTCCTCTTTGTATTGTTTTCACATCAAGTCAGGATGCATTACTGTAACTCTACTCTGCAATATTGGCGGCCAATTTCTTTTTCCTTTATTTTTATTCATTTCCTCTCTATCTAGTGTTTTCTCGGCAAGTCTGCAACCAAAGGATGCATTAATGGAGAAAACAATACTCAATATTATCTAGCCAATTGTTCTTTGTGAGCGGTTTTGCAATGTTCTTTGCATAAAAGTACAAGTTTACATTACTAGGTGTACATAGGACTTAACAAATGCCTCTCTTAATGTTAAGAGGAAAAAATAATTCTCTTATTTGATAGTAAGAAACTTTACTAATTGAGTTAAAAAGAACCTATGTATTGATTTAAACTAAAAAGAAATCAATTAGCCTTTTATCTTGACAATAAAAAACAGTTATCATGAAACAAAAATCATAGGTTTAATATCCTATCGTATAAAAATAAAAAAATAAAAAGATTAAAAAATGACCCCTACTTTTTGAAGTACAATATTCAAAAGGAGAAAGTACCATTTTGGGGTCATTGTTAATTAGGTCCTTACATTTTGGTAGCAATCAATTTCTATTAGTGAGTTGATAGTAGGCGATCAAATTGACAGTGACCAAAATGCAAGGACCAAAATAGACTTTTTGCCTTAAAAGAATTTATTTGATTGCGGATACTTTTAGAGTTATTTAAATACATGGAGCAAAATGTCTTCAAACAAAAAATACCGCACAAAATAAAGCCATAAAGTATGAGTATATTAGCTTTAAAAGAAAAATAACAGCTGAATTCCTGGAAGGGACATTGTTCTTTTAACTGAGGTGCATGAAGGACAGGCAGGCTACTTGGCATAATATCAATTAAAACCAAAACATGGATGGATGCTACTTTGCGTAATGAAAAATTTGATTGAAATTGGAGGAATGGAGGAAGAAGGGAACCATAACATAGATTATGCTTCATATTGAAACTCAAGTGCCATAAAGGGAGCCAAATGAAATTTACTTAACAATTAATAAATTCACATTAACAAAGCTGTTACACTGCTTTGCCTTCCAACTCTCCAAGGCAAACGCTAGAATGCATTCTTTAACCACTACAAATATAACAAATAGAATTCCGAATAGAACTTATTTTAGCCACCCTGTTGTCAATGCCGCTCAGTTCATACCACACCATTAGAATGGCACCAACACCAATTGTCTAACATGAATGCGACTCAATTTATAGTTGGATTTTTCTGCAGTTGTCCACAAGTGACCACGACATGTGGGGATTCCAGGAAATTATAGGTGCCTATAACATTCATTATAATATATTTACATCCACACTTCTGATTTCATAAAATAAATACACAATGTACAAAACCAAAGAACCCAAATTGATCTACCATCATCCTCTGCAATTGCACAAATAGAAAGAAAAAAAAAATCTATTCAAATATGAAAATTACTCACAATAATGATGAAAATGATATTTTCCAGCCTCTACTCCCGTATCTTTTGGATTCCAGTCCAGCGTGCATAATCCACCCACCTGATTGCAGAATATATAAAAGACCTTGAGAAGTGAAAAGAAGAAATACGAAAAATTGACATATGACACCCTAGGAGATCTCAAATCTTACATCAATGACCCCAAGAATGTGTTGCCAGTTCGAACAACAAAGCAAATAGCACCCAGAATAATCTTGTGTTGATGCAGAAAGGGCTCTAGGATTCGTTGTTCAATAATTCCAGCAAGAACTTGGTACCTGTTAAACAAAGAAAGCATATAATTTGTACTGTAAACTGACTATTGTCTGTACATACAGATGATGATCAGCTATTACTAGCCTCACCTTTTCATGACTTAATGAGTATTATTATGTTATGATGTGGTTGCAAATAAACCCACATACCTTAGATTACTAGAAACTGCCATATAAACACCATATGCAACACTGGTTGATAATACAGGCACATCCTCTGCTTCACCAGCGAAGGATTTATCAATAGCCTTTCGTGCATTGATCAACAAATTTGTTATCCCTGTACCAACCTGAAAAATGCTGCTATTAGTCGTATGACATCAAATAGATAGTGATATCATGAGCCCTAAACCAAAAAAAGAAAAAAAAAATGATAGTTAATGATAAATTATTAATATCCCAAAAGCTTAAGCATTTACCGTTAATAAATGGAGCCCTACAGGTGGGATTTTAAATTTTTAAATGGAAAGTATAGTGGAGATAGGGTTTGAACTCTAGACTACTTACTTTGATACCATGATAAATTATCACTGATCTTAAGTTATTAGAGAAAGAAGAATAAAATTATTTAACCATTATTCTAACAAATAGAACTTTGACATGCAGCCTTTATTTTCTACCACATAAAACCAATCTTATAAATAACATAACACAACACACTGCATTTTGGACACCTTATTACGTAAAACATATCAAAGCCTGTTAATCAACTGTCATCAAATCCAAAACCTTATAAAAACAATTTGCACACAATTACTGAACTACATTTCTTGAAATAGCCTTGGTGCACTATGTTCCCAGTTCTCAGACCAGGTGTATCTAATTGTGAATTAGTATGTGAAGTTATATACTTCTATTATGTTTTCCACAAAGAATATACAAAATAAAGATAGGATAAATAAAATGTGCTTTAGGAATTAGGAAGCACCCATGCTAGGACTTCTCTAATTCATAAAGTATGGTTATTGTAGATGGCAACAAACTATGGAAATTCCCTTTTGATGGACAACAAAGCACAAAAGTGGTTAGAACAAATTGAAAATATATTACAACTAAATAGAAAGAAAATTACATACAAGGCATTTCAAAACATGGTTTTCACTTACCAAAGATGCACCAGTCCCAACTACAAATAGTTTGGCCCCATTACGCTGCAAAAGAGATTGATATACCATAAATTTCTGATTCATTGTAAACTACAGTTAAAATCCTTATAGTTATCCAAGACGTACCACTATTGCACCTATTCTCTGTAAAAATGAATAAGATGTTCCAGCCAAAGCCACCTGCATGGAGGATTTTAGAAGAAAATAATTGATTACATTACATAAGGTTCATATAATGTTGAAGTTGAGGATCAAAACATCAGCCCCCCGAAACACACAACAGTTAAGAAATTATAACACAAACAATTACCTGAAATGCATTGTCAGGACAGCCATAGAAAAACTTAGCAATTGATCCGGCACTGACTGCAAGAGGTGGGCGGAGGGAAACGGTAGGAGCAGGAAGCCAGACTAGCATAAAATCTGCTATGATGGCCATCACCTAAGATGAAAACTATATCAGAAAGATGCAAATTCCATTCATTGTTGACTTGAATTAAAGAGCCAAGTAGCACTTCAAATTTGAGACATAAAATCTTGTGGAATGTCACAGTAGATTCAGATAACCAAGAAAACATACCACATCAGCAAAAACGAAATCTAGCTCCTTGGTAAACTTTTCTCTACGCCTCTCCAACTCTGCTGCAGTCTGCAAGGAAAACAGATGGATAAATATTCTATCCGAATAATAAAATAATTATTTCTCTTAAACACACACACAGCAAAGAAAGCTAGAATCTTTTAGTAACAATGAGAAGAAGCAAAACAGCCCGGGAAAAAAAGCTATAATATAGAAATGGATATGATTAGAGGCAAAGAATGATAGATCATTGTGATGCAGAAACACACACAGCAAAGATAGCTAGAACCTAGTAGTAATTAGTAAGAAAAGAATAAAAGAATGATAGAGTATTGTGAAGCAGAAACACATAGCAAGGAAAGCTAGAATTTTGTAGGAGTTGATATGAAAAGAAGCAAAGAAAGGCAGAGCAGCGTGAAGCAGAAACTATTAAAAAAAAAAAAAGAATAATTCACAATTCCCTAATAGAGTAAGCTTTTAAAACAAATAGCAACTTATCATGTTATTAGAGCAAGTAGTCCTAAATTCCCGTTTAAAAAAGGTTAAAAGTCCCATATGTTGGATACCTACTGTGTTAGAACAATGGTTAACAAATTTCATTCATTCTTTCCAGTTAAATGATTGAATTTATTGTTTTCTATCGTTAACTTTTTAAATGGGAGGTAGAGTTGAGACGAGGTTTGAACTTAGGACCATTTGATACCATAATAAATTACTAATTGTCTTAGTCATTTAATGTGGAAGATTAGAGAAAGGTTAGAACTCAAGACCACCCACACCTTTCTATGATAAATTACCTATTGTCCAAAGGTTTATATTGTTAGTAACGATGAATTTAATCATATAATCATTATTCTAATAGCCTTTTGGACAGGTTGTAGTTTATTTGAACAGAGCAAAGAAAGCTAGAATCTATCATTGGTGGATATAAAAACAAGCAAAAGAGAATGGTAGAGCAGAGTGAAGAAGTAGAAACAAAAGCAAAAACCTTGGTGAAGATGCCAACACCACACTCTATGGCAACCTTTGTCAAGAAAAGGTCATCAGCAAGCAAACGCTCCTTAAACCCACCAAACTGAAGCAACCATCGGAACAGTACCGACTTTTCGAGCTCAAAGTACCTCTTAACAATCGACCCAGGTACCCTTCCAGCCTCTATAGCCGCAGCCAAGTCCTTTGGCATAGTCTCCACTGACCTACCAGCCTCTAACAACGCCATCACAGCCTCTTCTTTGTTCCTTTCCTTGTCACCATCATCACTATTACCATTGTCATTATCATCATTACCACCATCTCCGCCTCCTCCTCCTCCTCCTCCACTGCCTATGCCACCGCCTCCGCCGGTGTTGAGAGTAGAGTGAGTGATGGTGGTGGGACGTTTGTGAAACGCGGTGAAAGTAATGAGAGAAGGAGTGAAGACGCGTGAAGTAGTGGTAGTGGTAGTGGTGGGGAAGTGGCGGGCTGTGATGGTGAAGGTTTGAGGTGAAGAGTGGTGATAGTGGTGAGATGGGGAGGAGGGAAGAGTGAAAGGGTTGGTGGAGAAGTTGGAGAAAATGATTGCCATGAGAGAGAGAGAGAGAGAGAGAGAGAGAGAGAGAGAGAGAGAATTGAAGGGAGTTTGGTGTTTTTTTTTTTTTTTTTTTTTTTTGTGGATTTGTTTGGTGGTGAAGAGGAGGTAGATGATGAGGGTGTGATGAATAAAATAATGGCAGAGAGAAAGAGATGGATAGAAGTAGAAGAAGAGACTGACAGTCGCCACACACTTACAAGCAGGTGCGTGGAGTCTTTTGAGTCTGAAGTTTGGAAACTTTCTAGTCAGACTGTTACTGGTAATTTTGGTGGGAGTTTTTTTCTAGATCAAGGGATTATATACTACCCGTTAAATAAAATAAAAATAAAAATAAAAATCTTTTCAATCTTTTTATATATATTTTTTTAAACTTGAATTTTAAAAATTTCATTGTTAAATTTCATTTCCTTATATTATTAACACATGCATGTCAAATTTTGTTCAAACTTAATATTATTTATTATTTGATCAATAAACTTATAAAACTTAAAATTTTAACATTTTCTAGTCAGATTGTTATTGGTAATTTTGGTGAGAGTTTTTTTCTAGATCAAGGGATTATATATTATCTATTAAAAAAAACTACTCTTTAATTTTTTCATAAATTTCTTTTTTGAACTTGAATATGGGAACCACTCATATTTCCCTCAAATCTGAGGGGTCTGTTTTTTTAAACCAAGTAAAATAATAAATAATTTTGTTTTAAAGAAGTAGGGGTATTCTCCAACTTCATACTAGTTTAGATTATTACATGCTGATAAGAAAATTTTATCACTCTAAAGTTTCACAACATATGTGAATGACTACACCTAAGTATTTATGTGTTTGAATTTAATTGAGAAACATAATATACTATATCTAAAGAATTATACTTAATTTTTATTTTTTCAACAAATATTGATGAAGAAGATTTTAATAGTTTATTATTAAGACTTTTCAATGGAGTACTAACTTATGCTTAAAAGATTGATAAAATTAGACATGTGCTTTGAACATAACAATTCCCACTAATTTTTTTTTTCTTCCTATCTAATTTAATTGAAATATTAATTGCATGGTTACAGGGAAAAGAATTTGAATAACATCAATTGCCTCAAAACAGACTAAAGATTAGAGAATATCAATGAACTATCAATGAAGATGGGACCCAATGACCCCCATGACATGTTAAATTTGAAATTTAGAACAAGAAAACAAATCTCTTAATAAAAGTTGCATTCAAATTTCCACAAACTTGCAAATGACTTTGTACCCCCTTCTTCAATAGAAGCCACAGAAATTGGAGAATTTAATAAGGACCATTATCTCAGACAAGCCATACGCTGCAAAACAAAACATGGGTCCATTTATTCACAACTGAAAAGTCTTTTAGTTTGGACTGTGGAGCTTTCCTACTACAAGGAATGAGCGTGTAGGAATTGTTTTGCCAAATTAGTGACCAGTGATTAAGGGTGTGTGGCACGCACCATATAGAGGAATAGAATCTCTTGAGAATAATAATAAAATAAAATAAAAAAATAAAAAAAACTTGGAATCTAAACCTATAGATAGAGACTGAGACAAACTAAAGGGAAATAGGAAATCTTACGAACACGTATTTGAAAGTAGGCTGTCTAGCTTTCAAAAAAAAAAAAAGTAGGCTGTCTTATTACAAAGATTACCCTTTTTTTTTTTTTTTTTACAAAATGTCTGGTTAAGAAGTGTTTTTATGGTATTTGTTAATGAACCATTTTATGAAAATTTTGATATTTACTTTTAGGGGGAAAAAATAAAAAACTGTAAAAAAAAAAAAAAAAACAAGTTGGTTTTTTTTTTTTTTTTTTTCATATTCTATAATATTTTCTATACGAATGCCCTTATGTCTAGTAACAAAATCCATTTTTTCTGTTCTTAGGTAAGTGCACCAAAATAGGTTGAAATGGCCCGAATTGGACCAATGAGGACTGAAGAGACCGAAGTATACTGAAATGGACTAAAATAGACCGAAGTGGACCTAGACCAAAATGGACTGAATTAGACCAATGTGGAGCAAATTGGACTAAAGTGAACCAAATTAGACCAAAAAGAACAAAGTAAACCAATTTAGACCAAAATGGGCAAAATTAAACCAAAATAGATCAAATTGAATTGAGTTAAATTCTATCGTATTTAGATATTAATAAAAAATAAAAATAAAAACCTCAATGCAAGCAAGCATGTTGAGGTTTTGGAGTGGGCCTATTCGGCTGGAACACAGAACGAAGGAGCCATAAAGTCTAAAGCCCATAAACGGATAAACCTATGGGAAAACAGAATGATGCAATACATTCTCAGGGATTTTTTTTTTTTTTTTTTTTTTCATTTAGTATCATTTTAGCAACAATTTTGTTAGTTAGCATATTTTTGAAACATTTTAACAAACTAACATCTCGAGTTTGTTAAATTCGATTTCAATGAATGAAATCGAGTCTCACACACTCAATTTTGATGCTCTAGAAGGCTGATGTGAAAATTTCTTTTCACGTAGAACTCGAGTTTCACACACTCGATTTAGTTTTACTGATCTGAAAAACAAAGAAGAAGAACAAAGAAAGAAGAACGAAGTAGAAAGAAGGAGGAGAAGAAAGAAGGAAAAGAAGAAGAAGAGACCCATGGCAAAACCAAACCCACTTCGTGAAGTGACCTGTAAAACCAAACTCACCCACAGCAAAACCAAATCCACCCCTTTGTTGTCATCTCTACCTGCAAAGCCAAAGCCACCTGCCAAAAAAAAAAATTTTCTTCTTCTTCTCCATGTTCTCTAGATCAGATGTGTAATATTTGATATTTCTTATCCAAATCATAAATCGAGTGTATTAAACTTGAGATTCACATGTACAAAAGATCCACATCAGCCTCTGCCAGAGCATAAATCTAGTGTATTAGACTTGATTTCCTTAGTTGAAATCGGGTATAATAAACTCAATATGTTAGTTTGCTAAAATGTTTCAAAAACATGCTAACTAACGAAATTGTTGCTAAAATGATAATAAATGGAAAAAAAAAAAAATCTCATTCTCAGCTGTTAAACTCTAATCATATTCATTTCATTTCTTTGGAGGAAGATCGAATGAGGCAATTCATTCAGCAAGTATTGCCAATGGGCTCCAAGATATTAGTTAATGCCTACAGTTTCCAAGGCACTAAATGATTGGGATGATTAGGGTAATTTGAATTTTGAATGTCTTTGTCTAAACTTTGAAATACCAAAAAGTATTAATTGAATGAAAAAAACTTTTCGCTGTGCATCATAATATTAAAGAATATATATGTATATATATATATATATATATTAATAGACAAAGTTAAGAGAAAATGATTTTAATTGAATTCTCAATTTTGCACTACGTATCCTATTTAATTTTTAATTTTTTGCCATGTGAGTTATTGAAGGTAAAAATCGAAGAGCTTAGATCCAATTAGATTATAAATTGGATTTCAATTGAAATCCAATTTTTCCCATGTGTCTATCTAAGTTTTTTATTTTTATCGCAAGTGAATTATTATGTGCAAAATCCGAAAAATTTAAAATTAATTAAATTCTAAATCATATATATATATATATATATATATATATATATCTAAAATGAGAAACTATTACATATTTTAGAAATTTACTAGTATATATTACTAGAATTCAATTTTGTTCATGTGTCTAAATTTATGTGAGACCACACCATAATTATCCACTTAAGTTTATGCCACGTGTTCACTTAAGTTTTTTAATATTTGTTTCAAGTGAGTTAATGAGTACAAAATGTAGTACTAAAAATCTAATATTAATGAACTATAAAATAAAATTAAAAAAAAAAATCACATATATTCAATAAAAACCACCATGCAACAAAAATCATCACACGTTCTATCTTATTAAAAATTAGAAGAAAAAAGATAATCATAAGTAGCATTAAATTTAGGTAAGCATTTTAATATGTGACTAATTACGTTTACTTTTTTTTTTTAAATAATTTGACTAATTATTTATATTTTTATAATAAAAGTTATGTTTAATTTTAAATGCATCCATGTATTTACATGAGTTACATGCTAGTGTGTGTGTGTGTAATATATATATATATATATATATATATATATATATATATATATATATTTATATATATAAATATATATATATATAAGCAAAGTTTAGAGAAAGTTCAATTCGAATTTGAAATTAAAATCCAATTTTGCGTCACATGTCTAACTTTATGTGGATGCCACATCATAATTATCCACTTAAATTTATGACATGTGTCCACTTAAGTTTTTTAATTTTTGTGCCAAGTGAGTTAATGAATGCAAAATAATAAGAGTCTAATATTAATGAACTATGAAATTAAAAAAAAAAAAAAACTAATCACATATACTCAATAAAAATATCACACAACAAAGATCACTACATGTTCTATCTTATTAAAAATTAGAAAAAAAAATTATCATAAGTAGTATTAAATTTAGATAAGAATTTTAATATGTGACTAATTACATTTACTTTTTTAAAAATTAACTAATTATTTATATTTTTATAATAAAAACATGTTTAATTTTAAATGCATCTATACATATGCATGTGTTACATGCTTTTTTTTAAAATAATTTGACTAATTATTTATATTTTTATAATAAAAATTACGTTTAATTTTAAATACTTCCATGCATTTGCATGAGTTATATATTAGTAATAATAAGAGTGTTGTACTTGGCGAGACAAATATTAAAATGGATTTTAAAAGATAATCAATTTTATGGTTTGTAGGACTATGCCAACTGTAGGGTTCAAATTCTTTACATAAACCCAAAGACAATAAATTTGTAGAGTGTGGGTTAAAGAGCTAGAATCAATAATGGATTAATAACAATGGAAAAACCCCCCCTTTACAGTGTCCTCCTCCCTCTATTATATAGTCACTCCTACCCTCATCTCTATCGTCCACGTGCTCTTCATCCATGAACTTGCTCAAGTACCTGTCACGTCAGGTATCTTCTTTTCAGCTCTGTGTGAGTGGCGGTAGGTTGGGATGCACTGTTTAGAGGTCTTCTCCACATAAATGCGGCCAGAAAAGCTGTTGCAATGCATTGAATACGGTGGCAGTAGCATTTCCCTCAAATATTTCCCCATCCTTATCGTTCCAGAACATGCTCTGAGCTTATCTTAATCAGGTGAAGTCCTCGGATAGTCATTCTGGCTTTTCTCGTACTCAACTAATCTATGATATCCTGTTAAAATGAAATATCCTCCTCGGACAGGAGATATCCTCCTCGGACAGGAGATGTCCTCCTTGGAGAGCATTGATCTTTTATTATGAAAATCCTACTTCTAACTGGACCTTGCCCTTTTCTCCTCTCTCTTTTCGGATGTAAGATAGTCCTCTCGTAGGCCCTCGGCCCATTACCTTGGGCCTGGCTCCTTTTCCCCCACACCAACCGTTTGAGATCTTATTAAAAAATAACACAATATATATATATATATATATATATATATTGAGAATAAACGGCAAAATAACAGAAATTTTAAAAACACATAAATGTAAACTAGAGATTAAATATTTCATTTACAATCTTATCATTTTGTATAACTTTTGGCGAAATTTTATAGGGGCACACTTTATTTAAATTTATTTCTTTAATTTAACATAAACTCTAAATTTATTTACAAATTTCTTTTTAATATAACACTTCAGGTTTCCATATATTAAAACAAAACAAAGCAAAATAAAATTTAATTATTCTAATATTTGAACCCCAATTGAGCAAAGACAAAATTATTGAAATAACCTTTTATATTTTCAGATTTAGTGCTTAATAGACAATCTTATTATTACATGTAAATATTATTCAAACTTAATCAGTTTTAATAATATACATTGAACTGTCCATTGTTCAAATGAATCAAGTTAGATGGTTTATTCAATCGAACGCAATCCATCACATGTCTAGAAACTAACGCAACCCACATGGATCAGGTTGAGTTAAGTTAGTGGGTTTTGCGTAGATGTTTCATTTCTTGTCCAACAAATTAAACTTTCATCAACTATTAAATCAATTTTTCAATAATTCATTACAATTTACATAATATTCTTTAATTATATTCTATATTCATAAAAATTAAACTCAAAATACCAAAAAGAAGCAAACTAAAATTATTAAAAAAAAAACTTAAATATATATATATATATATATGGTGAGTTGGGTTGAACAAATCATCTATCAGAGCTCAACGCAATTCGAAATTCAAAATAAAATTTCAAGTCAATTGAAATCTACCAACCTGACATATTAGGATGGATTAATTTTGTGGTATTAGTGGGGTTGGACGAAGACCAATCTTTACTTTTTCATTCAAAAAATTTTCTAAGTAATTATTTTTTACAAAATCAAACCTGCTATAAGAGAATTAATTATTATGTTTGGTCTAGTCATTTATCCTTCTTTTTTATTGGTCATTTAATTATTATTTGTTATATACTTCAAATAGTTAATAAAATTATTTTTACGATTGTCCTTTCATAAAATTTTCCAATAAATTATTTCCCATAAAACAAACCCACAAAAAATATTTATTTTTAATTTGACTTTACTAATTTTATCCTTTAAAAAATTATGAGTAAATTTCACAAACATAAAAAAGTCTAAAAAAATATTTCAAAATTGATCAATTTAGTCCTTTAACCCTAACCCTTTTATCCCTCCGTTACTCACCTTCTGTCTCTCTCTCTCTCTCTCTCTCTCTCTCTCTCTCTCATCCTTCTGTGTTCCAGTGGCCGTTGGATCAATCCCACCATAGAAGCCCACATCATAAAATACCCGAAGAAACCCATTGGCTGGGGGTTTTTGAATTTGTTGTTGCCAGTGTGGTCTCTGGTTGCTTGTTCTAGATTTGTAGATGGGTTTTTGTTGATAGTGTTTGTGGGTTTTGCTGATGCCATTGTAGTTGTTTTGCTGAGTTTGTGGGTTTAGCTACAGGGTTTGTTTTACTGAGAATGTAACGGGCGTTACAAGCCGTTTGAGGATAAGGACTGATTGGTACTATTTCCCAAAACCTCGGGTATGTTTGTGAAGTTAACCCAAAAATTATTTATCTTAACGAAAATTTTGCAAAATAGCACATAATAACAACGGTCTAGAATCCACAAAGGAAAAGGTCTGCTTCACACGCTGACACTACACAAGTGAACACCTCTTATCTTTCTCTCTCTCTCCATTTTTTTTTATATGGATGGATAGATAAGCACAGGCTTCTTTCATTCCCAGAACACAACAAACAGAACAGAGAGAGAGAGACAGAGAGACAGAGAGCTCTCCAAAACCAGAAAACACCATGGCTACTACATGTTCTACTGCACCCTCATCCCTGATGCTAACACATGTTGCCTCATCAGTACATCCACAAGACCTCACTCCTTCCCTTCTCTCCTTCAAGCCCAAATCACTCTGCACCGCTTTTTGTGTCCACCCTCTGGTGCTGAGGCCTAGAGAGAGAAGAACAAGTAGGTGGGTCAATGTGAATTTGAACAAGGAAGGTAAAACTGGAGGATTTTACCGTCATGTTGTGGTTGCTGCTGTGGCTGCAGAGGTGGCAGAGGTGGCTGAGGATGTGGAGGAGAAAGCAGGAGTGGAAGGGGTTGATGGGTCTTCTGCTGTTGGTACTGTTACTGTCACAAAGCCAAAGAAAGGGAAGGCTGCATTGCCTTTGAAGAGAGACAGGGTATGCGTAACAAAATAAAGTTTTGAGCTTTTTGTGGTTTTGTTGGGATTTTTTTGTTTTGTTTGTGTGTGCGTTTTGATTAGTGGGTTTTGCTTGGTTTAGGTTTTTGTTACTGCAATGGGATTTCAGTTTCAGAAATTATTGCCTCCTTTATACAGGCAGATTATGCCTTATGTTTTATCTTTTTATTTTATGGAGAAATGTTAGGTCTAATGATTTTGTTGTTATTGTTGTCATGAATTATGTGTTATTTAGTATTTTGATTGATGGGCTTTGCTTGATTAGCCTCTGGCTTAACATTTCTGAATAGAGGCATAGTATTGTTTTAATTTTTTGTTACTGTGTTGTTTGCTAGCTGATTTAGTTTTTAAAGTTATGAATTGATTGAGTGATTAGGGTGTATATGAATATCCTGAGGAAATTGGTACTTATGTACAATAATCACTTGAAATTATGATATGTTGAAACATGGCAGCCATTAGTAGGATTTGTCATCAAAACGTGGCCATGGTTGATGTGTGTTCCTATCAACCATCGTTGTTGCCTATGAACTATGAAGAGAGACAAGGTTCCATAGCTCATCCACTTCCCTTCTTTTTCTTCATTTCATCTGTTTCCCATAAATTGTGTGTGTGTGTTGAGTGATTTCATAATTTTCATTGTTGAGTTTGTTTGTGGTTATATTTAAGTATTATTTATATTTTCAATTTAAATAGGTTTCCAGAGTTAAGTGTTCAATTCATTTATATTATACTTTCATGAGGCATTTACTCAATTTTGACAGTGATACTCCCGTTGGGTTTTTTAATAAATTTTCCCTGCACACACACACACACACATATATATATTTGCCCCTTCTGATAAGTAAGTTTTGGTCCAATGGGGAAGGGGAAGGGGAGATTGGAAATATTTTCCTCCACTTCATGAAGTGTGGCCCTCAATTGATTGTGTTTTCGCTTTGGATTTTTTTCCCTGCTTCCTTTCAATCTACCTCATATGAGTTGTTACATTTTAAATTACGCTTCATTAGATCCAGCTTTGGTCTTAAATTCTAGTTGTTTTCTCTCTTTTTGGATTAGAAAATTCCACTTGCAAGAAAATCTCCTGATTGTTTCTATTAATACGTAGTTTGATTGACGTGATCATATTTGTTGTTAGATGTAGTCTCCCAATGTCATATGCCTTTCCTACTTACCAGATTTTCCAAGAACTTAAACTTGTTTTGTTGTTAATGTCAGAGGAGGTCTAAGAGATTCTTGGAAATTCAAAAATTAAGGGAAAACAAAAAAGAATATGACTTGAAGACAGCAATATCTTTGCTAAAACAAATGGCCAGTACAAAGTTCGTGGAATCAGTTGAAGCTCATTTTCGTCTAAATATTGATCCAAAATATAATGACCAACAGCTGAGGGCAACTGTGAGTTTTCTGGTCTTATGTTGATTATGGGAAAGTATGTTACTGGTCACATTAACTTGTGTTTTGGCACTTCATTTTCTCCTTTTCTTTCTTCTTTTTAAACTTTATTTTAGGTAAGCCTGCCCAAGGGAACTGGACAGACTGTTAAAGTTGCTGTACTTACTCAAGGTTGTTACTTTTCTCAATTTCCATTCTTATACCTATTTCTTCTGTATTGATGATAAGTAGTTTATCGTTGTGATTTTCTCATTAGTACAATCTTTTTCTGATAAGTGAAAATAGTTTTTCCTGTTGTGGGCACCACTAAGATAAACTTAGAGTTTATGGATTGCTAACTTTTGAAGTATTGAACATAGTAGTAGTCGACAATCACCTTGCAAAAAATTTCTGTCTTCGTGGCTGTCAACAGGTCATATCATGCCTGATATTGTGATTTACATTTTTCAAAGTCTACCAACTTAGGTTCTTCTTCTCTCTTTCTTTTATTTTTGTGTGGAAAATTCTTGTTGCCTATACTTTTTACCATTCAGTTTTTCTTTCTTATCTATACATATCTTTTTCTTCTAGGAGACAAATAGTGTGTTACTAGTCTTTGGGAAATGATTTTATATGTGAATATATCCCATAGAAAGAGATATTGGTTTAAGTCTGTTGAATATAATGAGAGAATTCGTTACTGGACAAGTAGTATGTTGAGAGAAATTCCTAATAGAGTTTTTCCCTTTTAATAAACTGACAAAACTTTAGATTGTGCCAATTCTTGTTGCGGTATGCTTTTGATACCTATTGTTGTTGCTATTTCCTTTTTGTGTTATCTGGCTCTTCTTAAAGTACACTTAATATCTACAGGTGAGAAGTTCGATGAAGCAAAAAATGCGGGAGCTGATTTGGTTGGGGGAGAGGACCTGATAGAACAAATAAAAGGAGGATTTATGGAATTTGACAAATTAATTGCTTCTCCGGATATGATGCCTAAGGTGTAGCTCTGATTACATTGTTCTAGTCAGTTATGTTAACTGCTGTTTTACATTTGAAATATTCAGAAAACAAAATTTTCTTAATAATTTCGTTTTCAAAGTAATTAAGAGGAAATTTGTTCATCTTATTTAAATGAAAATCAGTAAATAGCCTGGTAATAATTTCACTTGTAAGTATTTATGTGGATTAGATGAGCGTCATGATCCTTTTGATATGTGTATGCTTCTGTAACTTTTTGTAATTTAAGTCCTGTAATTTAAGTTTTGTAACTCCCCCTAACTCTCTAACCTCTCTATGAGCCCCCCCTTTTCTCTCCCCCCCCCCCCCCCCCCCGCCCCTCCGGGGGGGGGGTTCTTTTGGTGGGTTCCTGTTACATTATACTGTCTCTTTTGCCAAAACTTTGCTATCACAATTGTAAAAAAAGTCATATTCAATGCACAAAAGCTCCCACATGTGCGGGGTTTGGCAAAGTTGAGTTGTAGACGGTCTTACCCCCATTTTTTTGGAAGATGCTTATTCCCGAACTTAAACTCGCAACCTAGCACTTTTGTTGGAAGGCACTTGCTATTGCATGAAGACTTGACCTCTTTTGCTATCACAGTTGTAACACAATTTTTTTAATTACCTATTCTACAATAAAATGGGAATTCTATAGTTTTCTTCTCCAATACTAAATTGCCCCTGGCACATTACCATGTAGCAACTTTATAATTTCTTGTCTGGTGGTTATGGCATCCTTTGTGATTCCTCATATTTGTGATTCAAACCCCACTTCCTCTTCCCCCACTATCTACCTATCTCAAAAATTTCTTGTCCTGTTCTTTTTTTGGTAAGTGTCTTGTTGTTAAGGCTAGGTAATGAATGCTTGTTAGGGTGGTAGATTATATGGTCATAGTAAGTACTAAGGTGTGCATTACTAATTATTAGCAATATTAAAAATAAAAATGTTAACACCACCACCACCACCACCACCTTTCCCTTTTCTCTTTCTTTAGTTCAGTCAACTAGGTTCTTGCTTAATTCTTTATGATGATTGAATCTGAATTCTTTGTGAATTTGTTTTGGTATTATGTATGCATTTAATTTGAAATTCCTATTCTGGCTAGAGAACATAATGACATAGCAGATTTCACTTACATTGCCTTGCTGTTTATATCAGGTTGCAAGTCTAGGAAAGATTCTGGGACCCCGAGGGCTGATGCCAAATCCAAAAGCCGGTACCGTTACACCTAATATACCTCAGGTATGGTCTAAATATTTTTGCTTTCATTTTCTTTTGGGAAATTATAACCAGAGTCCTTGTTTGGTTGCTATTTACAAGAGGGTGCTCCTAATTATCATGACCTTTTTATTGGTTTTAGATAGATAGACAACATTGCTCTTTCCATCTAGTGACCTTATATGGCTAGCCATGATGATTAAAATTTGAAACCTCAATTAAGTAAATTAATCAGGTGGACTTTTGTGAGTGCTAGACCTTATAAATTTAAAGAAATCCTTTTGATCATGCTTAATGAGCATAACTAGGAACCAAATCTGTTCTCATATTCCAAAAGAAAATAATTGAAGGGTGCAAATGTGCTGTTATGGATGATGATATTGATGGTCCGTGATGAAAGTTGTTGGTTGATCATGTCAATTTTGGTAGTTGTGGATGTGAGGCTGATGATAAAGGATTTGAATGGAGGCCATGGTTGATTGAAGATGGTTAAGTTTTCCAACTAAATGCTTGGTGCTAATAAAAATGGCTAACATTCTGTGTTTTTGTTTATGAATTCCCAATGGCAAAAGGTGCCCCTTTTGAGTTTAAATGGTTCCCCAAATTTGGGATGGTATTATCCCTGTATTCCAAAGTGCTATTGCTATCATAAACCAAGAGACTATTTCTACTTACTGAACTTGCAACCAACAGATGTTGAAAGTATAGAAACTTAGATAGGGAATTGAAATGTAATTTTCACATTTCTGTTTGCATTTGCATTTATTTTTTGATTTCGGACCTTTAACTGGTATTTAACAATTTTCTATAATGTCCTCATTAATGTATGTTTACATGCATATGGATGCAAGTCTCTGACAAAGTGAGAATAATGGAATGGAAAGGAAATTGGAATCATCTGCAATTTGCAAGACATAATAAAGTATGTGCGTGAATGGCATGATAAGGACAATGTAATTGTGCCAAAATGGAGAGTAAAAAGAAAAAAAACAACCAAGTTGATCAAAATTTTTGACATTACAAATATTTTCTTGCTTGTGAAAAAACAGCATCGCAAATGATATGGTTTGTTTATTAGCTTACAATTATAAGTTTAACTAAATGAAGGTAGTTCATTCTATTATCTATTTCAGGCTATATCAGAATTCAAGCAGGGGAAAGTTGAATACAGAGCAGACAAAACTGGGATTGTTCACTTACCTTTTGGAAAAGCTGTCTTTCCTGAAGAAGACCTTATTGTTAACTTGCTTGCTGCAGTAGTATGTTCTTCCTCTTCTTCCCTGTACTCCATTGGTGTATGAAATGCATTTACTTATCATACACATCTCATTTATTTGTTTCCCTTATCTGACAGAAATCAGTAGAATCCAACAAGCCATCAGGTGCGAAAGGTGTATACTGGAAAAGTGCACATATTTGCTCATCAATGGGGCCTTCTATTCGGTTAAATATAAGGGAGATGCTTGATTATAAGCCTCCATCAATGGTTTAAAGAACGCTATACTTTGTAAATGTTGTCTTCATTGTTTAATCAGCCCCCTAGGTGACTCTGTCAGATCTTGCCAATGTTTAGTAAAGATAGTAGGAGAGTAACTAATATGAAAAGAGGGAGACTATGATGGCTCGGAACTGTCACATAAATGTTCTCACACAATAGTCTTCTTCTACACTGACCTGGAAAGCCCTTGTATGGTTGTTGTGATCAATATTATCAAATTTACTGTCTTATTTTTGTTTTGCAATCTGGAATTTTTATTAGCACAGAACATCTACGAAAATTGTGTTTCTAATTTGGGGACTTTGGCATAGATTAGGAAGAACTTCAACCCAGAACAACACAATTCACATGTTCTTCATGCTCTTGACTATGGGTCGGTTATGTTCCCTTCTCTTGCCAATCGGTGCCTACTGTGTTCGTTTCAGAGGATTTATTAGCTCAAGCTTCACATATTCTGAGTTTGAATGAAAGGATTGGTTAGCTATAGCTAAAGTATCCCAACATTAACTTGTCCAACATCAGAGTCAAACTTTGATTGGGTTGAATGTAGCTTGCCCAAGTCATCTTAAGGGAAGTGATATAATTTCTAGTATCATTGATTTGTTTTCTATAGCATTTGATCTTCTATTAGTTGAAGTTGTGATTTTACTATGAAATGGGTAGTCTTTACTCCTTTCAAAACCCCCACTAATTGGTGGTATATCTAAGACTTACCCACAAAAAAAAAAAAAAAAAAAAAAAAAAAAATGGTGTACCGTGTACCTCACATGGTTGTGGAGCGCACACGCTAAGAGAGGGGGAAGAATATATATCTCCAATGCATGAGATAGGTAATTATTGAGTTTGTGTACTAGCTGAGGAGGGTGAATGAATAGTAGCTTGCTTTTGAGTTTAAAGTAAAGAAGCATAATATAGGACACCTGTTGCACTCTCTGGAAAAAGAAAGTTGTCATAAACTCAACTGAATACTGACTAGAGCGTATAAAATGTGTTAAATTGTTGATTTATATGTGCATAAAATTTCATTGAACAAAATAATGCATATTATTCCCAAAAAAAATTTTGAGCATGACATAATAGTCATTTTCCCCTCTTTCTTCTCAATATTCCCAAATGCATTACAAATCCAAAAAAAGCCAGTTTTATCCCAAAAAAATATTTTTTGGCATGTTCCATATCCAAAACTCCACAGCTTTTCTCCATTCTTTTGTGCAATCCTTTCAACAAATAATTTAAGTTCATTCAGTCTTTGTCTCTTCCTCCCCAATTACTAGTTTTAAGTGTTAGTCCTAATCTCTTCTTAAAATAATCAGATAATTTTGTAACAAAGTATAGTCAATACGATATTTAAATTTTCTAATTTAAACTATCTACATTTGTTATTTAAAAGTGTTTTAAATTGAGCATTTTTTTTTCAAGGAAACACAATACATTTTACATTAAATTAATATATATAAAGCATTTATTTGGTAAATAATGTTAATGTGGGTTGGAATTTGTTTCTAGCGTTTTTTTACAAATGGTTCATATTCTATGTCTTGTATGACCTAAAAAGAAAGCAGATATAAGTAAATCTATCGCTTATATAAAAAAACAAATACAAGACTTTAATAATACAAGAAAAATGTAATTTTATAAAGAACCTACTAACATTAGGTTGAGATTATAACATAATTATTAATGAAGCAGCTCATCTTTTTACAAAATCCTCTCCTCCCAAAGTATCACCAAAGAAGACTAAAAGGACTGGACAGACCGAAGTGGACCAAAATAGACTAAAGTATACCGAACTGAACCAAGTTGACCAAATGTTATACACTAATGTGGCTCAACATGAGCGTAGCAATAATAAATAATACGTTTTAATTATTATATAAATAGAATAAATTTGTGGTGGGGTTTCATTAGTCATTAACTCATGGATTCCCCCCCCCCCCCCCCCCTTTCACTAGTGGCGGAGTCAAGAGTTTGGCTTGGGGGAGCCAAATTGTGGTATACATAAATCGGTCTAGATAAATTCAAAGCATATACATACTCAATTAGATTAACAAGAACTCATCATCTTCCTAATCTTTTTTTGTTCTTTCTCTTTTCTAAATGAACATAATCTTTCTAAACTCTAATGAGTATATACAAATTGTCTATTTTACTCTAAACGTGTATAGAAAATAATCCAAAATAAATAAATAAATTCTAAAAAGATTGGAGCTAAGAGCCTTGAAACTCAACTGATTGGCATTTTTTGGTGTTTTTAATGAAGACATCTAGGATTCAAATCCCTCAACTTCCAACTATCAATTTATAAATAAAAAGATAAAAATGATGAATAAAAATATTTTTTAAAAAAGGGGGAAAAAAATGGATGATCATTGTGTAAATAATGACTATAACAAAAGGAATTACTAATAAAAAATTGTAGAACGTTTTGTTAAAAATTTATTTTGGAGGGATTAAGCTTTTTTTTTTTTTTTTTTTCAGAGGAAACTGCCATTTTTTTTTCTAATGTTATTGGAGAGTAACTCAAATAAATGTCATTACAAAAATAACATTAATTTGAGACAGAATCTCATACGTCAGTTGTATACACAACTTTCACGTTAATTTCACTGTTAACAATTATCACAAAAAATATGCATTTCTCATTTGTTTTTTTGGTTTTATGACTAAGCTGTGAAATACCAAAAAATGTTATCACAAAAGAATCACGTTGTGGAGTTTTTTTTTTTTTTTTTTAAAGATTTGTTGAAACTTTGATTGGTGTAATACATTGAGAGACTTTTTTACTGTGTTTTTCTCACGAAAAGAAAAAAAAAAAAGAGACTTCCAAGATATCTTTTTGCTAATGGATTTTTTGAAAGAACATCTTTTGTTCTCTCTCTCTCTCTCTCCACGACCTGTATATTTTATATAAATCATTCTTATCTTGAAGAAGAAGAAAAAGAAGAGAAATCATCTAAATCATTCTTAAACTTTGACATAAAACATCCATAACCATAACGATAGAGTTAAATTTATTTTAACACCAATATTTTAAGTACATGTCCCATAATCAACATGGGTATTCACAAAAGCACTTCTTAGGAACGTAAGGTGAAGTGCTTTTATCACACAATCCGTCACCCTTGTATTGCCTTTTACAGTCCTTCCGGCATCGGTCGTCACCCTGACAAGGCCAAGTTATTTCGCATTTCTTGACACCCTCAACCTTGAATTGTTTTGCTTCTGTCATGAGAACCATTTCCTCACCTACAAAGTCACAATAAACATTGAATTAATCATAAAGCAGCTTGATTAAGTTATGACTTTGGTTTTTCACTCAAAAAAAAAAAAAAAAAACTAATATAGCATATTAGTAATAGTTTAAAAAAAAAATTAATATGACAAATATGCACTTGATTGATTTTATCAATGTTAAGATTTTTTTTTTCCCCTCCTTTTGGGTGTGTGAGAATGGGGAGAAATGTAGGGCTTGGAATCACTTAAAAAGGGGAAATAAATCATAAAAGTTTAAATTTTAAAGTATTTACCACAGCTAATCACTAGGAGAAGAAGAACATAGCAAAAGGTAGAGAGTTTTGCCATCTCTGAGTTGAAGTACGAGGATTATGCAATTCCATACTCTTTTATAGGGCATTTGGGAACTGTACAATCCTGATTTCTGCCAAAACCATATTTCATGTTATGATGCAATTATGAAGCAATAGTCCTTCCATTTATTGTTATTAATTATGAATTTATTGTCTATCCTTATATTATAATGAAAAATTAATCACAAAGTAATTGTCCTTCCTTATATTATAATGGAAAATTAATCACAAAGTAATTGTCCTTCCTTATATTAGTTAGGTAATAATCTATTAATTAATGTAGGGCTTTACTTCCAAAAAAATAAATGAGCAATACTAGGGACACACCCCAACTCACACCCAAATTCACACCCGGTTTAAGTTTAACCTCCTAACTGGATTTTAACACTTTTACATGAATCACATAAGTAAGGTGTAGATTTTGGTGTAGATTGGAGTGTATCCCCTAGCATTACTCTAAATAAAAATTTAAAAAAGCCAACAATACATGAGTGGTATTGATCCCTTAAAGGTCAAAATGAGTGCTATTGATCCTTATTAATTGTTTAATCTGCCCCTTAGGTGACTCTATCGGATGTTGCCAATGTATAGTAAAATGGTAGGAGAGTAACTAATACGAAAAGAGAGAGACTATGATGGTTTTGCCTTGTTTGAAATTTTCACATAAAAAAAAAATGGTGTATCCCACATGGTTGCGGAGCGCACAAACTATGAGAGGGGACGAATGTATATCTCCAATGTATGAGATAGTTTTTGGGTCTTTTTTGGAGGGTGGTAGTTTAGGGGGGGACTTCACAAGATATATGCGTCACCCCTTTATATGCATACTCAGTGGAGAATTATTATTAATTTTTAAATTAATGGAATGTCTAGCACTCTTTGAATACCTGACTATTTTGTAGCACTCTTTGAATACCTGACTATTTTGTAGGTGTGCATAATTTGTAGGACTTTATTTATGTGTAAGGTCACTTTTAAATTCAGGTTGTTTGTGTCTTAGCTGTGGAAGGTGAATGAATAGTAACTTGTTTTTGCATTTAAAGTAAAGAAGCATGTGATAGGACACCCGTTGCACCGCGGAGAAGGAAATTTAATTATCATACTGACTAGAGCGTATAAAATGTGTTAAACTGTTGATTTACACGTACATAAAATAGCATTTAACAAAATAATGCACATTATTCTAAAGATTTTTTGAGCATAACATTCTCGGCAGTCTTTTTTTTTTTTTTTTTTTTTCTTAATATTCCCAAATGCATTTCACAAATACAATAAAAAAGCCAAATTTTTCAGTTTTTCTGATGGGACTCATCTTCTATGTCTTGTATAACTTAAAGAGAAAGTAGATATAAGTAAATCTATCACCTATATTAGAAAACAAATACATTAATAACATATAAGAAAAATGTAATTTGATCAAAAACCTACTAACATTAGGTTGAGATTGTAACATAATTATCAACGAAGCTACTTCTCCTCATCCAAAAAAAAAAAAAAAGCTACTCCTCTTTTTACCAAAACCTCTCCTCCCAAAGTACCACCAAAGTGGACTAAATGGACTAGATGGACTGAAGTGGACTAAGATAGACCAAAGGAGACCGAAATGAACCAAGTTGACCAAATGCTACACTAACGTGACTGAACATGAGCGTAGCAACCAAAAAATACTAAGCTTTAGATATATATGAGTAAAATAAATTCGTGGTCACTAGTCATTAACTTGTGGATTTTTTCCTCCTTAAACCCTCTTTTTCCATTTCCATTGTTAATTTTGAGACAGTATCTTATACGCTGGATGTATACAAAATATTAACGTTAATTACAGTGTTAACAGTTATCACAAAAATTGTGTATTTCACTTTTTTTGGGGTGGTTTTATGACTAAGCTGTGGAATACCAAAAAACGTGTTATCACAAAAGAATCAAATTGTAGGATTTTTGTTTTTTTTGTTTTTTTTTTTTTTTTTTTTTGGGTTTTTTTAAGATGTGTGGCAAACTTTGATTGGTGGAGTACATTGTGAGGCTTTTATTGTGGTTTTCTCGTGGAAAAAAAAAAAAAAAAAAACAAAACAAAAGGACTTCCAATATATCTTTTTGCTAATGGATTTTTTGAAAGCACATCTTTTGTTCTTTCTCAATTTCTTGGGGCAAACTAGATTCAGTGGAACAGAGCAGAAAACAAGATTTTTATTTCAATTCTCCCATCCCATAAAAACCAAATAATCACGACTAGATGCTTGGTAGATAGGAAGAGTCAAAATCCACGAGCTGCGCATATGTCATATAAATCATTCTTATCTTGAGGAAGAAGAGGAAGATAACTCATATAAATCATTCTTAAACTTTGACATAAATAATCCATAACCATAACCATAGAGTTCAATTTATTTTAATACCAATATTTTCAGTACATTTTCCATCATCAACATGGATACACACAAAAGCACTGCTTTAGGAACAGAAGGTGCAGTGACTAAGTCACACATTCCCGTACCCTTGAATTGGTTTTGACAATCAGCCCGGCATCGGTCTTCACCCTTACAATTCCAAGTTTTGTTGCATTGTTTTGCTTCTATCATGGGAACCAATTCCTCACCTTCAAAGTCACAATAGACATTGAATGAATCACAAAGCAGCTTGATTATATGTTATGACTTTGTTTTTTCAAAAAATATACTAATATAGCATATTAGTAATGATTTTTAAAAAAAAAATTAATATGACACATCTGCACTTGATTGATTTTATCAATATTAAGATTTTTTTTTCCCGTTTTGGGTGTGTGAGAATTGGGAGAAATGTAAGGCTTGAAATAACTGGAAAAGGAGAAATAAATAATAAAAGTTTAAATTTTGAAGTATTTACCACAGCTGATTACGAGGAGTAGAAGAACATAGCAAAAGGTAGAGAGTTTTGCCATCTCTGAGTTGAAGTACGAGGATTATGCAATTCTACACTCTTTTATTGGGCATTTGGGAACTATACCATCCTTATTTCCACCTAAACCATATTTCATAGGAGTTTGGTTTATTTTCAGTATTTTTTTAACTGAAATTTCCTTTTGTTTTAATGAGAAACTGTCATATCATCTACTAACTAAATAAAAAGTGGAGATAAAAACCACTACCACTTGCTCTTGTGTATTTAAAACAAAAGAAGACCTTTAGTTAAAAAATTATTAGAGGTAAGACAAACTCATTACGAAGCAATAGTCCTTCCATTTATTGTTATTAATTATGAATTAATAGTCTATCCTTATATTATAATGGAACATTAATTATGAAGTAATAGTCCTTCCTTATATTATCTGTGAAGTAATAGTCTATTAATTAATGCAGGGCTTTACTTCCAAAAAAATAAGTAAGTGATGTTAGGGACACACTTCAACCCATGCTTAAATTCACACCCTGCTTATGTGTCAACCCCTGATTGGATTTTAACAATTTCACATGGATCTCCCCCTTGTGTATTTAAAACAAAAGGAAACATCCAGTTAAAAAAGTACTGGAAGTAAGCTAAATCCATTACGAAGCAATAGTCCTTCTATTTATTGTTATTATTTATGAATTAATAGTTTATCCTTATATTATAATGGAACATTAATTATGAAGTAATAGTCCTTCCTTATATTAATTGTGAAGTAATAGTCCTTCCTTATGTTTTTTTTTTTTTTTGAATCCTCCTTATGTTAATTGTGAAGTAATAGTCTATTTATCAATGTAGGGCTTTACTTCCAAAAAATAAATAAGTAATGCTAGGGACACACTCCTATCCACACTTAAATTCACACCCTGCGTATGTGTCAACTCTTGATTAGATTTTAACACTTTCACATGGATCCACCACTTGTACTTGAAAATGTTGAAATCTAATTAAGAGTTCACACATAAGTAAGGTGTAGATTTGGGTGTGGGTTGGAGTGTATCCCTAACATTATTCTGAATAGAAATTTAAAAAAAAAAAAAAATATATATATATATATATATTAAAAAAAAAAAAAGCCAAGAATAAGTGAGTGATATTTATCCCTTTAGTTTAAGGTTTAGGGTTTTGAATATTTGATATATTGAGATATACTTTAATTTTGAATGATTATTTTTGATACAGTTATTTATTAGTTCTGAGTTTTATATTAAAAAAAATTTATTTTTTTGGTTTTTCATAGTTCAAATAAATTTGATTAATACTAAAATTTATATATAATCTTTTGCTTTGATAAAATATGTGGGTCAACATGCTGACTCGTATAATAAACAAGTCGTGATAGAATTAATGAATTTTGACTCATTTAATAAAAGTGTCAGATTAATGTTGACTCATATAGTCAAATATTCATGAGTAAATATGACACGAACCCGATACACACACAAATTACCTCCCCTAACGCGAAGTGATGGTCCTTCCTTATATTATTATAAATCATGAAGTAGTAGTCTTTCTTTAAATTGTTATTAATTAATGTAGGGCTTTACTTTCCAAAAAAGAAAAAAGAAAAACCAAGAAGTAAGTGTAAACTTATTAATCTCTTAAGTTTCAAACATTAGTGCTATTGATCCTTATGTTTCTCTTTTTTCTTTTTTTGGGGTGGTTTTATGACAACAAAATCTTCAAATGTATTTCACATTTTTTTTTTTTTGGGAGTATATTATAACCAGAGATAAACAAGACTCACTACAAGAAACGAGGCATATAGCTGCGTTTATAAAACGCGGCTATAGACCCTAAAAACACAACTATAGTCTATAGTTGCGTTTGTAAACGCGGCATATAATTTTTAACATAAGTAAAGCAAAGCTTCTTCTAAAACTCTACCATTTGTTATTCTTGGATCACTCACTACTACTACGTAATGTGACAAACAATTATTGGTGCATGTCAATATATTTGACATGTCTCAATAATTTATTCAAGAAGTCAAAACAAAATAGTATTGTACATGAGTTCAAATTTGATATGGATTGGGTTTTAGTAAAACTATATTTTACACCCACCAATAATACAATGCCACATAAAATGTTTCAAACTTAAGTAATAGATTGGTTCACACCAAATTCTATACCTCTAGTTTTTTGGATACACATTATATATATATATATATACACACTATTAATAATAGAATTCCCTGTTTGGGTTTCAACTTTTTACATACTAAAATACCCTCATACAAATTCTTAAACTCTCTAAAATATCTTTATCTTTTAGTTAAATAATTTTAATTTAAAAACACAAACTAGTTAAAAGAGTAATTTACTGTTCCTAAGTTTTGGATTTTTTTCTTTATCTTCTCCATTCAGCTTAAAACTTAAAATACTATCTCTATCTCATTTTTAAGCATTATTTCACATTACCTTATCTCTTTCTTAAAAAAAAAAAAAAAATACATGTTTATTTATATATCATTTTTAAACATTAAAACACTAAAACTAAAAAACAAATAAATAAAAAAGAGCATTATCGTGTAATGAGTCTAGTATATAATTATATATATAATCAGATTGATTATTAACTATTAAACCTTTACAATGGCAAACCGCAAAAAGAAGATATAATTACATGCCAAAGCAAAACAAAAAAAGGATCATTTTACACACAACCATCTGAGATGGTACAAAAAAGTGTTCCTTCGGATGGATACAATAGCTGCCCTACATTTTCTTTAAACAAAAAATCCTAATGTGAGGGCTTTTGAACTTGAGATTGTTATTTCAGCATTGATTTCTTCCAACCAAACCTGTGACAGATCCCCAGCAACCTACACTGCTCCACACTGAATTAACAATACACAAAATTGTGCCAGTCAGTTGCTTATAAGCAAAATAAATAAATAGAGATTATCTGGTGATTACATTACCTTTTGAGGGCTGATCAATTCAAGGCCCATTCATTATATTCACAATGCTACATGTCTCACTGTACTCCAAATCAGGTAGCAACTTTGGGTCAGTAGAAAACACCTGCATATTTTGATGAAACTAATACTTCAGCCATCTTTGCTTTTTTGAAAGAAAGTTTTGAACCTAATGGGGGTAGAAAGCAAAGATTTGAACTAGACTAGATAGTACCTCCATGAGGCATGGTCCTCACCCAATTGTGCTTCACCTGAGGTGAGATAAAGAAAAGTAATATTAAAAGCTCTGGGTGCTTATGTGCTGTTTCAAACAAAAGTAATAGCCAACTACTACTACCAACACCAAACACCTAAACAAAATTCCTGAACCATTTGTAATTTTGTAGTAACACCCTCCTAAAAGCCTTTAATATAATAACCACCATTTGAACATGATGAGACAGACATGCAATTGACGTCCACAAGCTTGCCAAATTAAATGCATACAGAAATTATCAGGTTAAACAAGAGTTCTTACTGTGGTGTGTTCTGTTGGCTGGCAGCTCTCACTAGTTTCTGGAACATTTTTTATTCATTTATAGGGTTCATCCTTGCTGAATTTGGAGGCCAAAATAAATTCTATGAACTGTATTAATGTAGTAAGAATTTGTAAAACACATAATACCCTGATTTATCTCATCAACAACCCCAAATGGGCAGTTTGTAAGATCTTGGAGAGAAACAAGATAAAGAATGGTTGATACCGACCGTTCCTAGAAGAAGGAAATTTTACTCATCATCAGTGGTCTATTTTTCATGCCACAGATTGTCCTTGATACTGTTAAGTATTATTGCTTGCTATTTTAATTTAAATGATAAAAAGATTGATATGCAATTTACATTAAATAGTGATGGAGAATTTGAAGATTTGGATATTCAAAGAGTTCATGTTGTTGCTACTCTTGATTGGAAATATTTCTATCAGTTAACTTCTTCTTCTTTTTTCATTAATTTCTTTTAAGTTTTTTGAATAGCTTCATGTGTTGAAATTGGTATTCGATGATAATTAAATAGGAAATCAATATATATATATATATATATATAAAAGTAGAGAACTTATGTGAGAATTTTTAAACCTTTTTCATTAAGTTTTTAAACTATTACCTAATAACTTATAGTAACTTATTTTTACTATTAATAATTGATATGAGCGGTTGACAATTAGTAGGTAATTTTTTTTCACTTTTTTTTTCTTTTGAAAATTTTTATATTATTAAGTGGATTATAAATATTTAAGATAATAATTAGTATTTAGAATGTGAACTGTGGAGTGATTTATCTTTATCTTTTTTTTTTTTTTTCTTCTTGTACAGTACTTTATTTCTAAGAAATCAAGTACTGGGTAAATATTTTTTTCACTTATAAGTGAATTATAAATATTTAAGATAGTAATTAGTATTTAGAGTGTTGATTGTGGAGTGATTTTTCTTTATTCTATTTTTTTTTCTTTTTTTACGGTTCTTTAATTTCAAGAAATAAAGTACTAGGATTTTTTTGTAAATTTTATATTATTAATTAGATTATAAATATTTAAGATAATTATTAGTATTTAGAGTGTGGACTATAGAATGATTTATTTTTATCTTTTTCTTTTTGTATGGTACTTTACTTTCAAGAAATCAAATACTGGGTATTTTTTTTTCACTTTTTTTTTTCTTTTGTAAATTTTATATTATTAATTGGATTATAAATATTTAAGATAGTTATTAGTATTTAGAGTGTGAATTGTGGAATGATTTATCTTTATCTTTTCTTTTTATTTTTCTTATTGTATGGTATTTTACTTTCAAAAAATCAAGTACTGAGTAAATTTTTTTTTTTCACTTTTTTTTTGTAAATTTTATATTATTAAATGAATTATAAATATTTAAGATAGTAATTAGTATTTAAAATGTAGACTATAGAGTAATTTATTTTTATATTTTTCTTTTTGTATAGTACTTTACTTTCAAGAAATAAAATACTGGGTAATTTTTTTTTTTTTACATTTTTTTTAATAGGTAAATTTTATATTATTAAGTAGATTATAAATATTTAAAATAGTAATTAGTATTTATAGTGTGGACTGTGGACTGTGGAGTGATTTTTCTCTATTTTTTTTTCTTTTTATATGGTACTTAAATTTCAAAAAATCAAGTATTGGGTAAATTTTGTTTTTCACTTTTTTCTTCTTTTTTGTAAATTTTATATTATTAAGTGGATTTTAAATATTTAAAATAGTAATTAGTATTTAGAGCGTGGATTGTAGAGTGATTTATCTTTATCTTTATTTATTTATTTTTGTATGGCACTTTACTTTCAAGACTATAGAGTGATTTATCTTTATTTATTTTCTTTCTTTTTCTCTTTGTATAATACTTTACTTTAAAGAAATCAAGTACTGGATAATTTTTTTTTTCACTTTTTTTGTAAAATTTTTATTATTAAGTGGATTATAAATATTTAAGATAGTAATTAGTATTTAGAATGTGAATTGTGGAGTGATTTATCTTTATCTTTTCTTTTTTTTTTTAATTTTCTTTTCATATGGTACTTTACTTTCAAGAAATCAAGTACTAAATAATTTTTTTTCACTTTTTTTTTTCTTTTGTAAATTTTATATTATTAAGTGGATTATAAATAGATAGTAATTAGTATTTAAATTGTGGACTGTAGAGTGATTTTTTTTTCTTTTTTTTTTTCCTTTTTCCTTTTATATGGTATTTTACTTTCAAGAAATAAAGTACTGGAAATTTTTTTTTTGTAAATTTTATATTATTAAGTAGATTATAAATATTTAAGATAGTTATTAGTATTTAGAGTGTGAATTGAGGAATAATTTATCTTTTTTTATCTTCTTTTTTTGTGTGGTACTTTACTTTCAAGAAATCAAGTACTAGGTAAAAAAAATTCCCACTTTTTTTTTTAACTTTTGTAAGTTTTTGTGGGGCCTGAGAACTTGGCAACCCCGGTCTACCTTATATCCGGCCCAAGGCTCATACCAAGGAGGAAGAAATGTCCGAGAATGAAAAGTGAAAGTCTAAATTGCCAGGAACCCTGCCGATGACGACCCTGTCCTCGGTCAACCGAGACCAATACGTTAGTCATAGCAGCATGGTGGAGGAACAAGTTTAGGATAAACTGTCACCTCCGCATTAAGTGTGATCACCTAACCCACCGACCGCATTAATGGAGATGTGACCTCTAAACAAGACTGCCTTGGTTGCTGCAACTCACAAGAGTGCTAGTAAAGTGGCTGATGGGACGGATAGTTAGAAGAGGGAGGCGTGGATAATCAACAAGTGGAAGAAAGAGGTTGGAAAGAAAAGGACTATATAAGAGGAAGAAATAGAGGAGAATGGGGAACGATTCCCTGGGGGAGAGAGACCACTATCAAGCTCCTTGGACCGCTACCGAGGACAGACTTCGAAGGATAACCTTGGCCCACCCGCCTTCGACGGTGGCAAATGCTACATTGGGCGATATTTGCTTGCTATGGCTTAGTTCTTGAACCCACTCTCTACAAATTCATTGTACTGAGCTAACTAGGCTTGAGTCCACTCTCTCAATAGCAGAAAACCCAGTCCCTACAGTTTTATATTATTAAGTGGATTTTAATTATTTAAGATAGTAATTAGTATTTAGAGTGTGGACTGTGAAGTGATGATTATGGAGTGATTTATCTTTATCTTCTTCTTTTTCTTTTTCTTTTTTGTATAGTACTTTACTTTCAAGAAATCAAGTATTGGGTAAAAAAAAAAAAATTCACTTTTTTATATTTTCTATATTTTATATTATTAAGTGGATTATAAATATTTAGGATAGTACTTAGTTTTTAGAATGTGAACCGTGGAGTGATATATCTTTATCTTTTTTTTTTCTTTTTCTTTTTGTACAGTACTTTATTTTCAAGAAATCAAGCACAAGGTAAATTTATTTTTTCACCTTTTTTTTGTAAATTTTATATTATTAAGTGGATTATAAATATTTAAGATAGTAATTAGTTTTTAGAGTGTAGACTGTTGAGTGATTTATTTTTATTTTCATTTCTATTTGTATGGTACTTGACTTTCAAGAAATCAAGTATTGGGTAAACTTTCCTTAATTTTTTTTTTCTTTTGTAAATTATATATTATTAAGGGGATTATAAATATATAAGATAGTAATTAATATTTGGAGTGTGGACGGTGTAATGATTTATCTTTATCTTTTTTTTTTTTCTTTTCCTTTTTGTATGTTACTTTAATTTCAAGAGACCACTTTTTTTTTTTTTGTAAATTATATATTATTAAGTGGATTATAAATATTTAAGATAGTAATTAGTATTTGAAGTGTGGACCATGTAGTGATTTATCTTTATCTTTTTTTTTTATCTTTTTCTATTTGTATGTTACTTTAATTTCAAAAAATCAAGTATAGGGTAGATTTTTTTTTCACTTTTTTTTTTTGTAAATTTTATATTATTAAGTGGATTATAAATATTTAAGATAGTAATTAGTATTTAAAGTGTGGACTGTGAAGTGATTTATTTTTTTCTTTTTCTTTTTGTATGATACTTTATTTTCAAGAAAAGTACTGGGTAATTTTTTTTTCTTTTGTAAAATTTATATTATTAAGTAGATAATAAATATTTAAGATACTTATTAGTATTTGGAGTTTGGACTTTGGAATTATTTATCTTTATCCTTTTTTTTTTCTTTCTGTATGTTACTTTATTTTTAAGAAATCAAGTATTGGGTAATTTTTTTTTTTTTCACTTTTTTTTTTCTTTTGTAAATTTTATATTATTAAGTGGATTATAAATATTTAAGATAGTAATTAGTATTTAGGATGTAGACTGTGGAGTGATTTATCTTTATCTTTTTGTTTGGTACTTTATTTTCAAGAAATCAAGTACTGGGTAAATTTTTTTTTTCAATTTTTTTTCTTTTGTAAATCTTATATTGTTAAGTGGATTATAAATATTTAACATAACAATTAATATTTAGAGTGTGGAGACTTTGGGGTGATTTATCTTTTTTTCTTTTTCTTTTTGCATGGTACTTTACTTTCAAGAATTCAAGTATTGGGTATTTTTTTTTTCTCACAATAAAGGGGTATTAGCATCAAGTCATAACAAATATGTTGCTGTCAAGAAGATACACAATATGGTGAGGGAAGTTGAGAGGGAATTTAAAGCTGAAGTGATTGTGATTGGCCAAAAATTGGCCAATTTAAAAAATAAGGTGTTGAAACCAAAAAAAAAAAAAAAAACTCTTTAATATCTAAACGAAAGCAAAAATACCAATACTACAAAGGCATGGACATCATTTTCTATATCCTCCTCGAGTGTTCTGAGCAGAGACTGGAGAGAGAGGACTTGCCATGAAGGATAGACCGTGGAGTACAGAGAATAATGTTTTGGCTGAGGACCTCACTGGAGGAGAAGGTGAGGGTTGGGGAAGGGAACAAGAAAGGAGAGAAGAAAAAAAATGAAAGAGAGAAAAGAGGAAGTTGAGGAAGAAGGGTGAGTGCTGGTGCAATTCTAAAGTGACAATGTGATCTATTTATAGAAGAGAAAGAGCAAGTAAAATAGATGAAAATTTTGGGCTGAACCTCACAAATGTTTTTTATAAGTTATTGCTGTAATCAAATTTTTTATTGGTTTTTATAGACAACCATTAGCACTTTTCTAAATAAGTTAAATGATTAACATATATTAAGCATGAGTAATGCTATAAATACAAAATTTTTAACAATATTTTTACATAGTTGATGTGACAAATTTTTATTGATTCTCATTTGAGCTCATTACTTATATCATTTTTTTTTTTTACTTACTAATAATCACTCACAATATCAACTATTTGTATAAAATAAAAAAATAAAAAATTTGTTTGTATCTCTAGCATTTTCGATTAAAAATTGATGCCAATTGCCTCAACAAATCTATCGAATTCATCAAAGCCTTGAGAAGTGAGGATGAATCTTTAGCCTTCTAAACATTTGCTCACTTTTGCAAAGTGCTTTACAAATACCTTTAGCAATGTTATTTTCTCACATATCATCGATTGGAAAAATTTGTAAACTTATAATCTAACTAAATATGTGAGACATATTAATGGTGTGGATAGAAGATCTTTCCACATGTTCATGGTGTTAAACCTAACTAAACTTAGGTTATTTTTTACTTACCAATATTTTTATATGCTATTAACAAGACAAATTCTCCCTTTTTTTTTTAACTTTTTTTTTAAATTACTAATATAATTTAATCTACTTTCAACAAAAAAAAAATTCGAATAAGCCGTTTACAATTGAATTCTGCTGTTCATTGAGGTTTCTTCTTCACAGTATTGTCAATGTGGTCACTTTGTTTTATACAAAGACTATGTATTTCAGGTATTATTTCATTGAAACCTACTGCATCTACTTCATCCCTTTCACGTTTTTGCAACGCATCTTGAATTCTGATTACTTTCTTTTCAATCTCAGCTCTTCCCAGTCAACACAACTTGCAAAGTATTCTTTGTTATAATTCTTTGGCTGTAACACAACTGCTCTCATTTTACGTACAAAGAATTTATGTACTCAACTAATCTCTCAAGCTTTATCTCAAAAAAAAAAAAAAACTAATCTCTCAAGCTGAAGTTAATGTTGTCAAGGTGATATTTATGAATACAACTTTTTGATTTTTGTTCCCTCCACTTTAAGCACAAATATTAATTATAGTTTCTAGCTATTGTTATTGAATGCCACTATGGCAGAAGCAGCATATTGATGATGGTGAGTGTGGCTGTATAGATGGAGGCTAAAAACGAGAAAACAAAAGCAGCATATTCTTCTTCTTATTTTTTGTTATTATTATTATTTAGAATACCACTATGGCATTATAAATACACAGAACAAGCCCCAGGTTTACTTCTTTTTTCTTTATTTTTTTAATTTATTATTATTAGAGTATCATTTAAGTACATGAACATCAATTGTCTACTATTATCAATAAATTGACATTTTAGTTAGAAATTAGCAAATTAAATGAGATATGAACTTCTCAAAAAAAAACTTATAATTTTAAATGTTTTTAATAAATGATATAAATTTTGACTAATGAATATACAAATAAATAAATTTATGTGTGTGTGTGTATATATATATATATATAATTAGCGGTAAACATAAAACAATACACCTCGGTATCAACCGATATCAAAATATTTCATCTTACTAATCAAATCGAAACAACCTTTGGCATAGTATTGACTCCATTTACATTGTCTCATAGTGGTTTTTCCATTTGAAAATGTTATCCATTAGTTTATCACTTTATTTCCATATTGTTCTCTTATTTTATTACTTATATTGTTTGCTTTTAGATTTGGTGACTTGTTTTATTAATAGTTGCACCATAACTTTGAAGATTTGCATTAGCATAGTATGATAATTTAATTATCAGGTGATCATTAACTAGGCACACAGTTCTATCATTTCTTATTCTAAAACTTAAAAGCATTATCCACGCATATCACGCATGCAATTTGCTAGTGTAATGAGTATTTGGAGTTTGTTTCTACTGCTCTTTACAAACAATTTATCCTTTATACATTTTGAATGACCTAAAAATGGAGCAAATATAAGGAAATATATCACTTATATTAGAAAACAAATACAAGACTTTAATAATATAAGAAAAATGTAATTTTATCAAGAATTTACCAACATTATGTTAAGAATGTAGCATAATTGTCAATGAAGCAGCTTATCTTTCTTTACAAACCTAAAAAACATCACCAAAGTAGACCGAATAAACTAAAGTGGATTGAAATGTACCAACTGTTTCACTGATGTTACTCAATAGGAGCATAATAACAACAAATACTACCCTTCATATATTATATAAATAGATTCATCGTGGCGTTTCACTAGTCATTAACTCATGGATATTTTCCCCCTTAAACCCTCTTTTGCCATCTCCATGGTTAATTTCAATGTTAATTGTTATCACAAAAAATGTGTATTTTACATTTTTTTTTTTTTTTTTGGGTGGTTTTATGACTAAGTTAGGGATATGTAGCAAACTTGCCAAAACTGACCCAACCCAACCCAACCCATCCGGCTGGGTTGGTTTTTAAGGGTTGGTGGGTTGGTTTGGGTCATGATTTTTTTTTTTTTCTTTTTACAGTAGGTCGGGTTGGGTTCAAGTCATGAAATTTACAAATCCGCCTAACTTAACCTGACCTATCTATATTTAATATATTTTTAAATTTTAAAAAATATACTAAAAATATATATTATATAATTTTCTTATTTATTTTTTTGCCCCTTTTCCTAAATAAAACCCAAACCCTATGTTCTTCTCATGTACTTTGTGTTTGTTTGGTGTTATGCTCATGATTATTTGGTTATAAATTTCTTCTTATTTGTGGTGGTATTGTTCTAATGCTCAATTTATTAATAATAATAATAATAATAATAATTATTATTATTATTATTATTATTATTATTATTATAATTAAAAAAAGGGTCCAACCCAACCCAACCCGAACCACGTGGGTTGGGTTGGACCCCTATGATGGGTTAGTGGGTTGGGTTGGGGTGAAAAAACTCCTCAACCCGATCCATGCACACCCCTAGACTAAGCTATGAAATACCAAAAAATGTGTTATTACAAAAGAATCACATTGTTGGTTATTTACTTTTTAAAGATGTGTGGCAAACTTTGATTCTCGGAGTGCATTATGAGACTTCTATTGTGGTTTCTTATGAAAAGGAAAAAAAGAAAGGACTCCCAGATATCTTTTTGCTAATGGATTTTCTGAAAGCACATCTCTCTCTCTCTCTCTCTCTCTCTCTCTCTCTCTCTCTCTCTCTCTCTCTCTCTCTCTCTCTCTCTCTCTCTCTCTCTCTCTCTCTCTCTCTCTCTCTCTCTCTCTAGGTGAATTAAATTCAATCAAACACAAAGTAGAAAACAAGATTTTAATTTCAAATCTCTCATCCCATAAACACCAATTAATCATGAGGGTGATCCCAAAGGATTGACTAGATGCTTCATGCTTGGTAGCTAGGCAGAGTCAAAATCTACAACTTGCATATGTAATATAAATTATTCTTTTCTTGAAGAAAAAGAAGAAGATAACTCATTCAAATCATTCTTAAACTTTGACATAAATAATCCATAACCATAACTATAGGGACATGGGCCCAAAATCATATATTGGGCTTTGAGCTTTATCTAAGAACCTTATCATGTTCGAGGAGGGACCAATGGTTAAGGATGATTCCAGTTTGGAGCCTCATGAGTAAGAAAGAAGAAGGAGGTGATCCGAGGAGAAATTCCTCCTCCACTGTAGCATATATAGCCTAGACACACATCCCAATGACGAAAATGACCTTCATGGAAGCCCCAATGTTAAAGGCATGCCTCAAGAACACAAAGAAGGGAGTCTGAAAATATCTAAGGAAAGGCTGCTACCCCCGCATTAAATGCACTACAGCTACTTTTCTTGCCGCATTTATGTGGAGAAGACCCCTGAACAGTGTTTCCTTGACTACTGCAACTAACAGAGAGCCAGAAGGGGTGTCTAATGGGACGGGCACTCGAGTAGTAGCATGAACGATTGACAAATGGAGGGCCAAGATCATCAGGAAGGGAATATATAGAAGGAATGGGGATTGAAAAAAGAAAGAAAGAACATTGTAGCAACCAATGCTGCACTTGTAATCAATTCCATTATGCTATACAAACATTTGTCTCCTCGGAGGCTCGGACAATATATTAACCCTATCTTGCACATTTTGCTCTTGCGTGATTGTCGTTCAAACCCGTCCTAGCCGTTGTTGAATTCACTAGGGCCTAGTTCTTTGACCCACTTTTTACAAATTCATTGTACTGTGCTCATTAACCTACAATCCCATACATATTGGGTTTGGGTTGTAAACCGTGCCCTTACAATAACCAAAAAGTTCAATTTATTTTAACACCAATATTTTCAATACATGTCGCATAATCAACATGGGTATACACAAAAGCATTGCTTCGGAACCAAAGGTGCGGTGTATGCGTCACATATTCCCTTACCCTTGAATTGGTTTTGACAGTCCGCCCGGCATCGGTCATCACCCTTACAAGTCCAAACTTTATTGCAATCTTTTGCTTCTATCATGGGAACCATTTCCTCACCTACAAAGTCACAATACACATTGAATGAATCACAAAGCTGCTTGATTAAGTTATGACTTTGGTTTTTCACTCAAAAAATAAATATACTTATACATATTAGTAATGATTAAAAAAAATTAATATGAAAATATGTTATAAATTTTATTTAAAAATGGTTTAAAAAAATTAATATTTCAATATTAAGATTTTTTTTTCGCTTTTGGGTGTGTGAGAATGGGGAGAAATGTAGGGCTTGGAATCACTTAAAAAGGAGAAATAAATCATTGAAGTTTAAATTTTGAAGTATTTACCACAGATGATCAATAGGAGAAGAAGAACATAACAAAAGGTAGAGAGTTTTGCCATCTCCGAGTTGAAGTACGAGTTTTACGCAGTTAGGATTTTTTTTTTTTTTTTTTTTTTTTTTTTTTTTTGAGAATAAGGATTGTGCTTCTATAATCTTTTATAGGGCATTTGGGAACTCTACCATCCTTATTTCCACCAAAACCATATTTCATGGTATGATGCAAAAATAATAATAATTATGATGGATGATTATGAAGCAATAGCCCTTCCATTTATTGTTATTAAATATGAATTAATAATCTATTCATATATAATAATGGAAAATTAATTATGAAGTAATAGTTCTTCCTTATATTAATTATGAAGTAGTAGTCTATTGATTAATGCACGGCTTTACTTCCAAAAAATAAATGAGTAATACTAAGGACAAATCCCAACCCAAACTCAAATTCACACCCTGCTTATATGTCAACTTCTAATTGGATTTTAACACTTTCGTATGGATCTACCACATGTACTTGAAAATGCTGAAATCTAATTAAGAATTGACACATAGGTGTAAATTTGGGTGTGGGTTGGAGTGTGTCCTTAATATTACTCTAAATAAAAAAAAAAAAAAAACCCAAGAATGAGCGAGTGATATTGATCCCTTAGGGTACGTTTGGTACACTGAATTGGGATTACGACAGGAATTGTAATATTTATTACTAGTAATAAAGTGTGTTGTAATGTAATAACTAAACCTATTCATTAGTTTGGTTGTGAGTTATAACATTAGAATGAAACTTGACATTTATTTTAGGAAATATTTTACTTATACAATTATATCTCCTTAAAAATTGTTATTTTTAAATTTAAGAGAGATATTTGTTATTTTTTATGATTTTTTATTTTTATAATTGTTAAATGTATATGGAAAGTTTGTTTATTTGGAAATATATTAAGTTTTGAAATTATTGCACTTACTAATGAATAGCTAATACAACATTTTAAAGAGGAATGATTATTCCTCATTTTGAAAAATAGTTATTCATAAGGAATGACTATTCCTTGTAATAAAAACATAACCAAACTAAAGAATAACTAAACCATATGAATAACTATTACATTACATCATCTATTACAGTCTACCAAACATGCCCTTAATTTTCAAAATAAGTGCCATGGATCCTTATTAATTATGAAGTAATGGTAATTCCATATATCATTATTGGTAATTATGAAGTAATAATTATTCCTTATATTAATTATGATGACCATATTTTCTTTATAAAGAAATGCTATGTCTACAACACTTCATAATAAATTCTAAGTGGCAGGTTATTACGAGTTGTAATTGGTGATTAGAATTAATAACAACTAATCATCTATGATTTGTTGTGAAAATATTGTAATTTTCCTTCAAAAAAAAATTTCAATTGTGGGGGGGGGGGGGGGGGGTTGTAATTTTAAGACAAAAAAAAGTCTTCAATGTATTTCACATTTTTTGGGGGTATATTATAACCAATGATATACAAGACTACCATTTCTTACATATCTAATCTAATTTCTAACATAAGTAAAACAAAGCATCTTCTAAAACACCATTTGCGATTCTTGGATCACTGTATTGTGACAAACAATTATTGGTGCATGTCCATACATTTGTCGTGTCTCAATAATTTATTGCAGAGGCCAAAAAAGTTGTGATTGAGTTGTCTTTAAATTCTACTCAGGCAATATATATATATATATATATATATATATGTTTAGAAAGAAATTGCAGTATCATTAAGTTACAATAATTAATTCTTTTAAAAATGGTTACCTAAATAAATTTTATTTTTTTCCTTAGAATTGTGCTAGGTGTTTGGAGTAACTCATAAAGACCTCAACTACCAAAAGATATAGTAGAAGTATAATTTTTTTTTTTTTTTTTATTTTGGTGAGAGAATCCCAAAATAGATTTTTTTTCCGCACTTAAGAAATAAACACACAAAGGTTCTAATACAAGAGCACCACAAGCTCCACTCAAAATTATGATAACTTTGAAGAAATGGTGAGATAAGTTATGCTACACACAACCCATTCAAGAGACCTTTTGAGATTAAAATTCAGTAGATTTTTTAGGAGACTTTTTTCCACACAAGCAAACAAACATGCATATTTCAATTAAGTACAAAAGAATATTATATTGTAAATGAGTTCAAATTTTATACGGATTGGGTTTTAGTAAAACTATATTTTTTACATCCACCAATAGTAGAATGCCACTTAAAATGCTTCGAACTTAAGTAATAGATTGGTTCACACCCAATTCTTTTCCTCCAGTTTTGGGGATCCATCTTCTATATATATAAAAAATTAGATTGATTACTAACTATTGAAGGAAAGGATCATCTATACAATGGCAAAAGGAGATATAATTACATGCCAAAACTATTATACATAACCATCTGATATGGTGCAAAAAATGGGCTACTTCTGATGGATACAATAACTGCCCTAAATTTTCTTTAAACAAAAAATCCTAAAGTGAGGGCATTTGAACTTGAGAGTTTGATATTGTTATTTCAGCATTGAGTTTTTCCAACCAAACCTGTGACAGATCCCCAGCAATCTCCACTGCTCCACACTGAATAAACAGTACACAAAGTCATGCCAGTCAGTTGCTTATAAGCAAAACAAATAGATAGAGATTATCTGGTGTTACCATTACCTTTTGAGGGCTGATCAATCCAAGGCCCATTCATTATATTCAGAATGCTACATGCCTCACTGTACTCCAAATCAGGTAGCAACTTTGGAGTCAGTAGAAAACACCTGCATATTGATTAAACTGATACTTCAGCCATCTTTGCATTTTTGGAAAGAAAGTTTAAGAGACCTATAACTTGTTTTTGTCAACTAAAAGAAATGAAATAACAATTTTGTTGCATTAAACAGTAATGGTTCAGTACATAAATATTTTATTTAAGCTCTCAATCTAATAATCCTCATGCTTTACATTCAAAGAAAAGAATTGCCATTTCACCAGAATCCAAGTGTAATTGTTTCTTTTGTGGGACAAAATGATGAGTGTCCCTCCAAGCAGATTTCAGCAGCCACTGCAGATTGCATGTGGGACACAGTAGGCTCATTAGCCCCACAAATTTGACATAGAGAAAAATAAAGTTTTTTTTTTAATATGCAATTTTTGTCCCTAAGCGGGTAGAAAGCAAAGATTTGAACTAGACTAATGCCTCATGGAGGCATGGTCCTGACCCAATTGTGCTACTTTTGAGGTGAGATAAAGAAAAATAATATTAAAGTTCTGGGTGTTTATGTGCCTTTTCAACAAAAGCAATAGCCAACTACTACTACCAACACCAGACACCTAAACTAAATTCCTTAACCATTTGTAGTTACAATCTTCTAAAAACCTTTAATATAACCACCATTTGAACATGATGAGACAGACATGCAACTGATCAAGCTTGCAAATTATATGTAGACAGCAATTATCAGGTTAAACAAGTGTTCTTACTGTGGTGTGTTCAGTTGGCTGGCAGCTCTCACTAGTTGCTGGAACATCTTTCGTTCATTTATAGGGTCCATCCCTGCAGAATTTGGAGGCCAAAATAAATTCTATGAGATGTATTAATGTAGTAAGAATTTGTAAAACACTTGATACAGTGACTAACCCTGATTTATCTCATCAACAACCCTAAATGGGCAGTTTGTAAGATCTTGGAGAGAAACAAGATAAAGAATTGTTGATACCGACCGTTCCTAGAAGAAGGAAATTTTAGGACACATCAAAAACAACTGTCACAAAAGCAATCAAGACATAAATACAAAAAGATTCGATACCCCTCCAGACTGATGATGGGCACTGAGAACTTGGAGCTGTCCTGCTTGCCTTAAATGCAAAAGGTGAAACCAAATGAAATCGTGAGCCTAAGTGGTTCGATATGATTCAAAAGCAAATTTAAAGAGCACAAAACAAAGAAATTATAAATGAAAAGAATGTATATCGACATTATAAAGAATAAATATATCTTTTTTGATAAGTAGTTTAATGAATAAATTTATCTCTAAATCACAATGGACCATAATATTTAAATCCTTGATATTCATATTACCAAAGGACCTTTAAGGACCCTGTTCAAACACCATTGGCAATCATAGAATATGGTCTTGACTCTTGAGGCTTTATCCACATTCATAGCTTTGAAAGCTCTACTTACATCATCTTCATCAAACAGTCTCAACCCAGATTGTCAGATGCCAGACATCTTGGGATGATGAATGATACTTCCTTAGTACTGTTTGTAAATCTTTTGACACATTTCTATCAGTATTATAGCATCATGCTAACTGCTTCTTTCTAACTGGATTGGTAATAGCACATCCAAAATGTTATAAAGAGATCTGATCCGCCTTTTTCCATGCTATTTAGTTGGTAAGCAGGAAGTAAAAATGTCAAGAGAGCTAATCCAAAATTTTTGACATATTGCAAGTAAACAATTTCAAAGTTTAGATGCTCGGCCTTCAAGGTAAAGTTGTAATTAAAGGCAGTAACTACTGAATATCTAAAGTGCATACTGGCTGACTACATGAGATCATATTCAGCTCATAATTATCTCTCTTTACTGTAATTCTTTCAAGTATATTTTTGATTAAACTGATTCTAGATTAACAATCCAGATCCCTTGTTCAAAAGGCAGGTTTCTATTATAAAGAAGTTTAGCAATAACAACCAAATGAAACTGCCAGAACTCACGTTAAAAAATAATATATATACTTTTTATTCATTTTGGCCCCCAAGGAGAGGGATAATGGGAGCTTCATAGTGCCCTCCACTTCACAAGGTATGGTAACTAATGTGCTACCCCTTGGGGTGTGCTTAAAGAAGCAAAATTCCCAATAGCATATGAAATGTGCTTTACTAAAAATATAAAACAAATCCAAAGCTGCAGTTACCTGAACTTGACTTTTATAAGTATTCCAAATTGATCAAAGTCCTTGTCATGCTCATCTGAGAAAAAGAAACATTAAATGAAATAATTGAGAAAGAACACTATAATGGATGGAGGGAGAGGGAGGGGGAAGTAGAAGAGAGTTGGCTGGCAATTGCCAATTTCTGGCCAACTCTACTCTACTCCCCTTTACTCCCCCTCCCTCTCCTTCCATCCAAACTGGCCATAAGGTACATTCTCTATAAGCAAAGCAATGAATACCCAATGAAACTTCTCCTGCGACAGCCATCTCTCGAAAGTTACGACTGAAAGTCTCATTTATCCGAGCAACAAGATTTCTCAATGTTGGAAGCCAATTTTCCTGCACCAATTTAAAATTAGGACATTGCACAGGAAAAATTAGACCACATAAATACATATCAATATCAAAACATATAAATTGAGGCAGCTGAGCAAATATGTGACATACAAGAAAGTAACAGGAGGAGATGAGGAAAAAACTAAAAGCATACAACATTAATAATATGATATGATAGGATCAGATTATTCTTTTTATTCTTTTTGGCAAGAAAATTATTCCGTTAATTCATTCCCTAAAATTTTGACACAACAATCAAGGAGCAATATTGGCTTGAGTTTGGGAACATGCTAGTTTCTTCCCATCTAATAATTTCTAGCCATTCATGAGATTCATGTATACAATGAAAAGAACATAAAAACCATACAATTATATCAATCAATTTAAAAGGAAACCAAACACCTGGATCTCTTTTTTTTTTCAAAAACTAAACACCAGGACTTGTTTAGGTTTTAATTGAAACCAAAAGTTACCCAGATGAATTACCAAATAATTTAGCCAGCCAGATGCTATGATGATTAAGATCAACATTTCAGAAAGAGATGCAAAATAATTTTACCCTGATTTTAGTCATCTAGATAATATTCAATTGACCACTGTTACATGGAAATTCTAGATGAACTAAAACAATTTCAAAAGGAGGAATGATAAAATAGATTGATTTTATGATTTGTGAATTCACTGGTAGGGAAGGTGAGGGAACAAGAAAGAGGGGGGTGAGCTGTGCAATAGGTAATCTTTTTTAGCAACATGTGGCAATCCATGCACATTGTCTTCCCTGTCCTCTAATGATTAAAGTAATAGTCTTTAGCTTCAGTATTAAATTATGCAGAGAATATATGTTTTATTGGCTTATCCCATTTACATTGACTTTGATCACAGGATGACGACTAGTGAGAAGGGATTGAAGGAAAGAAATAGTAACTTCACAGAACCCTGGCTATGTAATGAGGCAACTAAACTTCACTCACCTTCAAGTTATCTATTTCAGCTAAACACCTCCTCAGCTCCTTGTTATCTGCTTCAAGTTTTTTTGCAAGATCTTCTATCTGTGACATGGTTTTAATTACAGTTAAAATAAAATATAATAGAAACTAGTACAAATTATACTAAAGATGGCAGAACACTACCTGATTTTTACGGTGTTCATATTCTTCCAAAATATTGTTGTTTAAAAAAAGCATAGAATTAGCCTGTGATATATTATCTTGAATGGCAGCCTCCAATTCCTCAATAGTAGTAGGCATCTACATGTCAACACAGAAGAAATTAGAATGTTTCTTGAATAAAGAGCCATGAAAATATGAAGCACCGAAGAAAACAATACATTCTTAAAGTGAAACTAGTCATGAGACTGGCATATTAGACAATGTTTGACCTGTTTCAACTTTAAGCCATAATACAAACCTCAAGAAATTCCTTTTCAAGTTCTGGAGTGATCGTAGCTATTGATTCTGCTTGCCTCTTGGCAGCTGAAAGCTGCTGTCTAAAATTCTCTACCTCCTTCTTACCTTAACAAGAAGTAAAATGGAATATAGTCAGTTTCACAAGAAATATAGTTCACATAATTTGATATCATGGCTTCCAAAATATACAACTTGCAATCCTTAGAGGACAATATAATACATGGGAATTCTTATTGAGAAGACATCATGGCAAAAATATTGTTAGTCTCAATCAGTTTCTTACACTCTTGATAGCTATTGCCAAGATGATAAATGATACCAACTCACCAATACCTCACTAAGACATCGAAATTCCATCACTCAGAAGAATAAATCAAAACTTTGGTGGAACTTAATTGTAATATATATATTGACAAGTTAATAAGCAAATTTTATTAAATTGGAAGAAAACTTTCAGCATAAAATATTATACAAAAGGTTGTGGACTAATCATGCCAAACTTCTTAAACTAATACTAAAAAGCCATTTGGCACACAATTTTACCAATAATTAATTTCTAGATTTGGCCCTATCTCATAAGCAGGATAATATATTCAAAGACATAGGCTTCTCCTTAATCACTTAAATACACATTATATATAAAAGTATCTCCAAGAACATTTTTGGTTTCTCGAGCCACTTTAATGATACTAGCTCCAGTGACAAAATCTTCACAAAGATCCCTAACTGGAATCGCACAAGAAATTTTTTAACCAAGCCAAAACATATTAAACTATCTATGAAGCAATTATGATAATATGAACCATAATATTAACCGACCTTCAAAATCACAAGTGTAAGCTTTCTTTAAAGGAGAAAAAGCTCCTGAAAAGAAAGGACTACAAAGCAAAATTACTTTCAAGACCTGTTTATTTCTCAATATGTTGTCACCTGCTCACTCGGTTTATGTAAGCAATGCCAGTAAGGCCAGTTTAAAATTATACCTTTTATAAGCAAAACGAATAAAAAAAATCATAATTTTTTTTTATAAGTAATAAAAAATGACAAGGCCCTAGTTCATGGGAAGTATACCCAAGCTACACAACTAAACGATTTTTCACTAAAAGGGTCACAATCAAAGTCCATGAACAGATGAAAAGATTTTTGAAAATTTTCTAGCCAAAGAAAAAAAAAATTACATTTTAGTAGAAACTTACAATATTCGAAGTGCAGTGATGCTTGCATAGCAAACTTTTCATGCTGCTTAAGATCAACTTCCAAATCTCTAATCTAAAAGTCAGAAAATCAATACATACATATCAGGAAAGTGATCAGAAACTGAGGATATATTTAGTGGGGACAGGTATGCCACGTCTTCAACAAAATAACAGAAAAAATTGTGCATATAACATACAGAGATCCTACAGACAAAAGAAAACTTCATCAGGGGACTTGCAGGATGCTATGTGAATTGGTCACAAACATAAAAAAGGAAGGCAAAGAGCATACATAATGGAGGGGGAATGGGAATTATTGTCGTTGTATATGTTAGTTAAAACAGAAAGAAAAAGAAGAAATAATATTTTAACAGAATTATTAAATTTATAAATTTCTACGCGATTTTCATTTTTAAAAAAATTCAAATCTCCAAGACAAATTCAAGAATTTAAGGACACCCTTTTTTAATAAGGGATTTTGGTCCTAAGTGGAGGAAGAATGGAAGCTTCAAACTAGCGGCCTCCGCTTCATGAGATAGGGCCTTCTTGAAAGGACTCCACCTGATTTTGAAGTATGCCACGTATAGAAAAGGAAGACAAAGAGCATATGTAATGGAGGCTGAAGGAAGGTCCACTTGTCTTGTTTAAAAATAAACTCTCATTGAGAATTTTGATCATGTGAACAAAACTCCATGTTGAGGAGTAATACACAATTGCAAAAAAAAATTATTTTGTTACTGTTTCAAAAAATAAGCTAACTAAATTTGTCCATAATATATTTAAGAATAAGGGTATTTTTTTTATTCTTATAACTAATAGTATTAAGAAAAAGGTTTTTAAAAACACTATTAATTATCAAGTGTTAAAATTGTTAATTATACAATATAGAACAAAGTTGGCTCCTCAAACAGTTATAAGAATAACAAAACAATCTGTTCACTGAGATAAGGACATAATAAACATAAACAATATAGATTTCAATTTTTTATTGTAACTTTAAATATAAGAGGCTCAACTGTGTGAGCAAAAGCCTAGTAAAATAACAAATCATGGGATTCTGGAGGAAGGAAGACAGAAAACAACCATGTTAAATAAAGTTTTGGAGAGGTCTTTCAGTTGTTACAGAAATAAGACAAAAAAATAAAAAATAAAAAGTGATTCACAAATACAAACATGATCTTTTTCAGCCTATAGAAATTAATTTTACACCCTCATACTAACAGATTTTTAGATCCATTAATGGTATAAGATGGGTATCTAATACATTTCAATAAAGTTTGTATGAACTTCTAGATCAGCTTGACAATTAATCAGAAAAAGTACCTTGGCATCAAATTCAATGGATGCCATATGCACTTCTGCAAAACTCTGCTTGAAAGAAACAGCCTCAACAAGTAACTCCTGTAAAACAGGGGGGAAAAAGAATGAACCAATTGAAAATTTCAAAATATGTATCTCTATACTAGAGATAGCTTATTTCTTAATTCTGACATAAACCAGCAGATAAAGTCACAGCACAGCATAATAACTAAAAGGGGGCAAAAAACCTGAGCCTGAAAGTGACTTCACCTTAACTTCCATTGCACAATGGAATCGCTGAATGTTATATTTTGCAGCTTGATCGATAAGCTTCACCATAAGAGTATCCAAATCATCTTCCTTGGCCAAAGAATCTAATTTTCTTCTCCTTTGATCTAAGATCACCAAAGAATATATTTTTCAAAGTAAATGTAAAGATTGAATGTGGCACTTTTCTATGTAGTAATATTTTATACTTACCAATTAGGCTTTCAATTTCACGCCGTTTTTTCTTCTCATGCTGTAAAATCTTGATAATATCCTCCTACAATTTATATCCAGAATGAAGTCCAAATGCAAATTTGTATTTTTGATCAACTCCAATAAGTTATGAATCAATAATTATATTTGGCAACACAAACATACAGCAGTCACAACAGTCAGGCAGCAGTAAAAACTTTGGAAACTTGTATGTTTTCAGCATACCCGCTGTTTATGAAATTTCGCAGCTTCTTCCTCCAAGTATCTTAGATCATTCTTAAATGACCCAAGGCTTTCCTCAATCACAGAAATGGATTCTTCGAGCTCCATTTTCTTAGACCTCATAACTTCTATTTCCCCGACATCTAAACCTGGAAGCAGAGTAGAGATGAGAATTGGCAGCATATGCAATTGTAAAGATTTAGATTAAACACTAATCAAGACTAAGGGTTTTCTAGAAACATACTACACAGAAGAAGACTTGAGCGACCCACGGCGTCTACACTAGCTGAAAAATGGTTACCATATCTAGATTTAGACCACCGATAATGATTTTCGGGGGTCCAACAATCCAGAATATCTAATTGTAGAGCCTCATCAGCCTTTTGATCCGTTTCCTTGGACCCTATGTACTAAGCAAAGTTGAAAAATAGATAAGCTTCTGATATCAAACATGATCATAAACCACATTTTCAAACTCCCCAACTTCATGAGGCTCAGTCAAATACATCACAAATTGAACAAGGAAGCTAAGGGAGCTTACTGAACGATCCAAACCAAATTGATTAGTCAAAACCTCCTTAACAGCATAAGGAGCATTAAAAACTTGGTCAAGCCGAGAATAGATACCAATCGAATGCATCTGCTTGGTATCAAAAAAACAAAATGATGATAAGATGGTTACTTATCAAAAAATAATAATAAAAAAAAAAATTGATGATAAGATGGTTGGACTATTCAACTGCAGAACATAGTTGGGGCCCAAGTCACATACCTCCTTAGTTAGTTGAAAGGGCAAGGGTGCACGACTTTCATCCCCCGTATAATTTAGGACCGGGACATCAAATGACTTCAAATTTTTTACTAAAAAGTCCCGATCCCTAGGATCTTGAGTGATGAAAGACTGCAAATCAAGCAAAAAAAAAAAAAAGACTAGAAGTCTAGTGTCAAAAAAGAACTTTCCTCACCACCCAACAAAAATCATGTTCACATAACATGATTTTATTAATAAAAAAAAAAAAAAAAAACTTTATGCTTCATAAACAACATAGCATTCCTTAAAAAGAAAATTAAAAAGTACAAAATAATTACACAAGCTTGGTTAATTCAACCCATAAAAATATGGGGAAAGAGAGAATATACCATAAGTAAAGAAAAAAAAAATAAATAAATAAGGTCTAGCTGAAATACTCATGCCTTGATTCCAAAAATAGGTAAGAATTATTCAAATACCAAGCTAATGTAAAGGATCATAGTTATAAGCACTCTAGGTCTCAATCCTACGTGCATCCATCCAAAAACATTGCAGAAAGACTGAGAGCAAAGCACCTGGGATGTGCAGGGGTCTTTCTGTTTTCTCTTGCATAATGTTCATATTAAGTATAATTTTGTTTCTAATAAACTGACATTGATCTCAAAAGCTTAAGTGATAGGAAGAGGTGAATTTAAACATTGAATATTTACTCAAACACTCCCCATCACATGTGGGCCTAGAAATCCCCTAGAGGCCGAAGGTGGAATATTAATTTTTAAATGGGAGGGAAAGTGGTGACAAGTGATAACATCCAAACTTAGGACCACTAGCTATAATACCAAGACAAATTACCACTTATTACAAAACTTTAAGCTATTAAGAAATGATGAATTAATCATTCAACCATTATGCTAATGATTCATATAAGGTGCAAATACATGAGAGAAACTGATACATAAATGTTCATACAATCCATTTGTCTGGGACATACTAGCATCTTTTTTAATTTAATAAGTGGCATTCTATGACTAGCATTGTCCTGCATTTAACTAATTTAACAGTCCTTCACTTTGATGTCTTATTCAAGTTTATCAAAATCTTATGGGACCTTATTCAAATCATAACCTAACAAAATCTTTCTACCACCTTTGTCCCAATTTCCTTTTAAGTAACTGAGATCTCTAAAATAAAAACAAATAAAACCAACAAGAAGCTCAGGTACCTAATATGATCCTCATCCAAGTCTCAGCAAGTGCTGAACCCAAATGAAAAAAAAGTACAGAACTTTACTTCTTTTTTTCTTTTTCTTTTTTTTTTATTTTTTTTTTTCTGTTTGATACAGATGAAGGAAAAATACCTTCCAGATGTAATAGGGGACATGACCTTCTAAATAGTTTGCATGAACCCGATCAGAGACATTAACCTGAACACAAAATTATTAAAAAGTAAGTGAAAGAAGAATTAATTCATAAAGCAACAATTCGAATTATAAAATACATACCTCAAGCAAAACAGGACCATACACTTCTTTATTGAACTCATTGCGATGTTCTTGCACCCAATGATAAGCCTCAAATATCCTCTCAGTTCCAGATTTCACTAATGCCTGAAGACATTTGTTGTGTGTATTCTCCATATCCTTCAACCTGTAAAAATCATCAGAAAGATATTAAAAAGGTAAAAATCATATGAAACATTTAAATCTCATTCAAATTTACCTGTCCAGGCAATTCCTGAGGCTCATTTTCTTTTGACCTAGCAGTCTTTCCTTCTCTGACTTTTGATTCCTCTTATTATTAGCTGAAACTTCTAGTTCCAGGATTTGAGCCTTCAAATTTTCCTAGTGTAGAAATGTTTTCAGTAATAACAGTGAAGGTATCAACCAAATCAAAAGAATAGCAACCAAACAGTAATTACTGACTTTCATGAAAGCGATCAGGTAAATTATCATCAACAGAAAACACACAAGTTCAAACTAATCATTATTTTCCAATTTACTTAAAGGAAAACAAATACATAAAATTTTAGTAGATTATACTTGCACCAATACAACTGTTTCTTTTTCTTTTCTTTTTTTTTTTGATAGGTACACCAATACATTTGATGATAGCAAAATAAGAGAAACCATAACTTTTTCAAGATACTTCAAGACAGTTAACCACAAAATCAGTTCCATATATTGTAAGTGGGTGAAGTCTCCAGTGACCACATGTCGATAAACTCACATCACAACCCACACTGCCAGAAAAAATCAATAATTGGCTAGAAAAGTTACTTACAAGTTCATCTTTTGGAGGTTCATACGGAGGCAGATTTTCAAGTTCTGCTTCAGCAGCAGCAAGACCTTCTTTAGCTTTAATTATTCTCTGTATACGAGATTCTTCTTGCTTCCGCATGTCGTCCATTTCTTTATATTTTCCTCGTACTTGCACCCCCTGTAGAAAATGTAAATGAACATTGAAGGCAACAGAAGAAATACAATTGTCTGACAAAATATTAAAGAGCCCAAAAAACTAAAAGAAAGATAGCGAGCTGTAAGTACCAAATGGCTTTCATTTGACATAATTTCTGTAAGTCTTTTTGAATTTTCATTTATGAGACGGCCAGCTTTTTTACATTTAGCATCCAAGACTGCCTTCTCTTGCTTTTGTTTCCTGCAAACAATTGATTGGTTAATGAGTAAACTAACACTTTAGAAGATGAAACATGGCATATTGCAACAGTGATTGATCTCAAAAAGAAGAAAGGAAAAAAATGCAAGCAGTAACATGCAACCCACACAATCAGTCACTCACTTTTCACAACAATTATATAGGTTTTCCTATGTCCTTAGTATGGTATACCTTTGATAAAAACCTTCCTATATCACCCCACAAAACCATAAATGAAAAAGAATTGTTGAAGTTTAGCCAAGCTTAAACCCAGATAGCCAATGCATGGACCCCCAAGACCTCACATAGATCATAAGATTGACCACATTGTGGAGATGTCCATTCAATATAATATGAAATAATTGCAAAATGTCACGGAAAACTTGGCATGTTAATTATCAAAAATCTACCTGGAGAAAATTCCATGAGTAGCTGTCTCTAGTACAAAGATAGCATATCTAAAGTCAACAGATAAAGAAATAAAGATGTGCCATAACCAGCACAGAGACATGCCACTATGTCAGCATGTCAATGGCCACATGATAAAACATTGTCATTAGCATATTATGAAGTCAATATTTAATCAAACTCAGAGATAATGAATTCACATTAAGCACTACACAAGCTTCAAATGCATTGAGTTTACTATTGTAAACGCATTGTACTTTTTTCTTATCAATAAAACTTTTATTATCTATCAAAAAATTTATAATAAGCGCTACACATCTGGTGAACCAAAGATAAGTCATCATACTCAATGGGTTCCTTAAGGTCATTTAAGGTTTTTGCAGCTTCATCCAACTTCTTCTTTGCATCCTTTTCCTGCTCCTTAGCTTCCATATATTCAGCCTTCTTCATGTCATACTTCAGCCAAGGTAATTTATTTTTCATGGATTCAACCTGCAGCATGACAGAAAAATCAACATTTGAAATGTTATCAAGCATAGAAATGATCATGAACAAAACCTACAAAAGCTAACCTTTGTTAAAAGTTCTTCTCTTTGACGAACACGCTCAACATCTTTCTCTAATTCAGCATTCAGTGCTCTCCATTGATTCAAAGTCTCTCCATTTCTCTCGACAGACTAAATCAATAGAAATTGTTAATAATAACAACACCATATAAAGTGTTAAATGTACGGTTCTGATAATTTAAAACCTTTAACACTATATTAAGGAAGAAGGTGAGTCTTTAGAAACTCACTAGCTGAATGTTCTTCAGCTCACGGCTTTTTTCTATGAGTGCACGATGTTGGATAGGAAGTTGAGGATCACCAACAGCCTTTTCAGTTTCTTCTAGAAGTTGCACAGGAGTTAATTTGGCAAACTCACAGACCCTGTCTTGTGGTAAAAACTACATCACACAACCCCCGCCCACCCCCCCCAAAAAAAAAAGAAGAGAGAAAAGAAAAAGTAAATTTAGTTTAAAAGGCATGTCTCCTGCTGTGAAATCATAATCAGCTACATAAAATATAAATAGTCACTGTAATATTATGAATATTAATTAACACTCATGTGATAGGTAAAGGAGATGGGAAGGGGAGGGGGCAAGCAGCAGAAGAAGAGGAGAAAAGAAACTATAGATGGAAAAAAAAGTAGATACAAGATCAAAGCGATCACATAAACTTACTAGAGACATGATTAAGATGTATTTATCAATATCCATAGTCATCTAAATCTAATTAGAGAAGAAGGGGGACATGTCCTCTGCAAATCAAGTATTTAAAAATCATGAAATACACAATTTCAGAATACAAGAGGCCTATGCATGGCTTAAGGCCCAAACATCCAAATGGACCAATCCAAGCAGCACCTTGAATGCTACACAAAGGATATGTTCACAAGAAAAGTTTACTTGTTTTTTTCATTTGGGAAAGCATCTAATGGAAAGGGGGATGAAAAAAAATAGGAGTTTTACAATAAACCAGAAATTCATATTAAGAAAAAAATAACAAAAAACACGTAGCTAAAACATACATCTAATAAAAGAAACAAAATATATTTGTTTCTTATATGGTCACAGAATCGTACCACCATGCTGCAAAAGAGAAAGCACCAGCTTGAGGAGAAAAAGGAACTTCAACAGGATCCTAAATTGAAGAAAAGAAACTACTACCAGCAGATAACAAGGGCCATGATGGCACTCAATCAGGAAGACTGGTATATGAGGTTAAGGACGATGCATAGGTATTACCATATTAGATAAACATTTCTGAAGTGTTTCATACCAAATGCAGACAGACATGCATGAGTGTGCTTTCAGGCAATGAGCTCAATTTCAATTACAAACTTCATGATAAGAAATTGAACATGTATAAATATATATACACATGTAAAAAGAAGCAGAATCGCATTTATTAAATTATGTTTTATAGTTGATGCATGTGTCCTAATCTAGATCCTTCAAACTTACTTGAGTCAAATTGTTGACTTGGATGTTGAACCTTTGAATGACTTGAAGTATATCTTTTTTAGGTACAGCCTTTCCTGAAACCAACAAATGATGGACAAGAAATGGCTAGACTGTTATGCTTTCTTTGTTCTTATTATAAAAGCTAAACCACTCTCCTTTATAAATGTATCATTAAAGAGAGCAACAGAGAGATACTTGGCAAAAACATAAAACTCAGGCTAGGTCCTATATTTCTTGCACTTAAACAGCTAAAATTTTCAATCTAATGCAGGAGAAATGCAATTAAAAAGGGGTTTTCAGTATTTTTAATTATTTTGTTTATGCCAAGTATGTACAGCTAGGATGAGATTAATTTAATGGCTAATATAGGTTGCTTGTAAGTTTTATGGGATTTTGTTTTATAATGGTGAAAACATTACAATGACTTGATATTAAATAAAATGCCCCCTCCCCTTTGGTTTTAGTTCTTTTGGGAAGCTTATTACTTAAAATGGCACCTAAAGTGAGGTTTCCTCAATATCTTCATTTAAGAAAGGCTTCAAAGGAAAGTTTAAGTATGCTTTCACATTACAAGAAAAGTAATATCTTGCAAAACTTGAACATACACATTTATGCCTGGTTCAAAATTTTGGGCTTGGGCCAAAAGTTTTGGCCTATAGGGTCTGATTTTAATATGTTATCCTCAACATGTATTAACTTTGAATGTGATCTGAATGTGAGATGTTTAATATGAATGCCTTGTATTTTAGCCATTTTAGCTCCAATGTTTTGTACTAACTCTGTCCCAAATTGTTGGTTCTCTATTCCATTTTGGGATGTCCCAACATGTAGTCCCCTTTAAAAAGTTAATAAATAAATTTCCTAACTTACGCTTTAATTTATTTAAAAATAATGTCATTCTTTCACTTGAGATTAAATCAACTAGGGTAGTTTTGAAGTTTTGTACCTTTTTCACTAAAAGAGAAGGCACTGAATGATGTTCCCTTAAAAATTTGAATTTTCTAAACATGACATACAATATGGGATGGAGGTAGGAATTAAAAGTAGGGGGGAAATTAATAAATGAAGTAGAAATGATCTACACAAGCCAGGGCAGCTCTAGGCCAAGACCCAACCGCAGCTCTCTAGGATTGTCCAAAGCCCAGGCAGGCCAGGTTCAGTCATACTTAAAGTACTAAATATCTTACCATTAAACAACCACTCAGACTTGTTACGTGTATCAATTTTACGTGTAATGTTAATCTGTTCATCTTTAGTGTCCCCTCTCAATGAAATGTTAATATGACCAGATTCCTCTCCACGCTTCACATATGCTCCGACGCTCGTCGCCCTCCCAAGCAGCTGCATGAGACAAATTCCCCCATCATTATATAGTATGAAGAAACATAAGGTAGGGTATTCAAATAAGGCATCAACCTTTAACTAACCTGAGGCTCACCACCTAGACCAAGCGCAATGGCACACACAAGAGAGCTCTTCCCAGATCCATTCGGCCCAATTACAAGGTTCAGGCGCGATCCCGGTTTGCATTTCAGGTGATTGAACGTCATGAAATTTTGGAGCTCAATCTCTATTATATTTCCAGGCATATAATCATCTTCCCCTCTGAGAAAGAAAAGTTTAAAAAACATTGATCCTCCAATACAACTCTAACAAAGTAGAATAAATAATTGGACACAAAATTTTGGAAAACAGGTTCATGTAAGCTTAATAGTAGTATTAATCTCAAATGAGTGGATTTGTTTGTTTCTACGGGTCTCATTTAATGAAAAGTTTAATACTTTTCGTTAGAATTGGTACCCAAAACTTTAACACTATATATATAAGAGCAGCAAGCATAACAGTGCACAAAGAAGCTTCCTTTATAGCAAAAAAAAAAAGTTATGAGAGAACCAAAAATGTGATAACAAGGATTTGACCAATAAAAGCTAAAATTAATTTGCTTTAAAATACTCTGAAAAACTTTTATTTTTTTAAAAAAAAAAATTTCTACCATTTGAATGCTTATTGAAAATGAGTAAAAAACTTCTAATTCAGAGTAAGAATTCACCAATTCTATTTCATTTTCACTTCCCCTAAATTTTCTCAGCAACCAGACAGTCCTTTAGCTAATAACCAACAAGAAAATTTCAAAAATTTAAAAAAAAAAAACAAAAACCCTAACGCTGTGCAGTGTTACACCAAGGACAATGTCACCATCACAGAGCATCAAAAACCTCAAATTCAGAGTAGGAATCCATCAATTCTATATCTTTTTCACTTTCCCTACATTTTCTCAGCAACCAAACAGTCCTAAAACAAAAAACCAACAAGAAAATTTTCAAATATTTAAATAGAAAAACAAACAAACAAACAAAAACCCTAACGCTGTACAGTGTTACACCGAGCACAATGTCACCATCACAGAGCATCAAAAACCTCGAATTCAGAGAAAGAATTCATCAATTCTATTTCTTTTTCACTTCCCCTACATTTTCTCAGCAAGCAAACAGTCCTTTAATTAAAAACCAACAAAGAAAATTTCAAAAATTTTATTAAAAAAAAATCCTAACGCTGTACAGTGTTACACCAAGGACAACGTCACCATCACAGAGCATCAAAAACCTCGAATTCAGAGTAAGAATTCATCAATTTTCTACTTCTTTTTCACTTCACCTACATTTTCTCAGCAAGCAAACAGTCCTTTAATTAAAAACCATCAAAGAAAATTTCAAAATTTAAAAAAAAAAACAGAAAAATCCTAACGCTGTACAGTGTTACACCAAGGACAACGTCACCATCACAGAGCATCAAAAACCTCAAATTCAGAGTAAGAATTCATCAATTCTATATCTTTTTCACTTCCCCTACATTTTCTCAGCAGCCAAAAAGTCCTCTAACTAAAAACCAACAAAGAAAATTTCAAAAATTCAAAAAAAAAAAAAAAAAAAAAACCCTAAAGCTGTACAGTTTTACAACAAGGACAATGTCACCATCACAGAACATCAAAAAAAAACACCACAGACTAAATCGTGGACTTCAAAACGCTAACAAGAACTCAGACAGAGACATAAATATAGCTGAGAGAGTGAGAGAAGTGTACGGACCTTTCGATTCTTGCTCGCTTAGCGCGAGGCTCGGCCATTGAGGAAGATTAATCAGAGTGTGTGCTGTGTTGGAAAATCGGAGACTCTGTGAAACCCTAGGCGGTTGATTTGGGGATTAAGGACAAATGGGAGTGAAAATTAGGGTTTGAGAGAGGAAGAAAGAGTGAGAGAGAGGGGCACTAGGTTCAAGAAGGTGAGAATTGGCGCCAAACGAGAAAGCACATCATATATATTCAGGGGTTGTTGGACCCGGGTCCAGACTCGGCAAGAGTAGACTTAAGAGGATAGCCCGTTTGGAAGGGGCATTTCAAGAGCATTTTAAATATTGTTATACATTTTTTTTCACACATTTTTTTATCCCTACGTTTATCAAAAATATCCAAATAATATTACTTAAACTCATCTGCCAAACATCCCTCACTTTCTAAAAGAATAAAATATCAAAGTCTTATATATAGTGTGTGTGTATATATATGTATATACTAGCCTCGTTGCATGTGATCACGTGCGAGGCTCTCTTTTTTGAGTATAGTCTTTTAATTTTATATTCATCACTATTTGAAATTTAAGCTAATGTTTAATTATATTATGCATTTGAGGTTAAAAAAAAAAATTAAATATAATGAGAATAGGGAGCAAGGGAAACCGAAAATTAAAAAAAAAAAGTAAGTTTTGATAAATCGCAAAAAATAAAAATTGAAAAGGTGAGTGAGTGTGCATTTGACATTAGCTTAAAAAGCTATCTTTTTTTACTGTTTAGTTTATTTTTGTTACTATTCAGCTTTTTTTTGTATTATTCATGAGTCTCATTGAACTTTTTAGTACTATTTATGGGTTCCATTGTACTATTTCTATCAAAAAATCTACAGTACTTTCAACAAAAAGTTTTTAATTTCAGCTAAATAAATTGTTCCCAAATAGACATTAATTGAAGGAATATAGGAGAATTGGAGCATTTTTGAATATTGAGTTTGAAAACTAATAGAAGAATTATCCTATTTTATAGCCTATGTTTTAGGTGGGACCTAGAATTTAAGAGTTTTTAAATTAGCAATTTTACATATATAACCCTATTATTTAAGCTTTACGAACTAATATTCTTAGGCATTTGTTAACCCTTTTTTTTTTTTTTAAGTTTTAACTTATAATATCCACTTCTAATGATTGTATTATTTATCATCACACTAAAACACAAATTGGTTTTTAGTATAGGCGAGGATTGAACCTCATATTTCTTATTCTGGATCATAGAGATTTTACTAGTTGAGCATACAAGAACCCACTATCCATTAACTTTTCTTATATATCATTATGGGTAAAATACGGTCAACTCCTTAGGTATAGACTAATGTCAGCTAATGTCTTCAACTAGGTTTGAGCTAATGTCAGTTTAGATCTAAAACATTTCAAAACTTACCAATATGGTCCCTAATCACATTAACAATGCAAAAAAATGAGTAATGGCTTAGTTTTAATATCTGTAACTTATTTAACATTAGCCACGAAGTAACTTCGTGGGTGTTCACTATAATTTATCCTTACATTATTTATTACTTATTTTTACAATTTTTTTTTTAATAAAACATTTTTAGCGAATAACAAAAGTGGTGACAATGGCATGTAAAAGAAGATGGTGTCAATAATAGATTCATGCAAAAGTGATGCATCATAATTGACCATTTTAAATTCACTAAAAAATAGTCATGTATTCTAAGAGTTCTAGACATTCTTATTGGGGAAAAAAAAAATACCTACTTCACTAGCAATATTAAGGAAATTACTTTTTTTTCCTTACCACAAGTGTGATGGGGTTATCTTGTTCCCATGAAGAGAAATACAAAATACTACTCTCCTTCGCCTGTAAGACTCTTAGCCAAAATAAAAATAAAATCTTTATCATTTGAGAAATAAAAATAATATAACTTTTTTAATAAGAAAAATGGTGCATCTAAGCAAAGTTAACTTATAAAGTATCGGCCTCTCTTTATAATTATTTTATAAAACAAAGCATTATTGTTTTGGCTTGATTGTTACGAGCAATCACTGTTTTAAAAACCAAATTGGATCAACCGGTTTGACCGGTTCAATTGGGAACCAGGAGCTAGTCTGGTCCGGTTAAAAGCCCAAAAATCGGTCAACAATTGGGAAACCGACCAAAACCGAGGTTGAACTGAAAATTTAAAAAAAACGGTTCGATGACCGGTTCGGTTTTTAAAACCATGCGAGCAATTATCATGAAACATAAGATTATTATATAAAATAAAAGGTTAAATTGCAAATTACACTCCTGAAGTTTGCAGTTGTTTGAATTTCACACCCCAAAGTTTTTTAAATTTAATTTTACACCCTGAAGTTTGATTCCGTTAGCAATTCACACCCTCCAGTTAGTTTCTACCGTCAATTGACACATCGCCATATTGACATGTTTTATTTTTGCCAAATCAGCCCAAAAATTGTGAAAAATAATGGCAGACTTGGCACAATAAAAACGGTGCAGTTCCATGGGCGGCTCTAGGTGTAGCCCAGGGGGTTCAAATGAACCCCCTGAGATGGGCCAAAAAAAAAATTGTATATAATTTTTTTTTTTTTAATTTGATCCTCCTAAAATAAATTTTGAACCCCCTAAACTTTTTTTTTTTTTTTTTTTTTTAAGCCTAGCTTAAATGAATTTGAATATGATCATCTTGACAATATCTTGGTCTTTTTAAACAAAAAAAACCCAATAACAAACCAATATGATCTAAAATATGGGGGAAAAATAGCAAGCCTAACAACAAAAGTATACATTTTTTCATCTAAAATCTAAAAAAAATCATTTACATCTTAACAAATTTGAAATAAAATAATACATAAAAGTTTATTGTATTTAGATCTCACTTGGAATTCACTTAAAAACAATAATTCATATGTTGATTGTATTTAAAAATAATAGATGATTTCTAAGATTTAATCTTAGCAACAATAATTATTACCTTCATCATATTAATAAACAATATGCAATGAACTTATAGTTTATCTTATATGAGGTACACTATGTTCATAAAATACTCATAATAAAGTCTAATTGGCAAATTGTTACTAGTTGTTACTAAAGAGGGAAAAAAATAATAATTTCAGTCGTGAGTTTAAATTAGAACTAATAACAACTTATAACCTAAAATTTGTTAGAAAAGTGTTGTGAAAATGTTTTAGATGTAACACTTCTCATCTTTTATTCTCTTGCTAGTACGTATTATGAAAAATTTTGTAATAAAAAAACATATAAACAGCAAGATTCACATTTTTTTTTACCCAAAATACATCTTCTTATTGACCTCCCAAAAAATATACCCTAGAGCCGCTACTGTGCAGCAGTTCTGCCCAAATTTAAAACACAAAAAATTAAAAGCCTAAACTACACCGTTTCACGAAGGCAGCTCCCTCCCAAATCGCAGAGCAGAGAACCACCGTGAACTCATACCTCAAAACCATCGGCTCAAGATCAGGTCCACAGCGGCGGCACTGTGGTGTTTGATTGTGAAAAGTTAACATAAGACGTGGGCAGCACATTGCGTTGTGTTGTGCTTTGCGGCTTGCGCACGTGACACCTACCAGATTGTGGTGTTTGGGATTAGCCACCGCTCTACCAGAGTGGCTTCTATGCAAAACTTAACTCAGTAATTATTTCGAAGAGATGTTAGATTTGTAACAAAATACAAACATTGCATTAGTTTCATGTATTCCATTTCCAGCAGCTAGCAGATAATCCATATGACAACTTGGTATTGGCCGGTTTTGTCATATAAAACGAGAATGTAAATAGTTTAGTTAGTGTCAATGGTCTCTGCGTTTTTTTTTGCTTAGAATTATTGTAGTTTTGAATTGTATATAAGATGTTCATTTTTATACTTTGTTGTGTGTATAAACTTGCTAAATGCTAATGGATAAATGGAAAAGGGTTGTCTTTGTCTGCAGCGAATACAGATAGCTGTATAGATGCCATGTTCTGAAGGCAGCTGAGAGAAGATACAAAAATATTGAAAGAAACTATGGAAACCCAATCAAAGCTATGAATCTCCAACAAATCCAATCCAATGATGGCAAGAAAAAGAGAAATCCAAAACGAGAGAGAAATAGAGTTGGAGAGAAGAGGAGAGTTCTCACTGTCGCTGCCGCTGTGGACCACTAGACCTGATCTGGTTGAGCCAATGGTTTTGAGGTTTGGGTTCACGAATCACGATGGTTCTCTGCTCTGCGGTTTGGGTGGGAGCTGCCTTCGTAAAACGGTGTAGTTTAGGCTTTAAGTTTTGTGTTCTAAATTTGGGCAAAACTGCACCGTTTTTATTGCGCCAAGCCTGCCATTATTTTTCACAATTGTTAAGCTGAATTGGCAAAATTAAAACCCGTCAACATGGTATTGTGTCAATTAACGGCAGAAACTAACTGAGGGGTGTGAATTGCTAATGGAACCAAATTTCAGGGTGTAAAATCAAATTTCTGAAACTTTAGGGTTTATATAAAACACATACACAAATATAAATATATATAACTTGGACTAAGAGAGGAACCGGAAAGGAGATAAAAAAGTGTTCCAAGAAGTTATTAGAATTTTATAAATAACTGGAGGTTTTAAACGTGTCTATATTATGTGCTTTTCTTAAAGAAAAATGTGAATGTTTTACATTTTTTAAAAGTGGCAATAAAATATTGTCATTGAATTACATATATGAATTGATATCAAGTGAGTTCTGTTTCTAAATGCAATATATATTTTTATATTTTAAACTACTTTAAATCCTAGAACTAAATGAACAACACCCACATGGCTACATAGCCAAATTAATCCAATGAGTCGCATTATCAATGACATCCACACATAGAGTGCCATCACTCCCTTTTATCTTATCTGCAACAATGAAACAAACAGCACATTTGTCCTGCATGGCAAGGAAAGAAATATCTCCCAAAAACATCTACAAACTCTAATGTGCTAATTTAAAGTCTAAGCTTCTACTCACTCACTCACTCACTCACTCAATCTATTCTTTATGGCCATCACCACCATATGCTCATCTCCAACTCACTCTCCAACTCTCCCAGCCATTTCTTCACTCAAAACCCACCACCCTCTCCAACCCCAGTTGCATGTTTCTACATCTTCTACTAAATTTTGCTCTAACATAGTCTCCAACGATGCATTAGTCATTGCTGCAGCTGCAGAGGCAGTTGCACTGGCCCATGCAGCAGCTCAGGCTGCTAGAGATGCTGTGTTGGCTGCAGCTGAGATTGGTGAGGTGTGGAGTGACAGAGAGAGTGATAATGTATTGGTGAGGGATGTGAGTTGTGGTCTAGGAGTGAGGAGGAAGAGGAGGAGGAGAAGGAGAAAAGGGATTGAGGAAAAAATTGGTGAAAGTTGGAGAATTTCATCCGGGTCTGTTAAGTCTGGGAATTTGAGTCCAATGGAGGAGGCAGAGCTTTGTTTATGCCTCAAGGTAGGTTTGCTAGTAAAATTATAGAATGGCTGCTATCTACTTATGGTATTATTGAAGTGACTTTAGTATGTCTTGTGGGGTCTGAACTTTGAATTTTAATTTGTTAATAACCTCCTGTACATAATTTGTTTACAACCTCAAGAATTTTAACTCTAATTGCTTTACTAGTATATTCCAATGGTTATGTTATGAAATTTTCAAATGTTAAGGTAGTGTGTTCTAATAATAACAATCACTTAATCAATAAAAGTTTGAAATTTGAGAATGAAATTCAGTATTATCTCCATCAAAAGGGGAAAAAAATAAGTGTTTGCAAATTGACAGGAGGGAGCAAGGCTGGAAGGGATGAGAATAGGAGTCAGGGAAGCTCGAGGCTGTGAGCCAACCTCAAAACAGTTGGCCAAGGCCATAGGGATGAAAAGGAGGAGTGTGGATAAGATTTTGTGTGATGGAAGAGAGTCAAGACAGAAGATTGCTCGGAGCTACCGTAGACTGGTGGTTTCCATTGCCAAAGGTTATCAAGGCAGAGGACTAAGCTTCCAAGACCTCATTCAGGTTACTTACATTTTTCTCTTAAACGTTGGTTCCTTCAGTGTGCTGATGTACAATGTGTTTTGCTGTGTTTACAGGAAGGGAGCATAGGCCTTCTTCGGGGGGTAGAGAAATTTGAGCCTGAAAGAGGACATAAGTTGGCAACATATGTTTACTGGTGGATCAAGCAGGCTATTATTAGAGCCATAGCAACTGACACTAGATTAGTGAGATTACCGGTGAGAAACTGCATATATTAACAGTATATTTACTTTCAATGCAACTTTTTAGTTCAGCCAATCTAACTGCTGACCATTCTCTTCTGCTCAAAATGACTTAAATAATTAAGGATTCTTCTTTGAGAATCTCTACCTTTTTTTTTTTTTGGATAGTTGAGAATCTCTACTTGGTGCATGATAGTTCTTATAAATTTACTATGCTTGTTAGTTTTAATATGTGCACATTAGGACTCTAAGAATGAATGTTTCCACCTTTATTGTTTAACATATCAATAGAGTGATGTGTTTTAAATCCTAATGGTATGTCTGACTGGCAGAAGTATTTCAAGTAAATTCTTTGCATATGTAAAAATGGCTAATGAACTAAATTTTTGTCTTTATGATTCTTCCCTTGTATTGCTTCCTTATTTTTTTTTTTTTAATCAGGATGCTACTAACTCTAGGACGGTGTTAACATAGAACCCTGCCTAATTTATTAATTTTTATTGTTGTTCTATTTTGTGGTTGTTGTAGATTGTATTTCCTGGAGTTAATCTCAGATATGATGCCAGTATTTGTAACAGTGCGTAATAGTACTGATGTTCATGTTGAGATGTTCTATTCCAATAGATTGTTTAAAAGTTATCAAAAAATTATTAAAACCAAGACTAGATTTCAAAAAAATGGTGATTTCCTTTCTCTTCACAATCTTTGCTTCACTCTATATGAGTTTTGGGGAGGTAAACTGGTAGTTAGTGAATGTATGGTTAGCTTGTTGTGTGTAGGGAAATGTGAGCAGGATGGTGGCGAAAATTGCAGAAGCAAGCAACACCTTGACCAAAAGATTAGGGCGGCAACCATCCTATGATGAAATTGCTGAAATGCTCAATGTGAATATTTTGACAGTGAAACTTGTTTCTGAGAGGAGCAGACCCCCAGGGTCATTGGATCGAGCAGTAACTGATCAAGGTCACATGACTCTTCAGGTTCTTTTCTTGAACTTTATTCCCAACTTTAATGAATGATCAAGTTCTTTGATCAAAACGAAGTTTATTGTTCTTCAATTACAAATGTACATACTGTCTGGCAGTATTAATGTTCAAACTCAAGCCATTCCTTGTCATGTCAGTTAAGGTTATGAGTCCTGCATTTCCTATATTTGAGATTTCTGACCTTTGAAGATCGTTCTTTAAAATCCAAATCTCCAGTTGGATTCTAATCCTACAAAGCATTGAATTGTTTTGCCACCTCATATCAAGGTTGCAGGATTAGATGAGATTGAAAAACTGGACATGACAACAAGAGGCTATACGGCGCTTTTAAATCACAAGAATTCAAATATCTTCTTGATAGTTGAGACTAGAATTAGTTTCATACCTAGGTATCTCAAACAAGGTTCAGAATTAATATGATTGACTCAAAGACAGCCTGATGAGTTGATAATCCAACTTGGATAAACTTGTGCAACGATAAAATATTACTGTTGTTCAAAAATAATTAGATAGATGAACTTTTTTTTTTTTAATTTCATGAATAAATAGATTGAGAAACTTGAGATGAGGAAATTCACAGTTAATGAAACTTTAATGTAAGAAGCCTAATCTGTCATCTGTAAACTAATTTATAGCGAGGTTAATTGCAGGCGCCTTAGATTTCTTCAATGTCTTGTGTTTATGCAACAAGAGCTTATTTAAAATATGAAATATCACTTAGGACATATACCCCATTGACTAAATCTAATTCATAAGTTCAAAATCTGTTGCAGGAGATCATATCAGGGCCGGATGAAACAGTGCCAGAAAAGATGGTCAAGAAACAGCTAATGAAGCAAGAGGTGGATAAACTTCTCAAGACACTTAACAAAAGAGAAGAACATATATTGAGATTACGCTATGGACTCAATGGAGAGCCACCTAGGTCCTGTGAAGAGATAGGAAGACTATTAAAGCTGTCGAGGGAGAGGGTTCGCCAGATCTATGTTATTGCATTATCAAATTTACGGCAGAGAAGTATGAAAGACAATCTAGTAGAATTTTATGTTGTATAGAAGTTCTTGATTTGATTAATAGAATTAGAAGATAGGAAACAAAATGAATATGTCAACTAAGATTTGTACATTTTACCATATCTTTTTTTTTTTTTTTGAGCTGTCATAGACCATGACATAGGAATTTTACATTCCTATGCTCAATGCTTTGGTTATTCCCATTTCCATTACAGATGAAGTGAGTAGAGATGATTTGTGCCAAAGTACAATATGATGGTAAGGTGGGCGTCATGCTTGTCATGTGCTTTGTTCCTTGTCACGCACCCAAACACTATATATGTATGAGCTAGACACATGACAACAATGTGCACCCAAAAAAAAAAACCTTACAAGTGTGCAAGGCCCGGTAAAGTTCAATAATTATTCTTTAAAAAGGATTTAGTAACAAGTATAAATTATATGTGGCGATTTTTAAGACTATTATGTAAATTATTTAAAAAAGTCACAAGACTCGTTAAAAAATCATATAGCTAAAACTATATATGGATGGTTTTTTCAATCACCATATAATGGGTTGAAGAAAAATGGATGCAAATCAATTTGTAGCTAAAGTTTTTCCCATCACAGCAGTACAACTACAAACCACCATGGTTGCTACTTTTCCTTCACTGAGCAGATAACAGCTGCTCAAGTACTAACCCTCCCACCTTGTGAAGTTTCTTTGAATAATCCCATATTTTTCAATTTTCTCTCATGTACACAAATTCAAAACTGCCTAGAACCTGTCACCATCCTAAAACTCTTCCAACTACGGGTGCATGGGAATTTCTTCAGCCAGAAAGATTGAATGATTTGTAATTGAAAGTTTGAATAATTTGTTATTGGCCAAATTCCTAAGGGAAAGAGAAGAATATGATCAAGAAAGATCAAATTCCAGTTGAATGATCTATTTCCAGGAAGGTTAACCATTAAAAGCTTATTTGACTTCTGTTAGTGGCTGATCCATGTGTATACAATATACTTAATATTCTTTTTTTTTTTTTTTGGAGAATCTAAAATGGGGGTCTTTATGGTCATATTACACTCCCGGGCAGGGAACCAGTGGCCTTACTCAGGCAGCCCGTAGTCAGGGGCCCGTTTTGTACCACTGTGTGGGAGTTACCTCACATTTTTGTGAGTAGACCTCACTACTAAGTTTACCGGCCAACGAAAGCCTGCGGGCAGCGGGACTTGAACTTAGGTATGTTGCACGAAACGTCCAAGCCTTACCCACTCAGCCAAGCCCTCGTTAGCAATGTACTTAATATTCTAGTGCTAGAAGTAGAAAACAGGAAAATATAACACATTCATTATATTTTGTTTATCTTTTTTTTTTTTTTTTTTTTAATGAATAAGCCCTTTTCTTGAAAGTAAAAAATCCACTTATGAATTAAAAGATTTTTAATATATAGTTAGATAGATATCAATTATTAATTTACTACAATTTATGTTCTTATGTAATTATCCCTAACTTTATTACTTATATGCAAACTTTAATGCTGGAGAATTTTTTTTTTTTTAATTTTTATAAGTAAAAAATTTGCTAGGTAAATATGCTGGAGAACAAATTATTACCTAATGAATTTAAAGTCCTCTTTTTTTGTAGCTATATATATATATATAAAGTAACAATAATGTTTTTCTCCTTTTATTAAAACTTTAGTTTCCTTATTTTTAGTTTTCTTCTCCTACATTCGTTTTTTCTTTGATCTGTTTTAAACTTTAAAAGATATTGATAAAATAGAAAAGATTGCCTCTTTATTATTTTTGGAATGAATGTTGACATAAAAATAATTAATAGTGTATTAATAATTAATTATAATTATGATATACAATAAATATAACAAGAAGAAATACAATAAAGAATTCATCAAAAAGAAAAAATTTAACCCAAAAAAATCAATATATAAACAGCAGGGGATGATTTCTTTACCCACCCCCCCCCCCCTCCTCCCGCCCCGCTCCACCTTTGCTCTTGACTCCCATAATGGGGGAGTTCAAACCTCTCTTCCCTAAACTCTAAGCACTTTGTTTATGAAATGTGTCAATTAAACTATAAAAATTTTGACAAGATAGTAATAATTGATAATAACTATTAATTGACCTTAAAAAATCAATTAAAAACTATTTTGTTCAATTGGGGGAAGATGCAATCATGTACAAAAAAAATCTAGAGTGGGGGCGTGGGGAAGAAAGAAGAAGCATAGGGAAAAGATGTGACACAATGAAAGAAGCTAATAAGATAATTTTTGCATTGTAGTCATTGTAATAAACTAGTGTGTAGCCTGTGTATATGCACGAATACAATTAAAAATAATCACAATTATACGGTTTAAATTATATTTTCTTTAAAAGAGGTTTAAATTTTGAAAAATGATATATCCACAACATTTTCATAACATTTTTACAACAAATCCTCAGTGGCAGGTTTTTATTGGTTGTTATTGTTGAGTCAAAAAAGTAATCTCAGCGGTAAGTTTAAATTTGAACCAATAATAACTAATCACCTATGATTTATTGTAAAAATGTTATGGACGTAGCACTTCTCTTAAATTATACATAGTATTACTTTACACTTTTTTTAAACCGTATATTTCTAAAATATGAAATGATTTTTCATTATATATATATATATATATATATATATATATGATTTAGAATTTAATTGGTTTTAGACTATTCGGTTTTTGTACCCAATAATTTACTTACCACGAAAATTAAAAACTTAGATGGACACATGGCGAAAAATTGTACTCCAATTGAAATTTAATTTAGAATCTAATTAGATTTAGACTTTTTGATTTTTATGTACACTTAGTAATTCACTTGGCACAAAATTAAAAATTACATGGGACACATGGCACAAAATTGAAAATCTAATTAAAATCTAATTGGATTTTTTCTAAGTTGACTATATATATATATATATATAGACACTAGCACTTTTCTTTGATCGTTACATTAACATACAAACAAATAATATCGACAGTTTGATTTTTAAGAAATTTTAGAAAACAATCAATCAAGCAAATATGTATAATTCATATGCCTAACAAACATGAGAAAGTACATAATTCAGTACAGTCTTAGCATATATACAAGTCAGCAAAATTTATTTAAGGAACAATTTTTAGTACCTTTAGAATCTTGATATACCACCTTCTCAAAAAAAAAAAAAAAAAGAAAAAAAAAAGAAGGAATCTTGATATACCATTGCAATCACAAAAGTGTATTTTGCAAAGTTCTTAATTACTTCATCTGTCACACAAGTAATTCCATTTTTGAAAGTTCCTTTGACTCTATCTCAAGCAACCATTCACATGTTAAATTATTAGCTGTTAACTTTTTATAGAATAGAAAATGACACAATAGCATTCATCAAGGAAAAAGAAAATGACATAATAACTAGCTAGGGATAATGGAGAATGAGAGAGAGAGAACAGCCTAGAAAACTCTTATCTCAATAAATCTGATTTTATATATTATTATTGGGCATTGTTTTAGTGAAGATTATCAAACAGACTAATTAAAAGGGACTTCTTTCTACATATAATATTATATCTTAGCTTACGAAATCTGATTCTAGAAGCATTTTTTTCCCCTGATACGACTCAAGAATTGGACACAAACAGAAAGGTCTATTAATTGGAAAATATAGAATAGACAGGTTAATATACATAGATAAAACCTATCTTAAAGTCTACATATTATTATAAGGCTATTATTATAAGACTGGTATTATGCCGTGCGATGCATGGCTTAATAAAAAAATTATATAAATTAAAAAATATTTTTTTATAATATAATATAATTTAATAACAAATAAAATAGTAAATTTTAAAAATTATGGCAAGTTTTAAATTTCTAGAAACTCTTAGTAGTAAAATTGTAATTTGCTTATATATAGAGGACACTTAAAAATCTTTCCATTATATTTGCTATATATATAGGGCACTTAAAAATCTTTCCATTATATTTGCTAACTCGTAGAGTAGTAGAAGAAGTGCTAAGCATATATAAATTTCTTGCATAAATAACCAAAAAAAAAAAAAAAAAAAATTCCATAAGTTACAAAAATAAAGTATCTAGACTACAATGTAAATGTAAAAGTTTACCTATAAATTACCAGTCATGGCCATTTTAATGTTGCCATTAGTGAAGAAATAATCAACATAATCAATTAAGAACACCAAATCAAAAAATAATATCAATAATTAAGATGAATTGCATTATCTAATTTTTTTTTAAATAAAAAAATCATAGAACCTAAGTAATAATTGAACTACGTTAATAGGAAAATCAAAACACAATAAGTGTGCATTTGTTTAACAACGCATCTGCGTTGATGCTATGTTTGCATTTTTTGGCTGGTCCCATGGCATTGTTCATGGACCAACAAAAGCACAAAAACGTGTGAATAGTAGCAAGTGAACAGTGTTTTGCTTTTTTAAAAATATTTTGGTACAATGTTTTCAGCAATAAGTTTTTAGTTTTCAGTAAATAAGCGGTATCCAAACACACCCTAAAATAAAATAAAATAAATAGCTCTTCTCGCATAAATCTCCTAATTTCATATTGTAGATGAGTTCCATCCCAAATAGATTTGGTGATAAAATTTCCTATATATATGACCGAACTAAATATTCCATAAATTACAAATAAAAGAAAAGAAAAAGAGTATCTAGACCTTCTAGGGTACTACACTCAAAATAATTTCAAAAATAGATAAATAAAGGTACATAAAGAGAAAACAAATATTATATTGCAATGTAAATGTAAAAGTTTACATATGAATTACTCGTGTCAAGCCATTTTGATATTGCCATTATTGAGGAAATAATCTGCCCAATCAATTATGAACACTGAATTAAAAAAAAAATCAATAATTAAGATGAATTGCATTATCTAAAATACTTTAAAAAATCATAGAATTTAAGCAATAATTGAATTATGTCAATAGAAAAGCAATGAATAAAAAATAAAAAGAAGATAGCTAGTATGAATAGAGATGAATAAATTAGAGTAAACAAATACATGGTAGAAGAAGAGATGAATAGTGAAAAAAAAAACCGTATGGTACTATGAATTATTTGATATATATATATATATATATATCCACTCCACATAGAAGAAGTTGATATAAACAAAAAGTCTAATATTAATTTAATTTGTAAAGGTGTGAAGTTAAAATCTAAATCTTAAAAGTCTCAAAAAAAGAAACCATCAAATATGTACCGTAACAAAAGCTAAGAAAATCTCAGGAACCATGTTCGAGTACATCAATAATCAACGGATTTAACGCCTTCAGAATAAATAAATAAATAAAAACCCCACAATCCAAATTTGTGAGTTTTGTAGAGCCTAGACTTTCACTTAAACTTCATTCTATTAAATTATAAACAAACATTATCGTAGCTTTTAGATTAAGGAAGATAGAAATTTACCTTGCAAATAAGGAAAAAATAGAAAAGAGGGACTGCAGCATGCCATGTATATAGAATGAAAGTGTGAAATTGATACTTCCTTCTTGCAATTTAATTTATAAGCTAGATCTAAATGACTACATTTCCTTCTAGCAAAAAAAAAAAAAAAAAACTACATTCCCTTGTAGCAATGAAATTGATTTACGTATCATGATATCAAAATCCAATAACTAGTCTACTTTAAATAGTGCTATATTCACATTTACTTGTAAGAGAAGTAAAGATCCAGTTAAGCTCTATTATATAAAATCCCATTAGGAAGATGATATTTGATTAGAAGAAAGATAAGAATAGAAAAAATTATAACTATTTTTTTTTTTAAATCTGTAAAAAATTTTGTAATTTAGTGAAGTCACTTAACGCAACCACAGCTTCTAAGCTCAACTTATATATACACACACACTGGTTGTTTTAACCTATACAATATGCTACCATATTGGCAATTTTGGCTAACATTTTAATTAGATAGTTTGTCTATCAATTTTTTTTTTCTTTTAGAAGAATTGATAAGTCACAGGACACATAAAAAAAAAATATACACACACACACCGGTTGTTTTAACCTATACAATATGCTACCATATTGGCAATTTTGGCTTAATGAAATAGTTTGCCTATCAATTATTTTTTAGAAGAATTGATAAGTCACAGGACACATAAAAAAAAGAAGTTATAATAGCATCTATAATCTAAATGAGTTATTATTAACTATTAAAATAGATCTCAAAAATACAACTTAAAATAGAAATAAAAGTAATATAATTATATAACTTCAAGTAAGTTATATAATATAATATAATATCATCCAACTATCCAAGAATCTTGCCATTCTACTCGTTAGCACTTAGCACTTCTCGGTATTTTCAAATATTGAATATTATAAAATATTTAAAGGGAGCCGAAAAAAAAATCCTTTTAAATAAATATATATATTTTTTTAAAATAATAGGAGGAGCTTGCCCACTCTTGTTTAGAAGATTTGGGTCTGACTTGCCATTTGACCAAAGAGTTTTCGATAGATAGAAGTCCATAAGATCGTACAGGACTCCATCTTCTTTGTATATTAGTCATATTTACTGAGGAAACGTGTTACTATCAAACTGCACTTTTTTCAAGTTTCTTTTTTTTAATTATTATTTTTCATTTTTAGGTACACTTTTTTTCAAACAGTCTCAATTTCAAAAAATTTTAAAAATAAGCTATACCAAACAGAAAAATATACCCTGTTTCAAGTATATTTATCTTCTCTCTCACGGTAAATAGGATTCACTTGCTATAAGTGAGAAGATAAATATACCCGTAATAAGGTATACCTTTGTATCAAACAAGCTTGTTACTTTGGTGACATTGCTATCAACAACTCAATATGGTATCTAGTTGATTCTGCTAGAGGATTACAATACATGATTAATATCATGTTTTTAATTTTTTTTATTAAGATGTAATTGCAACAGACAGAATAAAGTGACACATTGATAGTTAAACAGTAAAAGTTCATATACTAAAAGTAAGGAACTAAACTCATTCAGTCTAGAATTTTGGAAAACCTGAACTATAATCTATTCAGATAAGAGCCTAAGGAGATATTGTGGTTGTAGTAAGCAACAAAGTGGTAGGAAACATTAAAACCAATTAGGTGTCTTAGTTTGTGATTAAGTCCAGGTCTCACCGCTTATAAGTTATAACCCTGCTTATACAGATCTCACAGCAGAACATACGTCAAAACATATATGTAGCAAAGGAAAATGTTAAATTTATTAGCAATTTTACTATAAAATATTACAGATTAGTGTGATCGTGAATATGATTGATGTCACAATAACAATAAAATAAATAATTTTCTTAATTACTTTCTTAAATATACTATTAATTTATTTTTAAAAAGTACTACAAATTGATGTAATAATAAATGTCATTGATTTTATATCAACAATATAATAAACAAATTTCTTAGTTACTTTTTCGTTGTATGTTTAAGTTTAAAAGCATCTAAGACCAATGTGGTAAACTTTTCAATAGTTTTGTCTTATGTAATTTGACAAGTCATGATTTTCTAGCGTTGAACATTTAAAAGAGAAATAAACAAATTTTAGAAAGTACAGGGTTCTCTGTTTTGGAACTCAAATAAACTTAATACTTTTCCGTATACACCATACAATACTGTCTTAAATTCCGAAACTTTGCCTTTGTTGAACATTTAAAACAGAAAAAAACAAATTGTAGAAAGTACAGGGTAATTTCTCTGTTTTAGAAATCAAATAAACTTAATACTTTTCCGTACACGCTATACAATATTGTCTTAAATTCCGAAACTTTGCCTTCGTTGAACATTTAAAAAAGAAAAAAACAAATTGTAGAAAGTACAGGGTAATTTCTCTGTTTTAGAACTCAAAAAAACTCAATACTTTTCCGTATACGCTATACAATATTGTCTTAAATACCGAAACTTTGCCTTCATTTTTCGGAATCAGTGTTCTTAACCTTGCCAGAAAAAAATTGAAATCCTGATACCTATTAAAACCATTTTGCGTTTTCCACAGGGAGAATGTGCTTTTCAAAGGTAGTTTGGTCCCTTTTGTTAGCAGTCCTCTTGGCTGGAGCTCTAACTCAAGTAGGGTGCTTCGATTTTAATTTTCGAACGTTCGGAATTGAACGTGTGGGTGAATTAACTCTGAGAAAGTCAGAAATTGCGGACGCAATCCGAGTTACACCAGATATTGGGTCGGAAACTATTCAGAATCGTGCCGGACGTGTCTTTTTCAAGAAGCCATTCAGATTGTGGAGCAAGAGAAAAAACATCACAGCATCTTTCGATACCACCATTGGTCTTACAATCACTCCATCGCGGCAGTCTACAGGAGGTGAAGGCATGGCCTTTATATTAGCTGCAGATGATACTCTTCCAGAGAACAGCGAAGGACAATGGCTTGGGATTGTAAATAAAAGCACCAATGGAACCTCTCAAGCTAATATAGTGGCAGTTGAATTTGACACAAGAAAGAGCTACCAAGAAGATATAGATAGTAACCATGTTGGCTTGGATGTAAATAGCATCAACTCGATCAAACAAGAATCTTTAACCGGGCATGGGATCAATCTTTCTAGAACTGATAAGGTAACAGTAATGGTAAGGATTCAGTATGATAGCATTAGCAAAGAGATGAATGTCTCTGCTAACACTAGCGAAACTGTGTACGTGCAAGTAATGTCTCTAAATGATCTTGTGCTCTCTCGCCATCTTCCGGAGAAGGTTTTTGTGGGAATCTCAGCTTCAATAGGCATTGAAACTCAAGCAAACTGTTTAAGATCGTGGGAATTCCACGGTTCAGAAATTCCTGGTGAAGAGATGTTGTGGGTATGGATCACAGTTCCAGCAGTGCTTATTGTATTTTGCATGATTGTGTTTTACTTGTATTGGCAGAGAAAACACAGAGAGCAACCAGAGGATGCATATCCAAGGATAGAAGACCAGATTCAAGGGTCCTCTATGGCTCCACAAAAATTCAAATTGAAAGAGCTGAGAAAGGCAACTCGCAACTTCAACCCCAAAAACAAGCTTGGAAAAGGTGGCTTTGGAACAGTCTATAAGGGATGCTTACCAAATAAGGAGGTAGCTGTCAAGAGAGTCTCAAAGGATTCAAGTCAAGGCAAACAAGAATTCATAGCAGAAGTCACAACAATTGGTAGCCTCCATCACAGGAATCTTGTGAGATTGATCGGCTGGTGTTATGAAAGGCGTGAGCTTCTTCTTGTGTACGAGTTCATGCCAAATTGTAGCCTAGATAGGTTCATATATGGCAATGAGGAACTAGGCATGGAGGAACCAACACTTGGATGGGAAAGAAGGCACACCATAATTTATGGGGTGGCTCAGGCATTGGATTATCTTCATAATGGGTGTGAAAAGAGGGTGCTTCATCGAGACATAAAAGCCAGCAACATAATGCTGGACTCAGAGTTCAATGCAAAGTTGGGGGACTTTGGACTAGCTCGTACCCTTCAACAAAGCAAAAATACTCACCACACAACTAAAGTCATCGCAGGAACACCAGGTTATATGGCTCCAGAAACGTTTCTTACTGGTAGGGCAACTGTTGAAACAGATGTCTTTGCATTTGGTGTTCTTGTATTGGAAGTTGTCAGTGGAAGGAAGCCTGGAAATCAGAATGAGCAAAGTGACTACAGCAACAACAACCTTGCGCACTGGCTATGGGATCTTCACAGGCAGGAAAGGATCCTTGATGCCATTGATTCGAGATTGACCAAGGAATTTAATGAGGAGGGAATGCTGAGCATGCTTGTTTTGGCATTGGCTTGTTGCCATCCAAATCCACACCAGAGACCCTCCATGAGATCAGTTTTGCAGGTACATACAGGGGAAGTGCCTCCACCACTGGTGCCCACTGAAAGACCTGCTTTTGTGTGGCCAGCCATGCCTCCTTCATTCAAGGAGGATGCCGAAAATTTTTCCAGTGGAAGCCAACTTAGCCCATTCACAAAACTGACTGGGAGATGAATCATGCCAAGAGCTAGTACTGGAATGTTAAGGTATTATTTTGTTATAAAAATGTCTTTGATTATCTATTAGTTAGTTTATACTTTATGATGATGTTACTTTTCAAGGTCTATCTTTGTTCAGTATGGAGATGCTATCTCTTAGGAATTTTCTTATCAAATAGGTGTTGTTATCTTTATCTTTGTAAGGTGTTTGGATTCCTAACTTTGTAAGAATGTGATTTATTTTGTACTAGTCTTATTACACCGGTTTCGGAACAAAGCTTTTTTTTTTAGTAGCTCTATTTTGTAGCCAAAAAAAAAAAAATTGTGTTTTTATTTTATATATATATATATTTTGTTTTGAGTATCTAATTTATAAGTGGCTCATGCTCAATGGCTCTTCTATTTTTTTGGTAAATATTAATAATTTGAATTCATTATAATTTTGGGTTATTATATTTTCCAATTACAAAATACCTAGGTATGATGAAAAAAATATTTCATCTACAAACACATAACACTCATCACACTCCTAGGTATTTTGTGATTAGAAAATATAGTAATCCCAAATTATAACAGGAGAGTGGCCATATTTTTTAGGCAATATTTTAGTGGGAGTTAAAGTTGTATTTTTATTGAATTATCCTTTAATTTTGTCTTTACTTAAACATAGGAGTGTGAGGGTATTTTTGAACCAAAAAAATGAGGAACCCAAATAAGAAAAACCCCTTAAATGGTAGTATAGAAAGATAAAATTATCATCTTAGTCTTTTTTTTTTTTTTTTTTTTGAGGCACAGATTATCATCTTAGTCATTTGCAGTAATTCGATTTCTTTGAGGTCCGGTACCCTTAAGAAAGAGCCCAGAAACTTGCATGCATTACATGCACATTTCATGGAACAATGTCCACCCAACGTATGATCTTGTTTTAATCAGCAGAGGTTGACATGTTTATACAACATTAGTTTCAGTTTGTTGAAAATTGAAATTGGAATAAAACACATGGCAATGTTCACAAATATGTTAGAAGTTTAAAAACTGTACATATAAGCATAAATTCTTACCTTTTTATATTTTAAGTTCTATTCCACTTTAATTTTACAGGCATATTATTCAGTTTTCATATCCAGAAGTTGGGTGTCAATCTTGTCATTATTATTGAGTCATCCAATCAAAATATTGAATTTGTCTCAAATGTCTTGAAGAGTAGGATATATAGTAGAAAAAATAATATAAAGAAAAATAAACTAATTTAATTTTCAAAGTAACAAATGCATGACTAGATATTAAAACTTAGTTCATTAGCAACATATCTCAAAGATCAACCAACTCAAAGCATACATTGAGAGAGAGAGAGAGAAACTGGGAATGAAAAAACAACGATCAAAGATACAACTTACAAGTAACAAAGAAAAATAACCCAACATGGAAGCAGCAGTTACTAATATAAACAAATGCTTGCTCTTTAAATAGAAAAAAATAGATTGGTCAAAGACATAACTATGAAGAGATTCAAGAGAACTGGAGAGGTATATGGAAGATAGCAAACAAATGAAGGTGAAGATAGCACTGGTTAGTCATTTTAAAAATCTGTTTTTCTCACTTGAAAACAAATGTAGTCGGGCTAATTAGAGTGGAAACAAAATGTTAGGTGAATTGTTTTCTAAAAACCAATCTTAAAAATGGCTATTAAATTTACTGTGTAAACACAATTCAAAATTTGAATACATCTTCTTCTCTTCCCCCCCCCCCCCCCCTTTTTATTTACTTGATTGAATACATTTTTTAGGTATTTTTAAAATTTATTTAGTTTTTTTTAACAAACAACTTAAATTAAAATACATTCGGGAAACAAATTTAAAATTTATCTTTCACATTTAAAATCTATACAAAATCATATTTTTGGAAACTTATTTCAATATCAGCCTGTTGGGCACCTTTTTTTCAACTTAGGGAACCCAATCCATCTCTTTCATTTTCCCGTGGGTATTTTGTACAAAAGTTGATGGGCCGGCCCCCCTTGTTATTTCCACTCTCTTTGGGGCTTGGACCTCCCCCTCTGAATAATATTGTGAATTACCAACGTAAAAAAAGTTTTTACCCTTAATGAGAACACCTTTTAAATATGGCAAACTAAATAGTTGTTTGTGATTTGGGGGAAGATCATGTCCATTTTAAGGTTGAAGTTATATTTTTTTTTAGTTCAATAGTGTACGTAAAATCATTTTACTTCAAAATTTTAATTGACGTGATACTTGACTTTTAGATTTGTAATATTTAATCTGAATCATCAAAAAAATCATTTCAAATAAAGATGATCAAAATAAGGGAATGAAGTTCAAAAGAAGTGTAATAAAAAAATGGATAAAAAGATTAACTAGACTATTTTAAGACAATGACATATCTCTACAAATTTTGAAAGAGGTTCAAAATCTGTTGCAGAAGATCACATCAGGACCAGATGAAACAATGCCAGAAAAGATGGTCAAGAATTAGCTAATGATGCAAGAGGTAGAGTTATTTCTAAAGACACTTAACAAAAGAGAAGAACATTACGCTTTGGACTCAATGGAGAGCCACCTAGGTCCTGTGAAGAGATAGGAAGACTATTAAAGCTGTTGAGGGAGAGGGTTAGCCAGATCTATGTCATTGCATTATCAAATTTATGACAGAGAAGTATGAAAGACAATCTAGTAGAATTTTATGCTGTATAGATGTTCTTGATTTGATTAATAGAATTAGAAGATAGGAAACAAAATGAATATGGCAACTAGGATTTGTAAATTTTACCATATCAATTTTTTTTTTTTTTTGGAGCTGTCATAAATCAAGAAATAGGAATTTGTATATTCCTATGCTCAATGCTTTGGATTTCTCAAAAAAAAAAAAAATAACATAAAAAAAAAAAAAAAAGCTCAATCCTTTGGTCATTTCCCATTTCGATTAGGGAAACTTATTACATACTTCGGGAGCATTGCTCTCTCCTCTCACATGAGGGGTGAGCCCTATGGTGGGACCCACATGGAAGGTCTGCCTCTCATGTGAGACAAGTGAGTAATGCTCTCGAAGTATATAATAATTTTCCTTCCGTTAGAGATGAAGTGAGTAGAGATGATTTGTGCTATGTACGATATGATGGTGAAGCAGGGCACTCTATCATGCTTGTCATGTGCTTTGTTCCTTGTCACACACCCAAACCTCATAGATACATGACAACAATGAGCACCAAAAAAAAAAAAAAAAAATACCATACAAGTGTGCTAGACCCCAGTAAAGTTAAATTTAGTAACAATTATAAACTATATTGAATATTCTCATAAAAAAATTAAAAAAAAAAAAACTTACGGTTCATCATTAGCTAATCTCCAATAAATCAATAATTAAAAGAAAGTTCATAGAAATTTAAAATTGACAAAAAGGTTCAAAAATTTCAAATCTTCCAACTGTCACTAAACAGTAGTGTCAAATTCTAATACTCTTGTCACATTCTCCCCCTCAATGATAGCCCAAATCTGAAATATAAAAAAGAGATTGAGCACTTGAGCTTGACAGCCCAACAAGGCAACAAGTAATCAAAATTCGCAAAAGTTGGATCAAGCATATATACAAGTAAAATAAATAACGATGTATAGGATAAAACTCATAGACTTAAAAATGATTTACACATCTGGTCAAATTTTCATACACTTAACAATTTTTAGGATTATGGTCACAATGTATCCCCAAGACTTGGCCAAGAAACATATATCGGTCCATGAAAAATGCTGAAAGTCCACAAATATATGTCACTTCATGCCTGCCCAAAGATTTACCAACATAAAACTCCCCTACCTTCAAATCCACCTCATTGTTTCACAAATTCAATCTTTATGTCATCATATTTCTTCCTTTAAGTAACATTGAATTTCTTGTCAAAGATTTGTATTTAGATTGTGACAATTATATATATATATATATATGAATGATTGACTTGGAATTTTGTTTTTATAAGGCAGTAGTTGAAACCAGGGGCGTAGTCAGGAATTTTTAATTCAGGGGGACGAATTATAGTATTTTTATAATATTATCAACACTTATATATCCATAAATTGTCTAGTTCACCATAAACATAAAAAAAATATAAAAAAAAAGAGAGAATATTTTGCATCAAAATTATGTCTACTGTGAGTCTTTCATAGAATAAAATTAATTTATTATTATCAAATAATAAATTCTAAATTTGTTATGAGCATCTTAAATTCATCCATTATCATCAAATCATTAAAGAAGAAAATTTTGCATTAATTTTTTTTTGATTGATATAGGTGTCTTAAATTTTGAATGATTAATATCAATTTTCTTAAAGAATACGTCAATTGTTTTTGGTTTGCTCATATTTCTTTTAGCTTTAATATGACTCAAGAATTAACCTAAAAATAATTTTTGTTTTTTACAAAAAAAAAAAAAATGAATTATATAGATGTTACTCACATTCAAGAAAAACAAATTCCATTATTATTTTAAATAACATCCACCTCATGATTCATATATTTTTTTTAATGAATTATCCACCCAACACAACCCCACATGCTCACACTTGCAAGTTCACTCTACTATTTTTGGAGCGAAGAGATTAAAAACAAAACAAAAATTTTTTTTTTTTTACTAACTGTTAAGTTTTATAGCTTTGTTTGGTTGTGTTGAGATGAGCTTTTTTTTTTTTTTTTGGGTGTTAATAACAACTAAACAATGGGGCTGGCAGCAAGACACGTAGCTTGAGAATGAGAATGAAGAGAAAAATGTATGGGCTGACATCTATACTATTTAAAGAGAGTGAGTCATTGTCCATTGGATTAAATGTAAGTCTTTGGCCAATTGAAAGGCTTAATTATTATTTTATTTGTGAAGAAGCCTTACCTGTTAGACAAGTAAATTGGGGGGGGGGGGGGGGGGGGGCGCGGGGGGTGGGGGGTGGGTCCGCCCATGGTTGAAATTAGTCAGTTCTCATCATCACTCTGAGTCTAATAAAAAGAAAACATAAATCACACTAATGGCAAGAATTATGCACCTGAACACCCAAGAATAAAAGTCAAATTAAAAATAAAATAAATAAATAACCTTAAAAAATAGAAGAAACTTCCTAAGGCTTATAGTGTAGCCAGGCAGTGAAAAACTTTCGGTTCTCACAGATTTCTTTTATTTATTATCATTGTCAATTAGATTTAATAGAAAAAGAAGGAGAAGAAAAAAAAAAGAAGATTTTTCAGGGCTCTTACTCAAAAATCTCAAGGATTTTCAAGTCTTCTCTCCTAAAGTATGTAAATTGCTAGCCCCAATGCCAAAACATACTAAGTTGCCCCTTCAATTTTTTGTTTTTTAAACCAGGTATCACATAGTCACATTAATGTGTCATGTTCATTGTAGAAAGTAGAAACTATCCGGTGCATGTGGGAAAGTAGATTGTTTTGAATTTTGATTTGAAAAAATTTCCATCAATCAAAAACCGGGCTATGTTCAAATGTTAAGGAAAAAAAAAAAAAAGCAACCATGACTTTTAATATTCACTTGGAAATTAATCAACATTCTTAATGAAATTTGATTAAGAATGTGTGGTGATACAATCATGTTATCAGCAGCATTCAAAAATAAAAACGATTTAAAGCCACTCTAGGTTTAGATCATGTTTAATGTTTCTGTTAGTCCAAGTCTCATCGTGATAGATGAAGTTTAGCCCAAAACTGGTTTGAAGTTATTTTCTCTAACCCTTTACGTAATGTGACAATTTATAAGACTAATTAATTCTCCGGTCTTGTGAAGTTTCTTTTTTTCTATCTCATGTACACAAACTCCAATTGCCTTGTGAAGTTTCTTTGAATAATTCCATATTAATCGTTCAATTTTCTGTCTCCTTTACACAAATTCCAATTGCCTAAAATGTGTCACCATCCTCAAACAGACTCCAACTACGGGTGCATGGAAATTTCTCCTGCTAGAAAGATTGAATGATTTGTAATTGAAAGTTTAAATAATTTGTAATTGGCCAAATTCCAAAGGGAAAGAGAAGAATATGATCAAGAAAGATCAAATTCCAATTGAATGATCATTTACCAGGAAGATCAACCATTAACATCTTATTTGACTCCCGTCACGATATACTCAATATTTTAGTGTTAGAAAACATAAAAAGATAACATATTCATTGTATTTTGTTTATCAAGTTTCATACATACATATATATATATATATATATATATATTTTAATGAATAAGCCACTTTCTTCAAGGGTTATAAATCCACTCATGAATTAAAAGATTTTAATAGTTAAATTGATAACAATTTATGTTCTTATGTAATTATCCCTAAATTTTATTACATATATGCAAATTATATTTATTCTCCTTTTATTAAAACTATAGTTTGCTTAGTTTCATTTTTCTTCTCCTACATTTGTTTTCCTTTGATCAGGTTTTAAATGTTAAAAGATATTGATAAAATTGAAAAGATTTCCTTTTTATTATTTTGTGTTAGAATTCATTTCCCTCTCTCTTGTATGTGTGTGTTTGTTTCTCAAAAAAAGAAAAGAAAAAATTGCAATGGATTTTGACATAAAAATAATTAATAGTGTGTTAATTATAATTTTTTTGCAAGTCAACTATTGCCTCATGATTTCTTTGGCAGGCTAGGGCAATTACCCCCAACTCTGCTTTCGCTCTTGACTCCCATAATGGGGGAGTTCAAGCCCCTCTCTCCTAAATCTCAAACACTTTGTACATGGGGTTATTAATTGAATTACAAGGTTCTTAACAAGATTAATGGTTGATAATGCCTATCCATTGACCTTAAATTAATTAAAAAATATTTTGTTTATTTGGGGGAAGATGCAATATGGTACGGTATTGATAATTTTGGCTAACATTTTAATTAAATAGTTTGTCTATCGAATATCGATTGATAAGTCACCAAAAAAAAAAAAAAATTGTAATAACATCTATAATCTAATTATTTGTTTTAAAATAGATCTAAAAATACAACTTAAAATAGAGATTAAAAAAAAAACCCTTATTATTATTAGTATTTTAAAAAAAAAAGGAGTAACTTCGCTCATGATAGAAAATTCATCTAGCCCACTCTTGTTGTGAAGATTTGGGTCAGTCTTATCATTTGACCAAAGACTTTTAAATACATAGAAGTCCATATGATCATATCTCATATGTGACTCTATCTTCTTGTGTGGTATGCTAGTCATATTATTCATGTTACTTCTACTCTTGCAAATGGGGCCTAGTGGGTAGGGTATTATTATGGTCATGCTAGGTGAAAAACCCAACTCAAGTCATTCCTTTACCCATTTTTCATTCATTAAAAAATAATCATATTACTGTGCCAATTTAGGTGACGTGTTATAAAACAGCACATTCATTTTTTCTTTTTAGTACAATTTTTCTAAACTATCTCATTTTCAAAAGCGGTACTAAACAGGCTTGTAACCTGGTGACATTGCTATCAACAATTCAATATAGCATCTAGTTGATTCTGCTAGAAGAGAGAGCTATGGCCAAATTACTGTACATGATTAATTTCATGTCGTTCTTAATTGTTTTTTAAGATGTAATTGCAACTGACAGAATAAAGTGCCACGTTGATACTTAAATAGTAAAAGTTCATGTACTAAAAGCATAGAAACAAACTCATTCTGTCTAGAATTTTGGAAAACCTGAACTATATTCCATTCAAAATAGAGCTCAAGGAGATAATGTTATTGTAGTAAGCAACAAAGTGGTTGGAAACATTACCACCAATTAGGTCTCTTAGTTTGTGATTAAATCTGGGTCTCACTGCTTATAAGTTATACCCATGCCTATAAAGATCTCACACCTGAACATACTCTTAGTTTGTGATTAAATCTGGGTCTCACTGCTTATAAGTTATACCCATGCCTATAAAGATCTCACACCTGAACATACGTCAAAGCACATCTGTAGCAAAGGAAAAAATTTTAATTTAAAACCAATTTTACTATAAAAAAGTTATTTATTACCAATTTTACTATAAAAGATTTACAAACTAGTGTGACTATGAATATGATTGACGTCATAAAAACAATAAAATAAATAATTTTCTTAATTAATTTTTTAAATACACTATTAATTTATTATAAATAAGTTTTACAAATTAGCGTGACAATGATAGGTGTCATATTAACAGCATAATAAGTAAGTTTAAAAGTTGATACAACACCATTACACATTTTTTGTGCGATGGTTACAGGAGGGCAATGGCCGGAGTTCAAGTTTTCAAGAGGGACACACATATACACTTAAATTACTCTAGAGTAGAATTTCTATCTTATAGAATTTGGTAGATCGATATAGTAATTTTTTCAATAGTTGAAACATCACTATTTGACAAATCAAATTGTAAAACTTATGTAATTTGTCATATATTCCATGATTCCATGTTACTTGAAAGTCATGATTTTCAAAATTTTCTAGCGTTGAACAACATTTAAAACTAATTGTAGAAAGTACAGGGTAATTGCTTTTTAGAACTGTAACACCTTATATCTTCTGTATACACTACACAATATTTTCTTAAATAAATTCCGAAACCTTGCCTTCATTTTTCTAAATCAGTGTTCTTAACCTTTCCAGAAAAATTGAAATCCCAATACCTATTAAAACCATTTTGCGTTTCCATAGGGAGAATGTGCTTTTCACAGGTAGTTTGGTCCCTTTTGTTAGCAGTCCTCTTGGGTGGAGCTCTTACTCAAGTAGGGTGCTTAGATTTTAATTTTTCAACCTTCAAAAAAGAAGATGAGCATAAACTAATTATCACTGAGGGCACTACAATTTTATTGAATGCAGTCCAAGTTACACCAGATGTTGCTAATGATCCTATCACAAATTATTCTGGACGTGTCTTTTACAACAAGCCATTCAGATTGTGGAGCAAGAGCAAAAAGATCACAGCATCTTTCAATACCACCTTTGATCTTAGAATCACTCCAGATTTGTCTCCAAAGCAGTCTCCAGTAGGCGAAGGCATGGCCTTTATATTAGCTGCAGATACCGCTCTTCCACAGAAAAGCGAAGGACACTGGCTAGGGATTGTAAATGCAATCACCAATGGATCCCATCAAGCAAAAATAGTGGCAGTAGAATTTGACACAAGAAAGAGCTACCAAGAAGATATTGATGATAACCATGTTGGCTTGGATGTAAATAGCATCCACTCAATCGAACAAGTATATTTAACCAAGTATGGGATCAATCTTTCTGAAACATATTTGTATGATGCAATAAAGGTAAGGGTTTGGTATGATGGCAAAGTAATGAATGTCTCTGCCAAGACTAATAAAACAAATGAGAATAAGCTAATTCTCTGCCTCTTGAGCTTTCTAGCTATCTTCCAGAGAAGGTTTTTGTGGGATTCTCAGCTTCAACCGGCAATGCCATTCAAACAAACTGCTTAAGAACATGGGAATTTCATAGTTCAGATGTTGCTGATGAAGAATTAGAGAAGTTGTGGGTATGGATCACAGTTCCAGTAGTGCTTATTGTATTAAGCATGATTGTGTTTTACTTGTATTGGCAGAATAAACACAGAGAGCAACCAGAGGATGCATATCCAAGGATAGAAGACCAGATTCAAGGGTCCTCTATGGCTCCACAAAAATTCAAATTCAAAGATCTGAGAAAGGCAACTGGCAACTTCAACCCCAGAAACAAGCTTGGAAAAGGTGGCTTTGGAACAGTCTATAAGGGATTCTTAGCAAGTAAGGAGGTAGCTGTCAAGAGAATCTCAAAGGATTCAAGTCAAGGCAAACAAGAATTCATAGCAGAAGTTACAACAATTGGTAGCCTCCATCACAAGAATCTTGTGAGATTGATCGGCTGGTGCTATGAAAGGCGTGAGCTTCTTCTTGTGTATGAGTTCATGCCAAACTGTAGCCTAGACAAGTTCATATTTGGCAATGAGAAACTAGGCATGGAGGAACCAACACTCAGTTGGGAAAGAAGGCACACCATAATTTATGGGGTGGCTCAGGCATTGGATTATCTTCATAATGGGTGTGAAAAGAGGGTGCTTCATCGAGACATAAAAGCCAGCAACATAATGCTGGACTCACAGTTCAATGCAAAGTTGGGAGACTTTGGACTAGCTCGCACCCTTCAACAAAGCGAAAATACTCACCACACAACTAAAGTCATTGCAGGAACACCGGGTTATATGGCTCCAGAAACTTTTCTTACTGGTAGGGCAACTGTTGAAACAGATGTCTATGCATTTGGTGTTCTTGTATTGGAAGTTGTCAGTGGAAGGAAGCCTGGAAATCAGAATGAGCAAAGTGACTACAACAACAAAAACAACATTGTGTATTGGCTATGGGATCTTCACAGGCAGGAAAGGATACTTGATGCCATTGATTCAAGATTGACCGAGGAATTTGATGAGGAAGGAATGCTGAGCATGCTTGTTTTGGCATTGGCTTGTTGCCATCCAAATCCACACCAGAGACCCTCCATGAGAACAGTTTTACAGGTACTTACAGGAGAAGTACCTCCACCACTAGTGCCCACAGAAAGACCTGCTTTTGTGTGGCCAGCCATGCCTCCTTCATTCAAGGAGGATGCTGAAAACTTTTCCAGTGGAAGCCAACTTAGCCCATTCACAAAACTAACTGGGAGATGATTCTTGCCAAGAGCTAGAATTGCAATGTTAAGGTATTATTTTGTTAGAAATATGTCTTTGATTATCTATTAGTTAGTTTATGATGGAGATGTTACCTATCAAGGTTTATCTTTGTTCGGTATGGGGATGCTATCTCCTAGGATTTTTCTTATCAAATAGGTGTTGTTATCTTTATCTTTGTAAGGTGTTTCGATTCCTACCTTTGTAAGAAATTGAATTATTTTGTACTAGCTGTTGTATATATAGGTGTATACAAGGATATGTTATAATAATGATGTTTGAGTTTTGAGAATATGATTTCATAAAGTGAAAATTTAAGTTCTAGAATTTTCTAAGTGAAAATTCAAAAATCAGTATTTTCGATCTGTCAAAGCTTTGGCTTGATCGATCGAAAATGGTAAAGAAAAAATCCTGGAGTTTCTGGATGTCTTGATCGCTGTTCGATTCCTGTTTGACCGATCAAAAATTGTGAAACAAGATTTTCTGCAAAATTTTCTAGTGACTGTTCAAAAAGGTTGAAGAGGTTTCAAACTTTATTAACGGTTTTATGAAACATTTTAACTCACTATACGTGCCTTTTGGTGAAACATAACCCTATGGGTATAAACAGAGGCTTATGTTCACAAGAAATCCTGTGATTATTCTCCAGAATTGCTATCTTTAGAACCTAACATCTTGGTTGTATCTTAGGGACAAATTTGCGATAACCCTTTAGCAACAATAGTGTGGGAGGGCAAATATTGTCTAAGGAAAACGATATAATACCTCAAAATTATCTATTTTCTGTTTATCTTTTGGGTTAATTTTGTTCTTTCATTATTATTTTGTGTAATTTTACCAACACTAGCCTTATCACATGCGCTTCGAGATGAAGCTATTTATTTTAGTGGCCCTATTTTGTAGCAAGAAAAAAAAATCTATGTTTTTATTTTATATATATTTTATTTATTTTGAGAATCTAATTTATAAGTGGCGCATGCTTAGAGGCTCTTTTATTTTTTTTGGTAAAGGTTAATAATTTGAATCCATTATAATTTGAGATTACTATATTTTCCAATCACAAAATACTTAGGGGTGTGATAAAAAAAAAATTCATCCACAAACGTATAACACTCATCACACCCCTGAATATTTTGTGATTGTAAAATATATTATAACAGGAGAGTAGCTCTATTTTTTAGACAATATTTTAGTGGGAGTTAGAATTATATTTTTACTAAATTGTCCTTTAGTTTTGTCTTTAGCTTTGTCTTTACTTAAACATAAGAGTGTAGAGGCATTTTTGAACTTAAAAAATGAGGAACCCAAACAAGGAAAACCCCTTAAATGGTAGTATAGATAAAATTATCATCTTAGTCATTTGCAGTAATTCAATTTCTTTGAGGTCCGGTCCCCTTAAGAAAGAGACCAGAAACTTGCATGCATTACATGCACATTTCATGGAACATTGTCCACCCAGCGTATGATGTTGTTTTAATCAGCAAAGGTTGACATGTTTATACAACATTAGTTTCAGTTTGGAAAATTGATATTGGAATAAAACACATGGCAATGTTCACAAATATGTTAGAAGTTTAAAATTTGTACGTATAAGCATAAATTCTTACCTTTTTATATTTTAAGTTCCATTCCACTTTAATTTTACAGGCATATTATTCAATTTTCATATCCAGAAGTTGGGTATCAATATTGTCGTTGTTATTGAGTCATCCAATCAAAATGTTGAATTTGTCTCAAATGTCTTGAAGAGTAGGATATAATGTAGAAAAAATAATATAAAGATAAATAAACTAATTTAATTTTCGAAGTAACAAATGCATGATTAGATATTAAAACTTAGTTCATTAGCAACATATCTCAAAGATCAACCTACTCAAAGCAACTGGGAATGAAAAAAACAATGATCTAGGATACAACTTACAAGTAACAAAGAAAAATAACCCAACATAGAAGCAGCAGTTTCTAATATAAACAAATGCTTGCTCTTTAAATAGAAAAAAATAGATTGGTCAAAGACATAATTATGAAGAGATTCAAGAGAACTGGAGAGGTATATGGAAGATAGCAAACAAATGAAGGTGAAGATAGCACCGGTTAGTCATTTTAAAAATCTGTTTTTCTCACTTGAAAACAAAATGTAGGCGGGCTCATTAAAGTGGAAAAAAAATGTTAGGTGATTGTTTTCTAAAAACCAAACTTAAAAATGGCTATTAAATTTACTGTGTAAACATAATTCAAAATTGAATACTTCTTCTTCTTCTTCTTCTTCTTCTTCTTCTTCTTCTTTTTTCCTGATTGAATACATGATTTAGGTGTTTTTAAAATTGATCTTATTTTTTTTTTAACAAACAACTTAAATTAAAATACATTCGGGAAACAAATTTAAAATTTATCTTTCACATTTAAAATCTATACAAAATCATATTTTTGGAAACTTGTTTCAATATCAGTCTGTGGTTCATCTTTTTCTTCAACTTGGGGAACCCAATCCATCTGTCCCATTTTTTAGGGGGTATTTTGTACAAAAGTTGATGGGCCGGCCCTCCCCCTCTGAATAATTTTGTGATTTACCAGCATAAAAAAGGTTTTTACCCTCAATGAAAACAAATTTTAAATATGATGAACTAAATAGTTCTTTGTGATTTGGAGGAAGATCATGTCCATTTTAAGGTTAATGTTATATTTTTTTGAGTTCAATAGTGTACGTAAAATCATTTCACTTTAAAATTTTAATTGACGTGATACTCGACTTTTAGATTTATAATATTTAATCTGACTCATCAAAGAGATCATTTCAAATGAAGATTTTCCAAATAAGGGAACAAGGTTTAAAAGACGTGTAATAAAAAAATGGCTAAAAAGATTAACTAGACTATTTTAAGACAATGACATATCTCTACAGATTTTGAACGAGGTTCAAAATCTATTGCGGAAGATCATATCAGGACTGGATGAAACAATGCTAGAAAAGATGGTCAAGAAACAGCTAATGATGCAAGAGGTAGAGAAACTTCTAAAGACACTTAACAAAAGAGAAGACCATATATTGAGATTACGCTTTGGACTCAATGGAGAGCAACCAAGGTCCCGTGAAGAGATAGGAAGACTGTTAAAGCTGTCGAGGGAGTGGGTTTGCCAAATCTATGTCATTGTATTATCAAATTTATGACAGAGAAGTATGAAAGACAACCCAGTAAAATTTTATGCTGTATAGATTGATAGGCCAAGAATGTATTGATCACTTGTGATGAGTTAACTAATTAATTAGCCAAGTTAAGTAATTAATTCAATTAGAATGCAATACGCGTGGTAGCACAAACAAATCACCAGCTAAGTTAATATGCAGCGGAAAATAAAGTTGACACGGTAATTTGTTTACGAATGGGGAAAACCTCTAAAGCAAAAATCCCACCAGGTGATTTTAAGGTCACCACTCCTGAGAATCCACTATTATCACAACAAGCGGTTACAATTAAAGGAATCCTAGTACCTTATACTAACCTACAGTTAAACTCTTACCCCAATACATAATTGGACTTGTTCTATAGTGAGAATCTCTTATTTTTAATGCACGGCTCCCAGTACGTGACTAACCAATTGATGCACAGATCCAAGTACGTGACTAACCACCAACTTGAGAAGGATGTTGGTTGCAAAGTTCTTCAGTTCATTGACATGATGAAGATCACGAAGTTCTTTGGTTACAAAACTCTACAACGTATAAACGCAGCAGCTTCTTCAAGAGAAATATGAACCAGGGCAAATTGTCTCCGGTCACAATATGCTCGAACAAAACCTTTGCATCAAGTTTCATCCAGTATGATAGCTCTTAAAAATTAAAATAATCCTTATATATGTTTAGGATTGTGAGAAAAGAAAGCCTAAACAAGTATACACAGATATGTGTGAAATTAGATCTAAGAAACTGATTTTCGTAAATCTTGATAGATAGGTTATCTATCGAGCAGCTGTCGAGCATTGGGCTAAACATGCTTTTTAAACCTCGATAGATATTATCTGTCAAGCTAGTTGTCGAGCTTTAAAATACAGCACTTCTTCACTTGATTCTTAGACAAATTTACATGGCTTTAACACTTGGACTTGAACTCTTGTTCCTTGAAGTATTAAACACGTCCTAGATCTACCAAATTACAAGTAAAGTGCGTTTTGTCATAGGATTAGCTAATTCTAAATGACATATGTTCCTAATATGATTCACATATGTCTTAACATAAAATTAGAAGATAAGAAACAAAAAGAATATGGCAACTAAGATTTGTACATTATTATCATTTCATCTTTTTGAGCTATCATATCATTTTCTTTGGTTATTTCCCATTTTAGGGTCCATTTGGTTGAGAGGATGGAAAAGTGGGAGATAGAAAATGAGAAGGGGTGGAAAAGTGGATAGATAGAAAAAATTTAGTTTTCTCTTCGTGTGTTTGGTTGAGAGAGTGGAAAAATGGAGACATAGAAAACTCTTTTATTTAGTTGAGTAGAAAAATAAGAGGATAAAAAATGTAATTTTTAAAAATTTGCTCTTATGTCCCTAGTACATAAAAAATATTTTTTTTAGTAGTTTATAAAAATTAATGTTTTTAATTATTACAAACTAACACAACTAATAAAACATCTAGCAAAAGAAAAACTAATAATAATAATAATAATAAAAAGTTTCAGTTTGATATGAAAAAAAAAAAAGGAAGCAAAACATTAAAACAAACTAACACAACTAATAAAACATCTAGCAAAAGAAAAACTAATAATAATAAAATAAAAAAAAAAAGTTTCAGTTTGATATGAAAAAAAAAAGGGAAGCAAAAAATTAAAACAAAGTCAAGTTCAACGCTAGACAAAAACAAAATGAAGAAAACGGAAGTAAAAAAAAAAAGGCCACATTAAATAAGGGGAGAGTAAATGGGTAATTTCCAATTAAATTCACTTCCAGTTCCTCTCCACTTTTCTCCCTAGTTTTCTCCACAAATTAAGGAAAAAACTTTTTCCTCTTAAATGGTGGACCTGGGGAGGAAAACCACCCCCAACCAAAAATACCATTAGAAATGAAGTGAGTAGATATGATTTGTGCTAAGTACAATATGATGGGATTCAGCCAAAAAAAAAAAAAAAAAAAAGTACAATATGATGGGAAAGTTGACATTCTATCATGCTTGTCATGTGCATTATTTCTTGTAACACGCCCAAACACAATTTATGAGCTAGACACGTGACAACAATACACACCCAAAAAGAAAAAAAAAAACTTCACCTTACAAGTTACAAGTGTGCAGGCCTCAATAAAGTTTAATAATTATTCTTTAAATAAAAGGGATTTAGTAACAACTATAAATTATATTGAATATTCCCTCAAAAGCAAAAACTCACGGTTCATCATTAGCTAATCTCCAATAGATCAATTATTAAAAGAAAGTTCATAGAAAATTAAAATTGACAAAAAGGTTCACAAATTTCAAATCTTCCAACCGTCACTAAACGGTAGTGTCAAATTCTAATACTCTTCTCACATTCTCCCCCTCAATGATAGCCCAAATGCACTACTCCCAAAATCTGCAATATAAAAAAGAGGTTGAGCACTTGAGCTTGACAGCCCAACAAGGCAACAAGTAATCAAAATTCGCAAAAGTTGGATTAAGCATATATACAAGTAAAATAAACAACTATGTATAGGATAAAACTCAAAGACTTAAAAATGATTTACACATCTGGTCAAATTTTCATATACTTACAATTTTTAATTATGACTATGGTCACAATGTATCCCCAAGACTTGGCCAAGAAACATATATCGCCATATCGGTCCATGAAAAATGCTGAAAGTCAACAAATATATGTCACTTCATGCCTCCCCAAATATTTACCAACATAAAACTCCCCTACCTTCAAATCCACCTCATTGTTTCACAATTTCAATCTTTATGTCTTCAAATTTCTTCCTTTACGTAATATTGAATTTCTTGTCAAAGATTTGTATTTAGATTGTGACTATATATATATATATATATAAAACTTGAAACTGGTCAATTCTCATCATCACTCTAAATCTAATAAAAAGAAAACATAAATCACACCAATGGCAAGAATTAAGCATCTGGCACCCAAGAATAAAAGTCAAATTAAAAATAGAGTAAAATAAATAACCTTAAAAAATAGAAGAAACTTCCTAAGGCTTATAGAGTAACCAGGCAGTGAGCAATTTTCGGTTCTCACAGATTTTCTTTTATTTATTATCATTGTCAATTAGATTTAATAGAAAAAGAAAAAAAAAAGATTTTTCAGGGTTCTTATCTCAAAAATCTCAAGGAATATTTTTAAGTCTCCTATCCTAAAGGTATGTAAATTACTAACCCCAATGCCAAAACATACTAAGATGCCCCTTCAATTTTTTGTATTTTTTTAAACCAGGTATCACATAGTCCCATTCACTCTCCACCATAATGTGCCATGTTCATTATAGAAAGTAGAAACTATCCAGTGCATGTGGGAAAGTATTATTGTTTGAATATTGGTTTGAAAAAATTTCCATCAATCATAAATCGGGCTATGTTCAAATATTAAGGAAAAAAAAAAAAAAAAAGCAACCATGACTTTTAATATTCACTTGGAAATTAATCAAAATTCTTAATGAAATTTGATTAAGAATGTGTGGTGATACAATCATGTTATCAGCAGTATTCAGAATAAAAACAAGTTGAAGCCACTCTAAGTTCAGATCATGTTTAGTGTTTCTGTTAGTCCAAGTCTCATCGTGATGGTTGAAGAATAGCTCAAAACCGGTTTGGAGTTATTTTCTCTAACCCTTTACATAATGTGACAATTTATAAAACTAATTAATCCTCCCACCTTGTCAAGTTTCTTTTGAATAATCCCATATTCAATTTTCTGTCTCATGTACACAAATTCCAATTGCCTTATGAAGTTTATTTGACTAATTCCATATTAATCGTTCAATTTTCTGTCTCGTTTACACAAATTCCAATTGCCTAGAACGTGTCACCATCCTAAAACAGACTCCAACTACAGGTGCATGGAAATTTCTTCTGCTAGAAAGATTGAATGATTTGTAATTGAAAGTTTGAATAGTTTGTAATTGGCCAAATTCCAAAGGGAAAGAGAAGAATATGATCAAGAAAGATCAAAGTCCAATTGAATGATCTTTTACCAGAAAGATCAACCATTAACCACTTATTTGACTCCCGTCAAGGTATAGTCAATATTTTAGTGTTAGAAAACAGAAATAGATAACATATTCGTTATACTTTCTTTGTCAAGTTTCATTTTTTTAATGAATAAGCCACTTTCTTCGACGGGTAAAAATCCACTCACGATTTAAATGTTTTTTTAATAGTTAGATAGATACCAATTTTTGTTCTTATGTAATTATCCCGAAATTTTATTACTTATACGCAAATTATATAGTTTCTTTAGTTTCATTTTTCTTCTCCTACATTTGTTTTCCTTTGATTGATTTTTTTTTTTTTTTTGAAGGCCCTTTGATTGGGTTTTAAATGTTAAAAGATATTGATAAAATGAAAAAGATTGCCTTTAATATTTTTATTTTATTTTTTTTTATTTTAGAGAGTTTCACCTTATGGCGTTCAGTTCTGATATTAGCTCTTTATCTTCAATTATTTTGTAATGGATTTTGACATAAAAAAATTTAATAGTGTATTAATTATAATTATGATATAAAATAAATATAACAAGAAGAAATGCAATAAAGAATACACCTAAAAGGAAAATTTAACCCCCCAAAAAAAAAAAAAAATCAAATATATAAAGAGTGGGGGGAGGCTGCAAGTCAACTATTGCCTTATGAATTCTTTGGCGGGCTAGGGCAATTACCCCCCAACTCAGCTTTTGCCCTTGACTCCCATAGTGGGGGAGTTTAAACCCCTCTCTCCTAAATTTCAAATACTTTGTACATGGGAGGTATTAATTGAATTATAAAGTTCTTAACAAGATTATTGGTTGATAATGCCTATCAATTGATTTTAAAAAAAAATGAATTAAAAAATATTTTGTTTAGTTGGGGGAAGATGCAATATGTTACTGTATTGATAATTTTGGCTAACATTTTAATTAAATAGTCTGTCTATAAAATATCGATTGATAAGTCACAAGACACATAAAAAAAAAATTATAATAACATCTATAATCTAATTATTTTTTTTTAAAACAGATCTAAAATACAACTTAAAATAGAGATTTTAAAAAAATTATTATCATTATTTAAAAAAGATAGGAGGAACTTTTCTCGTGACAGAAAATTCATGTAACCCACTCTTGTTGAGAAGATTTGGGTCAGACTTACCATTTGACCAATGACTTTTAAATATATAGAAGTCCATATAATCATATCATTATTTAAAAAATTGGGTTGGGTGCTATTATGGTCACGCCCAGGTAAAAGATACTAACTCAGGTTACTTTGCTTCTCATTTTTTGATCATTAATAAAAAAAAAATAGTCATATTATTGTGCCAGTTAAGGCAACATGTTATTAAACTGCACTTTCAAATTTTTTTTTTTTTTTTTTGGTTGAGAAATTTACAATATACTGTTAACCTTCCAGCTCAAACCCTTCTACCCCTAAACCCCCAAATATTTTATGCATGTGGAAATGCCAATTAAGCTAGAAGACTCTTAGTAACTCATTTTTTTTTTTTAGGTAAAAAATTTTCAAATTATCTCATTTTCAAAAATTCTAAAAATAAGCAGTACCAAACAAGCTTGTAACTCTGGTGACATTGCTTTCAACAATTCAATATATAGTGTCTGATTGATTCTGCTACAGGAAAGAACTATGGCCAAATTACCATACATGATTAATTTCATGTTCTCGATTGTTTTTTAAGATGTAATTGCAACAGACAGAATAAAGTGCCACATTGGTAGTTAAATAGTAAAAGTTCATGTACTAAAAGCACAGAACTAAACTCATTCTGCCTAGAATTTTGGAAAACCTGAATTATTTTCTATTCAAAATAGAGCTTAAGGAGATAATGTGATTGTAGTAAGCAACAAAGTGGTTGGAAACATTACCACCAATTAGGTCTCTTAGTTGTGATTAAATCTGGGTCTCACTGCTTAGAAGTTATAACCATGCCTATAAAGATCTCACACTTGAACATACCTCAAAGCATATCTGTAGCAAAGGAAAATTTTTTACCTATTTTTCTATAAAAGATTTAAAAACTAGTGCGACTATGAATATAATTGATTTCAAAATAACAATAAAATAAATAATTTTCTTAATTAATTTTTTAAGGATTGAGTTTATGTTACACCTGGTGTAACTCTAACCAATATTATACCACTCAATATTTATTAATTGGATGCGAATTTTGATAAATTCATCATTAGATTACATTATCTTCATATATTCTCTATGCTTGCAAATTTTCATGGTGATCAAAGATTAATAACCATGTTATCAATCAATTGTTTAAATTCAAATTTTTGTAATTTAAAATAATGCATAAAAGACGAGTTTATGGATTGAATAGTAAATAACATCCAATTGACATGAAAATTGGTAAAAATGTTAAAAATGTATAAACCATGTAATTCAATAGTGAGATTTTCAAAATATGAATTCTATAACAAATTATTGAATGGTGTAACATTGTTTAGAGTTATAACATGTATAATTTGAACTGAACCTATTTTTTATTTACACTATTGATTTATTATAAATAAGTTTTACAAATTTGTGTGACAATGATGGGTGTCATATCAACAACATAATAAGTAAATTTAAAAGTTTATACATCAGTTTGTAGGCCCATATGGTAAATTTTTCAATAGCTGAAACTTCACTATTTGACAAACCAAATTGTAAAACTTCTGTAATTTGTAGTATTTTTAATGTCGTTCATCTTTGAGAGTGAAACCTAAAGATTAAAAAAAGACCACCAAGATGGCAAGATGTCACGACTTCATATATGACTACTTCCATTCCATGATTCCATGCTACTTGAAAGTCATGATTTTCAAAATTTTCTAGCGTTGAACAACATTTAAAACTAATTGTAGAAAGTACAGGGTAATTGCTCTGTTCTAGAACTGTAACACCTTATATCTTCTGTATACACTATACAATATTGTCTTAAACAAATTCCAAAACCTCGCCTTCATTTTTCTGAATCAGTGTTCTTAACCTTTCCAGAAAAACTGAAATCCTGATACCTGTTAAAACCATTTTGTGTTTTCTATAGGGAGAATGTGCTTTTCACAGGTAGTTTGGTCCCTTTTGTTAGCAGTCCTCTTGGGTGGAGCTCTTACTCAAGTAGGGTGCTTAGATTTTAATTTTTCAACCTTCAAAAAGGAAGATGAGCATAATCTAATTATCACTGAGGGCACAACAATTTTATTGAATGCAATCCAAGTTACACCAGATGTTGCTAATGATCCTATCACAAATTATTCTGGACGTATCTTTTACAGCAAGCCATTCAGATTGTGGAGCAAGAGCAAAAAGATCACAGCATCTTTCAATACCACCTTTGATCTTAAAATCACTCCAGATTTGTCTCCAAAGCAGTCTCCAGTAGGCGAAGGCATGGCCTTTATTTTAGCTGCAGATACCACTCTTCCACAGAAAAGCGAAGGACAGTGGCTTGGGATTGTAAATGCAAGCACCAATGGATCCCATCAAGCAAAAATAGTGGCAGCAGAATTTGACACAAGAAAGAGCTACAAAGAAGATATTGATGATAACCATGTTGGCTTGGATGTAAATAGCATCCACTCAATCGAACAAGTATCTTTAACCAAGTATGGGATCAAGCTTAATGAAACATATTTGTATGGCGCAATAAAGGTACGGGTTCAGTATGATGGCAAAGTGATGAATGTCTCTGCTAAGACTAATAAAACAAGTGAGTATAAGCTAATTTTTTCTCTGCCTCTTGAGCTCTCTAGCTATCTTCCAGAGAAGGTTTTTGTGGGATTCTCAGCTTCAACCGGCAATGCCATTCAAACAAACTGCTTAAAAACATGGGAATTTCATAGTTCACATATTGATGACGAAGAATTAGAGATGTTGTGGGTATGGATCACAGTGCCAGTAGTGCTTATTGTATTAAGCATGATTGTGTTTTACTTGTATTGGCAGAATAAACACAGAGAGCAACCAGAGGATGCATATCCAAGGATAGAAGACCAGATTCAAGGGTCCTCTATGGCTCCACAAAAATTCAAATTCAAAGATCTGAGAAAGGCAACTGGCAACTTCAACCCCAAAAACAAGCTTGGAAAAGGTAGCTTTGGAACAGTCTATAAGGGATTCTTAGCAAGTAAGGAGGTAGCTGTCAAGAGAATCTCAAAGGATTCAAGTCAAGGCAAACAAGAATTCATAGCAGAAGTCACAACAATTGGTAGCCTCCACCACAGGAATCTTGTGAGACTGATTGGCTGGTGTTATGAAAGGCGTGAGCTTCTTCTTGTGTATGAGTTCATGCCAAATTGTAGCCTAGACAGGTTCATATATGGCAATGAGGAACTAGGCATGGACGAACCTACACTCGGATGGGAAAGAAGGCACACCATAATTTATGGGGTGGCTCAGGCATTGGATTATCTTCATGATGGGTGTGAAAAGAGGGTGCTTCATCGAGACATAAAAGCCAGCAACATAATGCTGGACTCAGAGTTCAATGCAAAGCTAGGAGACTTTGGACTAGCTCGTACCCTTCAACAAAGCGAAAATACTCACCACACAACAAAAGTCATTGCAGGAACACTAGGTTATATGGCTCCAGAAACTTTTCTTACTGGTAGGGCAACTGTTGAAACAGATGTCTATGCATTTGGTGTTCTTGTATTGGAAGTTGCCAGTGGAAGGAAGCCTGGAAATCAGAATGGGCAAAGTGACTACAACAACAACATTGTGCATTGGCTATGGGATCTTCACAGGCAGGAAAGGATACTTGATGCCATTGATTCGAGATTGACCAAGGAATTTGATGAAGAAGGAATGCTGAGCATGCTTGTTTTGGCATTGGCTTGTTGCCATCCAAATCCACACCAGAGACCCTCCATGAGAACAGTTTTGCAGGTACTTACAGGGGAAGTACCTCCACCACTGGTGCCCACCGAAAGACCTGCTTTTATGTGGCCAGCCATGCCTCCTTCATTCAATGAGGATGCTGAAAACTTTTCCAGTGGAAGCCAACTTAGTCCATTCACAAAACTGACTGGGAGATGATTCTTGCCAAGAGCTAGAATTGAAATGTTATGTGCATTGTTTTTTGAGAAAAATGTCAATGATTATCTACTAGTAAGTTTATTTATAAAGATGTTACCTCTCAAGGTTTATCTTTGGATTATCTTTGTTCAGTCTGGAGATGCTATCTCTTAGGATTTTTCTTCTCAAATAGGTGTTGTTATCTTTATTGAAAATCTCAATCTCATAATTTTGAATTTATATTTCAAATTAATAATACTAACAAAATTGTGGAATACACTAAATGCCTAGCACAAATGAGAGCCAAAAAGAAATTGTGCATGGATAGTACAAAGCAATATAATTAAACATAGGAGAATTGATCATGAATTACATGAATGGAGGACTGAGGTAGTGATGGCGTTATTTCATGAGGAGGAGGCTGATGCAATATGTAAAATTCCCCTTAGCCGAAGGAGTGTGTCTGATTCCATTATATGGCTGCATAATAATAATGGGAAATTCACTGTTAAATCAGAATATAGAGTTGCGCAACAAGTTTTGAAGGATGGAAGAGGGGCTGAAAGTTCTAATGGAAGTTATGGGAAGCGAGTTTGGGCTGCCTTGTGGAAGCTTAAAATTCCAAACAAGATCAAAGTGTTTGGATGGAGAGCGTGTCATGATATTCTGCTGACAAGATTGAACCTTACCAAGCGAAGGATTATATCAGAGAGTGTGTGCCCGATTTGCTGTAGATGCTCAGAATCAACAATTCATGCACTTTGGGAGTGTGCCGTTGCACAGGATGTGTGGTCTGGTTGTGTTAAAATTCTGCAGAAGGGATGCACGGATCAGTATGATTTGCTGCATTTAATGGAGTGTCTACTAGACCGATTGTCATTGGAGGAAGTGGAAGTTTTCTTCACTCAAGCTTGGTTTATTTGGAGTAGGTGCAACAGTGTTCTTCATGGTGGCAGATTTATTGATCCAGGGACTCTTAATCGGAGGGCAGCAGAATATTTACAGGAGTACAAACATGCCCAAGAGCAACTTGATGCAGAACCAGTTATGCAGAACAGCAGGGAAGCTTGGGAACCACCTCCTGAATCGGCTTTTTAGCTGAATTTTGATGCAGCAGTTTTTCTGAGGTGAACAGAACCGGTGTTGGGGCTATAATCCCTAACTATAAAGGCGAAGTCATGGCTGCCATGTCTGCAAGAGGGCCAGCAGTGCATAGTAGTGAGGAAGGTGAGCTGTTTGCATGCAGAAAGGCCATTGAATTTGCTATTGATGCAGGTTTCTCCAGGCTGGTTATTGAGGGAGACAATGTTAATGTCATAAAAGCTATTTCATCGCAAGCAGCCAACATATCTCTGCTGGGGAATGTCGTGGAAGATATTAAACATCTCATTAGGGGCTTACAGTAGGTGTTTACTTCTTACATAAGGCAAAGTGAAAATAAGGTGGCTCATGTGTTAGCGCAACATACTAGAATTATTGTTGGAGGATTTGTATTGGATAGATGATTCCCCTCCTCCAGTCATTGAACAATTGTATCAGGATTTTTGTCTTTTATAAATGAATGAATGAAGTTTTCCTTTTCATAAATTTTAAAAAAAAAAAAAGAAAAAAAAAAAAAGCAAAGCAGAAGAGAGTTTTATATATCTATAATTCTTTATATTATAACAAATATATATCTACAAAAGAGTACTGATATTGATAAATCACATTATATCATATACTATACAATATAATAAAAATTGTGCTTGCAAGTTATGGTTGTGCCAAATATTTTCACCAATTACAATTTTTTAAATAAAAACAAATAACTTATTTGTTCTTATCAACAATGGCTTTATCACTTCATGCGAGTTAGACTTCCAAAATTGGGAGAAGAAAACAAGCAACGTGCATGCCAAACCATGGATAAGATAAGCTTGTTTAACTTGGATTAGGACTATCAGGTAACAAGTACTAGTATTCTAATAAAATTAAGCATGTGTTTGAATTAACTTTATAAAAATGAAATTTTAAAAAGCATATATATATATATATATATATTTTTTTTTTTTTTGTTTGTTTGTTTTTGCTCATTAGTCGCCCCAAAAACGCTATTTGACACCAATATTCACACTTCCATACAAACGGACATATGTAGCCACTAAACCAAGTTCATGCACCCTATCGGTTGAATAGAGAGCAAGCAAAATCCAACACTCTAGGTTTATTCTTTGTATAAAAATCCAACATATTATTATAAAATTGAAAAATTAAAATATATTTTTCCTAAAATACTGTGGAGATGTATGCTTTCAATTTATTTCTACTGCTTATAAATTTGGATACCTTATGATTTGTTAATTTAGGGCTTTTTGTACGGTGATTGTTATAAGTTTGTTTATATATATATATATATATATAGATCCGCTGTAGCACTTTGGCAAATCCATCCAATATTGATTGAATATATATATATATATATATAATTGAGTTAGCCTGTTATACGTTGATACTAATTTGATGCTTAGATATTAATTCAGATAGATATCTTAGTATGTTCTTGGAAGAACTTGAAGCAAAATATAGTGCAAAGGATTGTGTCAAATGAAATTATTGTCATTTATTTGGGGTAGTTGAAACAAGAACTTGATATATATATATATATATATATAATCTCTCGAAATTTGTTATTTATAATTCATAGGTTATAATTTAGATCCTGACCTCCACTACCCACAATCTCCTGTCACAAGAGGACCATTGAATCAATATGGTTTGGACTTTGTGGACTTGGTACATTTGCAACTAAAAGAACAATGTATATTTATTATTATACTACTGTTAGTTTGATTTATTAGCCTCACATAAAATTAAAAAATTTTAATGAGAAATTGGAAGAAAAAAAAAGAGAATTTTTATTTTTATTTTTTATATCAAGATTACTTATAGAATTTAACAATTTAAAATTATGGACTTGGTTTTGGTGAACTAAAAAACTTGCAGACTTTGAATCTTGCAGAAAACTTTCTTAACGGAAGTTGCTATCAGTTGTTTAGGGGGGATGGAAAAAGATAGAAATTCTTGATCTAGCTACCAATGAATTACATGACAAAATACCTGCTTCCATTGGTAAACTTTGCAATCTGAAATTTTTTGATACATCTTTTAATAACCTGGTGGGATCTTTACCTGATACCCTTGAAGGAATATAAAACTGTCTTTCTAGAAGCCCACTGCCTAGTCTGGATTACTTGGGATTGTCTTCGAATCAATTGTCTGGTAAATTACCAAATTGGTTGGGTCAGCATGAAAATCTTGTTCATCTTGATCTAGCCTCTAACCTTTTTAATGGGATTCTTGCAGTTAGTTTAGGACAACTTTCTGAGTTGGTCAATTTCGATGTTTCTTCTAACAAATTGATAGGAATTCTCACAGAATCACATTTTTCAAAGCTAACTAAGCAGAAATATTTACACTTGGGTCCCAATTCATTCACTCTGGATGTCAATTCCAATTGGGTCCCTCCATTCCAACTCCAGGATCTTTATATGGATAATTGCTATTTGGGTACTTCAATTCCAGCTTGGCTTTAAATCACAGAAGAAGCTGACGCATCTAGACTTATCAAATGCTAGCATTTCAGGTTCCACATCCAGCTGGTTTTGGTAAACTGCTTCTAATTTAGCACTACAAAATGTTTCTTTCAATCAATTACATGGTCAGCTACCAAATCCATTAAATGTAGCTCCCGGTGCATTCATTGATTTGAGTTCCAACCTCTTTGATGGACCTATTCCTCTTCTAGTTGGTGAGATTGAATTCCTAAATCTATCCAACAATACTTTTTCCGGTCCTATCCCAGGAAATATAGGTGCTTCCACGTCAAAACAATTGTTTCTCTCTCTTTCAAGTAATCAAATAACAGAAGATATCCCTGCTAGTATAGGAAATATGCCATCCATTCAAGTAATTGATTTTTCAGGGAACAATTTAACAGGAAAGCTTCCTTCAAACATTGGGAACTGTTCTTTGCTAACGGTTCTAGACCTCAAAAAGAACAATTTGTTTGGGGAAATTCCAGCTTCCTTGGGTCAACCGAATTAGCTTCAGACACTTCACCTAAGTGATAACAATCTCACTGGAGAGTTCCCATCATCTTTTCAAAATCTGTCACTTTTAATAACTCTAGATCTTGGAAACAAGATGCTAAAGGGTAGCATTCCACAATGGATTGGAGAAAGTTTCACATTTTTTAAAATTGTGAAACTCTTAAAATTCTTAGCTTGCGATCAAATGCATTTTCTGGAGAACTTCCCTCCAAGCTTTCATATATAAGTTCATTGCAAGTCCTGGACTCGGCAGAAAACAAGTTGAATAGTATTATTCCTGCTATCTTTGGTAATTTGAAAGCTACGGCTCAAGTGTAAAATACAGTTAAATCTAATGTCCTGTCTATGTTCTTCTACTACAAAGAAAGCTTGGTTGTGAATATAAAAGGCCTGGATTGAAAGTACATCACTTTACTCTTTCTTTTGACTGGCATAGATCTTTCTGGAAATAACTTACATGGAGATCTTCCACGAGAACTAACGAAATTGGCAGGTTTGATCATTCTGAACTTGAATAGAAACCACATCAGTGGCCAGATTCCTGAGAGTATTTCGAATTTGCAGCAACTTTCATCTCTTGATCTCTCAAGCAATAATCTTTTTGGTCCAATTCCTCCAAGCATGTTAGCTTTAGACTCTTTGGGGTTTCTTAATTTGTCAAACAATAACTTCTTTGGCGCCATCCCTAACACTGGTCATATGACAACATTTCAAGCACTATCTTATGCTGGGAACCCAGAGCTTTGTGGAGGTCCACTGGCTAAAAACTGTTCAGGTGAAGTATGAAGCAGAGAAAACTAATGAGAATGATAGTGGTAATGAAATCATCATCACACAAAAGTAGAAATGAGAAGAAGCAACATGAGCAAACCAAAAAAATCTCTTCCTAGTTATGAGATTCAACTTTTTTTCCTACTTTTTTTTTTTTAAATTGTCACCTGGAAAGCACGGGTGCGGCGCCAGAGGCGCCGCACCCGCGTCGGACGCGTACCGACGCGGCGACGCGCGTCGGACACCGTCGACCGCGTGTCCGTGTCGCGTCGGGCCACGTGGCGAAGCCGACTCGCGCCGACGCGGCTCAAATCGGGCCGATTCGGCCCGATTCGGTCCGTATCGGTCGTTTCGGCCGTATCGGCCGAAACCGCCGATATGGCCGGTTCAGGCCGAAATTAAAAAAAAAAGGGGTGCGAAACGCACCGTTTGAGGAAGACAAAAGAAGAAAAAAAAAGTAGAAAGGAAGAAACGAAGGGGAGGAAGAAGAAACGAAGAAAAAATTGTAGAAAGGAAGAAACGAAGCTGTAAAAGGCTGACTTTTTTTTCCTTTTTTTTTTTTTTTTTTGTGTTTTGAGAAGGCTGTAAAAGGCTGACTGGTGTAGGGATTTTTTTAAAAAGGTGTGGACGTGTGGTGTAGATTAAGTTTTGGAAAATGGAAGCCTTGGAAAAAAAAAAGAAAAAAAAAAAAAGAAAAAAGGTAAAGTTGATATTTTGATGTGACTAAATGTGATGTGTTGTTGACTTGTTGACAGTTGAATGGAGAGAATAAAAAGAAAAAAAATTAATTTTGTGGGTTTTATTTAATTTATGAATATTATATTTTAGTTATTATTTATTATTGTTCTTAAATTTAGTATATGTATATATAATGTGAAGAAGTATGCTTAGTAATATATTAAAAATATAAATAAAAATAATTTTATTAATTTTTTAATCGCCGAGTCCCGCCGCACCCGCACCCATCTTTTTCAAAAATTGTCGAGTCCCGCACCCGCACCCGAGTCTCGAAACGCACCCGTGCTTCCTAGATTGTCACTTTGCTCCATCAAATGCACAACACCAAATCAAACAGTTGGTTTTAGCTATGCCATTAGATAAGTAAAAATTGTTCATTCTGGTAAGTCATTGACTGCTTCTCTAGGCCTCATTCACAGCTCCTCCATATATGGATCTCACCCTCAGTCCCTCAGTGCCAGGTAAAGGCTTTAAAAAAAAAAAAAAAAAAAAAGGTGAATCTGATGGTGCAAAGTGACAAATAATTCATTTTGAATCGTGGAATTTCTAAAATCTTAATAATTCATTTTGAATTGAATGAATTAGATTCTACCATGATATTAACATCAAATAAAAAGTTGACTTGTTTCTCAAAAAAAAAATTTTGACTTTTTTATATATAAAGAGTTGATCATTACTATTTTGCTCTCCGATTAAATTATTGATGTTGTGGTGCTATTTACTATTTTCAAAATGAGTGAATAGAATTTTTGAGAATCCTATTATTCATAACTAGGAAGAAAGCCTTAACCAATTTCCACTAATCACTTGCTCTACTTCTATGCAGCTTTCAAACAAAAGATAGATTGAGAATTAGAGTCACAGATTCTGACCAACAAAGATGGGAGATCCCACAAGACATCATTCCCTTGCCAAACCAAACTCACCATTCACCTTTAGACCTTCTAAACCCACCACCCCAAAGCCTCAGTATCTCTGACCCCAACTCAGACCTCATCTTCACCCTCCACAACACCACCCCTTTTGGCTTCACTGTGGCCCGCCGCTCCTCCAGCGATGTCCTCTTCGACACCTCACCCGACGTGTCCAACTCCAGCACTTTCTTGGTCTTCAAGGATCAATATCTTCAACTCTCTTCCTCATTTCCACTAAACAGGTCCTCCTTGCATGGCTAGGGAGAACACACAGAGCACTTTCAAGTTGATTCCTAATCAGACTTTTACGTTGTGGAATGCTGACATTCCTAGCTCGAGAACCGATACCAACCTCTATGGTTCCCATCCCTTTTACATTGATATCAGGTCACCTACCGGGGATGGAAAGGTGAAAGCTGGAACTAGTCATGGAGTTTTACTGCCAAACAGCAATGGCATGGATGTAACATATGGTGGTGATAGAATTACATACAATGTCATTTGTGGGGTTCTTGATTTGTACATTTTTGCTGAGCCATTGCCTGAAACTGTTGTCCAGCAATATACAGAGCTCATTGGCCGCCCTGCACCAATGCCGGTCATTTCGTAAGTTATTCAATTAAGACTTTCTTTTGTGTCATTGTTCATCACTAAGGTATCCTTTGGAAGTCTGTGGACATAATTTTTGTGCCACAACTTTGATGTAATCGATTATGAGTGGTAAAAGAAAAGGCCTGGACCCATGTATAAGTGATTGTAATCAACCACAACATAATTGTGACAAACATTGTAACATACAGTTGTGATAGTAGAACTATTACAGTTTTGAGGTATTTCTTATTTTTAAGTATACTTTAGACATCCTTAGGCTCTTTTTTGTAATTTTTCATGCGCATGTACCCCAAGCCAGCATAATAAACTGTAGCAACCTTATTGACGTAGCCTTAACTAACAATTTGTTTGTGAGGTTAAACTTGAAGATTTTCACTTTGGTTTGTCATTCTTATTACTAATATATAATTATCTTGATTTTAGTTCTTAATTCAAGCTTACTTATGCTACATTATGTAAAGGTTTTCATCAATGTTGATACGGCTACTTCTGAACTTGGAGTGGTTGCTGGGTATGCGAATGCTAGTATACCTCTAGAAGTAATGCGGACAGACATAGATTACAGGGATGAGTACAAGCTTTTCACAACTTTCCAGCTGACCAAATGAAAATTTTTCTTGACACACTTCACCAAAATAGTCAAAAATATGTTCTCATTGTTGATCCTGGTATGTGGTAGTAATTAAACACAATCTTTATTTTCATCAGCAAGAACTTCTACACCTTTGTTCTTCTAGCTTCTTGGTTGTTGTCACTAAAATATTATTTGCGGTACCATTTTAATTAACTGTATTTTGAAAGTACTTAATAATTACTCATTGTTCATAGGTATTTAGGTAGATCTTACTCATATGTATGGAACATTCGAGAGAGGTTTAGAAACTGATATCTAGCTAAGATGTGATGGTTCACCTTACGAAGGAAAAGTTTGGCCCAGGCCAGTTTACTTCCCTGATTTTCTAAATCCATTGACTAAATATTTTTGGGGTGGTGAGATCATATGATTCTGAGATGTTGTTCCTGTTGATGGTAATTGGCTGGACATGAATGAGATAGCTAATTTTGATACTGCTCCTGCCACTCCAAATTCTACTCTTGATGACCCTCCTTACAAAATCAACAACTATGGCAGCAAGCGGCCCATCATTAGCAATACCATTCCTCCAGCAGCCTTACACTATGGCAACATTGCAGTGTATAATATCCATAACTTGTTTGGACTGTTAGAAGCCAAAGCAACTTTTGTTAGTTCTGGAAGGTACACAGCACACTGAACTGGAAACAATGCTGCTAATTGGAATGATATGGCATACTCAATTCTTTCCATTTTAAATTCTGGAATTTTTGGAATTCCAATGGTTGGAGCAGATATATGTGGCTTTCTTGGTAATACAAATGAAGAACTCTGTCAACGTTGGATTCAGGTAACATTTTTAGGCACTTTAAATAATGAAAAATCTCATAAATATTGGACCATTTTGTTTTGGTTTACATAGCATTTGCAATCAACATCTATCTTACAAGTTTTAATTTTTTGCTATACAAGAGGACTATATCTTTCTACATCTAATACCATTTGTCAAATGAAGAAGCAAACTTTGAAACTTGCAATTGCTATATATTGAATATACAAGACAACATGATTCACCATGGTAACAATATAGGAGATTATAAAAACTAGTTCTTTAAAGAGTGTGAAATTTGTTAGTATTATGGCTGTGAATAGTCAATATAATTTGCCTTTTTTTTTTTCCTTTTATCAAAGCTTATTGACAAAAAAAATGTCCAAGGGCAGCTAAGAGCCTTTTATCCCTTTTCAAGGGATCATTCCGACAAACACTCAAATCCTCAGGAGCTCTATCTTTGGGAATCAGTTGCTGCATCAGCCAGAAAGGCACTTGGACTCCACTACTGTCTGCTCCCTTACTCGTACACTTTGATGTATGAGGCACACACAAAGGGGACCCCGATTGCACGGCCTCTTTTCTTCTCATTCCCTGAGGATGTCAACACTTTTGAAGTTCACTCACAATTCCTACTTGGGAAAGGTGTGTTGGTGTCACCTGTATTGAACCAAGGAGCAGTTTTTGTTGAAGCATATTTTCCTGCAGGGAACTGGCTTGACCTCTTTAACTACTCAAATTCAGTGTGTGGATTCAGGAAAGAACATCACACTTGATGCACCACTTGATCATATAAACATTCATGTTCGGGAAGGCAACATTTTGGCCTTCCAAGGAGAGGCCAATACAACCCAAGAAGCAAGGAAGACTGAATTCCAACTCTTGGTGGTAGTTAACAACAGTGGAAATAGCACTGGAGAAGTTTTCATGGATAATGGAGTTGATGTTGAAATGGGAAATAAAGGAGGCAATTGGACTCTAGTGAGGTTTAATGGAGGGGTAGTTGGGAATAATGTAATAGTTAGTTCACAGGTTGTGAATGGAGAATTTGCTCTAAGCCAAAAATGGGTCATTACAAATGTGGCTTTCATAGGCTTGCAGAAGCCTGGTAATGGAACCAATGGGCAATTTAGTACTGTAGAGATCACAGCATTATCACTTCCGCTCGGACAAGAGTTTAAGCTGGAGAGGAGTATAAGTTGAGCTGAAGCACTTTCAATTTTTTTTCAATGAAAGTACTCCCACTTAAATAAAATGCCTAATAAAAGATGGGCTTCTCAATGGAAACAAAAATTCTTGACATGTTAATTCTAAGAGATAGCACAATCTACACAAAACATACATACCACTTAAAAAGCAAAAGTTACTAGTTCAAAGACTACTCTCGACGTATTGATCTAATGATAATCTTCATTTAAATTTTTACTTAAGCAAGTGATCACCATGTAGTTAAGTACTTAAGATGATGATTCTACAGGCATCATTTTTGGTCGATGGATTTGGCTTGTTTGCTACTAATGCTTATCTAAAGAAAAGAAATTTCCTTTTCAATCCTCTTCAAATAAAATCTTGCACACTATTTTTGCACGTATCATTATTTATGAGGAGAAATCATTCAATCCACCAGTACGACTGTGTTAATAGTATCCAATAATTGTGAAATTATTCAGTCATACTGAAAGAGTCATCCCATCCAACGATATCATGCCATTCGTTTTAAATAATTGAACCATAATCTTGGTCACCACATCCCAAAAGAATAATTGTAACTCACATGATTCCTAACAGGAAAATATAGGATTCAATTTTTATTTTTTGGATTTGGACTTAAACAAATTTGACAATGGTAAGAACCTATTGTTCTTCTTTTGATACGATTTGCCAGGGCCAAATGTGGTGGTGACAGAATGGGTAGTGCCATGGAAATGACTATATTGATATTGGTGTTGACATACCCGGAGAGATGGAGGAAAGGAAGGCAAATGATAACATCAATAATTCTAGTACCACAACGCTTTATCACACCCTTTTATACAATCATCTTATATGGCTAATTGTTAGCGGTAGAAAAAAAAAATTGTAGTCTATGTGAAAATAACAAATAACATCTCATAGCCTAACACATAGAATAATTATAAAAAATATTGTGGTAATTATTATGTTTCTAGAATAACTCATGATATCATTCATATATTCAAGTTTGATTTCTTAGGATTCTCTACCATGGCGATCAAATGGTAAGATGGTGGCCGGTGGGAGTGATGAAATCCTATCCTGGACTCCTAGTGAACCTTTTTTTTTTTTTTTTTTGGGATGGAGTGATTAAATTTTTTTTTGGGAGTCAATTAATTTAAAAAAAAAAATGGCACGATATTAGTGAATGGGGGACCATTAAATATTGCTGACATTTTGACATATGTGTATTGAATAATTTCTCTTATTTGCCAATTTGGCTTTAACATAATTAAATCTTCCCTTAACTATATCTAGATTCAAAAACATATTTTGACCATGATTATAGCCTTGTCAATTTCTACTATATGAAACATTTCTTGGACAGCAGGTTTTCTAACTAATTCAATTGATAAAGTTTCTTACCTTCAAATAAGAGATCTATATGCATAAAAAAAATAAAAAAATCAATTAATATTTTAGTTTAATAATAATAAAAAATTATCAAAAAAAATATATTTTAAGTCAATTTTGGATTCCAGTTTTTGAAAAGCATAATTTCATTTAGTACTAATTAATGTTGGAAACCTAACAAATCAATAAATTAAGCATTCCACACTCAAATGTAACTTTTTAATGCCGCAAAAGGTGAGAAATTATGAACCATAATTATTGATCTTTTATCATCAATCATGACAACAACGTTGCTAGGTCTGTGATAGTAAAGCTCACCGAGCTTCCCTACAAAATCACATGTCAATTTCGAAAGCAACCACACAGAAATACCGTCAGATTCCGATCATTGTCTCAATAAAACAAAAAAAGAAGAAAAATTAAGAAAGAAAAAATTGCAGCACAAACATGTGTTCCTATATGTATGGACCATCTTCTCCTACTCATGCCCCACCGCGCGTGTCCTTCCACTTTCCTTGTCAAATTACCAGGCAAAATATGCCAAAATAGCATGTTTTTAGAAAGAAAAAAAATTAGGAAAGTAGCATACAGAGTTAATTAATTAAGTAGGGTGTTTTTAGATTTGTTTGAATATAACTTATTTTACTGAAAACTAAAAATACGTTAACAAAATAATTTTTAAATGTATAAATAGTATTGTGAAATATATTTTTAATGAAAAAATTGTTGAAAAGTGAGATTTGTGAATTCCGTAAATAATACACGGACCCATTAGTGTGCAATCCACAGCTGATTTTGCTGTGAACAGTGCACAGATTGAAAAGTGAACAATAAACAAGTTGAAAAGTCAAAAACAACCGAAAAATAAATAAAAAAATAAAAAACACAAACACAAGAATTATAATCCCCATCTAAACACTCACTTAGAACTCAAGTTTGGACTGAAACTTGAATTTGACAAACTCAAATTCCAATCAATATTGATGCATGCCACTTGAAATTTGAGTTTCAAAAACAGTTTACTTAATTAATTAATTAACTTATGCTATTTACCAAAAAAATTTCTAAAAGGTTAGAATTTAGCAAAATTGGCCCAAATTACCGTTGTTACCCGCCATCTACCGGTAAAAAACGAAAAGAAAAGAAAAGAAAAGAAAAAGTATATAGCTTATTCCCAACCACCTCTTTTCCACTTCAAAATATCTCTCTCTCTTTCTCTCTCTCTCTCTCTCTCTCTCTGTGCTATGGCACTCTTCACTTCCATCTCCACTCCACAACTCTCCGTCTCAGTCTCGATCCACCGCGGCGGCCGCCCTTTACAAAACCGCGGCCGCCTTTTGTATCCCTTTGCTTCTTTGAGCTCCTCACCATCACCATCTTCTGAGTCAAAAGCATCATCACCAACAAAAGAGAGTACCATACTTTCATCTACCACTACTTCCTCATCAAAACCGTTTGTTGTTGAGACCTCTAGACCCCCAGACTCGAACCTCAACTACGCCCTTGCGAACCCAATTGGCAGCCCGATCTTCCGGTTTGTGAAGGGTGCTGAGTCAAACATTGAGAGGGTATATTGCTAATTCACCACTCCTTTTATTTTACTTGTTTTTTTTTTTTTTTTTTTCAGTTGAATTCCAATAAATAAATAAAAATTTGATCTCAAGGGTAATTGTTTCTAGGAAAATTTTGTGAATTCATGAAGCCAGTATAAGGTGTATAGAAACTAGTAGCCATTTATAAAATTATTGGAACTGGGAAGTGACTGATTTGAATAAGATGTGTGAAAAAAAAGCTGTTTATAGTGTTGGGTTTTTGCAGGTTAGTTGCTTGACTGATTGCTGCTGATAAACGATGTAATGAATGTAGTTTTACTGTGTAAAATAAACAAAAGTTTTGGCAAAGCCAGGGAACAAACTTGATCAGTCACTTTCAGTGTCTCAGCACGCCCTTCTTGAATAACTGAGATTATAATGTTATTGTAATTTTAGTTGTATTGGTATATGTTATTGGTATATCTACCTGTGATAATTTCTTTGAAGATATGTCCTTATGCTAGTGGATGACTTAAGTTCCCTAATTAGAAGTCATTGTAATGCTAGTCGCTGCTCGCTCATATGGTCCTTCACTATGTCAATATAAGTTATCCGATGATTTATTAGAATTACTCCACCAATGATTGAGGTTTGATGTATAATTTTCATATATGGCTTCGGATTATGTGATCAATGAAAGGAGATTTTTTTTCATCAATTTAAATATGCAGAATTGCACACTATAAAAAATCTTTCCCCCTCTTCTTTTGCCTTTGTTGATTTTTGATGAAGTATCTATGTCAAACTAGTAGTGAACTTCTATATCTTTTCAGATGTTTTATGCATATTCTAATCTTCTAAAAGCATTTCTTGCTTGTTAACTTCTGAGCAGACAATTTTTGACTTCCGCTTCTTGGCACTTCTGGCTGTTGGAGGCTCATTGGCCGGTTCACTCTTGTGCTTTCTCAATGTACTTTCCTTAACCCTGCTCTTCTAAATAAATTACATGACAAGCATTATGTCTTGTCAGCAATTCGTGTAAATTTATTTGCTCTTGAGCTTCTGATATACGATGGTGATGTTGATGGAGGTTCTGGTATTCTTTTTGGCAGTAAATCAAATTTAGTTGAAAATATTTCTGTGGATTCTACACTTTTGTATGTCTCTTAAACAAGCCTCATAGTCTTAATTGGAGGTTCTTGATGACCAAACACAATGACATATCAGTTATTTTATGCCTTCAAAGTAACCAATAGAAGAATAAGCAACTCTGTTGATTTATAGACATGAGTAATCAAAGCATACGAATGATGCCACTGTGATTCAGCATTCTCGGAATTAGTTGTAGAAAACTCTGATTCTTCACTGCTGTTTCATTAACAAACAACATTTCATCTTTCGTTGCCTCAATTTCATGATTCAAAATTGTGGTAAGTGTAGTAGCAGAAGCAAAGGGACATAAGATTTTTCCATAATGGCCCCTCAAACTAGTTGGGTAAGTGTAGGACACTATTCACCAAAAATCATTGGGAAGTTAACCATTCACCAAAAAAAATTGTTGGGGAATTTTATTTAGTGCAAAGAGTTATTATAATTTGAATTCTCCGCTAACAATTCCTTGAATAATCCTAGAAACCTGAATTTTTGCCACACCACAACAATTCATTTCCAAGGCATGATACTAGCTATGAGCTGTGTAATATTTTAGGGTTTTCTTATAATTTATAGCAGGGCTTGCATACCCGAAACTTGTCTAATTATGTAAGGATGTCCATTGAAGTCATACATAGATCTTATCAGAAGAGATTTTTTATTTTATGTTTTAATGGAGTTCCATATTTAATGAATTGCTGAAATTTAGATGCTATGATGCTAATTGTATCATACCATTGGATGTAAATATGTATTTTGTTGTATATATCTGATTACTTTAAATGCTTTTAGGGTTGCGTTTATATTGTAGAGGCATATAAAGTTTACTGGACAAGCTGCGTCAAAGGGATTCATTCAGGACAGATGGTTCTACGACTAGTTGAAGCTATAGGTCAGATTTGCAGGAATTCCCTTCAACATAATTTTTGTTTTATATTCTTGGAAGTATATTCTCCAATTATTTAGTTTGTTTATTGAAGAGTGTGTTTCAACATCATTTGTAACATGAATTATACATGATGTTGTCTTGTTTCTAAAAGTTATGTTGTTCTTTCTGCTGAAGAACTCTTTCCACCCACTTACATTTCGGGCACAAGCATTGGTTACTCATCCATTCTTAGAAATGTAGCTTTCTTTCGGAAACAAAATGATGTGAGAAAATGCAACTGATGCAGATGTTTATCTTGCTGGGACTGTCATGTTAATATTCGGTATGGGCTTGTATGGACTATTTATCAGTAATGTGCCCTCTGATGTGCCTGCTCCTCTTGATCGTTCCCTTAAAAGCTCTTCTTTGTTTGGAATGTTTGCTCTCAAGGTAATCCTAATTCCCTTTAAACAAAAGCTAATCTATTTGCAATTCTCTTGCCAAGATATTTTCAGCACTTGAATGCATCAGACTCAATGAGATTGGTAACCAGGTGATGTAAAAGTGCTCTTTCCATCCTATTCATCAATACCCATGCTTCTTAACTTTTAATTTCCTGGTTAGAATATTAAATCTGACTAGACTCAATTGCATTATGCTTCATCACATGAGGCAGAACAAATAGATAATTTCATTGTGATTAGAACCCATGGAGGATGATATGCTTAGTTTTCTTAATTGATCACTTTCTAAAACATTTACAATAGAATGTAGAACTTGTGTTTATATACTTACTGACATGCTTCTCTGATCTCCTCCCATTAGAACATATAAGCTTTACCTAGATGGCCTCCTCCCCCCCCCCACCCCCCCCCCCCCCCTCCCTCTCCACATTCTTATAATTGTTCTCTTCTTCTAATTTGAGCTCTTAAATGATTCTTATCAATTTGTAGGAGAGGCCTAAATGGATGAAAATTAGCTCACTTGATGAATTAAAGACAAAAGTGGGACACGTTATTGTCATGATTCTTTTAGTTAAGATGTTTGAGAGGAGCAAGATGGTTACAATCTCCACCGGCATGGATCTATTAAGTTATTCTGTATGTATTTTCTTATCATCTGCTTCTTTGTACATCCTTCATAATCTGCACAGACAAGAGTAGGGATTTGAGATATTTAATAGGAAAAAAAATGTAATATTAGTTTATGCCTTGGAGTGGATGTTCTTGTTCCAAAAGAATGCTTATGGAGTCTTTGGAAGCATCTTCCTGATAATTCTTGCAAGATTTGTATGACTCCTCTGTTTTATATAGCACTTGGGAAGTATAATCACATTGTGGATGGTTTTGCAAAAGAACATAGCTGCCATCTTATGAAATACAATACATAGCTAAAATTATTTCAACAGAAATGAATACAAATTTCATACAACCAACTTAGCGGGTGGCCCTCTTTTCTTTATTGACCTTAAATTGGTCAGATATATAGCATGAAGTGATTCCTGGAATGCAAATGATTTATCAGTCCATGGGGCATCCAAAAGCAGACATGTATTCATATATATAAGTGCAAATTTTATTCAACCAAACTACAGCAAAAAGTACAAGCTTCACAGCAGACATAAATAGAATGCAACATTGAAACTACACGAACACAACTAGCAATAATCTAACAACAAGAAAAGAAACCAACAAAGCTAGCTACATTGGCTCGTATTGACGAAGATAGAACTGGGTATGCTATGATTGCTATATTGTCTCCAAGTTTGTGTAGAGGCCTTCAAATCCTGTAAGATGTGATTCTATTTCTGATCACTTCCTTTGAATGTTGAAGCATAGACTTCTTCACATTTATGCTAGCAGAGTGACACCGATTCCTTTTCAAATCATATGATGAGAAAGGAGCTCATATACATGTGCATGGCTGTTTCGACATAATAGTGTGCCAGCTAAATAGATCTAGCTTAAACTTCAATGATTCAATTTCTTTGATGAAAATTCATATCAACTTAAAGGGCTACAAAATCTGGGAATCCCTCCTTTGGTACTGCTGCCACTAAGCCAAATAGCTAGCAGGATTTCTAATCTCATGTCCAGGTTGCTAGCAACAAGAATCCTACAAGCACACGTGAAGAAAAGTAGGCATTTTAGCTGCTGCAGACTTGCAGTTATAGCATTGAAAGTGATTATAAAGTAGTAGTAGCACTAGGGAAATACAGACAACTACTTTCCAGCTATTGACTTATGGAAAAATTAGCACAATTAACAATTGGCTTATAGTGATTTAAAAAAAAGGGCTTATTGGGTAAAGTATTGTGCATTGCACTAGTACAATTTTACTTTCCAGATATTGACTTACGGAAAAATTAGCACCATTAACAATTGGTTTGTGGTGATCATAAAAAAAGGCATATTGGGTAAAGTATTGTGCATTGAACTAGTACAATTTTACTTTTCCAGATATCGACTTATGGAAAAATTAGCACAATTAACAATTGGTTTATGGTGATTATAAGAAGAAGGCTTATTGGGTAAAGTATTGTGCATAGCACATTTTGCACTAGTAGAATTACATAGAGATATAATGAAATTTGGCAAAACAACACCTTTGCGTTTGCCGGGAGTCGAACCCGGGTCTATTGCTTGGAAGACAATTATCCTAACCGTTGGACTACAAACGCTTGTTGAGAGTAAAGCACTAAATTATAAATATAATTATGTTTTCGTTTCCAAATAATGATTGCTACCTTTATCGTTTTTTTTTTTTTTTTTTTACCATTTCTTAGATCATTATTTCCCCTTTTTTTTAACTACTTCTGAGATCATTATTTATTTATTTATTTTTACCATTTATGAGCTTAATCTCAATATTGCTCCAATTGCAAACAACCTGTGCATGACACATCAAAATCAAACTTACCATTAGAAAGATCTATATGTAATTAATTTGTGTAATGCTAGATGAACATTTTTTTAGGGACAAACATTAGCATTTTCTTGTCAGAGTTATACGCATCTTTGGCTTATATTATATTTATGGTGCATCTTAAAAAAAAGTATAGATGCTTCTAAACCTTTTTTAGAATGCACCATGTACGAGGATTAGCACCAGGGTCATTGGGTTGTGGACTTTGGACTTGTAGCATTATACGGGACAAGGCCCCAAGTCCGTTGGGCCTTGGGCCCTGACCTCGAAATGCAACACATGGCCCTTTCCCCACTGGACTTATGACTTTGATCCAGACTTCTCTTGAGACCCAATATGGGCCCAATAAACATAACAGGACCACTTCGCCTTGAATGTCAAAAGTGAGCCACTCCCAATCAATCTCGATTTGGTCGAGTGTCTGGTTACTCGGCAGAACAATATCTTGGCTTCCTGGTGTTGCCTTTGGTAATATTGCTGCCGAGCAAGCTCCAGAGGTGGGAATCATTTCGAATGCCACTACCGCCTTGCCTACCTAAACGCCCACCTTAAGGTGATGGAATTGGACCCCCATTCGCACTATCAAGGGGGAGTAATCATGGTGCCTCCACTTGTACTAGCCTATAAATAGGAGAAGAGGATAAGAAAAGGGGGTTGGCAATTCTAGGGAGAATACAGAGAGAAGAGAGCAAGCACTCAAAGAAAGTAAAGGAGCAACTCTGTGAGGAAAAGAGAAAGATTTAAAGAAACAGAAGTGTATTAGGCCTTGCCAAGCATAGGACCACCCACAGTAGGAAACCCAAAAGTCACTAAACAAATTGATTGTGAGCCCAAGTAGAGGTTAAGCCCAATAGCCATATTTTGGGTACCCACCCACCATATGAAACTTTTGTGGGTGAGGCTTACAATTAAGCTTCTACATATAAGTTAGATATATCAATGGAAAAATATAATATAAAAAAATTTATAAAATAAGAATTTGGCTTCTCACCATAAGTCAAAGTAGAGATGACAATAAAGTGGGATGTGATAGAGTTATTGGATCAGGTATATTACTTGTCTTGTACTCTATGAGGCAAGACTGGAAGTTGGGTTTGGGACAAGGTTAGAAGCATTTGATAAGGTGATTTCAACATTAATTAGGCTACAATGAGAGAGAGAGAGAGAGAGAGAGAGAGAGAGAGAGAGAGAGAGAGAGAGAGAGAGAGAGAGAGAGAGAGAGAGAGAGAGAGAGAGAGAGAGAGAGAGAGAGAGAGATGTTTTGAAAATGTTTTTTTATTTTTTATTTTTTTTATGTAAACTTTTTCTTTGTTTTGAAAATGGTAAACTTTTATTAATACCAGTTCTATTGATGAAATATTATTTTATTAGTTTCCGACTTGGTAATTGTTTGGTTTAGCTTATTTTTATTTTAGAGTATAATATACACAGTAATGCCTCACTTTTTTTCCTAAGGATTAAGGAGTAACTATACTTTTATTCGATTTACTTTTAAATAAAATAAACCAGTAAACACAAAAATAAGTTATTTTAAATGCACACCTATATTCTCAAATCCCTCTCACAACATATAGCATTTTCTGACATTCTTACACCAATCATCCCTAAAATTTATAGGGATATGCCATTGTCTTAAAATGGTCTAGTTAATCTTTCCAACCATTTTTTATTATACTTCTTCAAAACCTTATTCTCTTGTTAGGATAATTTTCATTTAAAATCAAATGATCTATTTGATAATTCAGATTAAATATTATAAATTCAAAAGTCGAGCATCATGCCGATTAAAATTTTAAATTTAAATAATTTTATATACATTATTGAACCCATAAAATATAATATTAATCTTAAAATGAACATGATCTTTCTCCAAATCATAAAAGACTATTTAGTTCATCATTTCTAAAACGTATTTTCATTAAGGATAAATACTTTTTTTATTTTTTATAATTCAGATAATATTATTAAAAGGGGAGGCCTAAGCCCCAAAGAGGACAAAAACATAAGGAGAAAACCGGCCCATCATCTTTACCACAAAATACCCACTAGAAAATGAAATAGATGGGTTGGGTAAGTTAAAAAAAAAAAAAATGCTCTAGGCTGATATTGAAATAAGTTTCCAAAACATAATCTTGTATAGATTTTAAATGTGAAAGATGAAATTTAAATATGTTTGCAAATGTATTTCTTTTTATAATGTTTGTTAAAAAAAAAAAAAGATAAAATCAATTTTAAGAACACCAAAAAAACATTTTATTAAAAAAAGAAGAACAAGAAGATGTATTCAATTTTGAATTATGTTTACACAGTAATTTTGAATAACCATTTTTAAGTTTGGTTTTCAGAAAACAATTCACCTAACATTTGTTTTCCCCTTCAAGAGCCCGACTACAATTTGTTTATAAATGAGAAAAAAAGATTTTTAAAATGACTAACCAAACAAGCCACAAATGACTCATAAAAAGACAACGTTATTTTGCTTTTTTTTTTTGGGTACGTCCAAAAGGACCAAAACGATGTGTTTTGGTAACCTCTCTCTCTCAACTGGGACTACAATTCCTGATTGTTCACATTACAAGGACAACTTCAATGGTAAAAATGGTAACTACAAAAACATTTAGTAACATGCACATAACCTGTGTTGTTAAAACTCCGGAGTGTTCTGTTTTTATTAAAAAATCTCACTTTGTACAATGTTCTTGTTGCAAGTTTAACAACAATAATAATATAGCCTTTCTCCCAATTTTTTTTTGGGCCGGCTATGAATTTTCAACAAACTAATTAGGATCAGCCACATGTAATTTTTTCAATTGCATGTTTAATACTTCAAATTGGCCACGGTTAATACTTCATATTGTTGGGTTCTTTCTCCATTGGGTTGTTTCAGTTTATTGACTTATTCTATATTTTCTTTGTGTTTGTGTGTACTGTACTTCTTGTTAAGTTATTATAGAATTGATTTCAATTTTCAATCTTTATTTAAATAAAAATAGGAGCTTGGCCAAGTCAGAGCTTACACCAGTGCTATCTTCACCTTCATTTGTTTGTTATCTTCCATATACTTCTTCTCATAGTTGTACCTTTGACCAATCTTTTTTTTAATTTTATTTTATTTAAAGAGCAAGCTTTCGTTTATATTAGAAACTGCAGCTTCTACGTTGGGTTTTTTTTTTTTTTTTTTTTTTTTTTTTTTTTTTTTTTTCACTTGTGTCTTTAAACATTGTTTTTTTCATTCCCAGTTGCTCTCTCTCTCTCTCATTGTATGCTTTGAGTAGGTTGATATTTGTGATATGTTGCTAATGAACTAATTTTTAATATCTAATCATGCATTTGCTACTTTACTTTGACCATTAAATTAGATTATTTTTCTTTATATTCTTTTTTCTATATATTGATCTTACTCTTCAAGACATTTGAGATGTATTGGCAAATTCAACATTTTGATTGGATGGCTCAATAATAATGACAAAATTTATAGCCAACTTCTGGATATGAAAATTGAATAATATGCCTGCAAAATTAAAGTGGAATGGAACTTAGAATATAAAAAGGTAAGAATTTATGCTTACATGTAAAGTTTTAAAACTTCTAACATATTTGTGAGCATCGATATGTGTTTTATTCCAATCACAATCTTCAACAAAGTGAAACTAATGTTGTATAGAAACAAGATCATACCCTGGGTGAATATTGTTCCATGAAATATACGTGTAATGCATGCAAGTTTCTGGTCTCTTTCTTAAGGGGACCAGACCTTAAAGAAATCGATTTAGTGTAAATGACTAAGATGATAATTTTATACAAAATAAATCAGTTGCTTACAAAGGTAGGACCTTGCTAGCTTCAACACAGAATGAGATTATAACATTGCTTCATGTGAAACCAAACTGATTCCTCACCCATTATTTTACTATAATTTGGAATGTGCTTGCCATCTTTTCAATTTGACTTGTAAACCATTGTTGACTTTTGTGGCCGTTGATTTCATTGCTTTTATATTCCTTAAACTCTGTCTAATCTTATCCATGAAGGTCACAATTCAACTCCACTAAAAGAGCAGGAATTTGTTAAACTTCGAGGAAATGAAGACTTTATATGTATATATATATGGTTTGTTAAACTTCGAGGAATTTGTTAAACTACATATATATATATATATATATATATACATATGGTTTGTTAAACTTCGAGGAAATGAAGACTTTATATATATATATATATATGGTTTGTTAAACTTCGAGGAATTTATATATATATAGGAATTCATGGTTCATGGCTTTCATTCAATAGCTGCATAATAGAACTAATGGAAAAAGTTGCAGTTTTTAGATTGTTATTACCTTATCTCTGTTTGATAGCAAGATGGTTTGTTTCTAATGGCGTTGCACAGTCAGTGAAATGTCTGACATCTGATCAAGAAGCTCTTATCAACTTCAAAAATGGTCTTCAAGATCCTGAGAACCATCTTTCATCATGGCAAGGAAGCAACTGCTGTCAATGGAGTGGAATTAGCTGTAAAAATAGTACGGGAGCTGTTGTTGCAGTTGATCTTCATAACCCACATCCATCTGGTTATGATTCCTCTGGCAGGTATGGATTCCGGAACTTGAGTGGTGAGGTTAGACCTTCATTGATGAAACTCAAGTCTTTGAGATATTTAGATTTGAGCTTCAACACCTTCAATGGCATCCCAATTCCTATATTCTTTGGATATTTGGAGAATTTGCAATATCTTAACCTATCAAATGCTGGGTTTAGTGGCAAAATACCTCCGAATTTGGGAAATCTTTCTAGATTGGAGTATCTTGATTTCAAGTTTTCAACTTTAACAGTTGATAATCTTGAATGGATGGCTGGTCTTACCTCTCTGAAACATCTTATGATGAATGGAGTTGACCTTTCAATGGTAGGATCTGACTGGGTAGGGACATTACAGAAGCTACCAGTTTTGATGGAGTTGCATCTATCTTCTTGTGGTCTATCTGGTTATATTCCTTCACTTGCCTTTGTTAATTTTACTTCCCTTGCTGTGATAGATCTTAGCTTTAACATGCTCAATTCAAAGATTCCTGATTGGCTTGTAAATATAAGTACTCTTGCATATGTTGACATTAGCTCCAACAAATTGTATGGAAGAATTCCACTTGGTTTCAGTGAGCTACCAAATTTGAAGAGTTTGAATCTTGTATTGAATAGCAATCTTACAGCAAGTTGTTTCCAACTATTCAATGGAAGGTGGAAAAATATAGAAGTCCTTGATCTAGGTTACAATAAATTGCATGGGAAACTTCCTACTTCCTTTGGAAACTTGACATCTCTCACTTATGTTGGTCTCACTACCAATAATATTGAGGGTGGCATTCCAAGCTCCATTGGTAAACTATGCAATTTGAAATTTTTTGATTTATCTTTTAATAACCTAACAGAATCTTTGCCAGAAATCCTAGAAGGAACAGAAAACTGTCTATTTAGAAGTACTCTGCATGGTCTACAACACTTGAGATTGAGCCTCAATTACTTTCATGGTACATTACCAAATTGGTTGGGTCAGCTTGAAAACCTTATCGAACTTGATCTTGGATATAATTTGATTCAAGGTTCCATCCCTTCTTTTTTGGGGTCATTGCTACATCTTACTCAATTGGGACTAGAGGGGAATGAACTCAATGGGACTCTCCCAGATAGCTTAGGACAGCTTTCTGAGTTGTCCATTTTTGATGTTTCCTTCAATCATTTAACAGGAATAGTCACTGAATCACATTTTTCAAAGCTCACTAAGCTGAAGATCTTGCACTTGTCTTCCAATTCATTCACTTTGAATGTTAGTTCCACTTGGGTCCCTCCATTCCAAATCCGAAATCTTGATATGGGTTCATGCCATTTGGGCCCTTCATTTCCAGCTTGGCTTAAATCACAGAAGGAGGTCATGTATCTAGACTACTCAAATGCTAGCATTTCTGGTTCCATACCAAGTTGGTTTTGGGAAATTTCTTCTAATTTGTCGCTTTTAAATGTTTCCTTCAATCAATTAAGTGGTCAATTACCAAATCCATTAAATGTTGCTCCGTTTGCAGATGTTGATTTGAGCTCCAACCTCTTGGAAGGACCTATTCCTCTTCCAGTTGTTGAGATCGAATTGCTAGATCTCTCCAACAATATGTTCTCTGGTCCGATACCAAGGAATATAGGTGCATCCATGCCTAATCTGATCTTCCTCTCTCTTTCAAGTAATGAAATAATAGGAGACATCCCTGCTAGTATGGGAGATATAAATTTGATTGAAGTCATTGATCTTTCAAGCAACAACTTAACAGGCAACATCACAGCAAGCATAGGGAATTGTTCTTTCTTAAGGGTTCTAGACCTCAGTGGCAACAACTTACATGGGGGAATTCCATACTCCTTGGGTCAACTAAAATTGCTTCAGACACTTCACCTGAGTGGCAACAAGCTCTCTGGAGAGCTCCCAGTGTCTTTCCAAAATCTGTCAAGTTTGGAAACTTTGGATCTTGGAAACAACATGATGGAAGGTACCATTCCACCGTGGATTGGAGATGGTTTTAGATATCTTAGACTTCTCAACTTGCGTTCAAATTCATTTTCAGGAGAACTTCCCCCTAAACTTTCAAATTTAAGCTCATTGCAAGTCCTAGACTTGGCAGAAAACAAGTTTAGTGGCACAATTCCTGTTAGCTTTGGTGATCTAAATGCTATGGCTCAAGTGCAAATCAGAAACCAGTATCTTTTCTATGGCAAGTACAGGGGCGTCTACTATAAAGAAAGCTTGGTTGTGAATGTGAAAGGCAATGCTCAAAGGTTCAGCAAGACTCTTTCCCTTGTGACTTGCATAGACCTTTCTGGAAATAACTTACAAGGAGATCTTCCCCAAGGACTAACAAAATTAGCAGGTTTGGTGATTCTGAACTTGTCTAGAAACTATATCAGTGGCCAGATTCCTGATCGCATTTCAAATTTGCGTCAACTTTCATCTCTTGATCTCTCAAATAATAGTCTTTCGGGTCCGATTCCTCCAAGCATGTCTCTGTTATCATTTCTGGGGTTTTTGAACTTGTCATACAATAACTTCTTGGGCACCATTCCTTACACTGGTCAAATGACAACTTTTGAAGCATCATCTTATGCTGGGAACCCGGGTCTTTGTGGTGCTCCACTGGTTGTAAAGTGTCCAAGTGAAGCCAGTACTCCTGTAGGGGGGTCTATTGAGAATTACGGTGAGGACAAATTCATTGATAATTGGTTTTACTTGAGCCTTGGGCTTGGATTTGCAGCAGGTATTCTAGTTCCTTATTTCATTTTTGCAATTAGAAAATCTTGGAGGAATGCCTACTTTGCTTTTGTTGATGAAGTTGTTGACAGATTATGCTGCATGAGACTCAGAAGAACAACACATCTTAGAAACAGAAGACGTCATCTGCATTAGTTCTATTGTACTTTGTAAAATATACCAGTATTATGTATGTGTGATGCACGGTTTAATCAATAATTATATGTAAGCTAGTGGCAGGCCCATATGTTACGCATGATAATTTTTTAAGTAAAATATTATTTTAGTTTCTAGACTTTATAAAGAGTTTTTTTTTTTTTTTAAGTTTTATCATATTTTTCATAATCTTATTTATAACGTTTTTTTTTTACCATTATTATATATTTATTCGTAGATGATTTGCATAACATAGATATTAAATAAGAGGTAGATTGTTCATTATAAAATTTTCCAACTTTGTTTTCAATATAATTTCTAAATTACTGAAGAACATCTCATTTTTAGTTATGATAGGAAATATAATTTCCCTAATTAAAGTTTGATTAATTTTAAGTTTAACTTTTGTATTATTATATTTAATTATTGAATATTGATTTAATTAAGTGAATGTAATGGTTGACTTTATTGCACTATAAAATTTTCAATGTCCTCTGTAATCTGTATAGCCATCTCTATTTTATTTCTTACTCCTCCTAACCATTTTTTATTTTGCAAATAATGGTTATTAATTCACGTTTGATTTCATTTTTTTTTTCCTTCATTTATTCTTTATTAATTTGTATGTTCCCTCACTAGTTGTAAATTTTTTAGTTATCAATAATAAATAAATATTATAGATGACTTAAATAGTTATAGATATAGTTACATTAGTGGGATGTCAATGGTTTTTTTTTTTTTTTTTCTTCTGAATTTTCAAGGAGATATGAAAAGCATTTCTCTAGTTTAGTCTCAATCAATTAAGATATCCATATTATCTTAATGGAAGTAATAATAAGCCTTTTTTTTAAAGTATGAAGTGGTTAGGTTAGTGGTATGTGAAAGTTAAAAAAAAAATTTAAAATAATTCCAAGGAAATGTAAAAGGCCTTTAAAAAAGAAAAAAGAAATGGTGACTTTTTGAATTGTAGAAATATGATTGTTTTAATTACATTGTTTATAGATTTTGTGGGGTTTGTTTTTGTTGCCCAAGCCCAAAGGATATGGGTTAAAGGTCCAACGAACCCAGAACAATGAATTTGTAAAGAGTGGATTGAAGGTTTAGGCGCTTACCGGCGTTCACGAAGCATGAACCCCTATCTTTTTTATTGAAAAAATACTTAGAGCAATTTACAACTGGGAGAGCCTCCTCGGACCATGGCCGAGGAGGCTTTCTCTTTTTCCCCCTTCCAAAGACCCCCTTCATACATTTTGCTCACATTTCTTATATATGCTCATCTTCTTCCTCCTGGTGATCATCTATTGGCCTTCCTCCTGACTGCCTATCCCATCAAAGGTCATATCCGTGCTTAAGTGGTTCACCCTGATCGATGTCACCTTGGCAAGGGGTTACATCCCCATCAATGTGGCCAGAGGGGTTAGGTGAACGTATTCAATGCCGAGGTGACGATTCGCCCAGAGCTTGCTCTTTTCCGTACTGAGGTCTCGGACGACCGAGGATAAGGTCATCCTCGGACCCATCGTGCGTCCTCGGCGTGGGCCATTTGGGCCTGGGTTGAAGTGAGCCTTGGCTACTCGATTTTCTGGCCCCACAGATTTCATTCTTAAGTTATAGAAATCTAAATTAAAGTACATGAATATATAGATGCGAAATTATATATAAAGTTACAACCGCACAAATTAAATATGTATAGATTTTTTTATTATTATTCATGAATCATTATTTCATTGTTTACTTATAAATATCTAAATTAAAGTTTTTTTTTTTTATAAAAAAAATCTAAATAAAAATAGGTCAATATGTAAAGGTAAAATTATATGAAAAGTTAAAAATACTCAAGATGAATGTTTAACCACAGTAGATATGTATTTTTGGAAAACTAAAAGTATGCTTGATTGCTCTAACTGGAACTATATAACTATGCAAATATTGTTGCAAGTGGTTCAATCATTTGCAAATTATCAAGTTTGGTGGCCTCACAAAATAGATATTTCATTTTGCAAAAAACTTTACATGAACTCCTCTTTTGTGACAACTTTTTTTTTTTTTTGCCAAAACAACTTAAGAATATTAAGACTTAAGTCATCACATGTGGTAGCTATAAAACACGTCAGTGATATGAAAAATAGAATGGTTTAAATATTTAAAAATCATTTTTAGTAGATTGTAATATAAAACATATTTTTCTCAATATTTTTTGCAACTTTTCCTATAAGATCAATATTGTTGACATCCTTTAAATATGATACATAATATTTTTTTAGAAGAAGAAGAAGCAGAGATGATGCTAACACATAATATAAAATTATTAAGTTTGCGTGATTTAAATTTGCGGCCAAAAAAAAAAATGTATCTATGATAAAAGTTTTTATGTAAATGAAATATAGTAGTCTATATATATATATATATTTTTTTTTTTGTCTTGATTCAAAAAGTCTATTCTCAATAGCCTTTTAAGTCTACAAATTGCTCAATCTATAGGCCTAGACACATTCAAAAAGTGTTATTTAAATTATAAATTATATAACCCTTTATCACATAAATATTTTGATTCTCCCAATGTATAGTAAAAGAAGGTAGGTTTGTGTCTAGCCATTTTCTTGATTTGTATTGCATAACACATAATATAAAATTATTAAGTTTGCGTGATTTAAATTTGCAGCAAAAAAAAAAATGTATCTATGATAAAAGTTTTTATGTAAATGAAATATAGTAGTCTATATATATATATATATATATATATATATATATTTTTTTTTTTTTGTCTTGATTCAAAAAGTCTGTTCCCAATAGCCTTTTAAGTCTACAAATTGCTCAATCTATAGGCCTAGACACATTCAAAAAGTGTTATTTAAATTATAAATTATATGACCCTTTATCACATAAATATTTTGATTCTCCCAATGTATGGTAAAAGAAGGTAGGTTTGTGTCTAGCCATTTTCTTGATTTGTATTGCATAATTTAATAGTATAGAGGATGTGATTGAATTTTAATGTTGAATAAATAAGATAAGAAGAAAAAATGGTAAAAATAAAATATATAGCAATAAAAATCAAATTATCCAAGTTATTCTATGTAATATAATAACATTATATTATTATATACTATATGTATAATGCAATAGGATAATATTTAATCAAAGAGAATAAAAAAAATAATAACTTAAAACACAAAATTAAATTGTATCAACCACTAGTTCAAATTTTATACAAATTTCAATTTAATATAGTGTTAGTGGTTTGAGTTTTGACATTTAGTTTTAAGAAAAGTTTATAATATTTTTATAAAATCAATGAAAAATAGATAATAACAACTGCATAAAAAAATGTCATACAAACTTAAGAAAATAATAATAAACAATCTTGTAATGATTTAAAAATATAAAAACTCAGAGAAAAATATTTTAAAATTTCATATATTTGGGTGTGTGTGTGTGTTTTTGGTCGATAACGCAATATATTCAAGTTTCTTTTTTATTAAATTTTTTTTAATTTAAGTTTTTTAATGACCCCATTGAAAGAAAAAAAATTCTAAAGCTACCACTGCGATTTTAATGATAAAATGTCAAATGAAATTTTACTGAATTTTAAATAAATAAAAATCTCTTCTTTAGTTTATTTTTATGTCACGTAATTGTGTTATAAAGAACTTTCAAATTATGTGTGATTTACTTGCAAGTTATTGTTTTCTTCATATCTTTAGGCAACTGGATTTTTTTTTTTTTTTTTAATGAGATAAAAATCATATTCTAACATAATATAAATATACATATGTGTGAAACTCCGATTTAGAGACTTAAATTCTGTCCCCCATACACCCCACAAGAACTTGAACTTATGAGTGACTATTACACGAGTTTGTGGTGGTGCAAATCAAGGCTTCTCAAATCTTACAAAAGCATCAGTTATAGGTTTAAGTTGAAATGATTAAAAGTAGAAATTCTAGAGGTGACTAAGTTTTAATTGTAAAAATTATGTGGTAGTGTCACAATAGTAATGATGAATTCGGTCAAGGCTTGCTACCTAATAGGACCTGGTGTAGGAAATATAGCATAGAATAATTCATTCTTGAGATTTCTTGAATAAAAACAATAAAAGTAATCGGATAAGTTTGATAGAATAATTGAAATATTTTAAAAGCAATTATACCTAATAAAAATAGTGCCGGGTACTCTAAAAAAACAAAAACAAGATAATTTCTCTTAGACCAAGTTTGATTGCAAACTTGGTTGTAGTATTAAGTTATAATTCCTACTAAAAAATATAACTTTGTTACATAATTTGAAAATTTAATTGTTAAATTGCATATATTTTTTTTAATGTTTTACACACGCATGTAAAATTTTGTGCTAATTAGATTTTGTATACCATTTGATCTATAAACTTATTTTTTATGCATAATTTTTTACTACAAAAATTTGAAATTTAAACATTTGATTGATGACATAACAATTAATTTTTGATCTTATGGAAATTTTGCAAACATGAAAGATATAATAAGAAAATATAGTCCAACCATAAATTTGTCAAAATTGACATAGAATAAAAAAATATTGAGTGGAATTGACCTTAGGCTATAAAAAAGTTTATTGCCAAATTTTATCAATTTTTCTCCCACTCTCAATATATAGAAATTATTGTTTTTTTTTTTTCAAAGAATCCTAAGTTCCAACCCTCAAAGCAAGAAATAGATTTTTATTGCTTGTCGATTAAATTATGGTCATAGTTACAAAGAACTAGAATTTCCTGGTTACCATTGAAGATAATGAAGATCCTCATGAACTTGATCGTAAGATATGTAGTCAAAGTTCTACCACACACACCCCTACCCATCCAAGCCAAGCTACATAGATGTGGGATGGGCTCTTTTTGTCCATCCAACTCCCATGCACATTTGATTTTGAACTAAACCTCATAGTTTTAAAATTAAAATATTAAACTTCAAATTCTTTAAATAATCCTTTGGTTCAGTTGGGTAGGCTCATAAAGAAAATCAAACCCTGAATATCACTATTATGCTTCACGAAGTAATCAAAAGTAAAGGTTTCAGTAACGTATGCATTAATAAATCATTTTAGAATTTTTTTATGAAAAAAAAAAGTGACTCATTTTTTATATATAGTTTTTTCAATTCTTTATAAATTTTTTTTTTCACAAAACGGTACTTTCAAAGCATAAAAAATAGTGTTTACTTTTCTTATATTCATGATAAGGTCAACTCATTATATTTATGATGGGTCCATCATAAATATCAGAGGAAAGGAAAAAACACTATTTCTCAGTGTCTAGCAGTATCTAATAATTTTCCATTAACCAGACCTAGAGTTCTTCTTATTTAAAAATAAAATAAAATCTTATATATATAATAATAATAAAGGCCGGCCCACCGTGTTTCCTCAAGACTTTCAATCAGAAACTAATCACTGTTCATGCCGGGTGAGCCCACGAAGGGGTAAAGCACTGGCCCAGGAAATTCTTTTCAAAGTGCAGGTAGCAGGACTCGAACTAGCAGGAAATTCTTTTCAACGAACTAGCAGGAAATTCTTTTCAAAGTGTAACTAGCAGGAAATTCTTTTCAAAGTGTAGGTAGCAGGACTCGAACTAGGAAGCACACCTAGTCAAGCTCAGTACAAACACTTTGAGACCAAGAGCCCAACCAACTTGGCCAACCCCCTGGGTTCAAAATATGGTAATATAGGCCAAAAACTTGGGTTGATAATTAGAGCATTCATAGGCTTGCAAATGCTATATATAAGCATACCTTAACATTAAGGTGTTAAAAGTGAGCAACATCCAGGCTTGTAAAATTACAAAATTGTAAAAAATTTTGGCTACAGTGCCATCGTAAATGTACGATGACACGGTAGCACTAATGTAATTTTTTAAAATCAAATTTATTCTCTCTCCCCGCTCTCTCCTGTCCCTCCTTTTCATTCTCAACTCTCTCTTTCCTCATCTCTGTTTTGCTCTCTCCTCTTCAAGCCCAAAACCCATGGTGGACGGTAACACCATCACCAAGCCACCATGGCCGGAACACTGTCACAGGCCACCGCAAGCCACTGACCAAGCCACACCTCTTTGTCTTCTCTCCGTGGGTCTGTCAAGTCCGGCTCTCTCCTCTACCTCATGGGTCTTTCAAATATGGTGTGGGTTGTGGCTTTTTCAAGTCGGCGTGGTTCGTGGGTCTCTGTGACTTGCTCTCGTCTCTCATTCTCTCTCTTTGTGTCGGTGGTTGGGCCTCCACGCCGGTAATAAGCAAAGGTCGTGGGCTGCGATCCAGGCCGTGAGTCTGGGTTTTATGATTTTGTGATTCTGGGTTTAAATTGTGTATGATTTTGTGATTCTGGGTTTTAATTTTATGATTCCTAATACTAGTAGAACTTGGATAAACGACCTATAAGTAGAGTTACAGAGCAGATTTAACAAAACAAATATAGAAGAACCTGTTGAATATTAGCTTTGATACCATGTTAAATGGAGAATATTATCAAACAGACAAACACAATGTGGTATACCATGTTGTGTATGCTAGAGTGGATGCGGAAGAGGAAGCATAGAATAGGAACATCAAGAACACGAGAGTTACGTGGTTCAGCCTTGACGGCCTTCATCCACGGAGGAATCCCTTAAGGGCTACATCTTTATTGTGTAGGAGTGTAGTACAATAATCTGTGTTACAATGAACCCTAACATGAGTATATATAGGCGACTAAACCCTAGACTACTAGTACAAGCAGGAATGGGCTTGAGCCTATTACATTGGACTAATATATGTTTAATATATATCTCTAACAACCTCCCTCAAACTCAAGGCGGAAGCTCGATGAAGGCTTGAGGTTGGATAAGCATGAGAAGATCACTTGGAGATGCCTTGAAGAATGCCTTTGAAGAAACCACAATGAAGAATGTGCCAATTCACCAATTTCGGAGTTTCAAATGAAGAAACAGAGTCCAAAATTGGAATCTACGCGAAAAACTGAGCAAGACAAGCCCTTTCGGAAATTTTGACTTTTGGTCAAAGGTCAACGCAAAAAGTCAAAGTCAACGGATTTGGTCAAAGTCAACGGTCAATGTTCACGGGTCAGATCCGGGTGGTCTGGGTCGGGTCGGTCCGGGTCAACAGTCAGCAAGGTGACGTGGTGCTGACAAGGCGACACTGCTGACGTGGCGAGCTGCGTGGCTGATGACGTGGAATTAGGGCTGACGTGGATCAAGCTGACGTGGCATCTGCTGACGTCATGATGACATCATCATCAGTTTTCTGGCGTGTGGCAGGAGCGTGCGAAGATCACCGGCGCGTGGAGGAGAAGCTCGACATCCTAGTGGCGCGTGAGGGCGCGTGCAGTGTCAGATGGCTTCCGAAATTTCAGGTTCTGTTGATCGGTCGACGTGGAGGCCGTAGAGGGGGCGCGTGTACCAATAAGACTACCTGGAAAAGTTAATCTGAGGCGGCGCGTGGGAGGTTCACCGAAGACAACTGCGGCGCGTGGCAGCACGTCTGGCAGCGATTGAAAGCCAGATTTCTTCTGCAGGCAGATCGGTGGTCGACATGGCCTATGGGGTGGCGCGTGTGACCAATAAATGGGCTGCAAAAGAGGAAGTCGTGGCGGCGCGTGTGGAGGTTCCGGAGATACCTGCGGTGCATGGAGGCGCGTGGCAAGGCTTTGGGTAGCCGGATTTCTGGGTTTTCGTCGCGGGAGGTCGTGGGACACGTCTGTGGGGTTGGTTTCTTCAGGCGAAGGTTTGATTTGCGCAGATCTGTAAGGTGAGTCACAGCTTGCTTGGTTGTTGGATTTTGACACAGCACAGAGCCATGATGGCTGCGAGATGCTGTGGAGTCTGGATCCAGCAGACAAACATGTGTGACTTCAGATGGTGGTATGCACGTGAGAATCTTCTTTGCTGTGTAGAGATGTTTGTTTGATGCCAAGAACGAAGTTTGGCTCTGATACCAAGTTGAATATTAGCTTTGATACCATGTTAAATGGAGAATATTATCAAACACAATGTGTTATACCATGTTGTGTATGCTAGAGTGGATGCGGAAGAGGAAGCATAGAATAGGAACATCAAGAACACGAGAGTTACGTGGTTCAGTCTTGACGGCCTACATCCACGGAGGAATCCCTTAAGGGCTACATCTTTATTGTGTAGGAGTGTAGTACAATAACCTGTGTTACAATGAACCCTAACATGAGTATATATAGGCGACTAAACCCTAGACTACTAGTACAAGCAGGAATGAGCTTGGGCCTATTACATTGGGCTAATATATGTTTAATATATATCTCTAACACCAAAGGAAGCCTTTCTCTATTTCTTCAACGCCGACCCGGTATGTCTAAATTCAGTTCTTTTCTTTTTCCACGCTTTGCTATGTCTAAATTCTTTTCTTTTTCTTCAGTATTATTGTTTTTCTGTTAGTTTAATTTCTCTCAAAACAAACATGTTACTTCGGTTCTACAACTATATACACACACAGCTCTACTGTCCTATTTTTGAACTCTTTTTGGTTTTTCACAAAAACCATGTTTGCAATTTTTTGTTTTGTTTTTTGCAGAACATTGTGTATGCAGAAGTTCAATCTTTCCCTAAAAAAATACTATGTAAAAATAAAAACTTGATGCTAAATATTGCATTTTACTATTGTTATGTACAAGTGTCTTGATTTGATAATTAAGAGAAGTCTCTGTTGCAGAATGTTCTAATGGTTACTTTACTTTAGTGAAACTTTTTTTTTTTTTTTTTTTGGAAATGGGAATGAATTGGCATTAAACCAAAACTTTAGTGAAACTAACATTAAAGTAATGCCTTTTCTTAATAATTTTTTTCAATTGGAGATGGGTTTTTAATTATATTTGAAGATGCAAACCTTAATCGTAATCTTAATTATATTAATGTATTTCTCTTTCAGTTGTAGACATCCTTAACTTTTCTTTTTTCTTTTTCTTTTTTTCTGAATTCCAGATTACCAATCTATTGAGATGTCAAAGTGGGCTGATCTTCCCGGTGATGTCTTCTTCCAAATAGTGTGTCGACTATTTTCAGATGATATCATCATCTCCAGTGCTGTGTGCAAGTCATGGCACTCACTCCTTAATTCAGTGGGGAAACTCCCATTACCTCCTAGTTGTCCTTGGCTTATGCTTGCAGAGGAAAATGAACAAAGTGAAAAAAGCAATAACAAAGAAAGTAGGACTCGTGGCTTCTTCAACTTACGAAATGATAAAGTTCACCATTTCAAGCTGCCTGAGGTTGCTGGAAGACGATGCTTTGGAGCATCTTTTGGATGGTTGCTCACTATAGGAACCGATTTACAGATCAACCTGTTGCATCCGTTCTCTAAATACCTATTATGTCTTCCAACCATAGCTACCTTTCTCTGTCAGTATGAATTCAAAGTCACGCCTGAACGTCTTTGTAGAATGTTTCTTAAAAAGGTTGTTTTGTCAAGGAGTCCTTGGAACCCAGCAACTGGTGAATGCGATTGTGATTGCGTAGTCATGGTAATCTATGGTGAATATCAGCAATTGGCCTTCACTAGACCAGGATATAAAGCTTGGGTGGATATAACAAATACTCGAAAACGCTATGCTGACATTGCATTCTACAAGGGTAAGTTTTATGCTGTACATTTTGATGGTACGCTTGTTGTTTGTCGCATTGATGATAACAAAAAGCTCAAGGCTAAAGCTGTTGCGCCTCCTCCAGAAGGAATCAATTTGAAAATCCAAATTCATATCCAAAAGTATATTGTTGAATCATCAGGAGACCTTTTGTTTGTTACACGCTTTCGAGGAGGTCAATTTTATTCTAGGTTAAATGACTTTTCTTATGAAGAGTACTCTGACTCAGACTCTGATTACAGTGAAAGTGAATCCAGTGATGAAGACTCTGAAGATGATTTTGAGAATGAGGACTTTGAGAATGTTGTTGAGGATGAGGACTCTGAGAATGCTGTTGTGGATAAGGACTCTAAAGATGAATCTGATGAAGAAGGATTTGATAAAAATGATAACCCTTATGTGACAATTGGGTTCACAGTTCAAAAATTAAAAAGATGTACTCAAGAGGGAAGTATATTTAAATACAAATGGGTGAAGGTTGATAGCTTGGGTGATCAAGCATTGTTTGTGGGTAACAGTTCATCATTGTCATTGACTGCATCGAGCCTCAATGGAATCAAACCTAATTGTATCTATTTTACTGATGCCGATTTAACCCATTTTAATTGTACCCGTAATGGTGGAGGGTTCGACATGGGCGTGTACAAAATGGAAGATGCCAGAATTATGCCACATTACTCAGGCCAATCCCTTTCCTTCTTTTGTTCCCCACTTTGGTACATGTGAAGTGTATCAAATAAGTTAGTGAGTGTGCAAAATTGTTTGTTTTAAGATGTGTGTATGTAGTTTGAAGCTTTGAAGTTATGCTACAATAAAGGACCCACCTTAGTTTCTCAATATTTTATTTTATCTATTCAATAAAATGCACTCTACATGTTAATTGCTACAATCTATAGGTTCTCTTCATTTTTATGTTTTTAGTGAATTATTTTCATTGCAATGAAATGAAGGATGATAGGGCAAGTCAATTTGAATTTTGCCTATTGGTGCAAAAGGCATTAATTATCATTTTAATTATTTAAGTAAAAAATTGTTTTTATTGGGATAAATTCTGCTGGGCTTAGTATAAATCTTAACAAAATTATGAATCCTTATAATTGGATGGTATATTGCAGTGCCAGTATTTGGATACGCAAGACAACTGGATGGTATATTGCAGGGCCAATATATGGATACGGTCCTTGAGCATCCCAATTTGAGAACGTAAGAAGCGTAGCCCTCTCTCCCTATTCAACGACCCAGGTTCTGCCCTCAACAAAGTCCTCTTATACGTGGTTAAGTTTCTGTCACCAGCAAAATTCTATTCTTTCCCTTAGCTTAATTAATTTCTTATAAATCAACCAACCCTGGTGGTTCTGTTTAGTGGATACATACATACACAAAAAATTGCGCTGATATTTTGTCTCTAGACTAGAACAATATTAGCTTCCATGCAAAATTTACTGATCTTTTTATTGTTTTCATCTATACTTTGAACGTTACCATACTCTTGTTCTTATTTATTTTAATTTATTGAAAACATATATTCTTTTTTGTGAAAAGCATTATGAATAGTGTTCTTTTTAGTTTAATATATAGTGTGATATTGTAATAGATTTTTTTTTTTTTTTTAAGTAGTCAATTTTAGCCACAAGAAGAGGGGAAGGGGAGGTCATTTTTATTCTAGGATAAATAAGTACTATGAAGAGTACTCCAACCGCAAGGAAAATGAATCCAATGATGGAGACTATGAAGTTGATTTTGAGGATGAAGTCTCTAAAGATAATTCTAAAGATGATGTTGAGGGTGAGGAGACTAAAGATCAATATGATAAAAAAGGAGTCAATGATAATTATAACCCTATGTGACATTTAGGTTCACAGTTCTAAAATTAGAATGATGTACTCAAGAGGGAAGTGAATTTAAATACAAATGGTTGAAGGTTGATAGTTTGGGTGATCGAGCATTGTTTGTGGGTGACAGTTCATCATTTTCATTGACTGCATAGAGCATCAATTGGAATATATCTAGTTGTATCTATTTTACATAAGGCATTTTATACCTTTGTGATTGGAGGGTTTGACATGGGCAGTGCATATAATTGACTCTATCAAATAAGCTAGTGAATGTGTGCAAAATTGTTTTTCTTAGGATGTGCTTATGTAGTTGTGGAGCTAAGAAGTTATGATTTAGTTAAGGACCTGCCTCAATTTCTAAATCTATCATTTTACACTTCTATTGAATCCAAAATTTTGTTTGTATATAATTATTTTTCAGCCTTGTACAGCATAAAAAAACTTATTAAGATATCTAAGTGGGCTGATCTTCCACATGATGTCCCCTCTAAAATAATGTGTCGAAAATCTTTCCTTGATGATATATCATCATCAAAAAAAGATAGTCATTGTTGGAGCTGTCCGTAAGTCATGAGTATCAAGTGTTTATTCATTGGAAAACCTTCATTACCTCATAGCTGTCCTTGGCTTATGCTTGGAGAAGAAAATGAACAAAGCAATGAAGTCAGACACATTGCCTTCGCAACTTATTAGATACTAAATTTTATGTCTTCAACTTTCCTTAGGTTGTTGGAAGTAAATGCTTTGGAAATCTTTTATACAGTTGATCAGTATACAAATTGATTACAGATTAATCTCCTTCGTCAGTTATCTAAACCCCTAAGAAGTCTTTCACCTCAACCTACCTTTTGTCAACAATACAATTACAAACTTGAGCTTGAAGTTGTCTGTGATATCTTCGTTCGGATGGTTCTGTCAAGGAGTTGATGACAGTCTCCCACCTAAACATAACTTTTGATGGCAATATGATTACTCATGAATATGACCATGATTGTGTAATCTTTGCAATCCATGGTGGTTTTTGGAATATTTTCCTTCACTAGACCAGGACAAGATATAAAGTTGAATTGATATTAAAATTTGTCCTCAATGTAATGATGGCATTTTGTTCTATAAGGGAAAATTTAATGCTGTAGACCAGGAGTTTTTTTTTTTTCTCAAAACAAGGAGGTCATTGTTATTCAGTAAGAGAAAGCTTTGTAAAGGACTCTGACCATGAAGAAAATGAATCCAACGATGAAGACATTGAAGATGATTTTGAGGATGAGGAAACTAAAGATGAATTTGATAAAGAAAGCATCAAGGATAACTCCTATGTGACATTTAGGTTCACAGTTCTAAAATTAGAACGGTGTACTCCAGAGGGAAGCAAATTTAAATACAAGTGGGTGAAGGTTGACAGCTTGAGTGATCAAGCATTGTTTGTAGGTGACAATTCATTAGTATTTTTTTGTCTTTGTAAAGCTTCAATGGATGCAAAGCTAACTGTATCAATTTTACAGAGGAGTAATTCAAATTTAATTAAGCTTCCTTAAATGGTGGAGGGTACAACATGGTTGTATTTAGCATGGACGATGGGACAATTAAGCACCATTGTCCAAGCCCTTTCTTACTTTTCTATCCCACACCGGTACTGTTAATTTACATCTACGCAATGCATATGTTTGTTTAAATTAAAAAAGCTAGTGAATGTGAGTAAAAAAACCTGCCTTAGTTTCTGTTAATCCATCTATTGAATAATTGAAGTTTATGTGTTTTCATGATATGATGCCGCCCATAAATTTTACATTGATAAGATGAAACGGAGCATGTCAACCTAACTTTGGTCTGTTGAAATATAGAGCATTACTCCTTAGTCCATTCTTTTGTAATTTGTCATGATGCTGCCTTTCTTTGATTGAAGTCCTAATTCATAATCTATGTTTTTTTTTTTCTTTATATCAATTAGAGACCTTGCTGATAATTGATCGCCCATGTTGGTTAGAATGATTTATTTGAAAGCAATGCAAACTTAGTTCAATGGTATTGAAAATGGCAAAATGCCTAAGCATAGGAGCTGACTTTTGGAGTATTTTGCTTTAATTGATGTGTAATACACAGCAAAAAGGCAATAATTCATGCTCCACAGGCAGAATCACCTATTCTGTTCTATCTGTGAGATGTACGTTTCTGAAAAATTAGAAAATGTAAAAAAAAAAAAAAAAAAAAATTCTAAAAAAACCTTCAGAATTCAGATGCCTTTTTTTAGTGGTGTCCTAAACCAAAGTCAGCCCATATTGGGCATCAGAATTTATATCCATATGAGGTTGCAATTCAGGTTCAATTTCATGTACATTGCTTGTGGATCAAAGGCTTGATTCCATCAACTGTGATACTCTTCTTTTGGCTGCAGTTTACCGGTTTCACTAATAAAAAGGCCTCAATTTTGGATGGCCAAGTGACACTAGTAGTTCTCTTGAAATGGATTTAGACCTTGCAACACTTAGGTATTTTATTTATCAGTTCTTTTGTTTCTACAAACTTGTCATTACATTGATTAGAATGTGCTGAAGATAACAGGCGAGACAATAACTTTTTCTTGTTGTCATTATAGCTTTCCATTTGTGAATTGTAGAGCCCGCACTCATATGTATTGGTCGTAATGTTATATTTGTGATTCTAGGACTTTGAGAGTGCAGATTCCACATATGACATATCAAATGCATGAGAAAGGCTTTCAATATTATATTTGTGATTCTAGGACTTTGAGAGTGCATATTCCACATATGACATATCAAATGCATGAGAAAGGCTTTCAATATTATACGTAGAGCACCAAATAATTTTATTGTGAAAAAACAACGGTTGATTGGTGGCTAGTAACATTATTGCTTTTCCACATAAGCGAATCACTGAAGCATTTTTTCCCCTTTCCATGTACATTAGAATTTGTTTAGTGTTTACTAAGAAATCACTTTATCTTAAGTTCATATGTGAAAAGGAAAAAAGCCTCATTTATGGACATGCTTCATCTTGATTCACCATTGTAAGTATTGAAGAAAAGACAAAATGTGCATACGTAGATTACTTGAAAGTGTCCTTGTTGGACTGTCATTATTCACCTGTTCTGTTTGTATATGCCATAGATGATCCAAAGAAACAGACCACTTGCTCTTATTGGAGCTAGGGAGAGACTTTGGTTATTTAAAGAAATTTATTGGATGAAGAATCTTTTGTAGTTTATGGATGTGTAGGCATATTTTATACAGCATGCCCTGTTTCTCTTGCAGTCAGTGACCCACAGATTCATCCTATTACATTTTTGTCATCTTTAGGCAAAGTCATCCAATCTATATATTGCTCCAATTTTTCTGCAAATATGGTGAATTTACTCTCTTAATTATTTTTGTTTGGTTGGTATTCCTTGTTGCATTTGTCAATTTACAACAACTTAGAAGAACTCATGCATGATTACTTAATTTGGCAATCTGTAATTCTACCTTTGTGGATGTGCTTGGCCAACGATTGAAAGGTACTTATGTTGATTATATTGAAGCAATAGAGTTTGGGTATAGAAAGTGAATACTCAAATTGAGAAACTAAACTTGATTTTGGAGAAAAGGATTGCCAAGCCTTAATCCAAAGTAGTTCTAAAAAAATGCAAAGAAAAGATTTTATTGCTAAATTTCATTCCACTTTTTCCCATGTTTCAGGGAAATTTGATTGATCCAGCAGTCAAGGGAACACTTAAAACACTTTTGGATCATGTCAAAATTTCCCTCTATCAAAAGACTGCTTGTAATATCTTCAATCTCTGCAATCATGTGCAATGGAAAATATGTTATCTTTGATGTGTAGTGGATAAGACTTGGTTTTCTGATCCAGTTGCTTGTGAGGAGTTGGTATGATATGTTCTACTCCCTGAATCCTTATTTTCTTCTTTTGTGATTATTTTGTATAGTAATCTTATATGCCGTTGACATTAAGATACTGCTTAATAGAATTATAAGTTAATGATGATTTTACAATAAGCTTGAGAGAATATTCTCTTTTTACTTTATTTTTAATGTATTACTTATTTCTGATATAGCATTACAGAATAGCAGCACATGGTTTTTTGCCATCATTTTTCCTATGTCCAAATTGTTTTTGTATTTGCCTTCCTTTTCTCATGAATATATTCATGTTCAAAAATTCTGGAGGTCTTTGTAGTCTGTCTTGCAACATACTGTACCAACATACTGTACTAAAAATAAGACCTTTTTTAATTTAATTATTCTAACTTAGTTTCCACCCTTTCTTCTACACTAGAAGAAAATTTTATTTTAATGTTTCTTTGGAGTGTTATGATTTAAGGGCATTATGGATCATTTAGTATTCTATCACATGATGCAATATGCACATTGATAAAAATTATAATTTAGCCACTTAAATAGGATTCCTTCATTTATATTGCACAATTATGGCATGTTAAAGATAAGAATTTTTTTTTGAAGAAAAGAAAGGGGTGCAACCAAAAAAAAAAAGGTCCTTTGAGGATCTTCACTGTTTTAGATACATCTGAAATAGAACTACATGATACAGTTTAGTCAATGTAGTGAAGTTGGATAGCTCCACATACTCATGGTAATATTAAATGACTTTTAAAATAGTGTATAACAGATATTGCACACATTGTTTTTAGTCCTGCAACTAATCTAGGAAGGATCTCTCTCGTTTAAAGGTTTTTGTTTTTGGGTTCCAGCTTTGGTATGTGCTCTCAAAAACCTTAGCTGACGAGGAAGAGAACGGAGTGAATCTGTGTCTCATTTTTTTTGTTCGTGCTTAACTTAATCTCAGAAAGAAAACAATAACTGTGGAATAAGTTCTTTTGGACTTCGACTTCCATTTATACTAAGGTAATCAACTTATTAAAAACACTGCCCTAATATGAATATAATTTTTTTTTCTTTGAATGACTACATGATTTAATAGTACCATATCAGGTGTCCTTTGGTAAGCCAAAAAGTCATCCATTAATCTAATCATTTTTAAACAAAAAAAAGAGTTAGACCAGTGTGAACTCTGAAGTCATCTTATGTACACTACTCGTCTATCAATAGGAATTAGTTCAAAATATGATCAAACATGCATTGAGTGTGCCATGTTATCATAAATGGATTAAGTAACATAGTTGACCTGTTCATTTCAAGAAGTTTCCTTCATATCACATGTATTTTGGGCCAATGAACATATGTTTCTTAGCCACCTATGGAAGTATTATACTACCGTTATGCTGTCACATTTAAGTTTTATCATTTAATGCAGGTCATGCATGCATTAACGAGAACATAGTGAGTGAATCTGTTTTGGTTTTCAAAGAGATCTCATTTATTTATTTTTTTATAGGAAAGCTGAATATTACTGAAATAGGAGAACAACAAGGTACATGAAGAGATTACAATATTAGAGGCAGTCCAGGTGGATGAGATGCTTCACCATTGGAGGGGAGAAACCTTTCCAATCCTGGCTGATCTCATTACATCTCCCAAAGCGAGCAAGTTCATGTGCGACCCTGTTGTGGTCCCTTTTCAAGTGTCTAATCTTCCAGCTGCTGAAACAACCTGCAAGGCTCAAAATTCCTTGGGCAAGATGGCCAATTTCATGCACCCTTTGATTTCGGCTATACCAAATTGACCATGCTGTCACTACCATAATTTCCAGATCCTTGGTTGTCCCTTCAGCTAGGATGTGTAGTGAGACATCCGAGAAGTCATGGCTAATGTCACTGATTGCAACTGGACATTCCTTCCATCTCTCCCACACTTCCTTAGCAAACTTACATTTAAAAATAGCGTGGGGTATGGATTCCGTCTCTGATTCGCACAAAGGGCAGGCACTATCAGTATTAATTCCTCAAAGAGATCTCATTTAGATTTGCATATGTTTAAGAAGAGGAATTGGTATTATTAGTTTTGGGGATTAGGATATATAATTGTATTTTTTTTAAAAGGTGCCTTACATGAACTTGGGTTTCACTATGTGTAAAACAGTAAAAGACGTTATTAACTCTGCATTACATGCTTATTTGTGCATGTGTTTCTCAACATATGACCTGCATTTTCCCCCCTCCTTACGAGACCTGCATGTTTATTTGATTTAGGATTAGAAGAATTGGTGTACTGAAGATTCAAGGTCAGTGTATGAGCATTTTTGTTATCGAAATTGATTATTATGAGTTTGAAGCAAAAAGAAATTTACATACTCCAAAAATCCTTATTTTATAACTGTCATGCCTCGAACCCAAGTAAAATCTAGGCACGTGACAACAACCACACACTTATAAAGTTTACACCCTACAAGTGTGTAAGGCCCTCTTAACAATTAAAGAATTATCATCAAAGAAAATTTATCAATAAATTTAAAAATATCCTCAATAATGCAATTCTCAAAGGATCTCCAAATAATAATCTTCCAACATTAAAATAAAAATAAACTAAATCCTTTAAATCTAAAAGTCTACACAAATGGAAATCCTAAACATAAAAGTTCAAATCATTCCATTGATTTCCTAAACTTCACTCATGCGCACATCCCAGCAAAAGCCCAAACATATGCTACTCTTCCTAATCAATCTTGATAGGAGACAGAGAGGGGGGGGGGGGGGGGTGAGTTGACAACTCAATAAGTAACCAAAATTGAAATAAGTTCTATCCAGCAATAGATCTGTAAAGTACTAAAATGTAATATGAATCTTCAAAAGTTATTGTGAGGTCAGAGAATTTGGCAACCCCGGCCCACTCTATGCTAAACCCAAAGCCCACACCGAGGAGGAAGAAATATTTGAGGACGAATTAAGGAAGCTTCAATTACCAAGAAGTACTGCCGAGGATAATCCTGTCCTCGGCAAGCCGAGATCACAGAAGGGAAGAGCAAACTACCTTCAGAGGTAACCCTTCAGAGGGTCCTTAGGAAGAAACAAGTACAACGGATTAGTCATGGGGGCATGGTGGAGGAGCAATTCCAGGGGGAACTGTCACCTCCACATTAAATGCCCACAACTAACGTTCTGGCCGTATTAATGGAGAAGTGACCCCTGAACAGTGCTGCCTTAGTTGCTGCAACCCGTAGAGAGAATGGGAAGGTGGCTGATGGGACAAGCACTCAAGTGATGACCTGCATGATCAACAAATGGAGGACCAAGATTAACCAGAATGGGGTATATAATGTAATAAGTCCTCCAGAAATGAGGGACGAAAAAGTTAGAAGGGAGAGAACACCATAGCACTTGTACCACCTCTGTAACCAAGCACAAAAGAAATAATAAGAAATATATGCTCCAAGGAAACGGCCGAGGAGCCTAGTTTCATACGTTAGCTTGTGTTCTTGCCATACAACCCGCGTATTGCCATGTTTAGTTGTTGCGACCCTCACTAGAGCCTAGTTCTTTGACCCGTTCTCTACAAATTCATTGTATTCGGCTACTTGGGCTTGAGTCCACTCGTCCAAAAGGAAAAGTGCTCGAACCCGGTTCCTACAATTAGCGCCGTTTGTGGGAAGAACTTGTGCGTTAGTAAGGGCAACGGTCAAGCATGGTAGGATCAGGCCCTCATCAAGCAGGATCCTATTAGTCCAAACCGGCGAGGTCCCAACAACAGGGTACCTTCCCCAACCCCGAGCGCGATCAAAATGAAGAAAATGGAAGGTTTCGAGAGGGGAGTGCGCACACCACACAAACCAGCAGAAGCCACACCCATGGGGACAGCCATGTGCTCCAGAGACAAAATGACAACCAGGTCATACAATCAGAAGAGGTTAAGAGTCACGTATCCAAGAAACAAGATGATAAGGTGGCCATGCAGCGAGAGATAGACGATTTGAAGAGAAAGCTGCGCCATACACAACGGGGGCAGTCTCGTCCTGGTCCTGACATGCCCTCCGACGAGAAGAGCGATGATGACTATAGGCGAAGGTCAAAGACTCCTCCGAGCGAGACCTTCTCTTATGAAGAAGAGCACTACTGGAGGTACAAACGTAAAAGTCCATCCTCTAGGGGCTTGGGGAGTGATGCCATGAGCAGGGCACTAAATCAACTTTCCAGATCACCTTTCACACGCCATATTGAAGAGGCTATGCTTCCTCGGCGATTCCAACAGCCAACCTTCACCATTTATAATGGTAGAACAGACTCTGTGGAGCATGTGAGCCAATATAACCAAAGGATGGCTGTCTACTCCAAAAACGAGGCGCTGATGTGCAAGGTCTTCCCCTCCAGCCTGGGATCAGTGGCAATGAGATGGTTCAATGGTCTGAAGACGAATTCCATAGACTCGTACAGACAACTGACTCAGGCCTTTGGCTCCTGTTTCATTACAAACAGCAGACCTCCTCAGCCCTTGAGCGCGTTGTTATCTTTATCCATATATAACGGGGAAACTCTTAAGGCCTACTTAGACAGGTATTGGGAGATATACAACGAACTGGACGGCAAGTTTGACGATGTCGCCATCAGCACCTTCAAGAACGAACTCCCAACGGGGCATGGCCTGAGGAAGTCCTTGACTGGTAAGCCCGCCACTAGTGTGCGCCAGCTGATGGATCGGATCGATAAATACAAGCGGGTAGAGGAAGACCAGCTGCAGGGCAAGGGAAAAGAGAAGGTTATCCCTCAGGAGAGGAGGGATTTCAAGTCGGACCGGTATAACGGCAACCGCTCGAGGCGGGACTTTGCAAGACAATCCGGAGCGACCAACGCTCAAGCTATTGATGCTGTATTCCGAGAATTAGTACACAGGGTGTTGGAGAGGATCAGGAACGAGCCATGCTTCAAGTGGCCGAATAAGATGGCAGGGGACCCTACGAAGCGCAATCAGAGCCTTTATTGCCAATATCATCAGGACCACAGACAAGCCACGGAAGACTGTAGGAACCTCTAGAACTATCTGGACCAGCTAGTCCGAGAAGGAAAGCTGAAGCACCTCCTGCATCATTCTAGTGGTCATCAAGGCCAGACCTATCAGGAGCCCAGAGGGATACTACTATGAGGCCGCCCGCAGTGACGATTAATGTAATTCTGGCTGTGCTGGGAAAAACAGGCACGCGCCCCTCGCGAGTGCTGTCTGTGACCCAGGTGTCCGCTGAGGAGTCCCAGTCAGAGCCGAAGAAGGCCAAGAGAGGTTTTCACCTAACCTTGAGCTTTTCTAAGGAGGACAAGGTTGGGACTACCCAGCCCCATGACGATGCTTTGGTGATCACTCTCAGAATCGACGAATACAATGTGAAAAGAGTAATGGTGGACGACGGCAACGGAGTCGAGATTATGTACCCCGACCTATACAAGGGGATGGGGTTGAAGCCAAAGGATTTGACTCCTTACAGCTTTCCTTTGATGAGCTTTGATGGGAAACTCGTTACCCCAAAGGGCATGATTAGGCTGCCCATACAGATTGGCCCAGAAGTGGTGGAGGTGAACTTTATTGTGGTGGACACCTACTTCGCGTACACAGCCATCGTAGGTAGGCCTTGGCTCTACACCTTGGGGGCTGTTGCCTCCTCACTGCATCAGAAGGTGAAATTCCCTTCAGGGGACCAAGTCCTTGAGATCCGAGGCTGCCAATCCACGGCAAGGCAGTGTATGGTGACAGCCATCTCATATCGGCTCGATGCGGAGTTCTCGGCCGCTGCGGAAGAGAGCTTATAGCAATCAAAGACCCCTGTGGCGCCCCCTGATGCAGCTGCCGAGGAAGCAGGGTGTGAAGATCTTGAGAAGGTGATCATTGGTGACAACCCAAAGAAGTTCTTCCAGGTCGGGACTCAACTCCCTTCCCAGGAGAATGAGGAGTTGATTGAGTTCCTCAAAGGGAACATTGACGTGTTCGCATGGACGCTTGTGACCCCCCAGGGATTGATCCATCCTTCATCTGTCACTACCTTAATGTCAACCCGTCCGTGATTCCTAATAAGCAGCCACCCCGGCGCCCATCAAAAGAGCATGCCGATGCAATTGGAGAAGAGGTCAATAAACTTAAGCGCGCAAGGGCTATCAAAGAAGTTTTTTACCTCGAATGGTTGGCCAAGATTGTGGTGGTCAAGAAGAAAAGTGGAAAGTGGAGGGTTTGTGTAGACTTCACGGACCTAAATAAGGCATGAACAAAGGACCCCTTCCTAATGCCACAGATAAACCAGCTAGTAGATACGACTGCAGGCCATTCTCGGATGAGCTTCTTAGATACCTTTCAGGGTTATCATCAAATACCACTAGCCTTGGAGGATCAGAAGAAGACAGCCTTTGTGACACCCATTGGGAACTACCACTACAAGGTTATGCCGTTTGACCTAAAAAACATTGGATCCACTTATCAAAGGATGATGACGAGAATGTTCGAACCGCTGTTGGGCAAAAACATCGAGATCTATGTTTATGATATGGTGCTGAAGAGCAAACTGGTGTTCGAGCATTTAGGGGACCTCGGTTACATATTCGACGTCCTGAGAAGGCACAGGCTACACCTAAATACTTCCAAGTGCTTATTTGGCGTGGGATCTGGCAAGTTCTTAGGCTACATCATTACCCACAGGGGGATCGAGGTTGATCCTGACCAAATCAAAGCTATTCATAATCTAAAGCCTTCGCAAAACCCCAAGGAGATCCAGAAGCTCACTGGAATGAGGAGTGTGTCATGGCCCTCCAACAACTTAAAGAGTACCTATCCCGGCCACCTATCATGTCCAATCCTGAGGCCGATGAGATCCTATACGCATACATTGCTGTGGCACTTCACGCTGTGAGCTTGTTATTGATACGAGATGACAATGGTGTTCAAAAACCAGTCTATTACGTTAGCAAGTCACTACACGAAGCTGAGGTCAAGTACCTGCCCTTGGAGAAAGCCGTACTTGCCGTGGTCCACGCTACTAGAAAGCTGCCCCACTATTTCCAGGCTCACATAGTGGTCGTTCTAACCTAACTACCCTTGAAGTCTGTACTTCGGACTGCCGATTACACGGGAAGGATTGTCAAGTGGAACACAATTCTGGGGGCTTTTGACATTAAGTACATGCCTCAGACCTCTATAAAGGGCCAAGTCCTAGCTGACTTGGTGGCCGAATTTGCTGAACCAATAGTGGAAACAGTAGCCGAGAAGGGGGACATGGATGGAAAATCAGTTGGGGCAATCTCTGTTCCAGGGACCCCGTGCTGGAAGGTGTATGTTGATGGCACCGCGAACCAAAGGGGGTTTGGAGTGGGGCTAGTCCTAATGTCCCCAGAGAAGTCGGTTGTAGAGAAGTCCCTAAGACTTGGGTTCCCGACCACAAATAACGAAGCCGAGTATGAGACGTTGTTGCAAGGGATGGTCATGGTGCAAAAAATGGGAGAAAAAGAAGTAGAAGTGTTCTCAAACTTGCAACTAGTGGTGGGCCAGGTGAATGGAGAGTTGGAGGCCAGAGACACGAGGATGCAAGAGTATTTAAGTCAGGTCACACTTGCAGTCGGCCTTCACCCCTTTTCAGCTTATCACATGTCTCCAGAAGTGGAAACACCTATGCTGACTCATTGGCCACACTCGCCACGTCCTCAGCAGGAGATCTGCCTCAAATTATACTTGTGGAGCATTTGGAAAGAGCAAATGCGGGGGCAAAAGGCATGGTTCACATCCATCAAGTTGGGCGGGCCCCAGCTTGATAGACCCTATAGTGAGATTCCTCAAAGATGATGTCCTGCCCAAAGATAAGTTAGGGGCTGAAAAAGTACGGAGAAACGCTCCTCGGTTCTGGCTATTCGAGGACCATAAACTGTGCAGACGCTCCTATTCTGGGCCATACCTGCTATGTATCCACCTTGAGGCATCAGAGTTACTGCTTGAGGAGCTGCATGAAAGGATTTGTGGGAGCCACAGAGAGGGAAGATCTCTGTCACACCGAGCCATCACCTAGGGATATTGGTGGCCGGGGATGCAGAATGAAGCCTTAGAATATGTTAAGAAGTGTGACCAGTGCCAGAGGTTTGCCCCAAACATCCATCAGCCAGGAGCGGTCCTCAATCCCCTGTCCAGTCCGTGGCCGTTTGCCTAGTAGGGCTTGGACATTGTAGGTCCTTTCCCCAAGGCGCTAGGGAATAAGAGATTTCTGCTGGTCGCCACGGATTATTTCACTAAATGGATTGAAGCAGAGCCCTTAGCCAACATTAGGGATGTGGATGCTAAGAAGTTCATCTGGAGAAACATTGTTACGTGGTTCGGGGTCCCTCGCACCCTTATTTCGGATAATGGGCTTCAATTTGACAACAAAGCTTTCAGAAGATACTGTTGTGAACTGGGGATCACAAACCGGTACTCAACTCCAGCTTATCCTCAGGGAAATGGGCAGGTCGAGGCTGTTTACAAGGTCATAGTCAATGGGCTCAAGAAGAGGCTAGATGATGCCAAGGGAAGATAGGTAGAAGAGCTACCACACGTCTTATGGACTTACCGGACTACACCACGGTGGTCAACAGGAGAAACACCTTTTCCCATGACCTACGGGGCTGAGGCTGTTATCCCTCTGGAAGCAAACTTCCCAACGTTGAGGACAAGCTCCTTCACCCCGAATAGTAATGATGAGTTACTAGGGAAGAGCCTAGATCTAATTGATGAGCGAAGGGAGAAGGCAATAATCCAACTGGCCTACTACCACCAGAAGCTTAAGCAAAGATACGATGCCAATGTGAAGCTAAGACCACTAGCACCCAGAGACTTAGTGTTGAGGAAAGTTGTGGGCGCTGCCAAGAACCCATCCTATGGAAAGCTAGGACCCAACTGGGAGGGACCATACCGAATCACCTCAGTGGCAGGGTTAGATGCATACTACTTAGAGGACTTAGATGAAAAGCCTGTACCCCGTCCATGGAATGTAAATAACTTGAGAAGGTATTACTATTAATAAAAACGTATCTTTTGATTCAAATTCTAAGTCTATCATGATTGTATGCCTTGTATTTTGGTAAACTAGCTAAGTGTTAGACAAAATCAAGGTCTTGCATGGTCCTTGGACTCAAGCTTATGGGGAAACTAACTACGTCAAGAAAATTCTAAGTGTTGGACAGAACCAAGGTCTTGCATGGTCTTCGAACTCAAGCCTATGGGGAAACTAACTACTTCAAGAAAACTCTAAGTGTTGGACAGAACCAAGGTCTTGCATGGTCTTCGGACTCAAGCCTATGGGGAAACTAACTACTTCAAGAAAACTTTAAGTGTTGGACAGAACCAAGGTCTTGCATGGTCCTCGGACTCAAGCCTATGGGGAAACTAACTACTTTAAGAAAACTCTAAGTGTTGGATAGAACCAAAGTCTTGCATAGTCCTCAGACTCAAGCCTATGGTGAAACTAACTACTTCAAGAAATTCTAAGTGTTGGACAGAATCAAGGTCTTACATGGTCCTTGGACTCAAGCCTATGGGGAAACTAACTACTTCAAGAAAATTCTAAGTGTTGGACAGAACCTAGGTCTTGCATGGTCCTCGAACTCAAGCCTATGGGAAAACTAACTACTTCAAGAAAACTTTAAGTGTTGGACAGAATCAAAGTCTTGCATGGTCCTCAGACTCAAGCCTATGGGGAAACTAACTACTTCAAGAAAATCCTAAGTGTTGAACAGAACCAAGGTCTTGCATAGTCCTCGGACTCAAGCCTCTAGGGAAACTAACTACTTCAAGAAAATCCTAAGTGTTGGACAGAACCAAGGTCTTGCATGGTCCTCGGAATCAAGCCTGTGGGGTCAAGAAAACTCTAAGTGTTGGACAGAGTCAAGGTCTTGCATGGTCCTCAGACTCAAGCCTATGGGGAAACTAACTACTTCAAGAAAACTCTAAATGTTGGACAGAACCAATGTCTTACATGGTCCTCGGACTCAAGTCTATGGGGAAACTAACTACTTCAAGAAATTCTAAGTGTTGGACAGAACTAAGGTCTTGCATGGTCCTCGGACTCAAGTCTATGGGGGAAACTAACCACTTCAAGAAAATTCTAGGTGTTGGACAGAACCAAGGTCTTGCATGGTCCTCAAACTCAAGCCTATGGGGAAACTAACTACTTCAAGAAAATTCTAAGTGTTGGACAAAACCAAGGTCTTGCATAGTCCTCGGATTCAAGCCTATGGGGAAACTAACTACTTCAAGAAAATCCTAAGTGTTGGACAGAACCAAGGTCTTGCATGGTCCTCGAACTCAAGCCTGTGGGAAAACTAACTACTTCAAGAAAACTCTAAGTGTTGGACAGAACCAAGGTCTTGCATAGTCCTCGGACTCAAGTCTATGGGGAAACTAACTACTTCAAGAAAATCCTAAGTGTTGGACAGAATCAAGGTCTTGCATGGTCCTCGGACTCAGGCTTGTGGGGAAACTAACTATTTCAAGAAAACTCTAAGTGTTGGACGGAACCAAGGTCTTGCATGGTCCTCGGACTCAAACTTATGGGGAAGTTAACTACTTCAAGAAAACTTTAAGTATTGGACAGAACTAAGGTCTTGCATGGTCCTCGGACTCAAGCTTATGGGGAAACTAACTACTTCAAGAAAATTCTAAGTGTTGGACAGAACCAAGGTCTTGCATGGTCCTCGGACTCAAGCCTATGGGGAAACTAACTACTTCAAGAAAATTCTAAGTGTTGGATAGAACCAAGGTCTTGCATGGTCCTCGGACTCAAGCCTATAGGGAAACTAACTACTTCAAGGAGAACCTGAGTGTTAGGAAGAATCAGCGCAATACCTAGTCCTTGGGTCATCCGCTTCGGTAAAATTGGCACTATACAAAATCTGCCTAAGCATCAAACAAAGCCTATGAGCAGGCTAATTCAGTTTAAGTAACTACTTAGTGCCCGTTCTGATCATTGCAAACGATGATGACCTTTCCTATAACAGAATCTAAAAATTGAACTCGTGAGCATCACTTAAAGCGTTTTAGGAGGCCATGGACTTGGTCTTGGTTCAACCCACACCTGAAGGGTTTAGTGACTTTGGCCTACCTTGGTTCTACATCAAAAACAAAAGAAAGGTAGTTTTCCATTTGCATACACATCTTCACATTATTGTAATTATTGCTGTGGTAGGCCGAGGCACAATTAGAGTTAGGATTGCACAAATGAAAAAGATAGACAAAGTAGGTAATCGAAAATAAAATATACATTTCATGAAATCCACAAAAAGTTACAAAAGATGAGTCACCTTATAGCGTTTAAAAAAAAAGGAAAAACACAAGGCAAAAGTGCCATTACAATGCTTAAAACAAAAGAAAAAGGGAAAAACAGGCAAGGCTAGAGCGCCAAGAGGGCTTATTTCTTCAAATTAATCTTCTTCCCCCCCTTGGGAGCCTGGTCTGTGGCAACCTCAGAGTCCTGACTTAGAGGGATGGCCTGTAGAGGCACCACAGAGATGGCTGTCACCTCAGCGAGAGAGGCCTGGACGTCGGTTGAGAGGCTTGCAGCCTCCTGGGGTGCTTCCTCGTTGAGACCTTTGGCTGTTTCAATTGCCCCAGGAGGATCAGCTTCCTTGACGGGCTCCTCAGAAGTGGTAGTAACCACCTCAGTAGCCACCGCAGCCTCCCCAACGTCTTCATTGGGGACAGTACCCGCCTCCTTAGCAGCCACCTCAGCCTCAGAACTAGAGGGAACAGCCTCGCGGATGCTAAGGGGGTAGTATACATTCTTCATTTTCCACAGGTCAGACGACGCCTCAACCTCAGCTCGTTTGAGGGCCTCACTCCAAACCTGGGAGCAGTAGAGCCTGCATACCCTAGGGACTTGAGCTTTAAGGGCAACCTCCGTCTCGGCCACCCTAGCAGCATAAGTTGCCTCCTCGGCTTCCTCCTTAGAAGCCTGAGCCTTTGCCCTGCCAAAGTCCGCCTCGGCCTTAACCCTTAGAGCCTCGTCTTTGGCCCATTCAACTACATTCTTGGCCCCCTTTAGCATCGGCCACCTTCTTTTTCAAATTAACAATTTGCTCATTTGCGATCTTCAGCTGCTCCTCCGCCTCAGCCAGACGCCTCGTTTGGTCTTCAGCCTGCTTTTGGGCACCAGCAAGGCCTAATTCGGCGCTGTCTCAAGCCCTGGTCATCTCCTTAAGATCCTCCCGAGCTTTCGCGAGATCAGCCTTGGAAACCTTAAGCGTCCGAGTAGCCCCTAGGCATTTTTCGCGCTCTGCGTCCATGGCCTTGCCTTGGTTGCTGGCCGTCTCCTCTAACCTAAAGGTGGTCTGGACAGCCTGCCAATTGAAACAAGTGCATGGTAAATGAGAAACAAAAAAAAAAAAAAAAAAAAAAAAAAAAAAAAAAAAAGAAAGAGAGAAAATCAAAGTCAAAAGAATCACAGGTGCTAAGGGTCTTACTATTCCCAAGTATCGTTTAAGGCTGAGGAAGACCTTCTTACTCCTCAAACCCTCAAGATCAGCCATATCCGCAGGGAGTAACAGGGACCTCTCCAACGCGTCGGCCACATACGTGCCTTCGCCCCCTTGAAAATCCCTGAGGGAGGCATCGTCCTTTAAAGGCTCCCTATAGAGCATTGGGGCGGGAAGCCATGCCTGAGCCTCAGCCTGGGCGATGACCTGCTTATCCTGGCCTTGGAACCCTATCTTCAGTTGTTTTGAGGGCCGTCAAGTGTCCTCCTCCTCCTGGGAGGAACGAGACTTATCACCTCCCATAGGCCTTTTGCCCTTATCCTTCTTCTACTTAGGATCAGTGAGCTCGGGCCTAGATGGCAAACTCAGCTGAAGTAGAGGGGGAGGAAGCATAGGCTAGGCAGAAGTTGACCTGGTCTGGACAGGCTGAGACTTGAGTGGAGGGGGAGGAAGCTTAGGCTGAGACTTCCCCGGCTGGCCTTCAATCAGGTTAACTAAATTAGCTTGGGGTCTCTTCTTGTAACCCATCTTGGCCCAAGGAAAGTCTCCTGCTGACAGAAGGTCTGCTTCGGTTAAGTTCTGGTCACCCAAATCACTAGAGGGGTCCTCGGACAGGGGGACTTGCTCGAACACAGCAAATTCGTCCTCGGACGGACTCAAACTAGTAACTTCTTCTCCTTCTGTTTCTCTACTTCCTCCCTTGGTCTCTGCAACTTGGTGGGATGTAGAGGAGCCCACCAATGGAGTTCCTTCTGGAGTGGGGGATCCCTCCGGGATCGAGAAACCGTCCTCGGTTACAGTGATTTTTCGAAGCCGAGGATCCTTTGCCCTGATCACGTACTTTGGCATTGAGAACGACTTCTGAGCAGGGTCGTATCCCAGGATCTTGTGGGCAGCCCTGACTTGGTTATCGACCTCGTTCATGAAGATCTCCGCCCTTAGTTTGGTTTCCAAGTCTGCCTTATTGACAAAACCAAAGTGATGCTCAAAAGCGTGTGGATCTGCAGAGAAGAAAACATATTCTCGTTAGCAACCAAGCAAAGCAGACCGAGGAGACACAAGAAACTTGACCCTCTCCTACTCTGAGTGCCCCACCTGGTGTACCCTCCACTGTTGGGCAGTAAAGGCCATCGTGCCTGTGATACCTCAATTTGATTGATTGTGTGATGTGTGTGGGTGTGTGATGAGTCCCACATCAATATTTACTAGGTTGAATTGGGCTTTATTAACAACTCTAAGGAGCTTCAATTGTGACTAGTCCTTTTGAGGTATAGCGCAGATGTGGCTAGCGCTTTTCCTTGGGTCGTTACATATGGTATCAGAGCCGGCCCGGTAACCCTATGTGGGCTCGGAGACACTACCCCACAAAGTGGGCCCTAATGAGGACGTTAGGGATTTAAGTGGGGGAGATTGTGATACCTTAATTTGATTGATTGTGTGATGTGTGTGAGTGTGTGATGAGTCCCACATCGGGTATTTACTGGGTTGAATTGGGCTTTATTAACAACTCCAAGAAGCTTCAATTGTGACTAGTCCTTTTGAGGTATAGCGCAGATGTGGCTAGCGCTTTTCCTTGGGTCGTTACAGTGCCACTCCCCAGACACAATGAGAAAGTCCTTATCCAGCCCCTTGTTGGACAAAGGGAGGCATTGGATAAGCCGCACCCTATCCTCCCTCGTCTTCATGTAATAGGACTTGCCCTTCAGAAGCTAGAGGTTTTAGCACTAGTTCATGTCATGATGGGTTAGCCTCAACCCCATCTTCTCGTTTGGGGCATCTACACAGCCCAGAATCCTAAACATATTGACGCCGCACTAGGTGGGGGTTAACCAGAAATGCGTAAGGTAACCCCTCGTTACCGGCCCCATGGGGATTCTCATACCGCCTTTAAGGAAGGCGATTATGGGAATCACCACCTCACCCTCTTTCTTCTGAATGAGCCACTCCCCTTCCTCATAGCACCTCAAACCCACATTACTGGGTATCCTATAATCAGCGATGAATTTCTTCATCGCCTCTTCAGACTCTACAAACCTCTTGAACCTACCTATCCCTAGAGACAACTAAAAGATTCAGAGAAAGACAAAAGGAAGAGAGGGATACGAAAAAAGAAGTTAAGGAGAGAGGAAGCGTAATTTGGAGAGAGAGGAGAAGACTTACAGAAATGAGGAAAAGCTCCTCAGACAGGCTTTTTGTGCTGAAGGGAGTCACGAATTTTGTTGGAGATTTGACTAGATTCAGGGCATGTGCGTAAGAACTCTTGAATGTGAAAGTAAAGAAGCAGATCAATCCAAATGGGTGTTTATATCCCCAATTAAAATAATCATGTGAGTTTTCTTGCCCATAAAGTCAGGAGGACCACCACCGTTAGATTATCATCACACCATTGAACGTGGGAAGCATAAAGCCGCCCAAATTTAATGAGGGCACCCTCCACATATCGAAGTGTCAGGAACGTGCCTTGGACAGGTGAAAAGGCTCTGGTACTGATGGAGGACAAGACTTGACAAGCCATGGTGAGGGCCCGAGGACATCAAAATCCTCCTCTCCGCCCGAGGAGCCGAACAATAGGATTTTGAGGGGCTATTTTGGGGTCAGAGAATTTGGCAACCCCGGCCCACTCTATGCTAAGACCAAAGCACACACCAAGGAGGAAGAAATATCGTAGGACGAATCAAGGAAGCTTCAATTACCAAGAAGTACTACCGAGGATAATCCTGTCCTCAGCAAGCCGAGATCACAGAAGGGAAGAGCAAACTACCTTCAGAGGTAACCCTTCAGAGGGTCCCTAGGAAGAAACAAGTACAACGGATTAGTCATGGGGGCATGGTGGAGGACCAATTCCAGGGGGAACTGTCACCTCCACATTAAATGCCCACAACTAACGTTCTGGCCGCATTAATGGAGAAGTGACCCCTGAACAATGCGGCCTTAGTTGCTGCAACCCGCAGAGAGAATGGGAAGGTGGCTAATGGGACAAGCACTCAAGTGGTGACCTGCATGATCAACAAATGGAGGGCCAAGATTAACCAAAAGGGGGTATATAATGTAATAAGTCCTCTAGAAATGAGGGACGAAAAAGTTAGAAGGGAGAGAACACCATAGCACTTGTACCACCTCTGTAACCAAGCACAAAAGAAATAATAAGAAATATATGCTCCAAGGAAACGGCCGAGGAGCCTAGTTTCATACATTAGCTTTGTTCTTGCCATACAACCCGCATATTGCCATGCTTAGTTGTTGCGATCCTCATTAGGGTCTAGTTCTTTGACCCACTCTTTACAAATTCATTTTATTGGGCTACTTGGGCTTGAGTCCACTCGTCCAAAAAGAAAAGTGTTTGAACCCGGTCCCTACAGTTATAATATGCTATAGGTTTTCAAAAAAAAAAAAAAAAATAGCTAAAGAAGTTTCATAATCTTAAAATAATAGTTTGCAAATAGATCACATACTTTAATCTTACAATTATATCATAGATGGTATAGAAAGTAGTTAGTTTTCCATATATCAAAATCTATAATTTACAATAGGTTCCAAAAATACATAAGCTGTTTTAATGACTCAAAATAGTTAAATATTTAAATGTAATTCATATTCTTAACAATCTTATGACTATGGTCACGCTATATCCTCGTGACTAGGCATCAGAGTACCAATGAATAATCTTCATTGGTTTGGGTATCAGAATCAATTCATAGTCAATTTGTCCATAATCATATATATGAAATCATAATTTTTAACAAAAAATATATCTTATTCAAATACATATTGTGGGTACCCGGGATTTTTTGACACCCTTGCACCACAGTTAGAAGGCTTTTGTCCTCTTTGGGGAGCCAAGCCCTCAAGGATTTGTCCTCTTCGACCAAGTGTAGGCAAGCTTGGAGGGTTTCATAATCTCATCCCCAAGACTTGGAATCTGTTAGGTTCTAAGGTCTTAGGAATTTATGTATTTAGAATTCTAATTTGTAATGTTGGCAAACCATGATCAAAACATTGTATTTAGTCTTGTTTAGGCTTGCTCAAAGTTGGTTTATTATTGTAAAGTTGGAATTGAGTGGCTGCAGAAGTACTTGGGATTTTTGGCCTGGCTCGATCGATCGAAGAATAGACTCGATCGATCGAAAATCGCACAGGTTGATTTTTCTGCAGAATTTCCAACTCAGCCCTACTTCATTAAACGTTTAGGGTTTTATGTTTTTACCCTAAGTATATAAACTAAACCCTAGCCACGTTTTTGAAGGTTGTCCATATTGCTTTGTTTGCTCATACATTGCTGTTTTGTGTGAATCTCGTGTGAGATCTTTGAGGAGCCTTCCTTTACACAAAATTTAGGGTTTTCAAGGTAGAGATGATTTCAACATCTTGAAGATCATTACAGTTGCAACCATTTGAACTTAAAAGAAAAACAAGCGAGGAGCTTGTAGCTGATTGAGGAATTCAAGAAAGAAGGAGTCCGTAGATTCGGAGCTTGCACGTGGTCGTGTCAGTAAGTTCTATTGGTGGGTAGCATTAGGAAGTCGAGCGGGGAGCTTGTAATCTTTTTGTAAGAACTTCAATTCTTTCATAGTGAATTCTGGTTTGCCTTGAGGATCGGTGGGTCAAATCCTCCCCAAGTTTTTACCGTGTGGTTTCCTAGGTGATCATATCATTGTGTTATTTATTATTCCGCTGCTTTATATGTTTGATATGATTATTTGATTGTTTTAACCTAGAATTGCATAATTTGATTAAGTAACAACTTGGCTAATTAATCTAGGCTACACAATCTGGTTGTTTGAGGGTCTAAATTTCCATCAAAATCCCATGTGAGTAGTGGTACACTAACACAAGCTCCAAAGGCATATAAAGTATTTGGGAGGGTTCTCCTTCCAATGTGGGATTCCAAGTCTTGGAGATGAGACTATAAAACCCTCCAAGCTTGCCTACACTTGGTTGAAAAGGACAAATCCTTGAGGGCTTGGCTCCCCAAAGAGGACAAAAGCTTTCTAACTGTGGTGCAAGGGTGTCAAAAAATCCCGGGTACCCACATTGTGAGTAGTGGTACACTAACACAAGCTCCAAGGGCATATAAAGTGTTAGTGGGAGGGTTCTCCTTCCAATGTGGGATTCTAAGTCTTGGGGATGAGACTATGAAACCCTCCAAGCTTACCTACACTTGGTCGAAGAGGACAAATCCTTGAAGGCTTGGCTCCCTAAAGAGGACAAAGGCCTTGTAATTGTGGTGCAAGGGTGTCAAAAAATCCCGGGTACCCACACATATATATAATCATATATTCAATATTCAAATATATTTGTGATATTTCTAAATTCTTTACTTTAAATTAATATAGCTAAAAACACAATAAAATAAAATAAATCTTATATTCAATGCTCATATTTATTGGTGGAAATTCTTTATTCTTTACTTTGAATCAGTATAGCTAAAGACAATTGTGGGGGCCTTTTTTGCTATATTGGGCTGGGCTGCCCCTTTGTGATTGTAGGCCCAAGGGTTCTGGGTTGCAGGAGTCGAGACCGGGCCAATTGGAACTCAACTTGGCCTGGCTTGTGCGCGAACTATGCCTCGTCTGCCAGAGGAGTGCTTACTGTAGGCTGAGCTGTTTCGGAAAAAATGCTTGTGGCAGGCAGAGCTTATTTCAGAAAAATGCTTACGGCAGACAGAGCTGTTTCAGAGAAAAGCTTGGCAGGTAGAGCTGTTTTAGAGAAAAGCTTACGGCAGGCTGAGCTGTTTCAGAGAAAAGCTTACGGCAGGCAGATATAATTGATAAACAGAACCATACATTCTGGAATAACCAGATAGTCCTTTTAACGGGAAATGACCAAATGATCCATAACTTATAATAACATTTAACAATCTTTGACAAATAAATAATAAAGGAGAATAAAAATTAATCAACAGACATGGAATAAATTCAGTTCAGTCCGCAGGAGTAAAGCCAAAGAGGAAGAACACCTCTTCTCAACATGATTAACCTCCGAGGAAAAGAAATCCTATCGTGGAAGTTAATGGGTTTGAGGGAGGCGGACCCGAATGGGCAATACTCGAAATAAGTATAGAAGAGAGCAGGGATTTGAGAGGGAGAGAAGGGAAGAGACCTATCGGTGCATGCCACTAACTCTCACTTTCTTTTTTCCTATCTTTCCTTCCTTTTTTTCCTTTTTGTTTTTCCTTAATGATTTCCACCTTTTTGGTTTTTAGTGTTATGCTTCCCCTGTTTTACGAAGTGTGTTACAGAGTATTTTCCTAGTATTGTATTGCCTTGCCCTTGTTATTCCTCCCCCCTTTGTACACGGCAGAGGCTCCCTTCTTATAGTGCCTACCGTGAATGGATTTTACTATTCTACCCTCCAACCGTTTTTTTCTGGTCTGGGAGTACTTGCCGACATTACTGTTCCGTCTGTGGGTTCCCCTGTTACAGACACAGACACTTTTTGTCCGTTAGTCTGCCGCGGCATTTCTGCCTGCCGCGGTGATGTTTCTTCTCTCTCTATCCCTCATGGCATGCACCTATTGGTTCCAGCTCAGCCTTGCCTCTTTTGGGTGGTATGTCATCCCAGCAGGACGTATCCCCCAAAAGAGTTTGAGCAGGAACCTTAAAACAAGCCTTCCCCTCTCCTCACCTCCAAACCATGCCCTCTTACCTCTAACCCGTGGCCCCACCACGTCCTGTATTGGCTGGGTACAGGCTGGTGGTGCCTGGGTCTTACGCGTGTTTATGTCTGAAATCTGCCTGCTGTTAATGCATTTGCCATGGACTGGAGATTTTGCTTGCTTGCCGTCCGTTTTCTGGCTTTTTACGAGTTGCTACTCTGATTTCCCGCTCCTTCAGGATCTGGGCCTTACTTAGTATTGGGCTTTGTGTTCCTTTCAGCCCAATTCGTTAATTGCCTTTGCTTCCCTCCGCATTATTTAGTATTTCCCGCCGCAGTGACTTCTTCCTGCTGGGCCTTTTCTCAAGCCTGTCGTTCCATTCTTTCCCCCAGTGGCTTAATGTACCCACTGGTGTTCTTGCTTATGGGCTCCCATGTCCCTTTCTTTTTCCTTGGGCCTCTCCGGCCTATTTCTTTGGACGTCCTTGGTCCATTTACTAACTCCGCATCCCATGGGCTCTTACTAACTTAATTGGGCTTCCCCGGCCCAATTTACTCATTCTCATCCTTAGGGTTCATGGCCTTGTCATTATTCCCTACTTTCTTTGTTTACTTTACTTTGGGCATGCCGCGGCTCATTCTCTCTTTTCCACAACACATACTGCCCATGGGTGCTATTTTCTCTCTTTCCGGGCTTTTTAGGCCCACTTACTTCCTCAAAACCCATTCATTCGTGTTGAGGGGCTGTGATCCATTGTTCCTGCCGCTTGGACCTAATGGTTTTCTTTCACTTGGTCTGCCGCTTCTCTGCTGCCCGCATTGCTGGGTTGGTTGCCTTTGCCTATTTTGAAAAAAATGACCCTCAACAATTAGCCCCCTGAACATATGGAGCGTTCCTGCGGTCCATATGTGAATAAAAGACCTTTCTGTCCTTTCTGTTTCCCCTCTTTCTTTTCCTTCACGGGCTTTTTGAAACTATAGACCCCTTCGCATATACTTATATTTCTTTTCCTGCTGTGAACAGTGATGACTCTTCGATTTTCCCAAAATGGCAGTTATTCTAAGACACAACTACCGCTTCATTTATTTCATTCTTCTTTCGATGGCTGATCAGTCGCCTTCCTTCAGGCCAACATTAATTACTCAAGTATTTAAGAAGAGGGTCCCTTCGAAAATCAATCACAAATACCATCTTTTCCAAAACATCGTGTTTGTCTCTCTTCCTTTATCGTCTTCTTCTCTTCGAACACCTATATCCCTTCTGCTTCGATCGAACCTTCGCACAATGGTGCCGGTGAAAAGCCCAGGTTCTTCCCGCCGCAAAGGGAAAGAGGAAGTTTCTGAACCTCTCGCTGGACAAGGAATGGGCGAGGAGGCCATATACTCCGACTCCGATCATTCCGGCGAGGAAGATGCGCCGCGCGACCCCGACAGTGAGTGCGCTCCTCTAATCGACCCTTGGTATAACCCTTATCCTCACTTCCCTGAGGTTCCCGGTGATTACGTGCCGCCGCCGCCAGGCAGCGTGTGGCTTTCTATGTGCAGACGGAACCTCAATGTTTCTTGGGCTCCGGTGTCTTCCTCCATTTTCGATTTGGTCATCCGTCAAGGGGTCTCTCTTCCGGTGCCGATTCATTTCATGTTTGGGTCAGGAACGGCCTTGGGTTGGAAGGAGTGGGTTGACCGAGAGTTATCCAATTCGGTTTTTATGGGCTTGTTGCAGCGGGCCGGCGTTCTGAAGTCCATCGTTTTATCCCGAAGCCTTTCTAATTTTCGAGACACTTATAACCTTCGTCACTTGGTTCGCCGGTGGTGCGCCACCACCCACACATTCTTCTTCTCCTACGGCAAACTGACCGTGACCCTCGAGGATGTGGCCAACCAACTACTCTTGCCAATCCTTGGTGATGTGGATCCTGCCACAATAGAGCTTTCTCCAGAGGAAGAAGCCATTGAGGCCGAGTTGAGAAAGGGGATGGCTGGGAATGCTAAGTTATCGTACTGGGTTAGTTCTTCCCCTAAGTTTTCCGTTGTTGCCCACCGTGCAGCCTTTGTTGCTTTTTGGCTTTGCAAGTTCGTTTTTGGTTCACATCCCAATTATGCCATCAAGCCTTTGTACTTCCGTTTGGCCATCAAAATATCTGCCGGAGTGAGTCTACCGCTGGCCCCCATGTTCTTGGGGCATTTGTATGTTCAACTGGACATCCTGCGGAGTGATGAGAGCCAGGCAGGCTCCTGCCACATTGTCGCTTCGTCTGTTCACAGCACCATCCTGCAGCAATTGTTGTTTGAGCGCAGCGCCCAATACTTAGCGAAATGTAGGCCTATTCGCTTCGCGAGAGAGAAGTACCAATCATGTCTGCGAGTGATCACTGACTTCTGTGGCAGGTTTGAATCCGATTTCCCTTTAGCTTTTCGTTGGTCTGGTCTGAAGCCCATTGGTCACTCAGTTGTTGAGTCTTTTGATAGCGGTACTGGTTTTACTTGGAGAGCTTACAAAAATTTGGGTAGGGGTTACACATGTATTGATTCTGCTATGGGTCCGTTTACTGATATTATTGGGACCACCACTCCTTTGGCTGGTTTTGATGAGGTTGGGATCACCTATTTGGCGGCTACCAATGTTGGATGGCTGCCATACTTGACCGATAAGGGCATCAGATTTGTTCACTATCCTGCCAACCGGGTGAGGAGGCAGTTTGGGCTGGACCAGGATATCCCTGATGACCTTTCCTATCTCATGGAATCTCCTACTTCTGTTTGGCCTTTCCTGCGGCAGGCTGCTTTCGATTTTTGGAGATCGCACTTTAGTGCAGTTACCATTGCTAGCTCGTCAAGAGAAGGTCTTTGCACTCCTGCCATGCACGACTATTGGCAGGTAGTAATGACCTCGTTTGGGCAAGAGTTGGTAGGTAGTCGTGGCTTCTCCCTTATTCCACCTGACGGGTTAAGTATGCTTGTATCTCCCAACCCTCGGTTGCTCTTGCCTTCCAAGTCAGTTTTAGCCCATGCTCAGAAACAGAGTCATTCTGCCGTCTTTGAGTGGGACGAGAAGAAGAAGGGGTGGTGTTGGCTCACAGGTGATTTTCCCCTAGGTTGGGAGAAGAAAGTTAAGGTAACCAATATTCTTGCGGCGACCAAGAAAACTCCTGCCAAGCACAAGTCCATAAGCAAGCCCAAGTCTGCTGCTCCACGGCTAGCCACAGATGCTCTTCCTTCTAGCAGGACACGGGGTAGCAAGAGGAAAACAACCCCCCATCCCATGCCTGCCACTGAGCAAAGGGTATGTTATATATTTTGTCTTCTGTGTTTTGACTTTAACTTGCTTGCGGCGAGCCCATGCCACGCCTACTGATTCCTTTCCTTAACACTGCCTTTTGTCTCTCTTTTCCTTTGCAGTCTAAGCATAAGGAAGACACGTCATCTGCCCATCCCATTGAACTTGATGAGCCCGAATTCGAGGTAATCTTCTCTATTTTCTCCTTTCCTCCTCTTTATTATTATTTTTTTTTCTTTACATATATTTCACCTGCCACGTGTCTTTATTTGTTTGGATTATCCGTAGGTTCCCTTATTCTTTACCACATGTGTATATATGCATTTTCTTTCTTTTGCTTTCCAGGATCAGCCTGAGCCCCTTTCCATCTATCGTCCTACAGCCGAGGAGCTGCCTGCCTCCATGGGCACACCCGTGGAGGGTTCTTTTGATGGGGCTGGTGAAGTTTTTCAGATGCCCGTTACTTCTGCTATTGCACATGGGATTCCTGCCGAGACTCCTAGCCCTCCTACCGGATTGGTACCCAGAGAAGAGGGTACTCACACTGAGGGGGTTAGCGAGGCCACTCCATTCTCAGCCGAGATGCCTACCTCTCCAAAGGAAATTGCTCCTCCTTCTATAAATCAGACCGAGGCTGTTTCACCCGTTGCTCCTCTTGTCATTTTTACCAGTGATCCTTTTGCGGCTTTGTCTCAGGCCGCGAAAGATGGTTCTTCCTTAGTAGTCACTCCCTCTTCCATTCCCAGTTCGGCCACTTGCGGACCCGATGTTGATCTGTCCTCCGAGGAGTCCGAGGATATTCTTGGAAATCTTGATAATGAGCCCGTCCTGCTGAGGAGGATTTCTGAGTCCGAGGAGGAAGAGGACGCTCCACCCGAGGCTGGATTCATGGGTATGTCCCCTCTCCCCCTTTTTTGTTAGATTCACTTTACTTTCTTTATTCATTGGGCCCACTCTTCTCTTCTTTTCATTTGCATGTTTTTTTTTTTTTTTTTTTTATATAGAGAGACCTTTGAAGGGCTAGGCATTGCGGCCAGCTTAGGAGTGCCTGTGGCAGTTACTCCTGCCGCACCCACAGCACCCATTCCTGCCGTATTTTCTGCACCAGCTTCTGCCATATTTTCAGCGTCAGTTTCTGCCATTCCTTCTATGCCTGCTTCTGCTCTTCCCACAGCCCCCATTGTTACTGGTTCTGGTAAGCTTCCTTTCCTCCTGTCTACTTTATTTGCTCCCCGTGGGTTTGTTTCTTTTCCCTTTTCTCTTTTAGTTCCTCATCCCATGCCTTATGTTTTCCTTGGTAGGATCTCTTCCTATAGCCCCATTTCAGTTTGAAGCGAGTAGTGGTTCCACCACCCTTCCAGGTCCCGTGGACGAGGCTGTTGCCTTTTTCACCCGCTTTGACCAGCCTGAAGTCAATGACCTTGATCCTGCATCTTTCTGGGGCTCTGGGCCCCCTTATGTGGACTTTCATGGCTTTAGAGTCCCTGAGGACTGCGCTTTCTTATCTGGTGATGATCTATGACAACCGCGGGGACTTCATGCAGGGCTTTCGACTTGGCCGATCCGTTAGAGAGCATTTTTTGAAGATGTTGGGGAGTGTGTTGAATGACATGGAGCATAGCTTTATTGACACTATCTCTACCGAGAGGATCCTGCAGTGGAGGGCTGCGGTGCAGGAGCTTATCAGTGTAGGCTTCGCGGTGGAGTTCCTTTTGGATTACCTCCGAGAGATTGCTCGGGCTGTTTTCATGAGGAGAGTTCGGCCCACTGTTGATGCCATTGACTTGGGCCTTGAGATCTTGAGAAAGGAGGTGGCAGACTTGGAAGGCCATCGCGAGCGTCTTCTTTCTAGTGTTGGTGGGCCCGATCGTTTTGGAGACCAGTCTCTTATCTCCAGGCTCCGTTGATGCAGTTTCTTCCTTGTTTTGTCGTTTCCTTTTCCTTATGACTCTATTTAGTACATTATGTTTTTCTTGTAGTACTTATTTGGCTAGTTTGCCATGATTTGGGTTTATAACTTAACTTTGTGATGCTACACTTTACATTTTGCTATGACATATGATGATAATACTAAGTGCTTTTCATTATATCCTACCGAAAGCAAGTTACAATTTCATGTTGTGACATAATCACTTGAAAAATGGTAAGGTAAAAGGAAACATAAAGGTTTTTTTTTTTTTTCTTTTAAACAAAACAAAGGAAGGAAAAGAGACAATCATATAAGTTTTCTCCTCAGGCATAATACTGCTTCAACCATTTCCCGTTGATGGGATCCATTAAGTCTTTGCCATCCATCTGAGTCAAACGGTAGTACTCGCTTGGGTGTGCTTCCCTTATCACAAGGGGTCCTTCCCACTTTGGTGCAAATTTGGACGGTCCTGTCAGGCCTCTTCTAACATAGTCTGCTACTTTTAAGACAAGCTGTCCTTCCGCGAACACCCTTTCTCTAGTCATCCTGTCGTAAGCCTCAGTCATCCTTTGCCTATATCTATGGCTGCGTTCCTGGGCCTATTCTCTTTTTTCGTCAAGTCCCTCTAGGTCTTCACACCTTTCCGCCGCAAAGACTTCTTCTTCTTCACTTCATTTTTCTTGCATCTTCATGACCCTTAGGGATGGGGTCATTACCTCCGCTGGGCTCACCACTTCAGTCCCATAGACCAAGGAAAAAGGTGAAAAACCTGTGGTTGACTTAGGCGATTTTCTGTAAGCCCAAAGGGCATCTGGCAGGTGCATTGCCCATCCTCCCGTATACTCCTGACTCATTTTACTTATAATTTTTATAAGGGTTTTGTTTGTTGCCTCCGCTTGCCCATTTCCTTGAGGGTAATAAGGTGACGACCGGTGGTGCTTAACTTGGTAGAATTTTAGCATCTTCCTCACTTCACTGTTGACAACAGGTGTATCATTGTCACTGATGATTCTGTGGGGTACCCCGAACCTCACGATTATGTTTTCTTTGATAAAATTTGCCACCGCTCCTTCGGTGGCTTTGTGAAGCAGTACTGCCTCTGCCCATTTAGTAAAATACTTCGTGGCCACCAATATCCATATATATCCTCGTGACGGTGGGTTAACCGGTCCTACCAAATCAAGCCCCCAAGTGTGGAAGGGCCATAGGGTTACCATGCTGTGCAAATTCTGCGAATGGGTGTGAATTGAGTTGGCTTGCACTTGGCAACTGTGACACTTCTTTACAAATTCTGCCGTATCCTTCTTCATGGCAGGCTAGTAGTAGCCCATTTGCAGCAGGCACCTGTAAAGTCTTTTCTTCCCCTGGTGTTCCCCACACTCTCCTAAGTGCGCTTCTTTCCCCATTTTTTCTGCTTCTTCAGGACCCAGGCACCTTAAGGGGTCCCCATCATATCCCTTTTTAAAGAGAACCATATTGTGCACGAAGTAGCGCGTCGCCAGCCGCTTGAGTTTATATTTTTCACTATGCTTCTGTGGCAGGATACCTTCTGTCAGGTATTGGATAAATGGGCTCCTCCAGTCTTCGCAGGTGGACACAACGTAACTCTCTTCTTTGTCTGTCGCAAGTTGGCAAGCCTCACACTGAGTTTGGGCTTGATCCGCGTCTTTGCCCTTGTTTGGCCAATAAAAGCTTGCCCTTTGAAGCCTGCGGTAAAGACTGACCTCTCCGCAGGATCCGCAAGTTTTGTCGTGTACTTCTTTTAGCTTTCTCTGGGCCTCCTCTGGTCTCACACATCTGGCCAAGACCCCACTTAGCATCCTGCGGTACAACTCCCCCTTCACCAGTGCGTAGTCTTTTAGCACCTTCAGTCTTGCGGCATCATCTTCATTCATCAAAGCTTTCTTTATGGGAATCCGCCAGTCTTCGTCGCACCATTCCTCCTGGAATTTCTCCCTCAACGTATCAATTATCAATTCTCTCCTTTTGCTGACCTCTACTCTAGTGCTATCTCCTTCAAACATTATCTGAGATCCTAGCGCGGCTAACGCGTCCGCAAACCGATTTTCATTCTTGGGAGCGTGCTCTATTTCAAAAGTTGAAAACTTTTCCTCCATTTTCTGAGCCATTGCTCTGTACGGGGCTAGGCTAGGCTCTTTCAATGAGAGACTCCCATTGGCCTGGCAGACCACCAAATTTGAATCGCCTAACACCCTCAAATGTTTGACTCCCATTTCGAGAGCTGTGGCCAGCCCGGTTAAATAGGCTTCGTATTCCGCGGTGTTGTTTGAACAGGGGAATTCCAGTTTAAACCACAGTGCCACTGCTTTATCTTCTTCATGGTATAAAACTACTCCCACCCCTCCAGATTGGGCAGTAGAAGACCCATCGAATTTCATCCCCCATTGCTCTCTGACTTCCTCTGCCATGGCCACTTCCCCAAGAACTTCATCATCTAGTGGGAACTCTTTCTCGCCTGGAAATTGTGCCAATAAGTCCGCTATAGCCTGGCTTTTCACCGCCCGGGGTGTCCCCATTCTTAAATCATATTGCGACAATTGTAGCAACCATTGGGATATCCTGCCAGATAGGATTGGTTGCTGCAGCAAAGCTTTGATGGCATGAGATTTGGTCATCAACCATACCTCGTAGGTTAAGAAATAATGGCGCAACCTCTGTGAAGCATATACAATGGCTAAGCATGCCCTCTCTGCCATTGGGTATCGAGTTTCTGCATCTTTCAAGGCACGGCTGATATAATATACGGGCTGCTCAGTGCCACCCCCATCCTCTTGGGCGATCAATGCACCAATGGCATACGAATTGGTAGCTAAGTAGAGCAACAGTGGCCTCTTGTGAATCGGGGCCTGCACTGTGGGGAGGTTCATCATGATCTGCTGTAGCCTTTTGAAGGCTGCCTACTGCAATTCCCCCCACTCGAAATCCTGCCCTTTTCTGAGCAGCTTGGTGAAAGCGAATGTGATTGATGCCAACCCGGGGATAAATCTTCGGATGTACGAGACTTTCCCCAAGAAGCTCTTTAATTCCTTTACCGTACTTGGAGGTCTCATGGTCGTAATGGCCGTAGCTTTGGCCGGGTCCACATCTATCCCCTTGCTATGAACTAAGAATCCTAAGAACTTCCCAGAGGACACTCCGAATGCGCATTTGAGAGGGTTCATTCTCAGTTTGAAGGCTCTGCACCTCTCGAATACTCTCCTCAACACTTGGAAGTGTTCTTCTCTTTTCCTTGATTTTACTACTACGTCGTCTACGTAGTCTTCCAGTTCACAATGCATCATGTCGTGAAATATGGCCGTCGTCACCCTCTGATAAGTGGCACCCACATTTTTCAACCCGAAGGGCATTACTGTGTAGTAAAAATTGCCCATGGGTGTTCTAAAAGCGGTTTTCTCTGCATCTCTTAGTGCCATCCTGATTTGGTTGTACCCGCTGAACCCATCCATAAACGAAAACATGGCACTTTCTGCCGCAGAATCTATCAGTAAGTCCATGTTTGGCAAAGGAAACTCATCCTTTGGACAGGCCTTATTGAGATTCCTGAAATCTACACAACACCTTATTTGGCCGTTCTTCTTCTTTACGGGCACGATGTTGGACAGCCATCGCGGGTGTTGGATAGGTTTGATGAATCCTGCGGCAAGCAATTTCTGCACTTCTTTGATTATTTGCCCCTCGATTTCCGTATGGAACGTCCTGGTAGGCTGGGCTATTGGCCTGGCCTTTGGGTCTACATTCAACGTGTGTGCAACTAGCCCAGGATCCAGCCCCGGCATTTCATTGTATTCCCATGCAAAGACGTCTTTAAACTCTTTCAAGAGCAACATTAACTCTATTTTTTCCTTCTCTGTTAGGCTTGCACTAATCAGGATAAGTCTTGATCCCTGTGAAACAGATCCCAAGTCAACTTCTTCCATTTCTTCTTCTGCCATAACCTGTACTTCTTTTTCTGTCTCAACTTTCTCATTCTCTTTTTCACTACTTTCTTCCTTTGACTTTTCTTAAACCACGCAACACGCTAAGTTCTCGTGTTGCCACTCCTGGGTGGGACCCTCTTGCATTTCACTCGTGGGCCCCACGCCCCTTCATAACTTATACACAATCCTGCTGTCAGGACCTCGGATCCTGACGCAGTGGGGTGTATCCTCTGGGTCCGCGGTTGGCGCTTCCTTCCTCTTCCTTTTTCTGGCCAGTAACTCCCTTAGGTTAGGCTCGGGATCATCCTGGATGTCTCTCCATTTAGGCACGAAGGTACCTTGTGGCCTTGACACTGAATTTTCCCCAGATGGAGCCCATTGATCGTAGAACATGGTTTCTACTAAGTGAGCTTCTGCCTGCTCAAATGGTGAGTGGTTCGCTGCTATGCGTATCATCTTGCCGTTCATCCGTCCTTTCACACATTGGTGGTAGGTGGATGGAACTAATCTGTGTTTATGTAACCATGGTCGTCCCAAAAGCACATGGTATGAGACTTCCGTTTTTACCACGTGGAACCAAGCTAGAGAAGCTATGGGTCCCACTTTTAACCACAACTGGATATGGCCTGCGGTGTACTCTCCCCTTCCACCAAATCCTGTCACTTCCATTGGACACCCTTGGATCTTTCTATCTAAAATCCCCGCAGCTTGCAGAGTGCTCAACGGGATGAGGTTTACGGAAGCGCCCGTATCTATTAAGGCTCTCTTTACGGGGATTTGATTTATGGATGCCGCAAGATAGAAAGGTCTTCTTTGGTCTGGATACCCCACTTCCATATCTTCATCACTGAAGGTGATTTCGGTTGACTCTTGCAAGAGAGCCCTGTTATCTTGGACTTCTGCTGATAAACATTCCACCCCTGCCCCGGAGGCAATGCTTACTAAAGCCTCGGTAGCTACTTTTCTTTCTTTTGTCGTGAGGCCTAGCTGGTCAAATAAGTTTTTTGAACTTGGAGCTCTGCTGTAAAGTAGTAATCGCTGCGGCAGGCAGGGCCGGATTCTCACCTTCGTCATCCCTTGGATCCGCACAGATCACTACTGCTGCTACACCCTCCCCTTTGTGATTTGGGAGTGGGTTTCTCTGGACCTCCTGTTGGGACAGTTCTAAAGTTCCTTCCTTTATCCTGCGGTGCACTAGTCTGTGGAGTGCCCAACATTCTGTGGTGGCATGTTGGACATAGTTGTGTAAATGACAAAAACGCGGGTCCCTCCTTTCTTCCTCGGTGGGCTCCCTAGCGACCTGGTTAGGTTTGAAAATGCCATCCGCTATCCATTTGTCTAGCAGTACGTCTAGCTCCTTTGCGGTGCATGGTATTGGCGGGGGAGTATCGTATTCTTTCCCGTCGGTCTTCCTCTTCTGCTCACCGGTGGATATCGCCATGGCTTGCTGGGCACTTCTTTTGTCCGTACTTGGCTTCACGGACTAGGCAGTCTTTCTTGCCTTTTGTAACAGCTGCGCGAACTGGGAGATTTCAAGGTTTTCTAGGACTGCCCTATATTCCCTGATCATATTCGTCATACACATCTCCACCAGTGTCCTTTCCTCACAATGGTCATAGCAGTCGAGTGCTATGTCCCTAAATCTCTTGATGTACTCCATCAAGTCTTCACCATTCCTTTGTTTAGTCGCTTGCAATGTTGCAAGTGTCACTGTTTCTTCTCCGTGAAAGTACTTGGTACAAAATACATCCACCATATTATCCCATGTTGGGATCGATCCTGGCTTTAAGCCAATGTACCAGGTGTAAGCCCAGTCACATAATGATTTAGAAAATTCTCAAAGACACAAGTCCTCGTCTAAGACACAAGTCCTCGTCTGCGACATAAGGGCTAAGCGTATCAATGAACTTGCTTACGTGCTCAACAACACTTCCCTTCCTGCCTTCATATTGTGCGAATACTCGCGGTTCATACCTCTCGGGGTATGGTTTACTGAGCACCCTTAGCGGGTAAGGGGGTCTACGTGCGTAGAATCTCTCCTTTGGTCCTCTGGCTCTTTCTTGCTCCAGGAGAGCCGCTACTTCTGCCATAGTAATAAAACGTTGATCAGTATTCTGTGGGACACCACCTACTAGTGTCTCCTCTGCCCCATGTTCTGGATCATGTTGGCTTCCTTTTTTCCTTTGTTCTATCCGTCTTTAGTTGACGAATTTCTTCCATCATTTGCTGTTGTGAGTGCTATAAGGCCTGCAATACTTCAATGAAGGTGTTGGCATTGTCTGCGGGGATTCTCGGAGGAGGTTGGGGTACAGCCCCCATCTCGTTAGCACCTTCTGCCTGATTAGGCTGTGGTTGGTGGGGCGTTGTAGGCCTGGACTCTGCTTGTGAGGGTACAGCACTCATGTTACGCGTAGTTCTGGACTTTGGAGGCATTTGTTTGCGAGGGCTCTTATCCCTGGACTATTTCTCAACTCCCTAATGAAGTCGCCAATTTAATGTGGGGGCCTTTTTTGCTATATTGGGCTGGGCTGCCCCTTTGTGATTGTAGGCCCAAGGGTTCTGGGTTGCAGGAGTCGAGACCAGGCCAATTGGAACTCAACTTGGCCTGGCTTGTGCGCGAACTATGCCTCGTTTGCCAGAAGAGTGTTTACCACAGGCTGAGCTGTTTCGGAAAAAATGCTTGTGGCAGACAGAGCTTATTTCAGAAAAATGGTTACGGCAGGCAGAGCTGTTTCAGAGAAAAGCTTACGGTAGGCAGATATAATTGATAAACAGAACCATACATTCTGGAATGACTAGATAGTCCTTTTAATGGGAAATGACCAAATGATCCATAACTTATAATAACATTTAACAATCTTTGACAAATAAATAATAAAGGAGAATAAAAATTAATCAACAGACATGGAATAAATTCAGTTCAATCCGCAAGAGTAGAGCCAAAGAGGAAGAACACCTCTTCTCAACGTGATTAACCTCCGAGAAAAAGAAATCCTACCGTGGAAGTTAATGGGTTTGAGAGAGGCAGACCCGAATGGGCAATACTCGAAATAAGTATAGAAGAGAGCAAGGATTTGAGAGGGAGAGAAGGGAAGAGACCTATCGATGCATGCCACTAACTCTCACTTTCTTTCTTCTCATCTTTCCTCCCTTTTTTTCCTTTTAGTTTTTCCTTAATGATTTCCACCTTTTTGGTTTTTAGTGTTGTGCTTCCCCTGTTTTACGAAGTGTGTTACAGAGTCTTTTCCTAGTATTGTATTGCCTTGCCCTTGTTATTCCTCCCCCCTTTGTACACGGCAGAGGCTCCCTTTTTATAGTGCCTGCCGTGAACGGATTTTACTATTCTACCCTCCAACCGTTTTTGTCTGGTCTGGGAGTACTTGCCGACATTACTGTTCTGTCTGTGGGTTCCCCTGTTACAGACACAGACACTTTTTGTCCGTTAGTCTGCCGCGGCATTTCTGCCTGCTGCGGTGATGTTTCTTCTCTCTCTATCCCTCATGGCATGCACCTATTGGTTCCAGCTCAGCCTTGCCTCTTTTGGGTGGTATGTCATCCCAGCAGGACGTATCCCCCAAAAGAGTTTGAGCAGGAACCTTAAAACAGGCCTTCCCCTCTCCCCACCTCCAAACCATGCCCTCTTACCTCTGACCCACGGCCCCACCACGTCCTGTATTGGCTGGGTACAGGCTGGTGGTGCCTGGGTCTTACGCGTGTTTATGTTTGAAATCTGCCTGCTGTTAATGCATTTGCCGTGGACTGGAGACTTTGCTTGCCTGCCGTCCGTTTTCTGGCTTTTCACGAGTTGCTACTCTGATTTCCCGCTCCTTTAGGATCTGGGCCTTACTTAGTATTGGGCTTTGTGTTCCTTTCAGCCCAATTTGTTAATTGCCTTTGCTTCCCTCCGCATTATTTAGCATTTCCCGCCACGGTGACTTCTTCCTGCTGGGCCTTTTCTCAGGCCTGCCGTTCCATTCTTTCCCCCAGTAGCTTAATGTAGCCACTGGTGTTCTTGCTTATGGGCTCCCATGTCCCTTTCTTTTTCCTTGGGCCTCTCCGGCTCATTTCTTTGGATGTCCTTGGTCCATTTACTAACTCCGCATCCCATGGGCTCTTACTAACTTAATTGGGCTTTCCCGGCCCAATTTACTCATTCTCATCCTTGGGGTTCATGGCCTTGCCATTATTCCCTACTTTCTTTGTTTACTTTACTTTGGGCCTGCCGCGGCCCATTCTCTCTTTTCCACAACACATACTGCCCATGGGTGCTATTTTCTCTCTTTCTGGGATTTTTAAGCCCACTTACTTCCTCAAGACCCATTCATTCGTATTGAGGGGCCTGTGATCCATTGTTCCTGCCGCTTGGGCCTAATGGTTTTCTTTCACTTGGTCTACCGCTTCTCTGCTGCCCGCATTGCTGGATTGGCTGCCTTTGCCTATTTCAAAAAAAATGACCCTCAACAACAATTAAATAAAATACATCATATATTCAGTAATTAGATATATTTGTGATAATTCTTTACTTGAAATCAGTAATACAATAAAAATAAGTTGTAACAACTGTAAACAAATTTTCAATAGTTAAAACACGCAAAGATAAAACCAATTAAAATAAAGTTACTTACATCCAAAAGCTATTCCAAAAGAAACTTTTCCCTGACACCTCCTTTAAAAATTCTTAGATATCACTTAGAATAATTTTTAAATATTTTTATTCAATAATCAAATAATTTTAAAAATAACTTATAAAGGTACTCGGCTAACAAAGAGACTACTAAAATATCCAATAATTACTCTTTATTATCTCAAAATAAAAATCCATGTATTCAATATATATATATATATATATATATATATATATATCCTATACTACCTCTAAAACCCAGGATGCATATAATCATTTAGGGTCAAAAGTACCACGCAGACCGTCTTCTATAGTTTGTACACGTTTTATTTTTTTTTTTTTTTTTTTTTTTTTTTTTTATTTTTTTTTTTTTTTTTTTTCTGCCAGTGCCGCTTCTAGTTTCTTTCGGCATGAGGACAAATCACACAAATGAAGCTCTGACACAAGCTTTTATTTTCCTCTATTCTTCTTGCACCAAGTCAAAATAATATATTTGGTGTTCCTTCTTTTGTCAATCGGTTTTTTTTTTTTTTCTCCATCAATCCGATACAATTCATTTAAGAAAATTATGTAGGACACACCCATCGGCCATGTCTAAAGAAAGTCTCATTGTTCGTCAAAATACTCACATAAAAAAATATTCTAATACCTCATAAAGTCTAAATTTGACAAAAGAATAAGATTTTTTAAGCTTTTACCTTAAAAGTGTAGTCAATTCTTCTCTACTTTAGAGCATTCTTATCAAGGATTGCAAAAAATTTAGCATTTATCCTCTCAAATCTCAATTTTATAACATATAACACTCCACTTTACAACCTCCTTTCCATCAAAACTTCTATTTTTTTAGCAATTCATTTAAATATTCTTTCTTTATCAATTTTTTATTTTTCCAGTCTCTTTCTCTGAGACTCTCTCCTCTGTCTCTCTTTCACACCCAGCACCGCCGGCCACCATATCCACCCACCCGTTTCACAACCACCATATCTACCCACCATCGCCGCAACCACAAACAACAGCAGAAGAAGAAGAAAAAAAAAAAAACCCTCTACATTCAAAGCCACAAAATCAAAAAATCATCCAAATCAAAGAATTACAAAGATCCAAAACCACCCCGATCAACCCACAAACCCAGCCACCGAAATCAAGAACCCACCAAAATTAATCAAAACTACTGAAATCAAAACTCACCACTATCAAATTGCAAAATCCACTCATCGAACCACCGTAGAGACCCACCACGAACCACCGTAGAGACCCACGATCCACGAAAAACCACCGCAGCCTAGCCACACCCAAGACCCACAAACTTGAGATGTAGAGAGAAAGGGAAATAGAGAGGCAGAGTGAAAATGAAAGAAAGAGTAAGAAGGAGTGGACGGAGAGCACGAGATCGGCGACGACATGTGGGTATGGAGATAGCGCAGAGATCGGAGGGTAATCGGACCGGACAGTGGGGATGGAGATAACGGCGATGATGATGACGAGGAGAGAGCATTTGGGTTTGGAGAATAACGGCGGTTTGGTGAGCTATGGAGGGCTTGCCTGAGAGAGAAACACCAAAAGGAGAAAGGGACGGAGAGCACGAGAAAGAGTGACAGAAGAGAAGTGAGAGAGGAGAGAGAAGAGACTTAAGACGACACGGAAGACAGAGAGAAAGAAATTAATAAAAAATTATAGCATAGTGCTACAGTGCGGTCTTATTTTTGAGACCGCACTATAGCAGTATTGCAAAACTTTTGGCATATACAATCTTTGATGGAGCATGTTTTTGGGTCAGAAATGCTAAAAAATAGCATCTTTTAGCATATACCATGTTTAATGAGAATGCTCTTAGTCTTTTGAGTAGTCTCCTCTCTTAAAATATCTCTGTCATCATACGCTGACTTAAAAATTAGATTATGAATAACTACGGTTTCAACCTTATTTTCTAAAAAAATCTCTTATTAATATTAATTATAAAAGTTGACCTCATAAACAAATTTACTTAAATACCCTTTTTTTTTCCAGGTATTACAATAACACCCATCTTTATTAACCTGTTTCTTTTCACATACATCTGATGTATGATTACAATTAACCATTCCATGAGTTTTGCTTCCTTCCTTGTCTTGCTAGATTAGTAGCAAGGGGGAGCATGCTTTGTCTATTATCACAAGGAGGTTAAGGAGAGCTAGTCTTGGTCTATTATTATTCTACATCACAAAAATCTTTTTTCTTTTTTCTTTTTTGGATAATTATAAATATGAGCAAAATTTTAACTCTCCATTTAAAACACCCAAGGATGGAGCCATTTTAAGACTAATTTTTAGTAAATTATATATTTTTCTTTGAAAAATACTTTTAAGAGTTTAGTCTCCAAATTAATGAATTGGCCCCCTAAATAAAACTAGTTGTTCAAGAAACTTAAAAAAAAAAAAAAAAAAAAAATAGTATCTCATAAAAGAGAAAAAAAGAAAAATTACAAATAGATTATGCAAATTTTATAAAAACTCCTCTCAAATTATTTAAGGAAAAGTGTTACTAGTAAATATTTTAGAACTCTCTTAAATGCACAATTATTTAAGGAAAAGTGTTACTGATTTACTTTTGTAGGGTCCGAGCCTGAGCAATCTTTTCGATGGGAAGGATGGACTCAGGCCCAACTAACTCAATACAATAAAATTTGTAGAGAATGGGTAGAAGGACTAGGCATTAGCGAATGGCGTAACAACTGGTATGAATTTACAAGGCCATTAAGTTGAATTTAACTAAGTTTCTGGAGGAAGTTCGTCCTCGGCTCAGTCCAAGGAGTACTTCTTCTACTACTAAAGGGTAAAGAGTGGGGGTTCTTCCAAGAATTCTCCGGCCCCTTTTCCATGGGGAATCATTCCATTATATATCCCCCTTCCATTGATCCCTGCCTTCCACTTGTTGATCATCGAGGCCTTTGCCTGAGGGCTTGTCCCATCAGCCGCCTTTCCAGACCTTTTGTTAGTTGGTGTAACCAAGGCAGCATTGCCCAGGGGTCACTTCTCCATTAATGCGACCAGGGTGTCAGTTGCATACAGTCAATGTGAAGGTGATAGCTTCTTTATGAATTGCTCCTTCGCTGTGTTCCCATGGCTGACCTAGTATGATCATCTTCTGCCATGGGGAGCTTTGAGAGGATGTCCCTTCGTGATGTGAAGACATGGTCGTCCTCAGCTATGCTGAGTTGGGCCTTCCTCATCCGTCCTCGGACACTACACTGTCCTCGGCATGGGCCTTGGGCCTGATACCAAATGGGCCGTGGTTGCCAGATTTCCAGGCCCCACATTAGCCCCTCAAAATTCTGCTGCTCGGCCCCTCGGGCGGGGAGGAGGATTTTGATGTCCTCGATCCTATGTCATGACTTGTCAAATCTTGCCCTCTATCAATGCCCGATCTCCTTTTCACCTGCCTAGGGCGCATTTCTGGCGCTTCGGTATGCGGAGCGCACGTCATTGAATTCTGGCGACTCTATGCTCCCCACGTTGGACGGTGTGATGCTGATCCAACTGGCTGGAGTTTTTACTGATTAATGAGCAGGAGTTTTCCCGCTTCTGGGTTTCCTCTTTGATATAAATGCTTTCTGGCTTAACTTCCTTCGTTACTTTAATGCTCTGTTTGCTCCAGTACACATTCATTGAACTTGCGCATCTTTTTACACCCACGTCTTTATACATATTCAACGCTTGCCGAGGATCCTCCCTTCTATTTCGTAAGTTTTCAAACCCTTCCTTTCCATTGTTACTGCACTTTCTCATTCTTTCTGCCTTTTTTTCTTTTTTCACATCCTTGGCTCCACTCTTCTTCGCCGGTCTTTTTCATTTCTTCATTCCTTTGCAGAAATGGGTAGGTTTAAAAGTTTGGTAGACTCAGAGGAGGTCATGGCGGATTTTAGGGCCCGATATAGGATTCCTCCTAACGTTGGCCTTAGGTATTGTGAAGAGGGGGAGTGGTTCGAGGCGAGACAGGAGGGTAAGGTGGTGATTCCCATGATCGCCTTTATTGAAGGCAGCATGAGGATCCCAATGGGGAAGGTTATGAGGAATTACCTTAGATTTTTTCGATTAGCCCCCACCCAGTGCGCCCCCAATCTATTCAGGATTTTAGGCTGTATAGATGCGCTGAATGAGAAGATGGGGTTAAGGCTGACCTATCACGACATTAATTGGGTGTACAGCCTTCACAATCTGAAGGGGAAAGGGTATTACTTGAAGATGAGGAGGCCCGCCATTAGGCTCATACAGTGTCTTCCTGAGTCCAGTAAGGGCTTAAACAAGGATTTCTTGATCGTGTCTGGGAAGTGGCACGATGGCCTCCCTTGCCTAACACAGCAAGGGCAACTAGGTGGGATTCTAGGGGTAGTATGGGTGATAGACACTTTGTTTTGTGTGGGGTTGGCTTTCCTTTACAGTGACTGACATTTTCTTTGTGGGTTTTGCAGATAGGCACACCCTTGAACCCAACTTCGGCTTGGTCAACAGGGAGGATTTGGACAAGATTCTCAAGGCTGAGGTGTTTGTCAATGAAGAAGACGGCCAACTTCGAGCGGTTCATCTGATTTTGGGGATCAAGCCCATCTTCCGCGCCTTCCAAGCACCAAAGTGCGTGATCAAGGCCAAGGATCCCCACTTACATCGCATTAGCGTTGCCAGAGAGGGGTTTCTTCTCCCCGAGCGCGTGGAAATCCCGGAGGGCATTGCTTTAGTGGGTTTATCTTCCTCCCATCCTTTGGCGGTGGAAGAGGAAGAGGAAGAGTCAGAGAAGGAAAAGGAGATTGTGGACTTGGGCTCATCCGAGGATGAATTTGAAGTCTTCAACGAAGCCCAATCGCCCGAGAATCCTCACGGTGACCTAGGCGACCCTAGTCATACGGACGAGGACCTTGTCTCGGCCAGCATCACCTCGGCGGTGGACATGGACATCCAAAGGAAATCAAAGAAGAGCTTGCTGGAGCTAATAGAATCTTAGCCTGGGAAAGATGCATCCAGTGAACAGTCCCTCCCCAAGCTTCCTCCTCCTTCCCCAAAGCTACCTCCACTTCCTGCTCGACTGCCCTCGTCTCCCAGGGTGGAGCCGACCGACTCGAAGAGAAAAAGGGAGGAGAAAGGCAAGGGTGTGGTACAGGCTGGGAGGTCCTGCTTGACATCTGAAGACGAGTCTCAGCGGGCACTAAAGCAGCTGAAGATTGGACCTAGGGGATAAAAGGGTCTAGACAGAAGAGATGCTCAGGCCAATGAGCCCTAAGCCTGGTTCCCAGCCCTAATGCTCTATGGTGCACCCCTGAGAGAGGACGCCTCTATTCAGGACTTCAATGAGGGCACCAGATGTCATGTGGCCTCAGCTTTAGAGGAGGCCTTGCTGCTCCCATCTGACATGGCCGAGCTGCGGAGTAACAGGAGGCCAGAGGTTTTCTTGAACCTCAAAAGATATTTGGGCATGGTATGCACTCCTATCCCTTTTTTCCATGTCATTTTTCCTTTGCTTGCATGGTCGTTGACACACTTTTATTTCCTTATTGCTTTCACAAGGCTGTCCAAGCGATCTTCAGGATTGAGGAGATAAACAACTCCTGCCATCGTCAAATAGAGGACGAGAAAAACAGGTGCTCGGTGGCCGTGGAGTCACTGAGAGTGGCCGACAACTCTCTCCAAGACCTCAAGAAGAAGTTGTTCGAAGAGGAGAAGGCACGAAAGAGTGCAAATTCGGTCCTGGCAGGTGCGCAGAAGCAAGCCGAGGACCAAAGGCTACTTTTGCGTAATGCCAAGGAAAAGCTGGCTTCTTCTGAGGGGCAAGTGTCAGCTCTGTAGAAGAAATTATCTGAAGTCTAGAAGTAGAAGGAGCTAGCTGAGAGGGCAAAAGAGAAGGCTGAAAAGGCAAGAAGGGACGCTGAGCAGCATGGCTATAACGCAGGGGTTGCCGAGACCGAGGATGCCCTTAAGGCCGAGGTTCCAGCTATATGCCACCTCTATTGTGCGCAAACTTGGGCCGAGGCTCTCAACCAGGCTGGGGTTGAGGATTCTTCCGAGTTGAGAAGGCCAAAGAAGGTCTTCTATCCTCCAGCCATCAGGGCTTCGACGCCTCTCACCTCCAGTGACGAATCAGCCTCCACCGCCACTGCTCTCACTAAGGATCCCCAACCATAGGGTCCTTCTCCTCCCTCCACTCAGCAGGAGCCAACGAAGGGCACTAAAGTTCCCAAGATGACCCCAACTGGTGGGGGAGATGCTAGTGGCAAGGACGCAGGGGAACACTTAAATAAGCATGCCTCTTAGGATTTTGAGAAAGCTCTGGCCTGAGTGACCACACCGTCCGCAGGGGATCCCAAGGATGGAGAGAAGGCTCCTCTTGAGGAAGCAATTGCCTAGGCTGAGAAGGCTCTCTAGGGTGGCCCTTAGATGAAGTTTAAGGCGTCGGATTTTGTATTAGAAAGGTGTTGTAGCTTGTATAGGAAAGTCTTCTTTTCTTTTGTAGTGTGACTTCTACCTTGTAATTTCCTCTGAAATTAATGAAATGCTCGTTTTATTTCCCTTGTTTACTTTTTCACCCGTGTTATCTTGATTCTGAATACGCTTTGGCCGTGGGTGGTAACAATTTTGATCGATGTGTGGTTGATTTTAAGGCTTCATCATAAGTAGAATCGCCGTCATCTGCCATGGCAATGACGAGCATCAAGGTGGCTAGTTTGAGCAGGCTAGCTTGCTCACTGGTTCTGCTTGGTGCTTGGACACATTCTACACAATGCTAACCTTGCCAAAGCGGCTAACCCAGGGGCCAAGTGTGGCCCAGCTTCTGTTTGATATTTGGATATTATTTGAAGTGACTAGTTTCCTCATAGGTTTGAGACCGAGGACCATGCAAGATCTTGGTTTTGCCTAACACTTAGGTTTTTCTTAAAACGACTAGTTTTCCTATAGGTTTGAGTCCGCGAACCATGCAAGACCTCGGTCCTGTCTAATGCTTAGATTTCCCTTGTAGTGGTCGGCTTCTCCATAGGCTTGAGTCCAAGGATCATGCAATACCTTGGTTCTGTCTAGTACTTTTTCTTTTTAAGTGCCTAGTTTCCCCACAGGTTTGAGTTCGAAGACCATGCAATACCTTGGTTCTGTCTAGTACTTTAGGTTCTCGGGTGCCTTAAGAGGCTCAGCCCCAAGCGTGCTCCCACAGCATGAGGTAGCAGTTTTTGAGACTTGCTCTACTTCGCATGTATGGTCTTCTTGAGTGCCTAGTTTCCATATAGGTTTGAGTCCGAGGACCATGCAATACCTTGGTTCTGTCTAGTACTTTTTCTTCTCAAGTGCCTAGTTTCCCCATAAGTTTGAGTCCGAGGACCATGCAATACATTGGTTCTGTCTAGTACTTTTTCTTCTTAAGTGTCTAGTTTCCACATAGGTTTGAGTTCAAGGACCATGCAATACCTTGGTTCTGTCTAGTACTTAGTTTTTGTTACTGTCTGGAGTGAGAGGGCTCGTCCTCGGCGTTGGGGAATTCGCCCTCTGAGTGATAACAACTTTAGGATTGCTTCGCCGAGGGGGGACCCTTCCTCGGTTTAGCACCCTAGCCTAGTGCTGACCTGGACATGGGCGAGCTCGCCCTCCTCCCTTATGTACAGCAAGAGCCCCTGTCCAGCGTGCCACATCTAATTACGATGCGTCTTTTGGGCTGTTCGAGTAACGCGTTTGACGCTTCGGTGCATGAGGCGCATCCTCATTAATATCCCTACAGATTTACGAGGGTCTAGCGGCTGGTAGATTTTTTGAAAATTGGGCGGAGTTAATAAGTCCAGTACTTCTCCCTTGGGGTTCTGTGTGGGTTGGCTTCCATCAGTCTTTGCCATCTATATAAAGCACTCTGGAGGAATCTTCTTTTCAAACTTCACAAACACCTAGGTTTAATAAGGAATGAAAGCTCTCCACTTTCTGGGCTTCTTCAAGAGCTTTGCCAAAATAGCAACTTGGGCTTGGGGATATAGAGTGGCCCTGGAAAAGGGCAGGGGCCAGGAATCTGAGCCCCCTTCAGGAGCCGAGAATGCCACCCTGATCTTGGGCGCCACCATGGAGGCGCGATAGGTCGAGGCTGCAGATCCTCCTTTTTTTCAACCTAGCCAGAAAGAGGACCCTCCTTGCAGTTAGGAGGGAAATCTATAAGGGATGTAATATCTCTCCTCCATGTGCAAATTTGCCGGCCCTCCAAGCTGGTAGTGATTCGCTAGTGCCCAGCCGTTATGGGGCTGGGAGAGAATCAAAGGAGCACCTTTAAGTGGGACCCTCAGGCGCTGTGGCTTCCTCTTCTTCCTCATCACCAGCGCTGCGGATATTGGTTGGGGAGCTGTGGACGGTCTTAGGACAAGCCTGCCTCAGCCTCCCCTTCCATGCTCAGCCTAGCTTTTAAAACAAGCCTGCCTAGGCCTCTGTTTTATAGTTGACTTTAGAACAAGCTTGCCTAAGCATCCACCCTCGTAGTTTAGCTTTAGAACAAGCCTGCCTAAGTACTTTGTATAATGTAACACTCTTCTGTTTAATAAATAAAAGCAGCTTCATTTTGTTCACTTTACTTCTTGACTTTTTCATTTCTTGTTGATGATGACCTTTTGAATGAGTGTTGTGCCGTTTTTTTTTTTTTTTTGAACTTGGAACCAGTGTTGTTGTTGGTTCTTCCGCACCAATTGTTGCACTCGCTAACCCTCAAGTCCTTCCCACAGACGGCACCAATTGTAGGGTCCGGACCTGAGCAACCTTTTCGATGGGAATGATGGGCTTAGGCCTAGCTAGCCCAATACAATAAAATTTGTAGAGAATGGGTAGAAGGACTAGGCATTAGCGAATGGCGCAACAACTGGTGTGGATTTACAAGGCCATTAAGTTGAATTTAACTAAGTTTCTAGGAGGAAGTTCGTCCTCGGCCTAGTCCGGGAAGTACTTCTTCTACTATTAAAGGGTAAAGAGTGGGGGTTCTTCTAGGAATTCTCCGGCCCCTTTTCCATGGGGAATCATTCCATTATATATCCCCCTTCAATTGATCCCTGCCTTCCACTTGTTAATCATCGAGGCCTTTACCTGAGGGTTTGTCCCATCAGCCGTCTTTCCAGACCTTTTGTTAGTTGGTGTAACCAAGGCAGTACTGCCCAGGGGTCATTTCTCCATTAATGCGACCAGGTTGTTAGTTACATACAGTCAATATGAAGGTGATAGCTTCTTTATGAATTGCTCCTCCATTGTGTTCCCATGGTTGACCTAGTATGATCATCTTCTGCCGTGGGGAGCTTTGAGAGGATGTCCCTTAGTGATGTGAAGACATGGTCATCCTTAGCTATGCTGAGTTGGGCCTTCCTCACCCGTCCTCGGACACTACACTGTCCTCGGCATGGACCTTGGGCCTGATGGTTGCCAGATTTCTAGACCCCACAACTTTCATAATATTTTTATAACACTATCACCCTAAATCTTAGATTTAAAGTTATTATTAGTTATAATTTAAATTCACTTCATAAATTATTTTATGTTATTTTAATTAAAATTTAGGGTAAAATACAAAACTAACTTTCTAACCTTTTTCAGATTTCATTTCAGTTCTCTAATTTTACTTTCGTTCATTTCAGTCCTCTGAATTTCAGATTTATTCAATTAAAGTTTCTTTTGTTAATTTTTTTAAAAAAATTTTGAAATTTTTTTTTCAATCATTAGTTAAATTCTTTTAATTAAAAAAATTAAAAAAATATAAGTTGTCCTTAAACTGCTTGCCTACCCAAATTTGTATCCAAACGAAAAGGTTAGTGACTTGTTTCGAGGTGGAGCTGTTCTTCTTCTTCTTGTGACCTGTCTTCTTGTGCTGCTTCAGATCTCGCTTCCGCTGGTAAACGTAAACGTTACCGCAGAGGTTGCAGATCTCCGCACCTACCTTAACACTGCCACCGCAGCCGCCGCTAACGACCCTTTTCAAGTCATTTCCGCCGCACTCTCCGCCGCTCTCGTCCACTACTACCCTGCCGTCACTCTCTGCCAAAACCACCTGTGCCAAAAACCTAACCGTCCCGCTCATCCACGCCACCGTGGATGACACCACCCTCGACTTTCTCAACTACCTCGACGACAAACCGGATACCCACTTTCTCGAACAGTTAGTGCCCAACCTGGATCAGGAAGAGAGGCTTGTAAACCCGTGCGTGCTACAGGTCACGGTGTTCAAGTGCGGTGGGTTTACTCTGGGGGCCGCAGTACACCACTCGCTGTGTGATGGACTCGGCGCGACTCAGTTCTTCAACGTTATGGCTGAGTTGGCTCGTGGGGCGACTCGGGCTTCGGTTGAACCGGTGTGGGATGGGACGAGTCTGTTGGGACCCAGAGAAGAAGATCTGCAACCTCTTGTGTCACCGTTTACCAGCGGAACCGAGATCTGAAGCAACAAGAAGGCAGATCATAAGAAGAAGAAGAATAGCTCCACCGGACCGGACAGCGAAGTTGTCACCACCGCCTCTGGCTCCACCTCCACTCCTGAACCGGACGGCGTTTGAAGTTACGGAGAGGTAATTTTTGCACATCTCTTTACATAAGTTTTTTCCTTTTGAGTTTCATTGGATGCCATGGAAATAAAGTCACTAACCTTTTTGTTTGGATACAAATTTGGGTAGGCAAGCAGTTTTAGGATATCCTTTTTTTTTAGGTTTACAGAGGTAATTTATAAAAATTTAAAAGGTTAATTTTAGATAGTTAATCCTAGGAAGTCTAGTAAAAATTTGAATAAATATCTCTGGGAATCAATATTGAATTCTTGACAACCTTTGTCTCTTGCAAAAGTCAAATTACAATGGTAATGCTGAAGATAAGGAGGAGGTTTATGCACTGTAGTTGAATGTCTAAGAGGTATTGAATCTGGTTGAGGTTCAAGTGGGGGAACTAATGATGGAGTAGGCTCAAAAAATATACTTCTAGCAGTATCAACCCTCTTGTTCATTACAGCTTGCGAATTTGATAGCTATGTCATAGTGAATGGCACCAGTGATTCTGTCTAGAGCCTCCATTTTTGATACAACAGACAGATGAGTGAAGCTAGAACTAGGTGAAGCACAGAACAAGGGATGGTCAATTGCAAAGAGTTTTGACAAGGTTGTGCACAACATCGGTGAGGTTGCACCTTGGATGTTGCCAGGTTAGGACTAGGAGGTATGCAGATTTGGTGGCACCCAAAGTGTCCACAAATGGATGGTTTGGATGAATTTTGGAGATGGGGTTTAGTGTCACAAAAACTATAGGAACCATGTAAGGATAATTTTCATGAAGCCAAATGGTGATTGCTATTGGAGGTGAGGAATATGACACAAAAAAATAGCCATTTGCATTTAGGAGATTCACTGTGGTGCCATCATTGTGAATGAAGGTATCAATTGAAGGGTTGAGAGTGGGATAATCTTGAAGTAGTGAAGTCAGGTGCTTTTGGATGATCCATTTTTGTTCAGGGTCTGAATATGACAGAGCAAGTGAGGTGGTGCAAGAAAGTGCAGAATCAATGAATTGGATTGAAGATGCTGTTTCCATTTTGAGAGAGAGAGAGAACTTTGGATGGCCAAAGATGAAATTTGGTATATAAGATTTCGTGCCAAAATGTTAGCTTAAATCTTTTGTGATCTCATATGTTATTTCTTAATCACAACGCAGAGAAAAAGACCAATTCCTGTTCTTATCTAAATTTATCACAATATAAAAAGACCATAGCATTGGAGTCAATTATGAGAAGTTATCAACAGGTTTTTAGTTGCTTGGAAGCCAAGTACTTTGTTCACCTGAGGAGGTTTCCTGCTTCCTCTCCCATTCAAAGTCATTGTGACCGTGTTAAAAATTCAATATTTTTAGAAGTTTCTTTCTGCTTCTTATTTTTAATTTTTAATACTATTTTTTTATAATTCATGAAAATGATTTACTACAATAGCTAGTTATAGTAAAGGGCTGTGCAGAATGGAGAATATTCTAAGCATGTATGTGGGTTGAAATTTGGCAATTCCTTCCTTACTAGCATTTTGTTGACTAAAAAAACTATATGACTTGGCAAAGTGTTTTCATCTAGACTTGACTTGGGACATAACATCACTGTAGCCTTGCTTGCTCTGGTTTTTGAGTAGTTCTGACATAGTCCAACCAAAATGGTGCACTAATTAAAAACTATCGCTTGGAAGCACATCAATGAATATGACATATAGAACATATGAATACTTTGGCGGATTGAGATCCACATAGTAAGGTCAGCCTTATTTGTTAGAGTTTTCATAGAGAATAATAATATCATAGTATTCTTAAACAGTTAAGTTTCGAAGATATCATAATATTTTTGTTCACTTGAACCCTACAGTCAACATAAAAAGATCAGAACGCTTGTATGCTAGTTCATTTATGTAAGGAATAGTGACAAGATATTTGTATGTTGGTGTAAAATGTTTTGTTTTGTTTTTTTTTTTTTTGAGAATCTGGTGTAAAATGTTTTTTTTTTGGTTGGTAAACAACAATGAAAATAGATCAGATACAAATAAGTCTATTAGAAGCATGCTCAACTTTATCAAAGGACAGCAAATTCTCCACCACAGGCGATGGGCTATCAAAATTAACATAGTCAAAAAATTGGGTGGCTCCTAACTTAGCTAGTTCATCACCACACTGGTTTGCCTCTCTCAAGATGTGTTGGACTGTCGATTAGTGGAATTTCCTCAATAGGATCTTGCAGTCATTGAGCAAAGACTCCATCATAAGATTATTCATAGAATTATTGGTAAGCAATTAAACAATAAGCTTAGCATCTAGTTTCACACATATAGAGTTAATCCTAAGTTGGGTTGCTAGAATGAGCCCATCCTTTAGAACCCATAATTCTGCCATGGCACCAGATGTCATGCCTAAACATCTTGCAACCCATTCTTCATTCTTATTTCATTTCAGCCCACCTCCTCCTGCCAGGCCCGAGTGTAAAATGTTTAGTATCGTATAGACAGGACCTATATATAGAGAAGTCAGAATAACTAGTAGTAAAGTAGAAATTTGGATCTATATCTGGTTAAGGTAGAGGCATAGCATAGACATTCAAAAACTTTAAGATGGGAATAGGAAGGTGGATCACCTAACAGCTTTGTGGATTTAGTCTACAATTTTTTTGTGTAACTTTCATTTCTATGCATTGCATTTTTATATTTGTATTTATTTTTAGGAATTTTAATATAATTATTTTTTTGTCTCTTTTTCTTTTGCAAGCGTTGACACCATCATTCCATATACCAGCAGTCCATTTATATACCATTGTATATTTTAGTACACCATATGTACTGGTATTACCATATAGGTATTACCATATATTAGCGTACATATATTCTGATGGTAGGTACATACACTAGGTATCATTACCATTTACTTAGGCAATGTATCCTTGGCATATGACCATACTTACTTGGCATAAGACCATGCTTAGATATCATTACCATTTACTTAGGCAATATGTCCTTGGCATACGACCATAATTACTTGGCATACGACCATACTTAGATATCATTACCATTTACTTAGGCAATATGTCCTTGGCATATGACCATACTTAGGTATCATTTCCACTTAGGCGATATGTCCTTGGCATGACCATACTTGGGTATCATTTCCATTTACTGATTTACTTAGATGATATTACCTTGGCATGACCATACTTATGTACATATATGATTCAGAGTATTTTACATTTGTGGTTGTGGATCCCCCTCCCCCTTTTTACATGCTCTCTTTTCTGCCATTGAGGAATTTAGCCTTATAGACCACAAATGTAAAATACTCTGAATCATATATGTACATAAGTATGGTCATGCCAAGGTAATATCATCTAAGTAAATCAGTAAATGGAAATGATACCCAAGTATGGTCATGCCAAGGACATATCGCCTAAGTGGAAATGATACCTAAGTATGGTCATATGCCAAGGACATATTGCCTAAGTAAATGGTAATGATATCTAAGTATGGTCTAATGCCAAGTAAGTATGGTCATATGCCAAGGACATATTGCCTAAGTAAATGCTAATGATATCTAAGCATGGTCATATGGCAAGCAAGTATGGTCATATGCCAAGGATATATTGCCTAAGTAAATGGTAATGATACCTAGTGTACATACCTACCATCAGAATATATGTACGCTAATATATGGTAATACCAGTACATATGGTGTACTAAAATATACAATGGTATATAAATGGACTGCTGGTATATGGAATGATGGTGTCAACGCTTGCAAAAGAAAAAGAGACAAAAAAATAATTATATTAAAAATAAAAATAAATATAAAAATGCAATGCATAGAAATGAAAGTTACACAAAAAAAATTGTAGACTAAATCCACAAAGCTGTTAGGTGATCCACCTTCCTATTCCCACCTTAAAGTTTTTGGATTACTATGCTATGCCTCTACCTTAACCAGATATAGATCCAAATTTCTACTTTACTACTAGTTATTCTGACTTCTTTATATATAGGTCCTGTCTATACGGTACCAAACATTTTACACCCGGGCCTGGCAGGAGGAGGTGGGCTGAAATGAAATAAGAATGAAGAATGGGTTGCAAGATGTTTAGGCATAACATCTGGTGCCATGGCAGAATTATGGGTTCTAAAGGATGGGCTCATTCTAGCAACCCAACTTAGGATTAACTCTTTATGTGTGAAACTAGATGCTAAGCTTATTGTTTAATTGCTTACCAATAATCTTATGATGGAGTCTTTGCTCAATGACTGCAAGATCCTATTGAGGAAATTCCACTAATCGACAGTCCAACACATCTTGAGGGAGGCAAACCAGTGTGGTGATGAACTAGCTTAGTTAGGAGCCACCCAATTTTTTGACTATGTTAATTTTGATAGCCCATCGCCTGTGATGGAGAATTTGCTGTCCTTTGATAAAGTTGAACATGCTTCTAATAGACTTATTTGTATCTGATCTATTTTCATTGTTGTTTACCAACACACAAAAAAAAAAAACATTTTACACCAGATTCTCAAAAAAACAAAACAAAACATTTTACACCAATATACAAATATCTTGTCACTATTCCTTACATAAATGAACTAGCATGAACCCCACCAATGACATTGTATGTAATTCTATCACCGTCATATGTTACATCCATGCCATTGCTGTTTAGCAGTAAAACTCCATGGCTAGTTCCAGCTTTCACCTTTCCATCTGCGGTAAGCCACCTGATATCAATGTAAAGGGATGGGAAACATAAAGGTTGGTATCGGTTCTCAAGCTAAGAATGTCAGCATTCCACAATGTAAAAGTCTTATTAGGAATCAACTTGAAAGTGCTCTTTGTGTGCTCTCCCAGGACCCAGGCCATACAAGGAGGACCTGTTTAGTGGAAGTGAGGAAGAGAGTTGAAGGTATTGATCCTTGAAGGCCAAGAAAGTGTTGGAGTTGGACATGTCGGGTGAGGTGTTGAAGAGGACATCGCCAGAGGAGCGGCGGGCCACAGTGAAGCCAAAAGGGGTGGTGTTGTGGAGGGTGAAGATGAGGTCTGAGTTGGGGTTAGAGATATTGAGGCTTTTGGGTGGTGGGTTTAGAAGGTCTAAAGGTGAATGATGAGTTTGGTTTGGCAAGGGAATGACGTCTTGTGGGATCTCCCATCTTTGTTGGTCAGAATCTGTGATTCTGATTCTCAATCTATTTTTTGTTTGAAATCTGCATAGAAGTAGAGCAAGTGATCAGTGGAAATTGGTTAAGGCTTTCTTCCTAGTTATGAATAATAGGTTGCTCAAAAATTCTATTCACTCATTTTGAAAATAGTAAATAACACCACATCAATAATTTAAACGGATAGCAAAATAGTAATGATCAACTCTTTTTATATAAAAAAGTCAACTTTTTATTTGATGTTAATATCATGGTAAAATCTAATTCATTCAATTCAAAATGAATTATTAAGATTTTAGAAATTCTACAATAGACTTGTTTCTAATAATTATGGAAGATCTTAAACGTAAGAAAAACTTAGCTAGTACACAAACAATAAAAAAGTCCAATTAGGGTATCTTTTGATATGCATGAATTTGGGATCAAATGTTAATTTTTGAGAATTCAAGAAATATTATGTCTATTTGTTTGATTTTGATAGAATTCAAATGTTAATACCACAAATATTCCACTTCTCGTAGAATGTGAGAATTCATAACCTTATGATATGTTAATTCTCATATATCTCCTATCCAAAAAAAAAATCTTATATATCTTATATTTTTAAGAATCATTAATTTAACACTTAAAAATAATTTTTTTTTTATCTATATTATAGGGCATTTAAAAAAAAAATCTATTATAATCAAAATTTGCACTTGGAGATCTTATAAATTAAAAACAATACAATTTTTTTAACTTTAGAATATAAGATATTTAATTAGTAATGCCACTGGACATGAAACCTCCACTAAATAAAGATTTTTTTTTTTATTAAAAGCAAAAAAGTTGAAACACAATAATGTTGGAAATGTATATTGTATTATTGTGACAAAACTAAAGTATTACAATATCAGTTTATTCATTGCCATTTATCCTGAAAAGTTTGCATACGAAAAAAATGCAATCTTATTAGTAGAAGAATCAGTTTATAATAAACTTTACCTGGCAGTGAGGGTGAGATTTTGAATATCAGGTCCATAGATGGAGGAGCTGTGAATGAGGCTTAGAGAAGCAGTCAATGACTTACCAGAATGATCAATTTTAACTGATCTAATGGCATAGCCAAAACCAACTGTTTGATTTTGGTGTTGTGCATTTGATGGTGCAAAGTGACAAATAAAAAAACAAAGTAATAAGAAAAAAAGGTTGAATCTCATAATGAGGATGAGATGCTTTTGGTCTACTCATGTTGTTCCTTCTCATTTCTACTTTTGTGTGAGGATGATTTTGGAGCATGGTTCTTTACTACAATGTATATTTATAGCTCCATAAGTGTTTTCTTTTATGGAAAAATGGTAATGTATTGCTAATCTAAGGAAATTAATAATATATTTTGTTCAAAAAGGAAAATGAAATAATACATTCATTCTATGTAATTGTTGTTAAAACTTAAATGCATGGTTTTACTTTTTGTCATATGACAATAGTAAAAAGAAAAACACAAATTCACACAAATTTGCTATATGTTTAAGTTATTGATGAAGATAAATCTAGAACACTCCCTCGACAATAAGTTATATATTCATTCAAAAACTCTATATGAAAAAATATCCTATAATTTATTTTTCACATCTTATTCCACTTTAGTACAAAGATAACAATAAAACGTAGACTTTTAATTAAAAAAAAAAAACCTTTAACAATTGCGTTTTTAGTAAAAGAAAAAAAAATATTTTTCATATAAATATTTATCGGTAATATTCAAATAAAGAAATCAATTATGACGGACTGTGTTTATTACAGACCAAATTGTTTTACAGAGTTTTACACAATCCAAAAAAAAACAACTACTACTACTACTACAACAACAACTACTAAAATCATGACCTCATCAAGTCACGGTCCCAATTATTTTTTGAACCGTGTAAAATCGATTATGTACATCAAGTATGGGAAAACAGTGCCATTTCTTAGTTCTTTCCATGGGCAATGGTGATCACTAGTGGTGTTCATCAAACCGCATAAACCGCCCGCAAAATGGCATAACCGCACCGCACCGCAAGTAATAGTGCACCGCACCGCATCCCCTCTATATATTAATATATTTATTTATTTTTAATATTAAATATAATATTAATAGTTTAATAATCCTAGTTTTCCAAAAAAAAAAAAAAAATTAATAACCCTAACAAGTGTTGACTAGAAAAACCAACCCAAAATAAAGAAAAATTAACTCAATAATTTAAAACTTGGCCCAAAAAATGGAAAAATTAGTATAGGGCTGAGTAGGAAAAGCCCAAAATTCGAAAATTTTACCAGCTTCAAACCATATCTTATATATAGTATCGCACATGTAACTGCAAAAATGAGGAGCGGTGCGGTTATAGTTTTGGCTAAACTCTAAATCGCACCACACCGCACCGCACCGCACATGTGACCGCAAAAATAATGTGCGGTATAGTTATGGTTTGAGCTAAACCGCACCGCAAAGTGCGGTGCTAAAAATGGCCCAAAACCGCACCGCACCGCACCGCGAACACCCCTAGTGATCACTTCAAAACCATTGGCCTACTTGGGGTGAGAACATTCAGTTTAGTGCTCTCATTGATGACGAGGGTTTAGGTTGTAATTACACAAAAATTGACAAATTCCCATGGGCACATAGCAGGGAGAGTTTGGCTGGGTACAGAGTATGGAGAGTTTAGAGAAAGGAGCATATATTGGGTAGCTATGGCCCAAAACTAGTATATATTTTACTATATTTGTCTAAGTGGACCCAATGGACCAGATTGGACCGAATAGACCAAATAGACTGAAATGGTTCAAAGTGATTAATGTGGACCGAATGGACTAATTGGACCGAGGTGGACCAAATTAGATCAAAATACTACTCTGAAGTGACTTAGTGGGAGCGTAATCAACCATAAATGTTATGTTCAACTTTTAAAAATTATATAGATGATAAGTAAGAACATTTAAAATGGAGGAAAACTTGAACGCAACAATGATCCACTCATTAAAATTAAACTAATAAAATTGACGCGTTTTACACACAAGAAAAGTAACATGATCAATTTGATAAAAAATAAATTGAAGTATCTCAACAGCAGTTTGACCTAATAGAAATAGTGACAAGTATTCCAAATAAAAACAAGATAATTCTCACACATTCTCAGTATATAGAAATTATGGCTTTTTCTTTCCAAAGAATCTTGAGTTTTTAACCCTCAAAGTGCAAAAGAGATTTTTATTGCTTGTTGATTAAATTATGGTCTTAATTCCTTGTTGCCAATAGACTTAATGTAAAACTAGATATAAATATGCCGACACGTGCTATCATCTGGAAGGAACCGAGTTCCCGCTGTATTATTTATTGAGAAACACCCAATTATTTAATTGTTGCAATTTTCAAATTTAGACCTAATTCAACCCATTGCTTTCATACTCACTCTGTGCTCTCACTCAGTTGCTCATGGTGCCACCAACGAAGCAGTTGAAGGCGACGAAGCACAGTGGTCATTCACATCGCGGCAATTTACTCACATGTTACTGGCGCAACAAGATGAAATTCAACAAGGATTCGGAGATGGAGTCCCACAACTGTCGGTTTCATTACAAGGACTCCGAGCAATGCCAACGGTGTGGGACGGTGTACCGGCACCGCCGCAATATGAAGTTTCACAAGGCGACTACACATGGTGCAAAGAAGAAGAAGACAATGACGGAGACGTCATAGTCGAAAGTGCCAACGGAGAGCTCGAAGTCGAAAGCGACGACGGAGAGCTCGAAACATATATTTTTTATGAGCACCATTATTTAACTATGTTACTTTTGAAACTATAGGCTATACTTTGTTTCTTTTAAAATTCCTATGTTTAATTTATTAGTTATGAAATTATATGGTTCAATTTGTTATACCTATTGTGGGTTCCAGTTAGCTCAACTGGTAAAGTCTTTGATGGTTGTATAAGAGATCTAGGGTTCAATCTCTACCTACACCAAAAACTGATTGGTGTCTTGGTCTGATAATAAAGAGCAATTATCAGGAGCGGACGCCATAGGTTGAAATTATTTCAAAAATAATTTGTTATACCTCTTAACTTATAGGGTGCAAAACATATTTTTTTATGAGCACAATTCTATAACTCATGTTACTTTTGAAACTATAGGCTATACTTTCTTTTCTTTTCTTTTTTAAATTCCAATGTTTAATTTATTAGTTATGAAATTACATGGTTCGATTTTTCATACCTCTTAACTTATAGGGTGCAAAACATATTTTTTTAGAGCATCATTGCACTAACACAAAAATAAAAAATAAAAAATAATTAATTTGTTATTTTTGAAACTATAGGCTATACTTTGTTTCTTTTTAAATTCCAATGTCTAATTTATAGTTATAAAATTAAATGGTTCAATTTGTTATACCTCTTAACTGATATGGCGTAAAACATGTTTTTTTAAGAGCACCATTGCACTAACTCAAATATTTATTTAATTTGTTACTTTTAAAACTATAGGCTATCCTTTTAAAAAAAAAAAAATTCCAATGTTTATTTTATTTAATTTGTTACTTCTGAAATTATAGGCTCTACTTTTTAAAGTCACTGTCAAGTCCAAAATAAAATACCCATTTAGTAAACTAATAAAGTATCGTCTTATGACATTTTTATTTTACCAACTCAATTTCCACATGGTTCTCAAAAAAATAAAAATAAAAACTCAATTTCCACATGCACTTTTGGATTTTGGATTATGTGTTTAATATACTCAAATTTTCAATCTTTTTTGATAAGTACACATGTAAGAATTAAAAAAAAAAAAAAAGGATTCAAATATTTTTTTCATTAACCTATTATTTTTCCCCTTACTTTATAGTATTAACTAGCATTATGCCCATGCGATGCACGACTTAATCAAAACTTATATGTAAATAATTTTTTTATTAATTTACTTAAAATAAATAATAAAAATAAATGAATATTTTACTTTTAAGTTACATAATGAATTCATGTTGTGTGAAACTAAGATATCATAAAATGCATATTGTAAGGTATCATAAAATGCATATTTGTGGCCAAGAAGCCTAACATTAAGGATTTCTCAATAGTGATCTTGTTTGGGGACACCACAACTAACCCCATTCCAAATCCTCTCTGATTGGATGCCCCATCAACATACAATTTCCAAATTGAAGGCCCTCGTGGAGAAATTATCTCAACTTGTTTTCCTCCTAAGTTTTTCTCCACGTCCTCCACTTCTATTGGAGACTTAGTGAATTTTGCCACCAAATCTGCAAGAACTTGTCCTTTAATAGCGGTCCAAGGCATATACTTAATGTCAAAAGCCCCTAAAATTGTTCCCCACTTGCCAATTTCTCCCTGTATAATTAGCCTTTCGAAGCAATGATTGAAGAGGACGTTGGGTTAAAACCACAACTGTGTGAGCTTGGAAATAATGAGGGAGTTTCCGCATGGCATGTACCACAGCCAAAATAGCCTTCTCCAGTGGCAAGTAACGAACCTCTGCTTCGTGTAGTAACTTGCTCACATAATAGATTGGTCGTTGTACTCCGTTGTCCACCCTTATCAGCACTAGGCTAACTACATGACAGGTTACAACAATATAGGTAAAAAGAACCTCTTCCTCTTTGGGCTTGGACATAATAGGTAGCCGAAAAAGATAATCTTTCAACTGTTGGAAAGCCAATTCACATTCTTCTGTCCACTCAAATCCTTTCCACTTGTGCAACAATTGGAAGATAGGCCTACATCTATCAGCGGACCATGAAACTTAAAAGTTTGTTCTTTTGGGTCAAATCCTTTCCACTTGTGCAAAACTTCCTTGGGATTCCGAGGAGGTTGTAGATTGTTAATTGCCTTAATTTGATCAAGGTTGACTTCAATTCCCCGATGAGTGACCATATAACTCGAAATTTTGCCTATATTGACGCCAAAAGAACACTTAGATCATTAAGGCATAGTTTGTTGGTAAACAACAATGAAAATAGATCAGATACAAATAAGTCTATTAGAAGCATGCTCAACTTTATCAAAGGATAGCAAATTCTCCACCACAGGCGATGGGCTATCAAAATTAACATGGTCAAAAAATTGGGTAACATGGTTAAACAAGGTCAAAATTAAGAATAGACTTAAAGTGGGTTGGAAAGGAGACTAAAATTAATTGAAGCTACATGGGAGAGAGAAGAGCAATGCAGTGAGCACAGTGAAAAAGAAAAAGGGTGCAGTGAGAGTATATGAGAGCAAAGAAAATAGGGGAAATTTCTATAGCCGTGAGACGTATACAAGTGAAGATATATTTGAGGTTTTCTTTTGTATTTGGTTTGGATCTTTAGTTGGATATAAACTTGAGAGGGTGTTGTGGGAATTTGATCCATGGTTTTCTCTTCAAGGAGAAAGGATTTCCACTTAAAATTTTATGTTCTTAAATATCTTATCTTATGTGTGATTGAAATTTTGGCTTGGTAACTATTGGTACCTAACATTATATACTCAAGTTGGATGATTTAAAAAGTGAATGGTTTTAGTTGAAACTCCTTTTAATGATTAATTTGAAACTACAATAAACTATAGAGATATTGTTAAATTTACCCAAATTTTTTAAACTAATGTAATAACTTCTAATAAGGAGAGAATATTGACTTGCTGCAATGACTATCTAACCTTTATTATGTAATATAATATATGATGTCTGGAAATTAGTCTATCTAATTAAGCTTGACCAACAAATAGGGATAATATATGATCAGATCATAATTTTCTTACATGAGATCTGGGCCAGTCCTCTTGGTGCAACTGTATTAGGCTCAAAGTTGCACAAGTCCAACTTGATTAGGTTTGCTTTAAAATGCTTTCTCAAATCCAAAAAGTTGGGCAGCTCCATAGAGAGAACCTCTTTGAATATCACTGGGTTGTATGAACCACTAACTTTATTAGAGCACTTAAATTAATACATGTATAATAGAAAAATGACTACACTTAGTTAACTAAGCTCAAAATTCAGCCATATATGTAAAAATTATGGTTTTAAAAATTAGACCAGGGCAAAATTGTTTTTGCCTTCGGTTCTTGGTTCAACTTGGTTCTTGATCTGTTTTGGAGTTTTTTCCAAACCGGATTAGTGGCCAGTTTTTGGTTCAACCAATCGGACTAATCGGTAGAGTTTGGTTTTTAAAACCATGGTAAAAATACATAGTTGCTATAGTGACCGTATAAATTTACATTAGCACTATGTATTTTGTTATTTAGTTTTTTATTCTTTCTTTACATATTTTGAGAATGAAGAGAAAGTAGATGGTAGTTTTTGTGTGTGTAAAAAGAAAAATAATTAAAATTTTTTGATATTTTAATAAAATGTAATGTAAAATAGATAATTTGATGTAAGATGTTTTGAAAAGTTAAAATGTAAAATACAAAAAGTAGGTTTTATACTAAAATAGAAATAAATTTTTGGATGAACTAATGCAAATGCTCTTACTTTTACCTCGTACGTGAAAAAAAAAAATTAAACCTTAAAATTTTGAAGTAATACAGTAAAAGAAGTGTACCATGGGCCATGGCAATTTGAAGGGTCCTTGTTGAAGAGTTCCATTGAGTAAACTTTGACAGTTTTGTCTTATATAAATATAGCTAATGTGGATGGTGTAAGAAGGGATTGGATAAAAGATAAGCTGAAAGTAAAGGAGATGGACAAGTTTGAGACATATTTGGGTTTACCTACATTGATAGGACGCTCTAAATTTCAAACTTTTGCCTTCCTTAAAGATAGAGTCTGGAAAAAGTTACATGGATGGAAAGGCAACATGCTATCCAAAGCCGGAAAGGAGGTGCTAATAAAAGCAGTAGCACAATCTATTCCAACCTATACAATGGGTGTGTTTCAATTGCCTATGAGGATTTGCAATGAACTAAATTCTATGTGTGCAAGATTTTGGTAGGGTCAGACGGATAGTGAAAGGAAGATCCATTGGAAGAGTTGGGATTTTCTTGCTCAACCAAAGAGAGAAGGCGGAATGGGGTTTAGGGATATCCTAAGTTTCAACTTGGCAATGCTAGCCAAGAAAGGATGGCGGTTACTACAAGAAAAGGAATCACTGCTTTATAGGTGTTTCAAAGCAAAATATTTCCCCAGGTGTAGTTTCTTGGAGGCAATGGACAAACCAAATAGTTCCTATTTGTGGAAGAGCTTAATGGCGGCCCATCCAATATTGAAGAAGGGATGTTGTTGGAGGTTTGGAAGTGGGGCTGAGATTAGGGTCATGGAAGACAAATGGATACCTAACTACACAACAAATAAGGTGCTTCACCCACCGGAGGAAGAAGAGTGGGAATGGAGGGTGTGCGAGCTTATAGCCATGGATTATTCTTTTGAATGTAACCCAATCTTTTTCTTATATTTTTCTATTTTTTAGTCATATATATTTTGTTTTGTTTCAATAATTTCAAAGCCGTGAATCATTTGATTCTTTAATATTTTTTGTTCTTTCAGAAGTTTTAATATCTGAATTTTTAAGTTATTTTTTGCAGTATTTAAAATTGTCTGACAAATTTTTTGTAAGCCATTGCACGTTCAAGCAATGACTTCTTCATCAAATTGTACCACAAATTGAAGTCATACAAGAGCAAATCATGTAATGGTGTAGTTGCTTAATCAATTTAAAATTTTATAAAATTATTTTATTCTACCTCACAAATAGGTAGGTTCCCGTGCATAACACAGATTAGTGACTAATAATTATTAAAAATGAGATAGAAATAGTGTCTTAATTCTTAAAATTTCTTTGTGTAATTTAGGGAATAACAATTTTCGTTGTTTAAACAATAATACACGTATTTCCACAACACTTAAACAACGTTACTAAAAATTTCTTACCAAACAGGCTCTCAGTTTTTTAATTAATCTTGTTTGTTGTTGGAATTTCTTCTTAAACCCTTTTTCTATAGTTCACTAATCTAATTTCTCCTCATCGCATCAAATAGAGGTTGTGTAGGTAGAGAAAATTCAAATTTTAGTAAGAGGTTGCAACTTTAAACTATGGTTGATCGTGGTAGAGGTTGTGGGGTAGAGGAACTCAAGATTGGTAGGCAGAGATGGTTGAGATATTTTATATGATTTAAGATTTATTGTAAGCTACTGAAGCACTTCAGCGATGAGAACTGGTGAGACTCCATATAAATAAAATCTCTTCCATGATACCTGTGAGATTCCACATTACACGTTCAAGCAATAACTTCTTCATCAAATTGTAACACAAATTGAAGTCATACAAGAGCAAATCATGTAATGGTGTAGTTGCTTAATCAATTTAAGATCTTATAAAATTATTTTAGTCTACCTCACAAATAGGTAGGTTCCCGTGCATAGCACAGATTAGCGACTAGTAATTATTAAAAATGAAATAGAAATAGTGTCTTAATTCTTAAAATTTCTTTGTGTAATTTAGGGAATAACGGTTTTCATTGTTTAAACAACAATATACGTATTTCCACAACACTTAAACAACGTTATTAAAAATTTCTTACCAAATAGGCTCTCAGTTTTTTAATTAATCTTGTTTGTTGTTGGAATTTCTTCTTAAACCCTTTTTCTATAGTTCACTAATCTAATTTCTCCTCATCGCATCAAATAGAGGTCATGTAGGTAGAGAAAATTCAAATTTCAATAAGAGGCTGCAACTTTAAACTATGGTTGATCGTGGTAGAGGTTGTGGGGTAGAGGAACTCAAGATTGGCAGGCAGAGATGGTTGAGATATTTTATATGATTTAAGATTTATTGTAAGCTATTGAAGTACTTCAGCGATGAGAATTGGTGAGACTCAATATAAATAAAATCTCTTCCATGATACCAGGCCCATAGAACATGAGGCAAGAGGCTAATTGAAGGATCAAATTGGTGTGTGCAGTTGGTTTGAAGGATGAGAAATTTGAAAGTGTTTGTTCTATAGATTGGGATTCTCTACCAAATTATGATGTCTATTTTGATGATGGATGATATAGGAGTGAGTACTTCAATACATATTAAAGAAACCATTCAACAGAATAATATGCAAGTCCCAAGAGTGTTCTTTTGGATATGGAAGGCTTGCATAGGCATGTTGATTTGAATAATCCACTAGTGCTTGGTGAAATTTGCAAGAGAGAAAATTTATTGGAGATGGACACTTTCACTTGGATAGATGTGAATTTTTGTTGTAAGTAATAAAACTTCATAGAAAAGGTGAATAAATCATACAAAGGAACCAAAGCACACAGGCAGTGACTAAGGAAACTGCATCTAAAACTATGGTGCGTGGAAAGTACAACGAGCAGAGAACCACATCTCAAGAAGCAGAAATAATTATTCAAATTTCCCCTTCCCCTCTTCTTGTAGCCAAAATTTACAATGAAAAAAAAAATTCTATTACAATAATATACAAGATTTTGAAAATGAATAATAAAGAAAAAATGCTATGCATAAATGCTTTTCAAAAAAGAATGTCTGCAGACAATAAATTAAAATACATAAGAACAAGAATATGGTAAAGTTCAAAGTACAAATGAAAACTCCAAAAAAACCAATAGAGTTGCATAGAACTCTAATACTGTTTTTTATATATAATAAAACTTCATTGAATGAAAATAATCAATTACAAAGAGCAAAAGCACACATGAAGTGTGCTGAGGTAAACATGAAAACAAACAAAATATTCTACCAAAGACACAAAACAACAAAGCAAGTTTTTGTGTATGAACATATCCACTAACTAGAACAACCATGTTTAGTTAATTTCTAAGAAAATAATTAAGCTGAGGAAAAGAAAAGAATTTTACTGGTGACAGAAACTTACCCATGGATAAGAGTACTTTGTTGGATGCAGAACTTGGGTCGTTGAAGAGTGAGAGAGAGGATAATTTTTCTGCTCTCAATTTATTTTGCTCAAGGATTGTATTAATATACAGGCACTGCAGTATACCATCCTGATCCAGTAGTCTTGTGTTCTGGTAGGACAATCCAAATTTTGTTCAAATTTATACTAAACCCAGCAAAAAGTAATCCAATAAAAAACCATTTTTTATTTGAATAATTAGAATGATAACTAATGCCTTTCATATCAATATTAGAAAGAACTCAAATTGAATTACCCTATTCTCCATCTATTGGTGCAATGAAAATAATTCATTAAAAACATAAGAACAAAGAGAACCATTTAGATTGTAGCAATTGAAATTGTTAAATTACCGATTGTCCCCAAATCTTAAGCTATTGGTAAATTTAATCATCTAATCACATACTTCTAACAATCCCCCTCACGTGTGGGCTGAAACTTAACTTATCAATTGTCCCAAAAGATTAAGTTATTGAAATATGGTAAATTTAATCATTTAACCACATATTTCTCACAAAAATGAAGAGTGCAATTCAATAAAATAGAAAAAATAAAGATTGAGAAACTGAGGCTGGGCCTTTATTGTAGCATAACTTGTCTTCAAACTACACAAGCACATCTTAAGTCAAATAGTTTTGCACACATTCGCTAGCTTATTTGATGCACTTTAGATATACCAAAGTGGGGAACAAAAGAAGGAAAGGGATTGGCCGGAGTAAAGTGGCTTATCTGTGGCATTTTCCATGCTAAACACGCCCATGTCAGACCCTCCACCATTATGTGTACAATGAAAAAGGCGTAAATCATCATCTGTAACATAGATACAATTAGGTTTGATTCCATTGAGGCTCAATGCAGTCAATGACAATGATGAACTGTCACCCACAAACAATGCTTGATCACCCAAGCTATCAACCTTCACCCATTTGTATTTAAATTTACTTCCCTATTGAGTACATCTTTTTAATCTTTTAACTTTGAACCCAATTGTCACATAGAGGTTTTCATTTTCATTGAAGCCTTTGTCATCAGATTCATCCATAGGGTCCTCATCTTCAACATCAACTTCAGAGTCTTCATCACTGGATTCATTTTCACTGTAGTCGGACTCAGAGGACCCATTTACTTTTGAATAAAAATGACCTCTTCAAAAGCGTCTAATCAACAAAAGGTCTCTTGATGATTCAACAACATACTTTTAGATATGTGTTTAGATGTATATACGAACTGATTCTTTCTTGAGAAGGCACAAAAACTTTAGCCCTTGGCTTTTTGTTATCATCAATGTGACAAATAGCAAGTCCACCATGATGATCTACATCATAAAATTTACCTTTGTAAGATGCAATGTCAGCAAAGCTCCTTTGAGAATTTCTATATCCATCCAGGCTTTATATCCTGGTCTAGTGAAGGCCAATTGCTAATGTTCACCATAGATTACCATGAGAATGCAATCACAATTGCAGTTGCAGCCATAGTTCCAAGGACTCTTTGACAAAACAGCCTTCTTAAGAAACATTCCACAAAGCTCTTTAGGCGTGAGTTCGAAGTCATACTAACAGCAAAAGGTAGCTTGGGATGGAAGACATAATATATGTTTAGACAATGGATGCAAGAGGTTAATTCGCAAATCAGTTCCTATAGTGAGCAACCATCCAAAAGATGTTCCAAAGCATTTTCTTCCAGCAACCTGCGGCAACTTGAGATCATAAACTTTAGTATTGAAAGTTCAAAATGGGTATGAAACACCCTTGAATGTTTTGACCCCAAATTCCAAACTACCAATTCAAGCTTAATATCAAACAAATAATGTGCGGAATATGATAATAAGCCAAATACAGAATTGATAACTAAGCTAAGCCAAATATAAACACAACCACAGCAGTAAATATAAGGCAAAGATAAGGGAAGGAAGATGCAAACACAAAGACAACACGCGATGTGTTATCGAAGAGGAAACCGAAACCCTCAGCGTAAAACCTCTCTGCCGCCCTCCAAGCGGTCAAATAATCCACTAAAGAATACAATTGGGATACATGAACAGCAGAATACCCTCCAAGCCTAATCTACCCAAGTACCTAAGCCCTCCAAGCTTCTTGCTCCAATGAGGTTACGCCGAACCTATTTCTTCTTTAGCTTCCCGGATTCCGCTACTAGACCATAGCATCAACCAATGTAGATTGGTTCCTTCCTAACTGCTTCCCAATAGCACCAAATAAACATTCTCACGAATGTGGGTATGGTGAGAAAAGGATTTGGCCAAAAGCCTCTCAAAGGTATGACAATGGAGAGGGAGAGAGTAGAGGAATATGAAGAGTCTTTAAGGTAAAGATTGTGGATGAATCAATCTTGTATTTCCTTTAACGTTTTTCTCTGAAATTCTCTCTAGAAGCTCTGCTCATTTGGTGGGTAAAAGGGTATATATATAGCAGGGTGAGAAGGGAATGCAAAACGTCAGTTTTTGTCAAACAGGGTATTTTGGCGGCTTGGTCTCGCGGCTTGTCCAAGTCGCGAGTTCAAGTTGTGAAGTAATGGTCTGGCCAGCCTGGGACTTTTGTCCTGTAGCGTGACAGCTGGCGCGACCCTTCAGCTTCTTGCGTGCTTCTCACGTGCCATGCAGTTGGCGGCTTGCAACCATGAGACACCCGCGAATCCTAGCCGCAAACTCCTGCTTCTTTGCACATTGTTGAGCTTTTCTTCACATCTTCTCACACACTACCCTTACAATAATCCCACCTAAATACAGGGTACTAAGTGCTTAAATTAGAAGCAAATTGGCACGGAATAAAACCAACAAAATGGTTGATAAAATTCAACCTTACAAGTATCTTGTAATTTGAAGAAGCTATGTGTCTCATTTTGCTTGTTATTTCTGTTATCACTTTGTTCGTTCTGCTCAGCAAGCATAAGCCAAGGACAACTAGGAGGTAATGGGAATTTCTCCGGTGAATTTAGGAGTGAGTGCCATGACTTGCATACAGCACCTGAAATGATGATATCATCATAAAATTGTCGATTCACCATTCGAAAGAGGAAATCACGTGGAATATCAGCCCACTTTGACATCTCAATATGTTGGTTATCCTGGAATACTGCAAAACAATTATAAACAAAACAAAAGTTAAGAATTGACATGATACTTATGTAATCCAAAATAACTTCAAAACATAAAAAGTTAAGGATAATGGTTTTAAAGAATAATATTACTCATGTAACGTTCTTAATATGAATCGAACATGAATGTATATGAAGACGGAATTCTAAGTGTCAAAGTATACTAGTGCAAGAAATTCAATTATTATTAGACTACAATCTGTACAAGTTCATGTAATCATAACTGTATTAAGATCCCAATTAAGAAAGGTCATTATTTTGATGTTAGTTTCGCCAAATCTAAAGTAACTGTTAGATTAGAACGTTCTAGTTGGAGGGATTACTCTCAATTATCAAAGCAAGAAACTTTTTTTTTTTTTAATAGTAGGAAACTAGATGGTAGGACCATTCAAACAACAAAATCATTCAAAGAATAGAACTTGTACAGTTCATGCAATCATAATTGAATTAAGATCACAATTACGAAAGGTCATTACTTTAAATAGTTAGATTAGAAGTAACATTCTGGACTGCTCTCAATTATCAAAGCAAGACACTTTTTTTTTTTTTTTTTTTTTTTTTTGTATTTTAATTGTAGGAATTCTTAACTCCTAGGCACCTGTATAGCAGAATCTAGATGACAGGACTGTTCAAACCACAAAATCATTCAAAGAATAGAACTTGCACAGAACTCTGACAAAATAATTCAAATAATATTGTTCCCACTAACCAAAATCAAGAATGTTTGGTTTCTATGAAATAAAACATGTTTGTATGCTAGTGACAGAGACATACCCGTGTTAAAGTGTAAAAGGACTTTTTTTTTTTTGGAGAAACAAACACACAAAGGAGAGAGAAAGGATTCTAACACAAAGGCACACCATAACTCCATTGGACTTTAAGAAAGGAAACTTGCGTTTTATATTTTATAGATGTTGAGTGTTCAAATTCTGGTCTGACTTGGAATATAGAAATATAAAAGGAAAACCGAAAAACAAGAATTCCTAATTTGGGTTGGATTTTTTTATTGTCAATATGGGCCTAAGTATTAGGCTATTCTTTCAATAAAATGGAACTGTCAAAGCCAAGCCTTTAAATTTTCATTTTTATTTTTATGAAAGAAATCTATTGAAGAAGATCTAATTAAGTTGGACTTCCTTCTCAAAAAAAAAAAAAAAAAAAAGTTGGACTTATACAATGTTGAGCCTAATCCACCTGAATTAAGGAGAATGGCCCGAACTCAAAGCTTCATGTAAGAAAATTCTAATTTTTTCATATATTTCATATTTGAGAGAGAGAGAGAGAGAGAGAGAGAGAGAGAGCTAGATTTTTTGTTTAGGGGCCAAATTTTGGTACTAATATCACAAGTTTAGATAAAATATTTTATACATCTATAAATGCATATACACAGATATAAACATTAATATTTTGATACTAGAATAGGTCATAATTTACAAATATATTATATATAAAATTAATAACTTTCACATATTTATATTCGCAATATAATTTTTTAGGTGAACTTATTGTCTTTTAAACTCCAATGAGTATAAAAAGGTTGTTTAGTTTGATATTAAATATGTATAAAAATTAATCTTTTATTAGGGTTTGACATTGTTGCAAATTGAGATTTTAAAATATAAAATTTCATTAGAAAAATAGGATTTGTTATTAGGTAAGTCAATTAATTGTTTATTTCATTAGGAAAATATGATTTGAGTGTGTCCCAACAATGCTTGGTACTTTAACTTTTAAATAACTTCAATAATCTCTCTTGAGATTTTGGAAAATGAATGAAAAGAAGTTTGCTGGGCCTTAGGAGAAATATTCTCAATTTTTTTTTTAAAAAATATATTTTCTCACACTTGTTTTATTCTAGGACAGTAGAACTGTATTTATTAAGGATTCCTAACTTGTTATTTAAAAAAAAAAAAAAAAAAGATTACTAACTTTGTCAGGATTTTAACAAGTTGGCTAAATGAGTGTGGCGGCTCAATAGTGATACTGGGCCTAGATTTGTAATACGCTATTGTCACTTCTAAATTATCATTTGGGCTGCCCAATGTTGTGGACTTGGGTTGGACCAACAGTCTCAAAGCAAATCTCATTGAGTTGGACTTGTGCAAGGTTTGGGCCTACTCCAACTGCACCAAGGGGGATGGTCATGGCTTAGGCTCAAAGTTTCTGTTCAAAACAATAGAAGGTACTCATTTGACAAAGTTTCTGGGTTCATGTAAATTCTTAATTTTGAAGTATTTATTTATTTCATTAAACATTATATAATTATAGTTTATCCAACAAAAAAAATGGTTTTTGTTATTTTAAATTTTAAAATAATGACTTATACCTTATCATGTTTATTAATTTAATAAATCATATGTATTAATAAATATAATGCAGAGGTAAGTAATTACTGATTTTTTATCTACCAATCACAACTTGACTTCTTCATAAGTTATGAAAAGAAATGTCTAAAATGATTTTAAGGGATTGTATAAATTTAGATGTTGATTCTCACATCCCTTAGTGTACACCATTATTATCCATCACTCATTTCAATTTTTTTTTTTTAAATAAATAAAGTTTCAACCTATGGCATCCAATTCTAATTATTCTGCTCTTTATTATTGGACCAAGATATCAATCGGTTTTTGGTGTAAGCATGAATTGAACTCTAAATCTCTTATTTAACCATCAAAAATTTTACTAATTGAGCTAACTGGAATCACCTCATTTCACATTTTAAATGTGAACATCAATAATAATAATAATAATAATAAATATTTACATGGCACATGAAATTATAAATATTATGGATTACATTTATTTACATTTATAAAAAAAAAAAAAAAAATACCTATAGTTAAGAGTATTCTAACTCAACTGTTATTATTATTATTATTATTTTTATATTCCCTACAAAGGCCTTTACTAGACTTCTCTCTATCTTGGGGTGGTGTGATCTAAGTCATCTAAGTTAAAACACCAGTAATCAATGATTTAATATATACTAGCATCATCACATGTGCTTTGTGCATGTAATGAGACTTTTTTTATAAAAAAAAAAAATTTATTATTTTTTTAATAGGAACTTGGGGTAGGTTTTTTTTTTTTTTTTTTTTTTTTTTTTTTTTTTTTTTTTTAAGAATATGGAGTAGTTTTGGTTGTGTAGATGGGGTTGTGGGAAGTTTTATAGAACATGGAGTAGTTTTGTAAACATGAGTAGGTTTTTTGTTTTTAATTTTTGTTAATTTACAACTTTTAACTTTATTTTTATGCTTTAAGAATAAGGATAACTTAATTAAATTTTGGGTACATTTGAAAGTAAAAAATAATAAAGATGCAAGTTTTTTTTTTTTTTTTTTTTTGAGAGAGAGAGAAAAGATGCAAGAGTTCTTTATATCTATGCCTATATATTCTATTTCTATAAGTAATCTTAAATAGTAGGTACTAGGTCCTTATCAAAAAAAAAAAAAAAACAATCAAACAAACGAAAGACAGAGACGACAGCCAATGAATCTGAATACCTCAGAAAAGTTCACATACATAGGTGCCACACTCTAGACACAAACACACCGGAAGAGAGACATAATGAGTGGAACAGAGAAGGTGGTGTGTGTAACTGGAGCCTCCGGTTACATAGCTTCATGGTTGGTCAAGCTCTTGCTCCAACGTGGATACACTGTCAAAGCCACTGTTCGTGACCCAAGTCAGTATACACACTCTCTCTCTCTCTCTCTCTTTCTCTCTCAAATTTGGTTTCTTTCAGGTTCAGTTGCAACATACACTCTTTTGGCATGCTTTAAATTCTGTGTTTGATTCAACTTTTCCATTGATGGAAAAATCACCAAGTTTTAATCCATCTTTGGATGTGTCAGAATGTTGTCTATTTTAGCTGAATAAATTATTGTCCCTTTTAATAGATACCAATTTCATAAGTAATCTATACAATTTACTTATTTCCTTCCTTTGAGTTTAAATTCATGGGATAGTTTTGAAAATTGGTAACTTTTATTTTGAAACGGCACTTTAAATGATAGTTTCTTGAAAATTGGGGTTTGGGGACGGAGAGAGTATCAGGAATATTATTTTCCATTTGTTTAAAAAAAAAAAAAAAAGGGTTTCTGAAAAGTTGAGTGTCAAGGGTTAACCAAGGGATTGGTCTAGTTTTCAGGCCATCCATGAGGTTCTGATTCAATTTTTGTTCTAAATAAGTATTTTATGATGTTAAAGTAAGACAAAAATATTGGTTTGACTGCAATAAAAAAGTAGTTTCTTGAAACCAAAATGCAAAAAGATTTGAAGTACAAGTAGGAAGGAAAAGCTTGAAAACAAAAACTTTTACTAAATCCCATTAAAGGCACCAAGGTTTCACTTTATCACTTGGGCAAGGTTATTATAACGTATCTTTGAATGTTTTGGCAATCATCTTTCAGAATTTCAAGCAACAGTTACCATTGTTTCAAACACATAATTACCTGTCATTACTTACTTTTTTACTTGACCCTATCATTACTTTCACTTTATAACAAAATGTTAAGAATCTAATATAGTTGCTCTCTAGAAAAAGGAAAAATGCCTAAGCAAAAGAGCCAACTTTTAGAGTTTTTTTCCTTTGATGTATGTTTGATACCCAAGTAAAAAGCAATACTTTGTGCACCACAGGAAGAAAATCCTGTTATGTTATATCTGTGAGTACATACTTTAAAAAATAAAAATAAAATAAAATAAATACATAAAAAAAAAACCCAAAGAAACCCTTCAGATGCCTTCTTTTGGTGGTGACCTAAAGGACCTAAACCAAAGTCAGCCCCTACAGGCACATCACAATTACATCTATCTGAGGAGGCAATTTAGGTTCAACTTCATATACATTGCAACAATACCATTGTTTGTGAATTGAAGGCCTAATACCAGCCAACACTGGTAGATGTCATGAAATGGCTTGAGACCTTGCAAGTTGCAACACTTGAAATATTTTATTTGTCATTTCTCTAGTTTTTACAAGCTTGTCATATAAGAATGCACTGAAAGATAACATGCCAGACAATAGTTGTTTCCCATCACTATATAGCTGTCATGCTCAAGTATTGGCCATAATGGTAAATCTGTAATTCCAGGACTTAGAGTGTGCATATTCCACTTGTTATGTGCATGAAAAAGGCTTCTGTGTTATAAATAGACCAACAAATAAGTGTCTGGTGAAAAATAATTATGCTTGATTAGTGACAAGTAGCAGTACTGCTTTTCCTAATAAGTAAAATCAGTAACGCATTTTTTTTTTTATAGTTCTTTTCATGTATGTTACAATATGTTTACTATCCGTTTGGATATATCTGAAAACTGAAAACTAAAGACACTGTAGTAAAATAATTTTTAAATGTGTGAATAGTACCATGGGACCAATTTTTAATGAAAAAGTTGCTAAAAAGTGAAATTTGTAGGTCCATGAACAGTGCACCCATGCACTGTTCATAGACAAAAAGTCAACAAATGCGGATACTGTTCATGAACAGTAGCCGCGTTACTCCATCAAACGCCTGAAAAAAAAAAAAAAAAAAAAAAAAAAAAAGAGTCTGAAACACAGACGCAGCTTTCATTGCTATCCAAATGGGTACTAAGAAATCATTTTTCCACGAGTTTCACATAAAAGGATAAAGATAGTGTGAACTCTCATTCTAAGGGTATGCTTCATCTTGATTAACCATCTTGGATGTTGAAGGAAAAAAAATCAAAGTGTGTATATGTATATTACTTGAAAGTGTTGTTGTTGAACTTTCATAATTCACTAGTTATGTTTGTATATTCCATAGATGATCCAAAGAAAACAGACCACTTACTTGCGCTTGATGGAGCAAAGGAGAGACTTAAGTTGTTTGAGGCAAATTTACTGGAAGAAGGATCTTTTGATTCTGTAGTTGATGAATGTGTAGGTGTATTTCATACAGCGTCACCTGTTTTTCTTGCAGCCAATGACCCACAGGTTCATCTTATAGCATTTTTTTTTCCTTGAGGCAAACTCAATCAATTAATATATTGTTCCAATTTTGCTGTAAATATGGTGATATTCACATTCTTACTTCTTTTTGTCCTGTTGGTGCTCCATGTTGCTTTAATCAATTTACAACAACTTAGAGTAACATGCATGATTACTTGATTTAGTAATCTGTGATTCTTACTTTGTGCACGTGCCTTGGCCAACATTTCAAAGGTTGTGATGTTGATTTTATTGAAGCAAATAGAGTTTGGGGGTAAAAAGTGAAAGCCAAATTGAGCAACTAGAGTTGACTTTGGAGAGAAGAATTGCCAAGCCTTAATACTGAGTAGTGTGCTAAATAAAAAAGCTCCAAAAAAGAAAAGTTATATGGTATGGTTTACTCTCCTAGTGTTGATAGATAGTGTGTAGTGGCAAAAGTCACAATGGTTTCATACTTACAAAATTCTCATTTCAAGGTGGTGGCAACCAAAACTGTTTGAAAAGTTAAATGGGATTAGTTTTGATTGCTTAATTTTCCACTTTTTCTCATGTTTCAGGCAGAGTTGATTGATCCAGCAGTGAAGGGAACACTTAATGTTCTTAAATCATGTTCAAAATTTTCTTCTATCAAGAGAGTTATTGTAACGTCTTCAATTGCTGCAATCATGTTCGGCAGAAAACCTCTTACCCCTGATGTGATTTTGGATGAAACATGGTTTTCTGATCCAGTTACTTGTGAGGAATCAAAGGTGTGCATCGGTTCTACTCCCTGAATTCTTAGAATCCCTTGTATTTATCCTGTATAGAAACTCTTATATTTTAATTTAAACACTTTAATTGGATGTTTGTTCATATGCATGAATGCTTCTAACTGACAAAAATCATTCTTGTAGTCCTTCGTTCATATTGCGGATATGGTAGAATTCTTTTAGGATCTTCACTGTTTTAGATACATTTTAAAAAGATCTACATGATACAGTTAGTCATTGCAGTGAAGTTGGATAGATTCACATTCTCATTATAATATTAAACAACTTTTTAAATAGAATATAATAGATAATGCATTGTTTTTGGTCCTGAACTTAACCCTGGAAGAATCTCTCTCATTTAAAGTTCTTTTTTTTTTTTTTTTTTTGGTTTCAGCTTTGGTATATGCTCTCAAAAACCTTGGCTGAGGAGGCTGCTTGGAAATTTGCTAAAGAGAATGGGATTGACATGATAACAATGAATCCAGGGCTTGTCATTGGTCCTCTCTTACAGTCAACTACTACATTCAGTGTAGACACAATTCTGAATCTCATAAATGGTACTCTTTGCAACCCATAAGGATATTATGTATTTTTTATTCTACTACAAGACTTTTAAATGTTCAAGTATCTATTTTGCTCGATCTCAGAAAGACAACAAAAAGTGCAGAATTAGTTCTTTTGGTGTTTGAACTGCCTTATCTAATAAGGTAGTATATATTCTAAGCATAATAAGTATTGATATAGGGCTATAAATTGTAAGTGCTGGAAAATTTTCTCTAATACTAGGATCCTTGGATCTAATATTCTAACTTTCTGGTTTGGTTGTTTGAATGAACAATAACTGTATCAATAGTCGAGCTAGGTAAATGTTCGTAAGTTCCTGATTTTTTTGATAGGTATGAGTTCCTGATATTTTATTATGATAAAAGGTTTATTTCTTGGGATACCTTATGCTACCATTTTTTCCCCTATTCATTTCTGAAATCTAGTTCTAATAATATGGAATGTAAATCAATTATAAAGAAAAAAAATAAGGTGAAATCACACCTGATTTTTTGAGAATGCACCTGAATTCAATCATTTTGACCTGCAAAGTGCCCTTCCTGAAATACATAAATCAGGATTATCCTATATTCTGTGGATAGAAATAACATGTCTCAAAATACAGTGGTCAACAATGTGCTTTTTAGCAGATATTTAAATTGTATAATCTGAGATTAACCAACTTAACTTCTGCATATTAGTAGATGCACCTACTTTTCTCCCTCCTGCACCTCCTCTCTTTTTAGCTTCAATCATTCCGCATAATTCTTCAATAATTTCCTGTATTGTTTTCTGGGTGCAGGATCGTACTCTTCTTATGATGGAAGTTATAGATTTGTTGATATTAGAGATGTGGCAAATGCACATATTCAAGCATTTGAGACTCCATCTGCTAGTGGCCGATATTGTTTAGTTGGAAGAGTTACACCCCATTCTGAGACTCTCAAGATATTGCGTGAACTTTTCCCTGCTTTGTTCCCAACCCAAAAGTGAGTTATGTTACTTACATGGTATGGAATGTTCCTCTTTGGAGCCGTAGACAGAGGCAACTAGGTTCAGTTTGCATGTTTTACTGTTCCCTGCGAGTTTATGTTGCTTGTTTTTGATTTACTGGTTCTCTTTATATCTGACGAGCTGTTCCCATCAAGCAACAGATTAGAAAGAAGCCATGCCCAACCATTTTTCTAGATCTTTTTCGATTTCCCTCCAACATTCTTTAGCTGTCAAATACCCTGGTAACATTGAAGTTTTTTTTATAGTTTATATGATAATAATTCTGAGTCATTACAGGGAAAAGTAGCATGGGTACTTTGATCGTGGTAGCCGCATGTTATTAGGAATAGTTAGAACTTAGAACTTCTTCATTAATTTGTTAGAAGAGAATCGTGCCAGGGACTTTATAAGTATAAAACTGGATATTACAACATGTCTCATAGATTAGGCACTATATTTACAAAGTTTCTGTTGATGCTGTAGAATGAAAACTACAGGAGTTGGCCATATTTCCATTGAGGTTTAGAATGGTTGAAGCAAAAATCTGTGAAATAACTTTAAGCTGTCTGAGGAAAGCTGAAGAAGGACAACAAAGTTTGGGATTGTACATAGAAAACTAGTGATGAATATTGACCCAAGGAGGAAGGCCACAATGAGTAGATTAGCCCATGGTTCAACTACCATTTACCATGGATCGTGCTGTGTGGTGAAAAGGTATTCTTGTAACGGAGCCTACCTAAGATATGATATGAGGCTCTAATTAGATTCATCAATTTGGTAGATTCATCAATTTTGTAATGTCGCTAGGATTATGATATGATTTCCAGGAGCTATGAGGTCAGTGAGAGCACAATATTTGCTTCTTTGAATGGTTTCTGTAACTTGTGATGTAACGTAGATTCTAAGACGTTTTGACCCAGAAACAGAAACCTGAAGTAGTTCCCCCCTCTTGGGATTTAATTGGTTTGCAGCTGCCAGCTTTGATGTCTAAAGCTTGAAATTTATTTCAATGCCCTGCAAACCTGTCATTCAATGGTACATGGTCTGTAAGAGTAGCATTCTGGTCAAAGGAATATTTTTCTTCTGTAGTATAATCAGTCAATATGTTTTTGAATAGAATGCTTGAGATTGTTGGATATCTTTTTAATTTGTGTATGTTGCAACTGTGTTGCAGAAAAAGTGCATGACGCAAGTTATCATAAAATCGTTTGTACACTTGCAATTTTTAGGAGTATATGCGTGGACATGCATATAGAACGATGTTTTGCAGTAATGTCTAATGTTCTTTTTTTGTCAGTAGTAATGTCTAATGTTCTCAAAGGGGTTACAATTATGATTCAACTGTCCGCATAGAAAAAAAAAGGATAAATTTTTTTTGTTTTCAAATTTGCCTCTCTTGATGATGACAATGTGTTCCATTATCCACTTCGTGCATCAAATTTTTCTATACATCACAAAGTTTGAAGAATAGTAAATTGTCTTTTTCATGGCAGATCTGAAGACGACAAGCCTTCAGTGCCAACATTCAAGGTATCCCAGGAGAAAGCAAGAAGCTTGGGTATTAACTTCATTCCTTTGGAGGTAAGTCTCAAGGACATGATTGAAAGCTTAAAGGAGAAGGGCTTACTCAGTTTCTGAATTATGCGTTGTCTTAAAGAAAGTGATATAAGTATATGCAAATAAATGTTATCTTAACTCTTAACACTCAGTTTCCTTGTCTTGAACTTTATTTTCCCATATTGAATGTTCCATAATTTTAATATTTATATATTATTTTGGAAACTATGTTAGCTGGCACAATATGTAAATCAACTTCTCTTGAAGTTAGAATTCATGTCTTTTGTACAGATTGAACATTTGAACTAAACTTTTTTTTTAGTTCCCTAGTCTAGAATCTAGACATATGGCTTGGTATGTTTGTGGATCTCACAAGTAGAAAATCATTACCAAATACCCTTTACATACTCACAAATCAAATGCTATAACCTTGAAAATATTACCAAGGAGGGATTGCTTTCTATATTCTTGGTTTTTAGATTTAGTTAAAAAAAAAAAAAAAAATCTGTTTCAAATTTTCAATGCTTCATTATACTTTTTCTCTTTACCATTCTTTTCCGCAGTTCCTTATTACTCATTATGCACTTTAAGATGATACACAGCCCTTGTGAATCTTTGTGATGGCAAACAGAGTGCTAGAACTTAGCTAATGACATGCATATTCTGATGGTTGCTATTTGGGCAAAGTTTTGCAGCAAACTTGTTTGTAGCTTAAGTCTACAAGTCCACTCAATATTTTTTTTTTATTGGATGTGAATTTTGACTAATCCACAGTTGGATTACATTTTATTCTTATATATTTCATGCTTACAAAATTTCTAAAAAAATTAAAAATCAATAGCTATATCATCATTAAATATTTAAATTTCAAGTTTTTATAGTTTAACATTATGCGTAAAAAATAAGTTTGTAGATTGAATAGTAAATAACATCCGATTAGCATGAAATTTGATATGTGTTAGAAGAACATGAAATAATTCAATGGTTAGATTTTCAAACTATATAATCATGTTAATTTTTTTTTTAGTGCAAAGTTTATAACCAAACTTTGTCTTATTATTTTGACTGTCATGAGGTTCACAATCAATCCAAATCATAAACTTAATGTAATCTGAGTCCACCAAAATTTCAGATTCGCATAAAAGAAAATAGGTCCAAATTTTCAATGTCATGTCAATAAAACACACTTACCGGCCAGCACCAGTTTTCATTTGTTTTATTTTATTTTATTAGTTTTTATCCTTGCAGATACCTATCTTTCATCTCTCGTCAATTTTGGAAATGTCCTTATCAATTGCAACTATGGTACCCAACTTAAGATTTTAACAGGTTGGTAAATTAGTCCAAAATAATTTTAAAAGGGAAGAACATAAAAAGAAAGGACAATGTTTGGTTATAAGCTTGGCTACAATTCTCACTAAAAAAAAATAATATGATTATATATTTTGAAAATCTAATAGTTGGATTAAATGATCTTAATGTTCTTAACACATGTCAAATTTCGTGTCAATTGAATTTATTACTATTTTGACCCATAAATATATTTTTTATACATAACTTTAAACTACAAAAATATGAAATTTAAACATTTGATTCAAGACATAGCTATTAATATTTGATTTTCTAAAAAGTTTGCAAGCTTGAAGAATATAAGAATAAAATGTAATCTAATGATCATCCAATAAAAAAAATATTAAGTGGAGTTCTAGTTTTAGGCTACAATCGAGTTTGTAGTCAAATTTTGTCATAAAAAGAATTTTTGGGTCCCTCTTATTTGGTAATTCCAGCCATCTTCCAACAGTTATTGAGTCCATCTTCCAACAGCTCAATCGATTGAAGTAATCACACCATGGTAATACTGTGCAGCTAAATGGCTATAATTGAGCTAACATAGTAAGAATAAATTGTGCAACACTCTCTATTTCTATGTGCAAGGTCATCTTTTGAGAACCCTATAATCCTTGATAGTGTCTTAATTGGCAATACGGTAATTGAGGTACTGAAAGTGATCCTGAACTGATCTCCCAAAAAGAACTAGTTATGTGAGAAGGGTGAAAAATTGAAAGATAAATTTTTTTTTTTTTTTTTTTTTTTTTTTGAGAAGAAGAGAGAAATTGTTTGATTTGGAAGGAAAATGATAAAATAATTTATCAGAGAGTTATAGTGAATTTCACTACCATGTATCAAATACATATACATCTAACACCCCAAATGCATACTATCTTTTTTCCTCACCCAGAGCAGTTACATCCGAAATCTTTGAACTATTCTATTTTCCCATCTCAAAAACTAATTTATCAATTATAGCATACTATTTTACAATACACCCAACATCCTATTTCTTATTTATCTCATCTATTCATTAAAATATTAATTTCACCAACTCTTTCTCTCTCTTCCTCTTCATAAAAAAATAATTTAAAATACCCACCCACCATCACTAGAAAAAAATATATATAAAATGTATACAAGTTACTACAGTGCCATCATAAAAATAAGATGGCACTGTAGCACAACTGCAAATTTTTTTGCAATTGCAATACTTTGCAAGACCGAGTAATGAGGAGTTTTGAAGCACTGATGCTAAATATTACTAAACATATGGCATATACAATTCTCAATGTGAATGCTATTGTAGTTAATTTTACTTTTAAGAGGGTCTTATAAAATGACTTAAAAGTTATAATAAAGGCTAATTGGAACAAGGTTTTGGTTTATAACATTGTAAAAAAACAAATGTTAAACCAACAATATTTTTACAATAAATCATAGAGGTTAAGTTATTGGTTTTAATTTAAACTTATCAAAACTACTTTTTTATTCATTAATAATAACCTATAACAACTTATCACTCAACATTTATTGAATGAAAATGTTGGGAAACTTATTATTTCGAAGAAAGTGTTGTGAAATATAGTATTTCTAAAAACAAATGCAAAGGGAGGGGAGATAGATGCTATTGGATATTCTCCTAATTAGCTTTTATCAATTTGGAGTAGCTTTTATGAATTGAATATAACTTTTAACTATTTTTTTTCAATAAAATTTAGAAAGAAAAAAAATTACAGGCGCTACAATCCAGAAAAATTGATCAAAATAAATTTATCGTAGTTAAGAGCATCTCCAATAATTTCTCTAAAACCAATTTTGGAGAACAAACAGACCAAAAACTCACTCCAATAGCTTCTCTAAAAGCAAAACTTTTCCAAATTTTTTTTGAAGTTGCTACAAAGTTGTCTTGATTTAGAAAATATTGTAGCAACTCCAAATGAATTTTTCTACTTAAAAAAATCATACAGCTCAATAAAAAATAATTCTTTCTCTCACCTCTCACCACGGCTACAAACATTCACAATGGTGAATACTATGCCAAGCCGCACCTTCCACTCCAAATTGATAAAAGAAAGACAAAGAGTTGGAGAAAGAAAGAGAGAGAGAGGTTTTGGAATCAAGGAGAAAAAGAAAAAGAAGTAGAAAAAAAAAGGGAGGATAGAGATAGGAGTGGGTATAGGTGTGTGGTGAAGAAAAACAAGAGAAAAAAAAAAGGGAAAAGAAAAGAAAAGTATGGATGAAAGAAAGGAAAAATAATATAAAGAATAAGAAATGACAATTGAGAAATCCTATTACAATATTTTTATAATAAATCTTAAGTAATAAATTGTTGTTAGCTAATATTGGTGAGTAAAAAAATAATTTCAATGGTGAATTCAAATTAGAACTAGTAACAATTTTCCACATAAGATTTTGTTATGATTCTTATGAAAGTATTATTGAAAAATATTGTGAACTTAATATTTTTTATTGAAAATATATAATTGTTGAGAATAAATATGGATGCATGCAGATTCATAGACATTGCTAGACATGCGAGACAAGTTAGCGAGTTTTTGAGGTGGATGGAGGATGTTCCTTGACACCTTGTTTCTATAATTCAAGTCGATTCGGATTACCATCAATAAAATTACAACGTTCTTTCTCAAAAAAAAATAATAAATAAAGAAAAAGAAAAGAAAAGAGGAAGAATAAATAAAGATTAAAGATGAAGAAATAATGAATGAAAAAATAATGAAGAAAATATAGAATTTATTGAAAGATGTATTTTAAAAAAAAATAGATTATTGTAAATATCATTATTTAATGTCCAAGAATAACGTAAAATCCAACAATATAACACTCATTTCTAGGTACTATAAAAAAAAAAACTAGTGGGAAAGGCACGTGCTTACCATTATATTAAATAATAATTTATTGTTATAATATTCACGTTCAGTGTATTTTCAAAAAAAAAAAAAAAAAATTTATGTTCAGTGCACCAATCTCCCTTTTTTACAAGATTTTTGGAGGAATTATGTTACAATGTTACAAAGTTTGGAGAGATTACGTTAAACAGCCTTACTCTTACACTTACTCTTTCCTCAAAATCTTGTCATTGCATTGAATAACAATATAATTTCAAATATAGAAACTGTTTATAACACAGCCAATATGTAAATCATTTTATATGTGAAACACCTAAATTTTTACCGTCAGTATTTTTAAAATGTGAGGAATGGAATATAAAGTTTTATTTTCTATAAATTTGCGAGTACAGAACACACTATTTCACATTTCTAAACTCAATTACAAGTACAAAAAGCCTTTTGCTCTTAAGAATAAATAGTTCATACTGCAACCCACCCTCAACTTTACCTTCATACACAGCTTTCTCCATATGTATATGTCAAAATCTACCTCTCCAAACAAGGCAGAGACGCTACAGGGAATTGCTTAAGAACTAATCATCAATGGCAAAGGACTTTTAAACAAATTATATTCATAATGATGGGACAACAAAGACTTAGATGTTCTATTGGTAGAGATTCTAACTGTTAACCTTGGTTTACTCACATCCTCGTCAATTAACAAAGAAGAGCTGGAGAAACTTCAATCAGCTCTAATGCGCCCATTGTTTTTGCTAATACCAACCACCGTTATCAATTTGAGAAGCAAAGAACAGAGGACGAGAAGCAGAAGTGAGAAAACAGAACCGCAAAAAGAATGTTGGAAATGCAGCTATAGAACTAAATTGTAAATGAATGGTTTATCAAATAATCACATGCGAAGACCTGTGTTAAAATGTGTAGTAAGCATTACTCACTGAAAAATAAGTCAATAACTTAAATGGAATTACCCAATGCTATGCTGCAGCAGTAATATGGCATGTAAAATATGATTATGCAGGTCATATGTCATCCTAAAGCAACAACTTGTTTTTTTCCCTATCTTTATTTGTTTCTTCTTGGGTTCCAATGGCTAGCCCCTCTTTGTCATGTGAATACAGGACAGGGACCCTTCTAACCTTGAATTAATTCCTATCCCTTCAAACCTTTTTCTTTTAAATGTGTGTGCAAAATCGAGAGAAGATGAATTTGGATTTTGGATAGAACTCAATCTTCTTTTGGTTAACTAACTTAATACTCTACAAACAAAGCAAATTATTCATAACAGAAGCAATTAAGGCAACCTCTAAATACAACTTTGAGAAGAAAACATTCAGGTTTTGCATCGATTAGTTTGTGTGCATGTAAATAAAAGAAAACTATGAATATATATATATATATATATTACTGGTTACCCATCGCGGCTGCATTCATGAATGTTGGATCTGCATCCAAAGTTCCAAAGCAAAAATATCATCAATAACAACATGCATGTATAAAATTATGTGTTTGTGTGTGATAGGAAGAAAAGATTAATTTTACAGTGAGGCATAATGTGAAAACTAAAATACAAAATTGAACACTGTAATTGGCTGACCAAAAAAAAAGCTAACAAAGGAATAAGATAAAATAAAATAGGGGCAAAAGACCAAAAGGTCCCAAAAGTCCTATTCTCTAACTCTTTAAATTTTTTTTAAAAAAATTTAGGATAGAAGTGTAAACCACCTACACAGAACAAACAAACCAATCAATCCTGGTGATAAATTTGGGAGAAAAAAATTGACTTTTGTGTGCATATAGATAAACAAAGAAACATGCAAGAACAAAAAGACAAAACACTTGCCTCTTTTACTCCTTCTCTTTCTCTATCGATTGGCTTACAGCTGATTTTTTTCTTTTCTTTTTTCTCATCTCTGTATCTCACCGTTTTCTCTATTTGCGGCTGTGAAGAAATTGAGCAGCTGAAGAAGAAAATGCCAAGGCACACACGGCAAGATTGAATAGAAAGACAGAAATACCCCCATACGATTTTACCCTACCCACAGAGTTAACTCGGACAAACACTATATATACCTGCTATCACTCTTCACCACAAAAGCACCAACACACACACTGACACACACACAACGAAGTCAACAGGTTTACACTCAAACACACAGACACACAGAGAGAGATAGAGAGAGAGAGAGTCGCAGAGAGGATGAGTAGTGGAGAGAAGAAGGTGGTGTGTGTGACTGGAGCTTCGGGTTACATAGCATCATGGCTTGTCAAGCACCTGCTCCAACGTGGGTACACTGTAAAAGCTACAGTTCGTGATACAAGTCAGTGCCTCTCTCTCTCTCTCTCTCCAATTTGTATCAACCTGTTACTATGAACTGAAACTGCATGCATTTTTTTAATTTATTTAAATCTTTTAATTTTACTCGAGTTTTTAAGTTTTCTGATTAATTTTGTTAAAAAATTGCCATTAAAAAATATTTTCCGAAAAAAATCTGTAAAATTAATAAATATATATAGATTTTTTATGTGATTTTTTTTTTTTTCAAAAAATGTTTTTTCATTTTAATTGCATATGTAACCTCAATTTTTTTAAATGGACTTGGATGAAAAGTCCGAATTAAATAAATTTGAAATTTAAGAAACTCAATTGAAAGAATGCAAAATTAGAAGACTTAAATGAATATCTATCATATCATATTTAAGGATACAATTTTCATTTTAGCCTTGTTATTTATTTATTTATTTTATCTATCTGTATATGGACTGTTATATTATTTTAAAATTTTAAATGGGATGTCAGAATTGAACATTTGTTTTTGTTCTAGATTTACAAAATCTAATTTTGAGACCATGAAATGAACGATATTTGAAATGAGAGAATCCTTTTTGCTAGTATGTGTAAACTATGAGCATACCAATCAATATGGTTACTTATGGCTTTAGCTAAAATGGGAAATTGAATATAGTTTGGTTCTTAGTATGAACCCAACCAGGCCTGGCCTGACTCATCTTAGACAGACATTGATATATGTAATAAAATTTAAGAAAAACCGAATTGACTTATACTTCGTTTGATTTGGATAAGTTTTATACACAATAAGCCGATCATGCTTTATTCAATTATAGGATTGCTTCCTTGGAATGGGAGCTACTCATGCACGCCCATATAGGTTGTGGTAAATGAACCCACCCACTTCATTTTGGGGCCAAAAGTGAGTAACAAATTGTCTGCATAGATCCACTGTGAAAAATGATACACTGGAAGTCTTTAATTTTTTGAAAATTTGTAACTTGCTTATCATGTGACCACGGTGAATCTGTGCACATGAAGTGCACACAATTGGTGGTACATCAACTATTGTGTGTTGAATAAACGAATGGTCATCCTAAACGATAGCCTCGGCACAATTCATCTTGTATAGGATGAGACAGTCTATGGACATGAACTTCCATCACTGATGTAGTAAATCATGAGTGGTGGAAAAAAAAATGGTAAATTCATGTAAAAGTAATTATTTATCACTTACAGTCAATCACATCAAAGATGTGATAAAAATTATGGCAAAAAAGTTATGAACATAGAAGAAATGGTATAGGATCTAATAGTAGATTTTTTACATGGTTTGGTCACAAACTCACAATCATATTGCATTGTAGGCACACTTATTCTTTACATTTTAATTTTTTTTTAATAATTATGAATGAGATATATTATTAACAAGTAACAAAGTACAAAACCGCACAGCTTAGCTCTAATCACTAACCAAAGGACTAACTTAAATCTTTCCAGAAGCACATACAAATATCAGTGAGAGAGTACTACCTCACTCCACCAACAGCAAACACACTCAAGTTCTTTAACATAAGAAAACAGAACATCTTCAAAACAAACCACTGATCAATTCCCTGCTTAAGCTCTCTTATCAAGAACTTTTGTAGAAATACCCCACCCCAAGCATAAGCCTCTGTTTAAGGCAGAGTTTTGAAATTCCCCATAGCAAGCACGTAGTGCTTTTAACTTCACATTTTTCTTTCTTACCTTTATTTTTCAGGCAGTGCTTGCTGCTACTAATTTAGCCTTCCAATTGAAATTCATGCATGTATATTCCACAGATGATCCAAAGAAAACAGAGCATTTACTTTCACTTGATGGGGCTAAAGAAAGACTTCAGTTATTCAAAGCAGATTTACTAGAAGAAGGATCTTTTGATTCTGCTGTTGATGGATGCCAAGGTGTTTTTCACACAGCATCCCCCGTTACTCTCACTGCCAGTGACCCACAGGTTCATCCTGTATTGTTATTTATTGCCTTTGTGTAATGTATAATCAATATACTGTGATAATTTCTCTGTCAATATGGTGAATAATTTAAGGATCTCATACCAGCTAAACTGTTTTAGCAATATCTGATTCTTAAATGTTCAATACGTTAAAACAATATAGTGAAACGGGGAAAATTGAGCAACAAAATAAGCACTTAAACTTACATTTTAGGGAAGCATTCTCAAAATTATTCACAAAGACATTAGAGAAATTCTACAAAGTGACACAATAACAATATTGTTACATGATAAACTTGTCAAATGAAATGAAATGTATTCCGTTTATCCAATATTTTTCATAAATTTATTCTTATGGGACCTACTTTCACATTTTTTTATATTTCAGTCAGAATTAATTGATCCAGCAGTGAAGGGCACACTTAACGTTCTTCGATCATGTGCAAAAGTCCATTCTATCAAGAGAGTGGTTGTAACATCTTCTATGACTGCAGTTATGTTCAACAAAAAACCACTGACCCCCGATGTGGTTATTGATGAGACTTGGTTTTCGGATCCAGTTGCTTGTGAGGAGTTGAAGGTGTGTAGATTTCCTTTTAAGCGTATCTTTAATAGGACTATTATATAGCATCAATCTTAAAATAGTTTTAATGAAAGATCTATGATAATGTTTTGATGATGATTTACTAAAAAATAGAAATGTAAGAGCTATAATATTTTGACTTTATATATCTAGTCCTATAAGTATAGTTGTTTTCTGAGAAACATTAGAGAATAACATCACAAGGTTTCTTAACTTGCATTCTCAGTAAGAAATCCATGTCAGCATCTAGGCTCTTTTTACTTTCTTGTAATCATACATTTCTCAATATAAATATATATATATATATATATATATATATATTTAATGTAATTATAGTACCTAGTAATTATTTCATGTTCTAGAATCAGATATATGTTGAATTTATAGATTTCGATGTTTCCAAACGTAAACGTAAATTTTATAGATTTCTAGGCAGCTCTTAATCAAATCATAGACATATTACATATATTTTTTTTAGTCCTACATTTCATTCCTTTTTGACCAAGAAATGTTCCCATTTAATAGTTTGGGGTTTTTTCAGCAATGGTATATGATTGCAAAGACCTTGGCTGAGGAGGCTGCTTGGACATTTGCTAAAGAGAATAGCATAGACTTGGTAACAATAAATCCAGGCTTTGTAATTGGCCCACTCATTCAGCCAACTCTTACTTTTAGTCTTGAGGGGTTTTTGAAGATCATACATGGTACTCTTTTGCAACCAATGAGGACCACGTGTATTGCGTTTCTTTCTACATAAATTATAAATATTCAAGTATGATTAGCTTATCCTATGACAAATTAAAGTCACAACTGGTTTAGCGAATGAAGCATGATAAGTGTATATAGGCCTATTCCAGTAAATTGTGAGCGCTACAACTTTTTAGAATACTATGAGTCTATGAGCATTGATCTAACATTAGAACTTAATAGGTATTTTTTGAGTGATAAGTGACCATTTTATGAGACTTACTCCTTCTCCGGAAATTCCTTGTCCTCTTTCTCACACAAGGCTTTACTTAATTCTAGTCCTCTTAACATGGAATTTAAAAATTTCTCTTTTACTTAGAGTTCATTTGAAAACAAGGAGGTTTTAAACTTGACCTTGATCTGCAAGTGCCAAGCCCACTAATGCCACTTGAAATGTATAGGTTGTGGTTCAAACTATGTTCCATGGATAAAAAAAAGCTTCTATCTTATGATATACAGCTTGAGAGTATGCTTTATAACTTATATATATCTTGTACAATTTGAGGACCATAATCAACATCTCGTGAATGCGGGGTATACTTGCTATATAAGGTGAACTGTTTCAACAATGATCTCCAAGCATATTCTTTTGATAAAATGGTCAGCTGATTGAAATGAAAATTGTGTGTTTAACCGCATTGGCCTATTGAAAACTGTTTCAACAATGATCTCCAAGCATATTCTTTTGATAAAATGGTTAGCTGATCAAAATGAAAATTGTGTGTTTAACCACATTGGCCTGTTGAAATTTACTCTCTCTAGCTATTGATTAACTTGTTCACTCCTTGCTTTGTACAGGAACTCAAACATTCCCTGATGGAATATACAGACTTGTTGATGTTAGAGATGTTGCAAATGCACATATTCAGGCATTTGAGAATCCTACTGCAAATGGGAGATATTGTATAGTTGGAGGAGTTACACACTATTCCGAAGTTTTCAAGATATTGCGCAAATTTTACCCTAGTTTGCGGCTTCCTGAAAAGTGAGTTATTTATTTCCATGGTACTAAATGTCCCTTATTGGTGCCATTTTGTAACTGACAAGTATGACTCAAGTGGAATACATGTTTCATTTAACCAAATGATTAGTTCAATTAGTAATTTTCTTTTGTCAAATATTTTTTTTTTTTTTTTAAGAATTTGCTTTTGTCACCCATAGTAATTGTTCTTACACATCACAAAAGTTGAGGAAGAGTCAATTTTATCTTTCATTTTTGGCAGAAGTGAAGATGACAAGCCTTTGCAGCCATTATACAAGATATCCCAAGACAAGGCCAGAAGTTTGGGTATTAACTTCGTTCCTTTGGAAGTGAGTGTTAGGGACACTATTGAAAGCTTTAAGGAGAACGGCATCATCACTATTTGAATTATGTTATTAAAAGGGAAGTGATGATAATAAGTACAAATAAATTGTGTATTGCTCATCTTGACCGGTGTTTGTCGGGCTTGAATGCTCCCAATTGTATTAAGATTTATAAACCGTAATGCTTTTGGAAATATTTTAGCTGCACAACTTATAAGTCAAGTTTCACTCAATCAGAAATGAGACATTGAATTTGAAGCTCAAGTTTTCTAGAGACATTGAGCTAAAAAATTCAAGTACTCTAGTCCAGTAATTTGTGAAGTGTCTTGAATATATGAAAACTGTGAATCCCACTGGAGCCAGCCCAGGTGGCTTCCAAATTGCTCACCTTCCCAATATGATAAAATTTTGACTTCAAAACTTAAAAGGTTTGAATGTGATTAGCAAAAGTTATGATACAAAATTCCCAATTCTCCAGTAACTTTTTTATTATATAATTGAATTTTCTACCAGCAATTTCTGCCAAAGAATGATTATGACTTAGTACACTTGTAGATCATATAATACAATTTCTCTACAAAAATGCACACATTCATTAATAAAACTATAAATATATTGTGATGCAGAGCTGCTGTTTGAAGAGCATAAAGGGTGAAAATGGCAGATAGGTTCTTTAAATAAATTGAAATATGTTCACATCTAGCCATTAGTAATAATCAATTGGTTCTTGGTGGTATTATAATTGATTTTTAAGTTTTGTTTTGAAGATTGTATTCAGCTGTCTAGTATGGTGTGGAGTATATGAGATATATACTTTGAAATTTGTGTCCTAGGAATGTCTTAAGCTGCTTTATTAGTTGTGTTAGAAACTATCTAGCATTTATTGCGTGTCCGTTACGAGTCAGATTATGTAATTCCTTATAAGCTTCAAGGAAATTACGATGAAAGCAAGCCATCTTTGACAGAAATTATCAATATCCCAGAATTGCTCCATTTTTTGCCTTTGAATTTATTTGTTCTACGACAAACTAACAATTTTGCTACCCTATTTGGATGCATCATCTAATACCAGAGCTCGTGAGATTTATTAAGATGATTTCTGTGGTTTTGGAGTTTAACAGGACCAAAATGAAAATTAAAAAAAAAATAATAATTAAAAAACTTAATGGATTAAAATGACAATCCACTAAACTTATAGGTGTAAATTGCACTTTAACCAAAATAAAAACAAGGGCAATCCCACAAATCCGTCACATGACATAAAATAAAGGAAGAAAATAATGGGAGGTATTATCTAAATATATTTCTAGCACTGATTAAGCCTCATAGATTGGAGTTGATGGATCTACTTGTTTGTCCAATACAACAACTTTTAAGAATTTTTTCAGTACAAGAACTGTGTCAGGCCTTGAAGATGAGTGGGTTTGTTGTATGATTGAGAAGGCATAAGTACCTATGGGGATTTTATATGTAGATTTTAGATATAGATCCTCAAAAACTATTCTTGTGCATTGCTCTTATTACTGCTTCTTATGTACCGTAACACTAGAACAACATGGCATATCATTAGATAAATGGAACCCAAATCACTTGTCTCCATTTATGTGAAAACCAATAGATGACCAAAAAAGTGGTGCTTTACAGCACCATAAGTTTCCAGTATATCTACAACTCTCCAATACGAAAAGGAGGGAGAAGGAATAATTCTAAACCTAAAAGTTTGAGAAATTTAATCAAAACAAAGAAAAGTTGTGTTTTTATATCCTTACTCCTAAGACACATCACAAGGACATAAACAAGGATGCAGGTATGACACAACGACACAAGCAATTTTTGAAAAATTATAACATGAAACGGCAGGTACGACACTAGTATAACATGAATACGACACGGGTAAGCCACCCTAAATGAAGTGTCCATATATCCTAGATTGAGAGTGCCTTCTCCACAAAAACTGCAAGTTTGTCCCCCCGCAAAATATATATATATATATATATATGTCAATTAACAAACATTGGCAAAGCCTAATACTTCAGCCTCTAAACTAAAAAACAATTCAAAACAAAACTCTTCACACAAGCTTCTCAACTACCAAATGATGCACTTTCAGTGTCAAAGATTCAAATTTGACAAGTTGAATAAGAAAAAGTTCCATTTTTTAAAAGTTCAATTCGCTTTTCCACACTTTCTCAGCAACCAAACAAACCACCACCAATAAAAACCAAGACCCAAATGCAAAAACTTACATTGTTGAGAAGCTTTATTGACCATTTGTTGAAGCTCTTGAAGCCCAGTGTTTTGAGGAAGTCCAGTGTCAAAAGACATATCACTTTATTGGTAGTCATTTCTCTTTGCTCGTCTCCCACCTCCATTGCTAAGCTTCAAATTCAAAGTATTTTGTTTGTGTGTGGAATTAAAGGGTCTTTTTTTGCAATTTGACACCATTTTGCTAACAACTTTGTTAGAGCATTAGCATTAAGGAATGCAAATGCCAAATGTAAGGAGAATTTGGCATTTGCAACCCCAAATTGGTCTACATCAGAAAACTCTAAAGACAAGTATTGCAAAATTTTTTGCAATTCTACTACAGTGCAATTCTAAAGATATTGTAAAAAAAAAAAATTAATATTATATGATGCCTTTTCCCACGAAATTTCTCTCTCATCTCTCTCATTTGGTAAAGTTCTCTTCTCTTTCTTCATTCTTTGTTTCTCCATCTACTCTCTCCTCTCTTCAAACCCAAACACCATCACACACCATCCTCTATCGCTGAAGCTTCACCAAGCCTCTCACCCATCTCCATCGATGAAGCTTCACACAGCCTCTTTCTCATCTCTCATCTATTCTCTTCCACTACCCACAAATCGACTGTCACTGCCCACACCCACTGTCACCACAGCCACAACCACAGCCATAACCACAGCCATAGCCACCACAGCCACCACCACCACCCACAACCTCAACCCCAACCACCATCAACCATTATAAACCAAAACCCACTCACCCACCCACTTGTCACCACCGTAAACCCCAACCCAAAATCAACCCACCACTAGCCACCACCACCACAAATCATACCCATGATCAACCAAAACCCACTCATCCACCTACTTTCCATCACTGTGAACCCCAACCCAAAATCAATCCGCTACCAACACCATAACCCATACCCATCCACAACCAACACCCAAAGCCACTCTAATTAACCCACGAACCCAACCACAAAAATCAAATCCCACCAAAATCAATCAAAACCCAACAAAATTAAAACTCACCGATATCAAATCACAAAACCCACTGCAGCCCAGCGACTGCAGCCCAGTCCAGGCACACCATAATCAACCCACGATCCATAAGGAAGATGCGAATAGAGATGCAAAAATTCCTGTTGGTATAGAGTCTGAGTAGTCGTTGGCCTTCCCACCGCAGAGACCCACGATCCACGAAAAACCACTACAGCCCAACCACACCTAGCACCAGAGAGACCCACAAACTCAAGATGCAGTCAGGCATAGAGAAAGGGAAATGGAGGGGTAGAGAGAAAGTGACAGAGAGCATGGGAGAGAAAGTAAAAAAAAGGATTAAAAAAAAAAGGATGAAATTCCAGCCAAGTTTGAAAAATTGTAGCAGTTGGAAAGAAATAATAAAGAAAGATTAAAATATAATATTTTAATAAAAATAGAGTTTTGGAATGCTGGAAGTATTATAAAATGGTATGGTATAATGATAAAATGGCTTTTTGAAATAATAAAATAGAGTAGAATTAAAATTTTTCAATGCTAATGCTCTTAGGGTCTGTTTGGATACAGCTGAAAACTGAAAATACTGTAGCAAAATAATTTTTAAATGTATGAATAGTACTGTGGGACCCATTTTTAATGAAAAAGTTGTTGAAAAGTTAAAATTGTGGAGTCCATAAACAGTGTACAAATGCACTGTTCATTGACAAAAGTCAACAAATGCGGTTATTGTTCATTAAACAGTATCCGCACAGTGACAGTGAACAGTAGAAAATCAGCCTTTACTCTCCGGGAATGCTGAAAAGTAAAAAAAAAAAAAAAAAAAAAGATAGAAACGCAAATGCAAACGATTTTGCGCTTCCCAAACGCGCACTTAGTTAGCATGTTTTTGAAACTATTTAGAAAACTAACAACTCAATTCTAAAAACTCGAGTTGGCCGTGGCAAATTGAGTCTAACACACTCGATTTTTGCAGCTCTGATACGATTTTTACGGATCTTAGAGAAAAAGAAAGAAGAAAGAAGGAGAAGAAGATCTGAAGAAAGGAGACCCACGGAAAACAAACGGAGAAGAAGAAGAAGAAGAAAGAAAGAAGACCCACGGAGAAGAAGGAAGAAATAAAGTAGAGAGACCCACGAAGAAGTAGAAGAAGAAAGAAGACTAATAGCGAACCTAGCACAGGAACTCGAGTTTGAGACTCTTGATTTTCTTCACCGAAGGTTTTTGGGTTTCAGAGTGAAAGAAAGAGATTTTTTTTTTGCAATTTAATACTGATGATTCAAGGAAATCCACCAATATGCCGCAAGATACTCCTCCACTCGAAAGGTAACCTACACGAACGAAAGAGAAAGAACCTGTCGAAGGACACCGGTGTGGTGCCGGCCGAATACCCTCCGAAGGTCAAGTTAGAAACTTCTATTCAACTCTAGAGTGCTAGAGAGGGTTAAATTGTGCGTACCTTCTTTTGTGAGAGCATTAGGACTTTTATAGTAGTAGATGGTTGATCTCCCTTTCTTGGTTCGGAAGTCTTTTCCTTATAGGACTCTTCTTGTAGCAATCCTAAACGTGTTGGCTAAGTCCCCCCTTAAAGGGAAGATTTTTACCAAATACAGAAGATCTCCGGAGTCATACAGGCGCAAGGACTCCATTTGGGCCTTTATGAGAGTGGGCCAAATTGCCCCCCTTGAGGGGTCCAGCAGGCCCATGGCCAAGCAGCCCGTTCAATCAGTCCATGCATCCAGCCTGTTCAGCTAGGGTCCGTCTGTGTTGAGGCCCACTTAACCACACGAGGCCTTCAGAGTATTTCTTCCCTTTCAGTTCCCCCTCACCCCATGAGTCCGTGAAGAACAACTGATCGGACCCATGGGGTGACGGATAAAAACGAAGACGTACCCTTTGAAGACAAATGTCCGTAAAAAACTGAACGGATCCACGGGTGACGGATAAAAATCAAGGACGTACCCATTGTATGCCTGCGTCCGCGAATTTCTATCCGTACGCTACTGGATCAGAAGCCAATTAATGCGCCGTGCCAAATGTCACTTTGTCAGTGGTCGTTGTTTTGGACCGAGGTAACGCTTCGTCTTCCGTGCACCTCTCTTATAAATATCGAGCCCTCGCCCCTCATTTCTTAGTTTGTTGCTGGAGAAGATTTGTCAGAGCGAGTCCGTCATACTTGTCAGAACGCAACCCGTTCGCTTTCTCAACCGTCGTCCTCCAGATCTTGCATTAATCTTCAGGTGAGTAATTGTGCCTCCGTCCTTTATCCTTTAGTTTTTATGTTCGCACTTTATGCGCCCGTCGATCTTTTCAAAACCGTCAGAGTCTTAGGTTCTGTAATTGCCTGTAGGCTATGTCTAGTGCGTCGAGTAACCAGTCCGTCGTTCGTGACGGAGCAGACTATGAAGGGATATACCCGTCAGGTCACAGAGACCGTGATAGCACGAGCGATAGTAGTCCGTCATCATCTTCCTCGTCCTCAACACATGAGGGCCTGGAGATGGTCGAATTCCAAGAGGGATCAGATGAGGAAGATCCATTGGTTAGGTCCGTCGTAGGGGCAGATGGGCTTAGGGAGTTCGTCTTGCCCCCAGAGTGGACGGTGCATGCATTCGAATCTACCATTAAGGATGGGCACTTTAATACCCTTAGGGATCGCTACCAAATTCCAGAATGCATCCCCCTCCGTCTACCATTTATGTCAGAGAAGTGCTATTATGAGGGAGTCGACGGAGTGGGTGTATACGAGCCGGTGTTCAAGGCTGGTTTAAGGTTCCCACTGAGTTCGTTACACCGCGAACTTTTAAGCTATCTAGGTCTCTCCGTCAGCCAGGTGTCTCCCAATGCCTGGAGAGTTTTTATTGCCATGGAGGTCCTATACGGAGCCATGTCTGACGGAGCGAGGAGACTTACACTAAGAGAGTTCTTCCATTGCTACCGTCCAGACAAGATTGATAAGTCGAGGGGAATGTACAGTTTTGTTCCTAGGAGTCCCGTCCTGAAGGTCATCTATGAGACCCCGGACTCCAACAGGGATTGGAAAAGTAGATATTTCTTTATGGAAGGTCAGGAATGGATGTGTCATCCGGGGGAGACGGACTTCCTGCCCGTCGACACAGTTTGGGGCATTTTAAACCCGTCTGGTATGGTTTGTCATTAATGATTCCGTGCACTTTACTAATGTTGTGGTCTTTAACCTCCGTCTTCTGTGTTGCAGTTCGACGTCGTCCTCAAGTTACACTTGAAGAATTCAGCTTTCTTGAAAAAAAATTTTCAAAGACAAAACCAGAGGAACGGACGTGGGCCAAGCTCGTCAATCTTAATACAATCCACTGGTACTGTGAAGGTCCGACTCCCACCCCGGCAGCCTTAAAGTATGAGAAACAAACCCGTCTGCGTAAGTCCGTCTTTCCTTGTCACCTCTTTTTATTATTCTCATTACTATTCGTTTCTTATTCCGTCATCTTATTCCAGAGATGAAGGATGCGAAAAGGAGAGCAGCCATAAGACTCCAAGCTGCTAAGAACAAACAGACTGGGACGGACCCAATGGGGACGGGCCCAAGTAAGCAACAACTGAAGAGGAAGCTGCCGGTGAGAAGCGACCGTCCTCTTAAGCAAACAAAAGTCCCCCTCGACCCGGTTATTGGCTTGATGGCTGAGGGGACAAAGTCCATTACTCCGTCCAAGCACAGTGCAGGCAAAGGGTTGATGACGGGTGCCCCTAGAGAGCAGCAAAAACCACCCGTCTTGCTCCGCGAGGATTCCAAGTACGCCTTGGAGAAACTGTCTTCCATAATTTCCCCTGAGGACTACGAGGACCTTGGGAATCACTTGACGGAGGCTATGGGGGAGACGGGCCTCTTCAATATTGCCCAGGTGATTACTCCGTGACCTTTTAGTCCATCCGTTCATCTTCGTTTTTTTTTTTTTTTTTTTTTTTTTTTTTTTAATTGCTGCTTGCTTACCTCCGTCGTTTCTCAGGCCATGGTCATGATGAAAGGTCTAATGGGACGGTGTCTCAAACACGAGACCACCATTGGCCGGATTCGTGACAAGGCGAAGGTGACGGAGGAGGAGCTAGCCGACCTTAAGGCCTGGAGAGTGGTTCAAGAGAAAAAACTTAAGATGGCCGAGGCAGCCTGGGACGAGGCCGCTCAACTGGTGGAGGGCCTGAAGAAAGAGTTGGTTGAAAAGGACAACGAGGCCCGTCAGGCCAAGGTGGACGCCGTACGTGAGTACCGTGACTCCGCCGACCTGATTACGGAGCTGAGTGTCGTTTACAACGACGGGTTTGACGACGCTCTCCGTCAGGTTAAGAGGTTGTTCCCGGATCTTGACCTGTCCTCCGTCAGCGTCTCTGCCCCCAAGCCGTCCACCGTTCAACCCGTTCAGTCGGAGGATACTGACGCTTTATTTGACGAGAATGCCCTCGTCCATGAGGCTCCGACGGATCATACTGCTGCGAATAGCCAGGCCAAAGATGTTGGGGACCACCAAGCCGGAGAGGGAGACGGAGCAGAGCAGCCATGACTCTCCTTGTAATAACTTTGATTTTTTTTTTTTTTGTAAGTGTTGAACAATTTATGGACCCGTCCTGATTGCGGGGTTTGTATACGTATACTCCGTTCATGTGGTTTTTTTTTTTTTTTTTAATATATCCGCAATATTCGTTGTCTTTATTTTTTTTTTTTATATGGGATGTATGTTTCAAGCAAACTCCATTCTGCCACCGGTTGTCCGTAGGGTGACTTTGAAATGGTCCGTCTAATAGCATTGCTTATTGAAACCGTCCGTTGGGTAGTTGATTCTTTAAATGGAATCATTTGTCTAGCGGACGTTTCCCCGGGTCCGTTTATTTATGTGAATTCAGTGTCTTTATCACTTAGGATGACCCGTCCACTTTGTGGGCATCCCTATTGATCCGTCCATTATGTGGACTAAGATTTTATTCCTTTGGGTGATCCGTCCATTTGGTGGACGTCCTTAGTTGTCCGTCTGTTATGTGGACTTAACGTTTTTCCTTTTGGGATTAACCGTCCACTTTGTGGACTTTGTTTTTCATCCTTCTGGGATGTTCCGTCCATTTTGTGGATTTAGTGTTTTTCATCCCTCTGGGATGTTCCGTCCACTTTGTGGACTTGGGGTTTTTCATCCCTTTGGGATGATCCGTCCACTTTGTGGACTAAGGGTTCTTCATCCCTTTGGGATGATCCGTCCACTTTGTGGACTTAGCGTCTTTCATCCCTTTGGGATGATCCGTCCACCTTGTGGACTAAGGGTTCTTCATCCCTTTGGGATGAACCGTCCACTTTGTGGACTTGGTGTCTTTCATCCCTTTGGGATGATCCGTCCACTTTGTGGACTTGGTGTCTTTCATCCCTTTGGGATGATCCGTCCTCTTTGTGGACTAAGGGTTCTTCATCCCTTTGGGATGATCCGTCCACTTTGTGGACTTGGTGTCTTTCATCCCTTTGGGATGATCCGTCCACTTTGTGGACTTGGTGTCTTTCATCCCTTTGGGATGATCCGTCCACTTTGTGGACTAAGGGTTCTTCATCCCTTTGGGATGATCCGTCCACTTTGTGGACTTGGGGTCTTTCATCCCTTTGGGATGATCCGTCCACTTTGTGGACTTGGTGTCTTTCATCCCTTTGGGATGATCCGTCCACTTTGTGGGCAACCTTTTTGAATACTTAAGCAGAAAAAATCTTGTTGCCTGAAAGAAAGAGTTTTCATAGGAAAATGGTGCCTGCCCCCTTGGGCTTAAAAGGGCACTAGTAGAAGTAAAAGACACGATTGTTCAAAACAGCAGTATAGAAAATTTAAAAGTGAAAGACATAATTGTTCGAAATAAAAACTACTGAAACATTAGGAATGAGCTGGAGTCTATTGGTAGTACTTCCGAAGGTGTTCAGTGTTCCACGGGTGTTGCAGCTTCCGTCCATCCATGGTTTCTAGGTGGTAGGTTCCCCTTCTTCGCCAGGATGAGATTTTGTAAGGTCCTTCCCAATTTGGGCCAAGTTTTCCTTCCCTGGGGTCTTTAGTTGCTCCCATTACCTTCCGAAGCACAAGGTCCCCGATCTGGAAGTCTATGTGTCTGACTTTGGAGTTGTAGTGCTTCGCCATGAGGTTTTGGTATCGAGCTATCCTCTGTTCGGCTGTGGCCCGGACTTCGTCGACTAGATCTAGCTATAGCCGCAAAGCTTCTTCATTCTTGCCTTCGTCATAGCTCTCCACCCGATAGGTCGTGAGACCTATTTCTGCTGGAATGACGGCCTCGCTACCGTACGTCAGTCCGAATGGCGTTTCCCCTGTTAGTGTTCTTACCGTCGTGCGGTATGCCCACAAGACACTCGATAACTCATCGGGCCATATGCCTTTTGCCCCTTCGAGCCGGGTCTTGATGATTTTAAGTAGGGACCGGTTCATGACTTCAACTTGGCCATTTGCCTGCGGATGCGCAGGCGACGAGTAATGGTTCTTAATGCCTAACTCTGAGCAAAAATCCCGGAACGCCCTGTTGTCAAACTGTTTTCCATTGTCGGAGACGAGGACCCTTGGTATCCCGAACCTGCATACTATGTTCCTCCATACGAAACCTCTGATGTTCTTCTCTGTGATAGTCGCTAGAGCTTCCGCCTCGACCCACTTAGTGAAGTAGTCGATTCCTACGACCAGGAATTTCAGCTGTCTTGCGGCCGTTGGGAAAGGGCCCATGATGTCTAGTCCCCATTGGGCGAACGGCCAAGGGGCCGCCATAGGTGTCAGCTCTTCTGCTGGTTGCCTAATCAGGTTACCGAACCTTTGGCATTTGTCGCAGATTTTGACGTAGGCTTGCGCGTCCTTCTGCATTGTAGGCCAGTAGTATCCTGCCCGGATCAGCTTGTGTGCCAGAGACCGTGCCCCCGAATGGTTTCCGCAAATGCCTTCATGGACCTCCCTCATCACGTAGTCGGCTTCCTCGCGACCTAAACATCTTAGATATGGTCGCGAGAATCCCCTCTTGTATAGGACATTGTTGATTATTGTGAACCGTGAGGCCCGGACTTTCAATTTTCTGGCAGCGTCCTTTTCCTCTGGGAGTGTGCCTTCCTTTAGGTAGGCCATTAGGGGCGTGGTCCAATCGTATCCTGAATTTACCTCCCGTACTCCCATTTCATCGCTAATGGCTGAGGAGTTCTGTATGAATGATAGCACTCGGTCAGGGGTCGTCATGTTCGCAGCGGAGGCGGCTTTGGCAAGCCGGTCGGCACATTCATTCTCTTCTCTCGGGATCTGGACGAACGTGACCTGGAGGGAGTCGGTCCGTCTTCTGACTTCGTCCAAGTATTTCTTCATTTTTTCCCCCTTGCATTCATAGACGCCACTAATCTGGCTGACTATTACCTGTGAGTCGCAGTGTATAACCATAGCCTCGGCGCCTGCCGCTTTTGCTAGGTCTATCCCTGCCAACAATGCCTCATACTCTGCCTCATTGTTGGTCGTCGGGAAGTCTAACCGGATCATGAACTCGATCGTGTCTCCGTCAGGGGTTCGAATCACCACTCCAGCTCCTCTAGCAAGTTTATTTGATGATCCGTCCGTGTGGATGTTCCACAGTCTGAGGGCTCGAGGCTCCTTCCACCCTGTTCGTGTAGATTCGGCGATGAAATCAGCTATGGCTTGGCCTTTTATTGCGGTTCGCAGGCGGTAGTGTATGTCAAACTTGCTCAGCTCTATCGCCCATAGGGCCATCCGTCCGGCTGCTTCGGGGCTGCTCATTGCCCTTTTTAGGGGTTGATCCGTTAGGACGATAATGCTATGGGCTTGGAAATATGGTTTCAGTTTTCGAGCTGCGGTCATCAGTGCGAAGGCTAGCTTCTCCATGTAGGGGTATCTCTCTTCAGCCCCTCGGAACCCTCTGCTTACAAAATAGACGGGTCGCTGCGTCCCTTCTTCCTCCCTTACTAAGGCCGCGCTTACCGCCACATTCGAAGCGGCTAGGTATAAGTAGAGATCTTCTCCTGGTTTGGATGGGCTGAGCAAAGGTGGCGAGGAAAGGTATTTCTTTAGGTCCTCAAATGCTTTCTGGCACTCCTCCGTCCATTCGAAAGATTTCTTCAGGACCCGGAAGAACGGTAGGCATCTGTCCGTTGCTTTCGACACGAACCTGCTCAGGGCGGCGATTCTGCCGTTCAAGCTCTGTACCTCCTTTGTTGTCCTTGGTGGTTCAAGTCCTATAATGGCCCGAATTTTCTCTGGATTGACCTCTATTCCTCTTTGGGATACCATAAAACCCAAAAATTTTCCTGCCGTCACCCCGAATACACACTTGTCCGGATTCAGCTTCATTTTGTATGATCGCAGGGTATCGAATGTCTCCTGGAGGTCGCTCAGATAGTCTCTTTCAATTCGACTCTTTACCAGCATGTCGTCAACGTAAACTTGGACGTTTCTCCCCATTTGATGTGCGAACATCTTGTCCATTAATCTCTGGTATGTAGCCCCGGCGTTCTTGAGTTCGAACGGCATCACCTTGTAGCAAAAAAGGCCTTGGCTGGTAACGAAGGACATTTTCTCCTGATCTTGTTCCTCCATTTTGATCTGGTTGTAGCCCGAGAAGGCATCCATAAAACTTAAGAGCTGGTGTCTGGCCGTCGAGTCTACCAGCGCATCTATTCGTGGGAGGGGGTAGCTATCCTTCGGGCATGCTTTGTTGAGATCCGTGAAATCGACGCACATCCGCCACTTTCCACTAGCCTTTTTGACCATGACCACATTCGCCAACCACTCTGGGTAATATACTTCCCTTATAAAACCTGCCTCGAGCAGCTTCCTGACCTCTTGTGCTATTGCTCTGTCCCGTTCAGGAGCGAACACTTGCTTTTTTTGCCGGACTGAAGGGTGTGAAGGGTTCACGTTCAGCCTGTGGACTATGACAGAAGGATTGATCCCGGGCATGTCTTCATGGGTCCATGCGAAGATGTCTTGGTTCTTCCTGAGGAATGTGACGAGGGCCTGTCGCACAGGCTGGCAGGCCAACGTGCCAATTCTGGTGGTTCGTTCTGGTTTGGACTCGTTAAGTGTTACCTCCTCCAGTTCTTCAGCTGGTTCTACCACCGGCCGCTGTTCTTCTACGCACATTGCCTGATCGTGATCTTCCATTTCCAACATGGCAATGTAGCACTCTCGGGTGGTTGCTTGATTTCCCCGTAATTCCCCAACCCCATGGTCCGTCGGGAATTTGATCATTAGGTGATACGTGGATGTTACTGCTTTCCACGAGTTGAGTGTAGGCCGTCCGAGGATCCCATTGTAAGCGGAGGAGCAGTCTACGACGAGGAACATCATGTTCTTAGTGAGCTCTTATGGGTAGTCACCCACCGTCACCGGGAGTACGATGGAACCTATTGGGAATACCCTGGTCCCTCCGAAACCGACGAGGGGAGCGCTCACTGGCATCAATCGGGCTCTGTCTATCCCCATTTGCTGGAACGCTGGATAGTATAGAATGTCCGCTGAGCTACCGTTGTCGATTAGCACCCGGTGGACGTTGTAATCCCCTACACGTATACTGACGACCAGCGCGTCGTCATGTGGATGATGAAGTCTCCTTGCATCTTCTTCAGTGAATCCAATTATAGGGCTGTCCATCCGTGGGGCATGGGGCCTTGAGCCCGTTGTGTGGACGTTCAGGACCGATCTGAGGTATGTCTTTCGAGCCTTTTTGGATGAACTGGTAGGCGCAGTTCCCCCTACTATTATCCTTATGTCTCCGATGGGGGGTCTCGGGCGCTCATTGTCCCGTCGAGGGGCCGGCTCCTGACGATTGTTATCCGTCTTCTCTTTGTTGACGAATTTCTGCAGCTTCCCTTGTCTAATGAGAGCTTCAATCTGATGCTTTAGATCGTAGCAGTCGGCCGTGTTGTGTCCATGATCTCGGTGAAAACGACAATATTTTGTCTCGCGACCGTTTGCTGGGGTCGCTTTTTAGCTTTCCCGGGAATGTTAGCGCCTCCTCATCCTTGATTTGCATTAAGAGTTGGTCAATTGGGGCGTTCAGGGGGGTGAAACTTGTGAACCTCCCGTTCGGGGGCTTAGGGCGTCTTTCGTCCTTCCTGTCTCCTGTTCTTGGTTTCTTCTGCCCTTGGTCCTGACGCGTGTCCGCTTGGCGTTCTCTCTTCTTGGGCCTTTCTTCCCGTGCAAGCAGCGCGTCTTCCGCGTTCATGTACTTGGTGGCCCTGTAGAGTACTTCTGACATGGTTTTGGGATCGTTTTTGTATAGTGAGAACAGAAACTTACCCGTCGTCAATCCGTTCGTGAAGGCTGCCACCAGTATCTTGTCGTCCGCTTCATCTATTGAGAGTGCTTCTTTATTAAAGCGGGTTATGTAGGATCTTAACGTCTCGTCGTCCCTTTGTCTGATGTTCATCAAGCACGCCGTAGACTTCTTGTATTGGTGTCCCCCTATGAAGTGTGAGGTGAACTGAGCGCTTAATTCTTTGAAAGTGCCGATGGAATTCGGTGCCAACCGACTGAACCAAACCCTCGCAGAACCCTTCAGTGTAGTTGGGAAGGCCCTGCACATAATCTCGTCCGGTACCCCCTGCAGATGCATTAAGGTTTTGAAGGTTTCCAAGTGATCTAGAGGATCTTTTACCCCGTCGTAGCTATCTACATTTGGCATGCGAAACTTGTGGGGTAGGGGGAAAGAGTTCACGGCCATAGTGAAAGGTGAGTCGGTACGATTGACCAGATCATCAAGATCACTGGAGACTCGCCCCTTGAGGGCATTCATCATGACCTCCATCTGTTCTTTCATTGCCTGCATCTCGGCGGTAATGTGTGGTGGGGTTGCATCCATGAGGGATGGCATGCTCACATGCTGTCTCTCCTGACCTCTTGTGCTATTGCTCTGTCCCGTTCAGGAGCGAACACTTGCTTTTTTTGCCGGACTGGAGGGTGTGAAGGGTTCACATTCAGCCTGTGGACTATGACAGAAGGATTGATCCCGGGCATGTCTTCATGGGTCCATGCGAAGATGTCTTGGTTCTTCCTGAGGAATGTGACGAGGGCCTGTCACACAGGCTGGCAGGCCAACGTGCCAATTCTGGTGGTTCGTTCTGGTTTGGACTCGTTAAGTGTTACCTCCTCCAGTTCTTCAGCTGGTTCTACCACCGGCCGCTGTTCTTCTACGCACATTGCCTGATCGTGATCTTCCATTTCCAACATGGCAATGTAGCACTCTCGGGTGGTTGCTTGATTTCCCCGTAATTCCCCAACCCCATGGTCCGTCGGGAATTTGATCATTAGGTGATACGTGGATGTTACTGCTTTCCACGAGTTGAGTGTAGGCCGTCCGAGGATCCCATTGTAAGCGGAGGAGCAGTCTACGACGAGGAACATCACGTTCTTAGTGAGCTCTTATGGGTAGTCACCCACCGTCACCGGGAGTACGATGGAACCTATTGGGAATACCCTGGTCCCTCCGAAATCGACGAGGGGAGCGCTCACTGGCATCAATCGGGCTCTGTCTATCCCCATTTGCTGGAACGCTGGATAGTATAGAATGTCCGCTGAGCTACCGTTGTCGATTAGCACCCGGTGGACGTTGTAATCCCCTACACGTATACTGACGACCAGCGCGTCGTCATGTGGATGATGAAGTCTCCTTGCATCTTCTTCAGTGAATCCAATTATAGGGCTGTCCATCCGTGGGGCATGGGGCCTTGAGCCCGTTGTGTGGACGTTCAGGACCGATCTGAGGTATGTCTTTCGAGCCTTTTTGGATGAACTGGTAGGCGCAGTTCCCCCTACTATTATCCTTATGTCTCCGATGGGGGGTCTCGGGCGCTCATTGTCCCGTCGAGGGGCCGGCTCCTGACGATTGTTATCCGTCTTCTCTTTGTTGACGAATTTCTGCAGCTTCCCTTGTCTAATGAGAGCTTCAATCTGATGCTTTAGATCGTAGCAGTCGGCCGTGTTGTGTCCATGATCTCGGTGAAAACGACAATATTTTGTCTCGCGACCGTTTGCTGGGGTCGCTTTTTAGCTTTCCCGGGAATGTTAGCGCCTCCTCATCCTTGATTTGCATTAAGAGTTGGTCAATTGGGGCGTTTAGGGCGGTGAAACTTGTGAACCTCCCGTTCGGGGGCTTAGGGCGTCTTTCGTCCTTCCTGTCTCCTGTTCTTGGTTTCTTCTGCCCTTGGTCCTGACGCGTGTCCGCTTGGCGTTCTCTCTTCTTGGGCCTTTCTTCCCGTGCAAGCAGCGCGTCTTCCGCGTTCATGTACTTGGTGGCCCTGTAGAGTACTTCTGACATGGTTTTGGGATCGTTTTTGTATAGTGAGAACAGAAACTTACCCGTCGTCAATCCGTTCGTGAAGGCTGCCACCAGTATCTTGTCGTCCGCTTCATCTATTGAGAGTGCTTCTTTATTGAAGCGGGTTATGTAGGATCTTAACGTCTCGTCGTCCCTTTGTCTGATGTTCATCAAGCACGCCGTAGACTTCTTGTATTGGTGTCCCCCTATGAAGTGTGAGGTGAACTGAGCGCTTAATTCTTTGAAAGTGCCGATGGAATTCGGTGCCAACCGACTGAACCAAACCCTCGCAGAACCCTTCAGTGTAGTTGGGAAGGCCCTGCACATAATCTCGTCCGGTACCCCCTGCAGATGCATTAAGGTTTTGAAGGTTTCCAAGTGATCTAGAGGATCTTTTACCCCGTCGTAGCTATCTACATTTGGCATGCGAAACTTGTGGGGTAGGGGGAAAGAGTTCACGGCCATAGTGAAAGGTGAGTCGGTACGATTGACCAGATCATCAAGATCACTGGAGACTCGCCCCTTGAGGGCATTCATCATGACCTCCATCTGTTCTTTCATTGCCTGCATCTCGGCGGTAATGTGTGGTGGGGTTGCATCCATGAGGGATGGCATGCTCACGTGCTGTCTCTCCGGTCCGCTCGGGGCGTGGCTACCCTCCGGTCTCTCCTGATTCCTGTTCGGATTGCTAGTTCCTTCCTGGTCTTCTGGCCGGTTGTTTTGCGCTGCAGTCTTCTGGCGCAGCTGTTCTTCCAAGTCACGGTTCTGTTTGGTGAGGTGCTCCACGGTACTAAGGGTCCGAACTTGTCTCTCGAGGGCAGTCGTGGGCGGTTCTTCTCCTTGCACGTCATTAGTAGTTGCCATTGAGCGGGTGAGTACCATGCAAGCTTTTTAGTTCGGGAAGCGGTAGTATGGCTTAATTGCTCGCTTTCCCACAGACGGCGCCAACTGATGATTCAAGGAAATCCACCAATATGCCGCAAGATACTCCTCCACTCGAAAGGTAACCTACACGAACGAAAGAGAAAGAACCTGTCGAAGGACACCGGTGTGGTGCCGGCCGAATACCCTCCGAAGGTCAAGTTAGAAACTTCTATTCAACTCTAGAGTGCTAGAGAGGGTTAAATTGTGCGTACCTTCTTTTGTGAGAGCATTAGGGCTTTTATAGTAGTAGATGGTTGATCTCCCTTTCTTGGTTCGGAAGTCTTTTCCTTATAGGACTCTTCTTGTAGCAATCCTAAACGTGTTGGCCAAGTCCCCCCTTAAAGGGAAGATTTTTACCAAATACAGAAGATCTCCGAAGTCATACAGGCGCAAGGACTCCATTTGGGCCTTTATGAGAGTGGGCCAAATTGCCCCCCTTGAGGGGTCCAGCAGGCCCATGGCCAAGCAGCCCGTTCAATCAGTCCATGCATCCAGCCTGTTCAGCTAGGGTCCGTCTGTGTTGAGGCCCACTTAACCACACGAGGCCTTCAGAGTATTTCTTCCCTTTCAAATACCAAAATCCAATTGAAGGAGAGAGAAACCATAGTTTTGACATGGAAGCACCTAAATTCCTTGGGATAGGACCGGAAAATGTATTGATGGAGAGATTTAGGAATTCAATCTCACCAACTAGAAAAGGAATACGTCCTTCAAAGAGGTTGGAACTCAAATCCATGAATGCATTGGGAGCTACATTTAATGGATTTGGTAGCTGGCCATGTAATTGATTGAAAGAAACATTTAGCAGTGCTAAATTAGAAGTAGTTTCCCAAAACCAGCTGGGGATGGAACCTGAAATGCTAGCATATGAGAAGTCTAGATGCTTTGAGCTTCTTCTGTGATTTAAGCCAAGCTGGAATTGAAGTACCCAAATGACAATTACCCATACAAAGATCCTGGAGTTGGAATGGAGGGACCCAATTGGGACCCAAGTGTAAAATTTTCAGCTTAGTTAGCTTTGAAAAATGTGATTTTGTGAGAATTCCTGTCAATTTTTTAGAAGAAACAACGAAATTGACCAACTCAGAAAGTTGTCCTAAACTATCTGAGAGAGTCCCATTAAGAAGGTTACAGGCTAGATCAAGATCAACCAGATTTTCAAGCTGACCCAACCAATTTGGTAATGTACCATACAATTGATTAGATGGCAATGCCAAGTATTTCAGACTAGACAGTGGGCTTTTAGAGAGGCAGTTTTTTTTTTTTTTTTTTGGATATATCATTTGACACAATTTAAGTACATTAAAATAATTAATAGCATTAAGTTGAAAAAAAGAATTAAAACATTTGCTCTGAGTGTAATTCACTTGACAAAGTTTCAAAGATTAAAACTCTAATTGTGAATTCCTCAAAAATAAAAATTTCTAATTGTGAATAGGTTGATGAGGGTGGTTTAGCTTCATGTTAGATGATTATTTCATTTTAAATATTGATTAATTGCTAATTTGAGTGAATTAATCATTTTTTCTTTTACTAAAATTGGTAAATTCTAACTGAGTGCAAAAATTACAATATTTTATCCATATAAGACTCTAAAAGTTTTTAGTGAAGTTATGATATGTCTTTGTGTTAGAATCTCTTTCCCTCTCATTTATATGTGTTTGTTTCTCCAAAAAAAAAAAAACATTTCTGCTTTCTTGTAGAAATCAGTTACTTTATCTTTAATGGCATTAGTATTCTTGCATGACTTTCCCTTATGAGTTGGCAGACTTCATAAACGTTAGTGGCCAATAAAAGCGTATGATATAACATGAAGAAGATTCAAAAATTAAATTTGCCGAAGTTTACTATTCAATTATAATACAACGTTAACTTTAATAGGAATAATTCATACATATGCAATTATTAATGCATACCCTTAGTGCAATAGTCATTTTACAAATATAAGTGCTAATGAAGTGTGAGAGACAAAGGGCAGGGTTTAAGAATCAAATGTCCAGGAAGGAACTTTACATCCTCGTACATTTAGATTAGGCTAGAATAAAAAATTATTTCAAATTATCATTCCCATTAATCATGAATTTTTAGGTGGGATTCTTTAGCCTATATATGCAGCCAACACGTCCGGCTATATATATGGTGGGGAAGATCAAATTTCTTACCATTACCATTTTTATGTAAAGAAAACTCCAAGACTCCCTACATACTAGCTTAGTCAAAAATTTTAGTCAAAATTTTACTTTCATGAAAATAATTTATCCTTCTATATATTATATATTTTTTTATAAGAAAAGTATTATTTCAAGAGCATATTCATTTTACAAAACACCTTACATCAGATTATATATTTTACACTATATTTCATTAATATCATTTTAAAAAATATTTTTATTATTTATTTTTCTCCACACACAACAATTTATATCCTTCTTTATATTATATCAGTTTTATTCTTAATACTATCATTTCTATTTATATTTTTTTACAAGATTTACTTTTAGGCCACTATGCCACAAGAAATAAAATGGAATATTACAGTTGATCAAATATAATTTATTCATTTAGTACACAAAGTATTTATGAATTGTTAGATTTTATTTTATTTTTAATGGAATGAATTGTTAGATCTGACCTCTAAAAGTATGGATTAAATGAAATTTTTAATGGGTATTTGTACAACACACTATCAATTTCATTTTAATCAATACGTACGTTAAAATGCTTAAATATAGTAATTAAAATTTACAGAGTAAATTGTCACATGATCAACCACAAAAGGCAATGTAAGTTCCTCAAAATAAAAATGACTATTTGTTTGAATTGATTTGTTAAATTTTTAAAAATTTTGACATGGCATCAATAAATTAATTATCATATTTTTTTTGATGAACCAGCAATTTTATTAAACAAGGAACAAAACTACACAGGCAAGGAAGGAGCCTCAGCTCTAATAATAGAAACAAAGCAATGTAGCCCCGACCCCACATCAAAAGAGCCAAAGTAGTTGTTTGACAAAGACCACTTGGCTAAAACATGAGCAACAACATTTGCTTCTCTAGCCACCCAACTGAATCTACAATATGAGAAATTCAACTTTAAGGCTAAAACATTAGTACAGATGGTTTTTATTCTCCAAGGAACATCCGGGTTAGGACCTCTCAGTGCATCAATGTAGGACTTTGAGTCACTTTCGATGGAAATGGAGTCGACATCCAAGTTTGCTGCCAAGATGAGGGCCCAAATTATAGCTTCAGCCTCTGCTTGGAGAGGGAGAGTGGTGTTCACTCTTTTAGAACAAGCAAACATGACTTCCCCTCTCCAATCTCTAGCTACAGCTGCAATGGATGAACTCACCGAGTTGCAAGCAGCATCTACATTGATCTTAATAGTGTCCCTATCTAGATTAGACCAAGCTGATTGAATCCTATTGCTTGTTGACCCCATTGGGATATCAAGAACCTTCCAAAACTCAGCAACAGATCTGGAAATCTTTAACAAAATCCCATCCAAATTTGGAGAACCTCCTGCAAATTGAACTTGGTTTCTTAACTTCCAGACCACATCACATATCACTGCACCATATAGTAAAAACTCTGCCTTGTTAGTTGAATTCAACCCAACTGTATCTGGAGGGGAGATTAAGGTTTGAATGAATTGGGAAGAGGAAGAGAGACCCAAACCATCAAACCTAAACCCCCAATGGCTGTTGAACCAAATAGCTTTAGTCAAAGGGCACATAACAAATAAATGGAGACAAGTCTCTTCTTCCATGCCACATAATGAGCAAGACGTGTCTCCAATATTTATATATCTAGCCAAAAAGGATTTAATAGGGAGAAGATTTGCTGCAATCCTCCATAAATGCATTTTTAGTCTCTCATGAATCTTGGTTTTCCAAATTTCTCCCCTTGACACATCTTGACTAGTAGGTGGGTTCTCTCTCCAGCCAAGCCAATAAGCTGATTTCACTGATATTTGCCCATTAGAAGTGGCAGTCCATATCCACCTGTCTGCTTGTGAGTGAAAGGAAATAGGAATTCCCTGAATAGCTTTGATAGTTTGTTCATCAAATAAGTTTCTGAGCTTATGGCAGTCCCATCCTTTATGACTTGGATTAATGAGTTGAGATACAATCAGTGCACTGTTTGGATTAGAGCCTTCCTTTGGGCGAGGGATGAAAGAAGGCAAATCAGGAATCCACAGATCCGACCAGGTTCTAATAGAATTCCCATTACCAACTTGTAAGCAAGCACTTTGAGCCATAAGACGTTTTGTACCTTCAATGCTTCTCCAAGTGGGAGAAGAGCTACCCGCTGTTTGGTGGTTCAACCAATTGGATCTAACCTTATATTTTGCTCTCAATAGCTTAACACAAAGACAATTTTTTTCTGACAGTGTCCACCAAGCCAATTTGGAAAGGAGAGCTTGGTTGAAATCCCACGCCTTCCTAAAGCCCAAACCTCCTTCCTTCTGAGGCCAACATAAGGACGACCACGCCATTGGGGTCAAGTATTGTCCCTCGCTTGATTTTGGGTTCCACCAGAACCGTTTTATCACCCCATCCAATTGCTCACACAGAGCTTTAGGGAATTGGATGGTTGACATGTGATAGGCTAGAATGGACTGAGCGATTGACTTGATAAGGGTGGCTCTCCCTACCCATGATAGGTTTTTACTTTTCCAGCCACTCAATTTATTTTCCAATCTTTCCTTCACTGGTTGGAGATCTTTGCATCTACTGGAAGCGAAGAAAAGTGGAACCCCCAGATATTTTGAATTGGGTGGGAGCCTATTGAGACCCCAGCATGATTTTATTTGATTTAAGAATTGTCGACTAACCCCTTTAGAGGGAAAAATTTCAGATTTCTCCACATTAACTTTCTGCCCTGACCATGAGCAATATTTCTCTAGGCAAATCTTGAGAGAAGATAATTCAGACATCTTGGCCTTGGAAAATAAAATGACATCATCTGCATAGCACAATTATCATATTAGTTTGTAGATCTTTTTGCTTTTGTATCATATTTGATAGTAACTTTTAACGTTTTCTTTGGATATAATTATTTCTCAATGATTCATTTTAGTATTTTACTCTCAAAAAGCCAAATGTACACAATGCTTCAAGTTCAACTAATATGACTTATTATCAAACTCAGAGAGACCATGATAATGCCCCATCTGATTTTGCGGGAAAGTACTCACATTTTTTCAAGAATATTCTCAATGAGACTCTTTGTGATCAAAAGCTTGTAAGAATACTTACATCTCTCTCTCATTTTTATTCGAAAAATTTGATGCTACTTAAGAAACATAGACTTGACTGGCTAGCTACAGCTTGTTTAATTTGGATAGTACTATGTATTTATATGATGATCACCCTGCTAGTATATTTATTTGCGAATTTGGAAAACATGTGACTTTGTGTGTTTTTATTTTACAAAGCTTGCATTTCATTTGCATGTAAAATTGACGGAAAGAATTTGCTGAGTGTTGCTCTTTAAAGCAAGGACACTAAATAGACTATCCTTCGTATAGACCCAATAGTAATGAGCAAGGTAAGGTTGATGAAGAATGCGAGAGTGAAAGTTCTGTTCAAATCTTATTTGACTCTCCTGAACACCCAAAAACAAGGGATATATCATTAATCTCACAATGTCGAGGGCAATCTAACAAGAAGAAGATGAAACGATTGAATGGCAAAGAAAAAGCTGAAGCACTTAAGAAGGCAAGTGGGTTCAAATTGAAAATTTCTTATTTCATGGTAGTCATGCAACCATCTTTCGTTAAGGCATGGTATATGGTAAGCTTTCAATTCAAAGCTTGCATACTATTGGGTCTAGTATGCAAGCTTTGAAAAATCGAACCATGTAATTTAAAAAGAAACAAAGTATAGCTTATAGTTTCAAAATAACAAATTAAATATTTGAGTTAGTGCAATGGTGCTTTTAAAAAATATGTTTTGCACCCTATAAGTTAAGAGGTATGAAAAATCGAACCATGTAATTTCATAACTAATAAATTAAACATTGGAATTTATTAAAAAAAAAAAGTATAGCCTATAGTTTCAAAAGTAACATGAGTTATAGAATTGTGCTCATAAAAAAATATGTTTTGCACCCTATAAGTTAAGAGGTATAACAAATTGAACCATGTAATTTCATAACTAATAAATTAAACATTGGAATTTCAAAAGAAAAAAGTATAGCCCATAGTTTCAAAAGTAACATAGTTAAATAATGGTGCTCATAAAAAAAATATGTTTTACGTACACTTTGTAAGTTAAGAGGTATAACAAATTGAACCATGTAATTTCATAACTAATAAATTAAACATTGAAATTTAAAAAGAAACAAATTATAGTGTATAGTCTCTTCATGCTGGAATAAATTGTTTCATCATATTGAATACTGTTTACGTGCTTTTTCTTTTTTTGGTCAAGTGATCAGAAAAGAAATGATTTTATTCACCGCAATCCACATTTTTTTTTTTTGAAATCTATGTCATCGTCGGAAGACAAACCATTTAATTTCATAACTAATAAATTAAAAATTGGAATTTTAAAAGAAACAAAGTATAGCATATAGTTTTAAAAGTAACATAGTTAAATAATGGTGCTCATAAAAAAAAAAATGGTATACGTACACCCTGTAAGTTAAGAGGTATAACAAATTGAACCATGTAATTTTATAACTAATAAATTAAACAAATAAATTAAACATTGAAATTTAAAAAGAAACAAATGATAGTGTATAGTCTCTTCTTGCTGGAATAAATTGTTTGATCATATTGAATATTTAACTGCACTTGCTGAACTTTTTCAAAATTTTAGTTCTCTCACTCTCACTCATTACTCTCACTCGTCGTTTGTAGTTCGCACAACTCACAATTCACAAAGCTCTGTTTCGAGTCGCTCCGATGGCCTCGGACAACCGATCCAAAGAGATGAAGAGGTTGAAAAACTCCAGCAGCCGTATCCAACATTGCTGCTACCGTTGCAGACAGAGCTTTGCGACGGAGTTCGAAATGGATGCACATAATTGGCTTGTTCTCCACAATGATAAGAAGATTTGCAACCTCTGCGGTACCGTTTACCAGCGGATTTCAGCTGAGTAATTGAAGATTAATAAGTTTTATGTAAAATAATTAATTCAAATTAAATATTTATATTGTATTCTTAATATTTTTTAGCTTATTTGTGTGTGATGAGATCATTTTTATATTTTTTTGAAATTTTTAATCTTTTAAACATTTGAATTTATATTTCAAATAAATAACTTCTTTATTACTCAAAATACTAATAACAACCTTATGGAACACACTAAACTCCTAGTCATAGCATAAATATCAACTAACTGACCCACAGATACCAAAGCAACAAGGCAATAATATATTTACCATTTAAGAGCATTATGGCTCAACTAATTCTAATTGGCACCTCCTCCTCATAAAAAAAAAAAAAAAAAAAAAAAAAAAATTCTAATTGGCACCTCCTAGTATGTTTATGAAATCCTGAGTTCAAATTCTCCTATTTTTATTGTTTCAATTGACAGCTTATGTGATTTTGCATTTTTTTTTTTTTTTGGGGTCTCAAAGATAAACAAATTAATTCTATAAAGTAAAGGGGAAAAAAATAGGTTAATGAAAAAATATTTGAATGCTTTTTTTTTTTTTTTTAATTTCTTACACGTGTACTTATCAAAAAAGATTATGAAAATTTGAGTATATTAAACACATAATCCAAAAGTGCATGTGGAAGTTGAGTTTTTTTTTTTTTTTTGGAGAACCATGTGGAAATTGAGTTGGTAAAATAAAAAATTCATAAGACAATAATTTATTAGTTTACTTAATGGGTATTTTATTTTGGATTTGATAGTGACTTTAAAAAGTAGAGCCTATAGTTTCAGAAGTAACAAATTAAATAAAATAAACATTAGAATTAAAAAATAAATAAATAAATAAAGTATAGCCTATAGTTTCAAAAGTAACAAATTAAATAAATATTTGAGTTAGTGCAATGGTGCTCTTAAAAAAACATGTTTTATGCCCTATAAGTTAAGAGGTATAACAAATTGAACCATTTAATTTCATAACTATAAAGTAAACATTGGAATTTAAAAAGAAACAAAGCATAGCCTATAGTTTCAAAAATAACAAATTAAATATTCTTTTTTGTGTTAATGAAATGGTGCTCTTAAAAAATATGTTTTGCACCCTATAAGTTAAGATGTATGAAAAATCGAACCATGTAATTTCGTAACTAATAAATTAAATATTGGAATTTAAAAAGAAACAAAGTATAGCTTATAGTTTCAAAAATAACAAATTAAATATTTGAGTTAGTGCAATGGTCCTCTTAAAAAATATGTTTTGCACCCTATAAGTTAAAAGGTATGAAAAATCAAACCATGTGATTTCATAATTAATAAATTAAATATTGAAATTCATAAAAAAAGAAAAGAAAAGAAAGTATAGCCTATAGTTTCAAAAGTAACATGAGTTATAGAATTGTGCTCATAAAAAAATATGTTTTGCACCCTATAAGTTAAGAGGTATAACAAATTGAACCATATAATTTCATAACTAATAAATTAAACATTGAAATTTCAAAAGAAAAAAGTATAGCCCATAGTTTCAAAAGTAACATAGCTAAATAATGGTGCTCATAAAAAAATATGTTTTACGTACACTTTGTAAGTTAAGAGGTATAACAAATTGAACCATGTAATTTCATAACTAATAAATTAAACACTGAAATTTAAAAAGAAACAAATTATAGTGTATAGTCTCTTCATGCTGGAATAAATTGTTTAATCATATTGAATACTGTTTACGTGCTTTTTCTTTTTTTGATCAAGTGATCAGAAAAGAAATGATTTTACTCACTGCAATCCACATTTTTTTTTTGAAATCTACGTCATCGTCAGAAGACAAAGAAACAGAGCCAGTAGAGGACTCCAAATTGAAAGTCGAGCCAGTAGAGGAGGCATTGGACTTCGAGCTCTCTATCATCGTCCTTTTCTTTGCATCATGCGCATGCACCTTGTGGAATTTCAAATCCCGGTGACATTAGTACACAGTCCCGTAGAGTTGGCATTGCTTAGAATCCTTGCAATGAAAGCAATGGTTGTTTAGTTTAGTTAGATCTACTACTATAACTGTGTTTATAGGGTGTGTCGAGTGTTCAAAAATCTAGTCGAAGTCGGACTATAGTATTTTGGACAAATACGGATTCCTAATTTAGGTCGGATTATTTAACAAGGTCTGGGTCTATATATTCAAAGCCCAGTAGGTTTTGCTTTTGTCTTGAGTTTAATGGATCGTACATCCCAATGATAATATTCAGGGTCTCCAACATAATGTTACTTTGAATATGCCATGACCCATGCTTGTGCTAGGGTTGTTCACAGTTTGAGTCTAATCAGGTTTGGGCTCAATCTACATCTGACCCAAACTGATTGGGTAGAGGTACTATCAACCCGCCGCCAACCGGAAGGATCATAGGATCGGGCCAGTAGGAGCTTCAACGAATGTCAGGCGAATCAATCAGGGTTGAAATTTTGAAAAATGGTGAGAATCCACCTAACAAAAGATGAAAAACAATCGAAATCCAATGAGAACTGGTGAGACTCCATATAAATAAAATCTCTTCCATGATACCAGGCTTATAGAACATGAGGCAAGAGGCTAATTGAAGGATCAAATTGGTATGTGCAATTGGGTTGAAGGATGAAAAATTTGAAAGAGTTTGTTCTATAGATTAGGATTATCAACCAAATTATGATGCCTACTTTGATGATGATGATATGGGAGTGAGTACTTCAATACATATTAAAGAAACCATTCAATAGAATAATATGCAAGACCCAAGAGTGTTCTTTTGGATATGGAAGGCTTGCATAGGCACGTTGATTTGAATAATCCACTAGTGCTTGTTGAAATTTGCAAGTGAAAAAATTTATTGGAGATGGACACTTTCACTTGGATTGATGTAAATTTTTGTTATAAGTAATAAAACTTCATTGAAAAGGTGAATAAATCATACAAAGGAACCAAAGCACACAGGCAATGACTAAGGAAACAGCATCTAAAACTATGGTGCATGGAAAGTACAACCAACAGAGAACCACATCTCAAGAAGCAGAAATAATTATTCAAATTTCCCCTTTCCCTCTTTTTGTAGCCAAAATTTACAGTGAAAAAAAAAAAATTCTATTACAATAATATACAATATTTTGAAATGAATAATAAAGAAAAAATGCTATGCATAAATGCTTTTCAAAAAAGAATGTTTGCCGACAATAAATTAAAATACATAAGAACAAGAAACAGTAAAGTTCAAAGTACAAATGAAAACACTAAAAAAACCAATTGAGTTGCATAGAACTCTAATACCGTTTTTTATATGTAATAAAACTTCATTGAATGAAAATAATCAATTAAAAAGAGCAAAAGCACACAGGAAGTGTGCTGAGGTAAACATGAAAACAAACAAGATATTGTGCCAAAGACACAAAACACCAAAGCAAGTTTTTGTGTATGAACATATCCACTAACCAGAACAACCATGTTTAGTTAATTTCTAAGAAAATAATTAAGCTGAGGAAAAGAAAAGAATTTTGCTGGTGAAAAAACTTACCCGTGTGTAAGAGTACTTTGTTGGAGTCAGAACTTGGGTCGTTGAAGAGTGAGAGAGAGGATAATTTTTCTGTTCTCAATTTATTAATATACAGGCACTGCTGTATACCATCTTGATCCAGTAGTCTTGTGTTCTGGTTGGACAATCCAAATTTTGTTCAAATTTATACTAAACCCAGCAAAAAGTAATCCAATAAAAACCATTTTTTAATTGAATAATTAAAATGATAACTAATGCCTTTTGCATCAATATTAGACAGAACTCAAATTGAATTACCCTATTCTCCAAATATTGGTGCAATGAAAATAATTCATTAAAAACATAAGAATGAAGAGAGCCTATAGATTGTAGCAATTAAAACGAAGAGTGCAATTCAATAAAATAGAAAAAAATAAAGATTGAGAAACCGAGGCTGGGCCTTTATTGTAGCATAACTTCGCTTCAAACTACACAAGCACATCTTAAGTCAAATGGTTTTGCACACATTCACTAGCTTATTTGATGCACTTCAGATATACCAAAGTGGGGAACAAAAGAAGGAAAGGGATTGGCCGGAGTAAAGTGGCTTAATTGTGGCATTTTCCATGCTAAACACGCCCATATCAAACCCTCCACCATTATGTGTACAATGAAAAAGGGGTAAATCATCATCTGTAACATAGATACAATTAGGTTTGGTTACATTGAGGCTCAATGCAGTCAATGACAATAATGAACTGTTGCCCACAAACAATGCTTTATCACCCAAGCTATCAACCTTCACCCATTTGTATTTAAATTTACTTCCCTATTGAGTACATCTTTTTAATCTTTTAACTTTGAACCCAATTGTCACATAGAGGTTTTCATTTTCATTGAAGCCTTTGTCATTAGATTCATCCATAGGGTCCTCATCTTCAACGTACTTCAGAGTCTTCATCACTGGATTCATTTTCATTGTAGTCGGACTCAGGGGACTCGTTTACCTTTGAATAAAAATGACCTCAAAAGCGTCTAATCAACAAAAGGTCTCCTGATGATTCAACAACATACTTTTGGATATGCGTTTGGATGTATATACGTACTGATTCTTTCTAGAGAAGGCACAAAAACTTTAGCCCTTGGCTTTTTGTTATCATCAATGTGACAAACAGCGAGTCCACCATGATGATCTACAGCATAAAATTTACCTTTGTAAGATGCAATGTCAGCAAAGCTCCTTTGAGAACTTTCTATATCCATCCAAGCTTTATATCCTGGTCTAGTGAAGGCCAATTGCTGATGTTCACCATAGATTACCATGAGAATGCAATCACGATTGCAGTTGCAGCCATAGTTCCAAGGACTCTTTGACAAAACAGCCTTCTTAAGAAACATTCCACAAAGCTCTTTAGGCGTGAGTTCGAAGTCGTACTAACAGCAAAAGGTAGCTTGGGACGGAAGACATAATATATGTTTAGACAACGGATGCAAGAGGTTAATTTGCAAATCAGTTCCTATAGTGAGCAACCATCCAAAAGATGTTCCAAGCATCTTCTTCCAGCAACCTGCGGCAGCTTGAGATCATAAACTTTAGTATCTCGTAATTTGAAGAAGCTACATCTCTCATTTTGCTCGTTATTGCTGTTATCGCTTTGTTCGTTCTGCTCAGCAAGCATAAGCCAAGGACAACTAGGAGGTAATGGGAATTCCTCCGGTGAATTTAAGAGGGAGTGCCATGACTTGCATACAGCACCTGAAATGATGATATCATCATAAAATAGTCGATTCACTATTCGAAAGAAGACATCACATGGAATATCAGCCCACTTTGACATCTGAATTTATTGGTTTATCTTGGAATACTGCAAAACAATTATGAACAAAACAAAAGTTAAGAATTGACATGATACTTATGTAATCCGAAATAACTTCAAAACATAAAAAAGTTAAGGATAATGGTTTTAAAGAATAATATTAGACATGTAATGTTCTTAATATGAATCGAACATGAATGTATATGAAGACGGATTTCCAAGTACCAAAGTATACTACTAGTGCAAGAAATTCAATTATTATTAGTCTACAATCTGTACAAGTTTATGTAATTATAATTGTATTAAGATCACAATTAAGAAAAGGTCATTACCTTTATGTTAGTTTCGCCAAATCAAAAGTAACAGTTAGATTAGAACATTTTGGTTGGAGGGACTGCTCTCAATTATCAAAGCAAGACACTTTTTTTTTTAATAGTAGGAAACTAGATGGTAGGACCATTCAAACAACAAAGTCATTCAAAGAATAGAACTTGTACAAGTTCATGTAATCATAAATGAATTAAGATCACAATTAAGAAAGGTCATTACTTTAACAGTTGGTTTAGAATTAACATTCTGGACTGCTCTCAATTATCAAAGCAAGACTTTTTCTTTTTTTTTTTTTTTTTTTGTATTTTAATAGTAGGAATTCTTAACTCCTATGCTCCTATATAGCAGAATCAAGATGGCAGGACTATGCAAACAACAAAATCGTTCAAAGAATAGAACTTGCATAGAACTTTGATAAAATAATTCAGAGAATATTGTTCCCACTAACCAAAATCGAGAACATTTGGTTTCTATGAAATAAAACATGTTTGTGTTTTATATTTTATAGATGTCGGGTGTTCAAATTATGGTCTGACTTGGAATTTAGAAATATAAAAGGAAAACCGAAAAACAAGAATTACTAATTTGGGTCGGATTTTTTTCATTGTCAAGGGTATGGGCCTATGTATTAGGCTATTTCTTTCAATAAAATGGAACTGTCAAAGCCGAGCCTTTAAATTTTTATATTATTTTTATGAAAGAAATCTATTGAAGAAGATCTAATTAAGTTGGACTTATACAATGTTGGGCCTAATCCAGCTGCATCAAGGGGAATGGCCCAAACTCAAAGCTTCATGTAAGAAAATTCTAATTTTTTGATATATTTCATATTTGAGAGAGAGAGAGAGAGCTAGGATTTTTTGTTTGGGCGGGCCAAATTTTGGTACTAATATCACGAGTTAACATAAACTATCATACACATGCATAAATGCACACACACAAATATAAACCTTAATATTTGATACCAAAATAGGTCATAATTTACAAATATGTTATACATAAAATTAACAACTTTCACATATCTATGCAAAAAAAAAAAAAAAAAAAACAACTTTCACATATGTATATTTGCAATATAAATTTTTTAGGTAAAGTTATCGTCTTTTAAACTCCAACGAGTGTGAAAAGTTGTTTAGTTTGATATTAAACATGTATAAAAATTAATTTTTTATTACGGCTTGACATTGTTGCAAATTGAGATTTTAAAATATAAAATTTCATTAGAAAAATAGGATTTGTTATTAGGTAAGTCAATTAATTGTTTTTTTCATTAGGAAAATATGATTTGAGTGTGTTCCAACAATGCTTGGTACTTTAACTTATAAATAACTTCAATAATCTCTCTTGAGATTTTGGGAAATGAATGAAAAGAAGTTTGCTGGGCCTTAGGAGAAGTTTTCTCAAATTTTTTTAAAAAAAATTATTTTCTCACACTTGTTTTATTCTAGGACAGTAGGACTGTATTTATAAAAGGATTTCTAACTTGTTATTAAAAAAAAAAAGGATTCCTAACTTTGTTAGGATTTTAACAAGTTGGCTAAATGAGTGTGGCAGCTCAATAGTGATATTGGGCCCATATTTGTCATACGCAATTGATACTTCTAAATTAGCATTTGGGCTGCCCAATGTTGTGGACTTGGGTTGGACCAACAGTCTCAAAGCAGATCTCATTGAGTTGGACTTGTGCAAGGTTTGGGCCTACTCCAACTGCACCGAGGGGGGATGGTCATGGCTTAGGCTCAAAGTTTCTGTTCAAAATAATTGAAGGTGCTCATTTGACAAAGTTTCTGGTTTCATGCAAATTCTTAATTTTGAAGTATTTATTTATTTCGTTAAACATTATAGAATTATAGTTTATTCAACAAATAAATTCTTTTTGTTATTTTAAATTTTAAAATAATGACCTATACCTTATCATGTTTATTTATTTAATAAAACATATGTTTTAATGAATATAATGCAAAAGTAAGTAACTACTGATTTTTTATCTACCAATCACAACTTGACACCTTAATAAGTCATGAAAAGAAATGTCTAAAATGATTTTAGGGAATTGTATAAATTTAGGCAATGATTCTCACATCCTTTAGTGTACACCATTATTATACATCACTCATTTCATGTTTTTTTTTTCTTTCTAATTTTTAACTTTTTTATTTATAAATTTTCATCCTATGGCATTCATTTCTGATGATTGTGTTCTTTATCATTAGACCAAGACACCAATTGGTTTTTGATGTAGGTAGAAATTGAAACTCAAATCTCTTATTTAACCATCGAAAATTTTACAATTGAGTTAACTGGAACCGCCCCATTCATGTTTTAAATGTGAACATTATTAATAAAAAATATATATTGACATGGCATATGAAATTATAAATATTATACATTGCATTTATTTACATTTATAAAAAAAAATTAAAAAAAAAACCAAAAAATACATATAGTTAAAAGCAACTGTTTTTTTTTTTATCATTATTTATATTCCCTGCGATGGCCCATACTAGACTACCCTCTGTCTCAGGGTGGTGTGATCTAAGTCCTCTATAAGTAAGCTTAAATAGTAGATACCAGGTCCTTACCAAAAAAATAAATAAATAAATAAAAAATACCAGGTAGCATGTGTTATTTACATACATATAACTACCACACTGCACACACAAACACACGGGAAGAGAGAGATAATGAGTGGAACAGAGAAGGCGGTGTGTGTAACTGGAGCCTCAGGTTACATAGCTTCATGGTTGGTGAAGCTATTGCTCCAACGTGGATACACTGTCAAAGCCACTGTTCGTGACCCAAGTCAGTATACACACACACTCTCTCTCTTTCTCTCTCAAATTTGGTTTCTTTCAGTTTTCAGTTGCATCATACACTGGTTTGGCATGCTTTAAATTCTGGGTTTGATTCAACTTTTTCATTGATGGAATAATCACCAAGTTTTAATCCATCTTTGGATGTGTCAAAATGTTGTCTTTTTTAGCTAAATAAAATGTTGTCCCTTTTATTAAGCTAATAGATACCAATTTCATAAGTAATCTATACAATTTACTTATTTCCTTCCTTTGAGTTTAAATTCATGGGATAGTTTTGAAAATTGGTAACTTTTATTTTGAAAACAGTACTTTAAATGATAGCTTCTTGAAAATTGGGGTTTGGGGACGGAGAGAGTATCAGGGATATTATTTTCCATTTGTATATATATAAAAAAAAAAAGGTTTCTGAAAAGTTCAGTGTCAAGGGTTAACCAAGGGATTGGTCCAGTGGTTTTCAGGCCATCCATGAGGGTCTGATTCAATTTTTGTTCTAAATAAGTATTTTATGATGTTAAAGTAAGACAAAAATATTGGTTTGACTGCAATAAAAAAGTAGTTTCTTGAAACCAAAATGCAAAAAGATTTGAAGTACAAGTGGGAAGGAAAAGCTTGAAAAGAAAAACTCTTACTAAAATCCCATTAAAAGCACCAAGTTTTCACTTTATCACTTGGGCAGGGTTATTATAACGTATCTTTGAATGTTTTGGTAATCATCATTCAGAATTTCAAGCAACAGTTACCATTGTTTCAAACACATAATTACCTGTCATTACTTACTTTTTTACTTGACCCTATCATTACTTTCACTTTATAACAAAATGTTAAGAATCTAATATAGTTGCTTTCTAGAAAAAGGAAAAATGCCTAAGCAAAAGAGCCAACTTTTATAGTTTTTTTTCCTTTGATGGATGTTTGATACCCAAGTAAAAAGCAATACTTTGTGCACCACAGGAAGAAATTCCTGTTATGTTATATCTGTGAGTACACACTTAAAAAAAAAAAAAAAAAAAAACCAAAGAAACCCTTCCGATGCCTTCTTTTGGTGGTGTCCTAAAGGACCTAAACCAAAGTCAGCCCCTACAGGCACATCACAATTACATCTATCTGAGGAGGCAATTTAGGTTCAACTTCATGTACATTGCAATAATACCATTGTTTGTGGATTGAAGGCCTAATACCAGCCAACACTGGTAGATGTCATGAAATGGCTTGAGACCTTGCAAGTTGCAATGCTTAAAATATTTTATTTGTCATTTCTCTAGTTTTTACAAGCTTGTCATATAAGAATGCACTGAAAGATAACATGCCAGATAATAGTTGTTTCCCATCACCATATAGCTGTCTAATTGCGAATTTTTGGGGCCAGCATTCATTTCATGCTCAAGTATTGGCCGTAATGGTAAATCTATAATTCCAGGACTCAGAGTGTGCATATACCACTTGTTAAATGCATGAAAAAGGCTTCTGTGTTATACATAGACCAACAAATAAGTGTCTGGTGAAAAAATAATTATGCTTGATTAGTGACAAGTAGCAGTATTCCTTTTCCTAATAAGTAAATCACTAAGGCATTTTTTGTATAGTTCTTTTCATGTATGTTTCAATATGTTTACTAAGAAATCATTTTTCCACGAGTTCACATAAAAGGATAAAGATAATGTGAACTCTCATTCTAAGGGTATGCTTCATCTTGATTAACCATTTTGGATGTTGAAGGAAAAAAAATCAATGTGTGTATATGTATATTACTTGAAAGTGTTGTTGTTGAACTTTCATAATTCACTAGTTATGTTTGTATATTCCATAGATGATCCAAAGAAAACAGACCACTTACTTGCGCTTGATGGAGCAAAGGAGAGACTTAAGTTGTTCAAGGCAAATTTACTGGAAGAAGGATCTTTTGATTCTGTAGTTGATGAATGTGTAGGTGTATTTCATACAGTGTCACCTGTTTTTCTTGCAGCCAGTGACCCACAGGTTCATCTTATAGCATTTTTTTTCCTTGAGGCAAACTCAATCAGTTAATGTATTGTTCCAATTTTGCTGTAAATATGGTGATATTCACATTCTTGCTTCTTTTTGTCCGGTTGGTGCTCCATGTTGCTTTAATCAATTTACAACAACTTAGAGTAACATGCATGATTACTTGATTTAGTAATCTATGATTCTTACTATGTGCACGTGCCTTGGCCAACATTTCAAAGGTTGTGATGTTGATTTTATTGAAGCAAATAGAGTTTGGGGGTAAAAAGTGAAAGCCAAATTGAGCAACTAGAGTTGACTTTGGAGAGAAGAATTGCCAAGCCGTAATACTGAGTAGTGTGCTAAATAAAAAAGCTCCAAAAAGAAAAGTTATATGGTATGGTTTACTCTCCTAGTGTTGATAGATAGCGTGAGGCAAAGGTCACAATGGTTTTATTCTTACAAAATTCTCATGCCATGGTGGTGGCAACCAAAACTGTTTGAAAAGTTAAATGGGATTAGTTTTGATTGCTTAATTTTCCACTTTTTCCCATGTTTCAGGCAGAGTTGATTGATCCAGCAGTGAAGGGAACACTAAATGTTCTTAAATCATGTTCAAAATTTTCTTCTATCAAGAGAGTTATTCTAACGTCTTCAATTGCTGCAATCATGTGCAGCAGAAAACCTCTTACCCCTGATGTGATTTTGGATGAAACTTGGTTTTCTGATCCAGTTACTTGTGAGGAATCAAAGTTGTGCATAGGTTCTACTCCCTGAATTCTTAGTATCCCTTGTTATATTTATCCTGTATAGAAACTCTTATATTTTATATTGTTCATATGTATGAATACTACTAACTGACAAAAATCATTCTTGTAGTCCTTCGTTCATATTGCGGATATGGTAGAATTCTTTTAGGATCTTCACTGTTTTAGATACATTTTAAAAAGATCTACATGATACAGTTAGTCATTGCAGTGAAGTTGGATAGATTCACATTCTCATGATAATATTGAACAACTTTTTAAATAGAATATAATAGATAATGCATTGTTTTTGGTCCTGAACTTAACCCTGGAAGAATCTCTCTCATTTAAAGTTTTTTTTTTTTGGTTTCAGCTTTGGTATATGCTCTCAAAAACCTTGGCTGAGGAGGCTGCTTGGAAATTTGCTAAAGAGAATGGGATTGACATGATAACAATGAATCCAGGGCTTGTTATTGGTCCTCTCTTACAGTCAACTACTACATTCAGTGTAGACACAATTCTGAATCTCATAAATGGTACTCTTTGCAACCCATAGGGATATTGTGCATTTTCTATTCTACTACATGACTTTTAAATGTTCAAGTATCTGTTTTGTTCGATCTCAGAAAGACAACAAAAAGTGCAGAATTAGTTCTTTTGGTGTTTAAACTGCCTTATCTAATAAGGTAGCATATGTTCTAAGCATAATAAGTATTGATATAGGGCTATAAATTGTAAGTGCTGGAAAATTTTCTCTATTGCTAGGATCCTTGGATCTAATATTCTAACTTTCTGGTTTGGTTGTTTGAATGAACAATAACTGTATCAATAGTCGAGCTAGGTAAATGTTCGTAAGTTCCTGATTTTTTTGATAGGTATGAGTTCCTGATATTTTATTATGATAAAAGGTTTATTTCTTGGGATACCTTATGCTACCATTTTTTCCCCTATTCATTTCTGAAATCTAGTTCTAATAATATGGAATGTAAATCAATTATAAAGAAAAAAAATAAGGTGAAATCACACCTGATTTTTTGAGAATGCACCTGAATTCAATCATTTTGACCTGCAAAGTGCCCTTCCTGAAATACATAAATCAGGATTATCCTATATTCTGTGGATAGAAATAACATGTCTCAAAATACAGTGGTCAACAATGTGCTTTTTAGCAGATATTTAAATTGTATAATCTGAGATTAACCAACTTAACTTCTGCATATTAGTAGATGCACCTACTTTTCTCCCCCCTGCACCTCCTCTCTTTTTAGCTTCAATCATTCCGCATAATTGTTCAATAATTTCCTGTATTGTTTTCTGGGTGCAGGATCATACTCTTCTTATGATGGAAATTATAGATTTGTTGATATTAGAGACGTGACAACTGCACATATTCAAGCATTTGAGACTCCATCTGCTAGTGGCCGATATTGTTTAGTTGGAAGAGTTACACCCCATTCTGAGACTCTCAAGATATTGCGTGAACTTTTCCCTGCTTTGTTCCCAACCCAAAAGTGAGTTATGTTACTTACATTGCATGGAATGTTCCTCTTTGGTGCTGTAGACAGAGGCAACTAGGTTCAGTTTGCATGTTTTACTGTTCCCTGCGAGGTTATGTTGCTTTTTTTTTATTTACTGGTTCTCTTTATATCTGACAAGCTGTTCCCATCAAGCAACAGATTAGAAAGAAGCCATGCCCAACCATTTTTTCTAGATCTTTTTCAATTTCCCTCCAACATTCTTTATCTGTCAAATACCCCGGTAACATTGAAGTTTTTTTTTTAGTTTATATGATAATAATTCTGACTCATTACAGGGAAAAGTAGCATGGGTACTTTGATCGTGGTAGTCGCATGTTATTAGGAATAGTTAGAACTTAGAACTTCTTCATTATTTTGTTAGAAGAGAATCGTGCCAGGGACTTTAAGTATAAAACTGGATATTACAACATGTCTCATAGATTAGGCACTATATTTACAAGGTTTCTATTGATGCTGGAGAATGAAAACTACAGGAGTTGGCCATATTTCCATTGAGGTTTAAAATGGTTGAAGCAAAAATCTGTGAAATAACTTTAAGCTGTCTGAGGAAAGCTGAAGAAAGACAACACAGTTTGGGATTGTACATAGAAAACTAGTGATGAATATTGACCCAAGGGCAGAGGAAGGCCACAATGAGTAGCTAAGATATGACATGAGGCTCTAATTAGAGTCATCAATTTGGTAATGTCACTAGGATTATGATATGATTTCCAGGAGCTATGAGGTCGTGAGTGAGAGCACAATATTTTCTTCTTTGAATGGTTTCTGTAACTTGTGATGTAACGTAGATTCTAAGATGTTTTGACCCAGAAACAGAAACCTGAAGTAGTTCCCCCCTCTTGGGATTCAATTGGTTTGCAGCTGCCAGCTTTGATGTCTAAAGCCTGAAATTTATTTCAAGGCACTGCAAACCTGTCATTCAATGGTACATGGTCTGTAAGAGTAGCATTCTGGTCAAAGGAATATTTTTCTTCTGTAATATAATCTGTCAATATGTTTTTGAATAGAATGCTTGAGATTGTCGGATATCTTTTTAATTTGTGTATGTTGCAACTGTGTTGCAGAAAAAGTGAATGACACAAGTTATCATAAAATCGTTTGTACACTTGCAATTTTGGGAGTATATGCAAGGACATGCATATAGAACGATGTTTTTCAGTAATGTCTAATGTTCTTTTTTTGTTCGTAGTAATGTCAAATGTTCTCAAAGGGGTTACAATTAACTGTCCGTATAGAAATAAAGAAAAAAAAGGATAAATTTTTTTTGTTTACAAATTTGCCTCTCTTGATGATGACAATGTGTTCCATTATCCACTTCATGCATCAAATTTTTCTATACATCACAAAGTTTGAAGAATAGTAAATTGTGTCTTTTTCATGGCAGACCTGAAGATGACAAGCCACCTGTGTCGACATTCAAGGTATCTCAGGAGAAAGCAAGAAGCTTGGGTATTAACTTCATTCCTTTGGAGGTAAGTCTCAAGGACATGATTGAAAGCTTAAAGGAGAAGGGCTTACTCAGTTTCTGAATTATGCGTTATCTTAAAGAAAGTGATATGTAAGTATATGCAAATAAATGTTATCTTAACTCTTAACACTCAGTTTCCTTGTCTTGAACTTTATTTTCCCATATTGAATGTTCCATAATTTTAATATTTATATATTATTTTGGAAACTATGTTAGCTGGCACAATATGTAAATCAACTTCTCTTGAATTTAGAATTCAAGTCTTTTGTACAGATTGAACATTTGAACTAAACATTTTTTTTTAGTTCTCTATTCTAGAATCTAGATATATGAAGATGTCTCAATAACTAGCTTATTAGGTTAATGAAAAATCTGCCAATTCACACTTCTGACTTCTGGGAATGTACATTTTTACGTAAGTGGGAGATTAATTTGCAAAAACATTTTGAAGGAAATGTTCCCATATGGATAGTATATGCAATTGAACCAGAGACTAAGAAAATCCACTTTAAGAGAGATGATCATATGGCTTGGTTTGTTTGTGGATCTCACAAGTAGAAAATCATTACCAAATACCCCTTACATACTCAAAAATCAAATGCTATAACCTTGAAAATGTTGCCAAGGAGGGATTGCTTTCTATATTCTTGGTTTTTAGATATAGTTTTTGAAAAAATGCTGTTTCAAATTTTCAATGCTTCACTATGCTTTTTCTCTTTACCATTCTTTCCCGCAGTTCCTCATTACTCATTATGCACTTTAAGAAGATACACAGCCCTTACTAATCTTTGTGATGGCAAACACAAAGTGCTAGAACTTAGTTACTGTTGGATTACATTTTCTTCTTATATATTTCATGCTTACAAAATTTTTAGAAAATTAAAGATTAATAGTTATGTCATCATTAAATATTTAAATTTCAAGTTTTTATAATTTAACATTATACGTAAAAAATAAATTTATAGATCGAATAGCAAATAACATCTGATTAGCATAAAATTTGATATGTGTGTTAAAAGAACATAAAGTAATTTAATGGTTAGATTTTCAAACTATATAATCATGTTAAATTTTTTTTAAGTGCAAAGTTTATAACCAAATTTTGTCTTATTATTTTTACTGTCGTGAGGTTTACAATTAATCCAAATCATAAACTTAATGTAATCTAAGTCCACCACAATTTCAGATTCGCATAAAAGAAAATAGGTCCAAATTTTCAATGTCATGTCAATAAAACACACTTACAGTTACCGGCCATCACCAGTTTTCATTTATTTTATTTTATTTTATTAGTCTCTATCCTTGCAGATTCCTATCTTTCATCTCTCGTCAATTTTGGAAATGTTCTTACCAATTGCAACTATGGTACCCAACATAAGATTTTAACGGGTTGGTAAATTAGTCCAAAATAGTTTTAAAAGGGAAGAACATAAAAAGAAAGGACAATGTTTGGTTATAAGCTTGGCTTCAATTCTTACCAAAAAAAAATTAATATGATTATATATTTTGAAAATCTAACAGTTGGATTAAATGATCTTAATGTTCTTAACACACATGTCAAATTTCATGTCAATCGGATTTATTTACTATTTCGACCCATAAGCATATTTTTTATGCATAATTTTAAACTACAAAAATATAAAATTTAAACATTTAATTCATGACATAGTTATTGATCTTTGATTTTCTGAAAAGTTTGCAAGCTTGAAGAATATAATAATAAAATGTAATCTAATGGTCATCCAATAAGAAAAATATTAAGTGGAGTTCTAGTTTTAGACTACAATCGAGTTTGTAGCCAAATTTTGTCATAAAAAGAATTCTTGAGTCCCTCTTATTTGGTAATTCCAGCCATCTTCCAACAATTATTGAGTCCATCTTCCAACAGCTCAATCGATTGAAGTAATCATACCATGGTAATACTGTGCAGCTAAAAGGCTACAATTGAGGTAACATGGTAAGAATAAATTGTGCCACACTCTCTATTTCTATGCGCAAGGTCATCTTTTAAGCACCCTATAATCCTTGATAGTGTCTTAATTGGCAATATGGTAATTGAGGTATTGAAAGTGATCCTGAACTGATCTACCAGAAAGAACTAGTTATGTGAGAAGGGTGAAAAATTGAAAGAGAGAATTTTTTTTTTTTTTTTTTTTAGAAGAAGAGAGAAATTGTTTGATTTGGAAGGAAAATGATAAAATAATTTATCAGAGTTATAGTGAATTTCACTACCATGTATCAAATACATATACAACTAACACCCCAAATGCATACTATCTTTTTTCCTCACTTTGGGAGCATTCACATTTGGAATTTTTGAATTATTCTATTTTACCATCTCAAAAACTATTTTATCAATTATATCATACTATTTTATAATACACCGAACATCCCATTTCTTACTTATCTCATCTATTCATTAAAATATTAAGTTCACCAACTCTTTCTCTCTCTTCCTCTTCATAAAAAAAATAATTAAAAATATCCACCCACTATCACTAGGAAAAAAAAATATAAAAATGTATACAAGTTGCTAGAGTGCCATCATAAAAATAAGATGGCACTGTAGCACAATTGCAAATTTTTTTGCAATTGCAAGACTTTGCAAGACCGGGTAATCAGGAGTTTTGAAGCACTGATGCTAAATATTACCAACATATGGTATATACAATTCTTAATACGAATGCTATTGTAGTTAATTTTACTTTTAAGACAGTCTTATAAAATGACTTAAAAGTTATAATAGAGGCTAATTGGAACAAGGTTTTGGTTTATAACATTGTAAAAAAAAAAAAAAAAGGTGTTAAACCGACAATATTTTTACAATAAATCATAGACGTTAAGTTATTGGTTTTAATTTGAATTTATCAAAACTACTTTTTTATTTATTAATAATAACTTGTAATAACCTACCACTCAATATTTATTGAATGAAAATATTGAGAATCGTATTATTTTGAAGAAAGTGTTGTGAAATATAGTATTTCTAAAAACAAATGCAGAGGGAGGGGAGATAGATGCTATTGGATATTCTCCTAATTGGCTTTTATCAATTTGGAGTAGCTTTTATGAATTGAATATAACTTTTAACTGTTTTTTTTTCAATAAAATTTAAAAAGAAAAAAAATTGCAAGTGCTATAGTCCAGTAAAATTGATCAAAATAAATTTATCATAGTTAAGAGCATCTCCAATAAGTTCTCTAAAACCAATTTTGGAGAACAAACACACCAAAAACTCACTCCAATAGCTTCTCTAAAAGCAAAACTTTTCCAATTTTTTTTTGAAGTTGCTACAATAGTTGTCTTGATCTAGAGAATATTGTTACAACTCCAAATGAATTTTTCTACTTAAAAAAACCATATAACTCAATAAAAAACAATTCTTTCTCTCTCCTCTCATCACAGCTACAAATATTCACAACGGCATTTATTGCGGCCTTTTGCTTCAAATTGATAAGAGAAAGAGAGAGAGCTAGAGAAAGAAAGGGAGAGAAAGGTTTTGGAATCAAGAAGAAAAAGAAGTAGAAAAAAAAAAAGTGAGGATAGAGATAGGAGTGGGTATACGTGTGTGGTGGAGAAAAAAAAAAGAAATGTATGAATGAAATAAAGGAAAAATAATATAAAGAATAAGAAATGACCATTGAGAAATCCTACCACAATATTTTCACAATAAATCTTAAATAATAGATTGTTATTAGCTAATATTGGTGAGTAAAAAAATAATTTTAATAGTGGGTTCAAATTAGAACTAATAACAATTTTTCACATAAGATTTTGTTATGATTCATGTGGAAGTATTATAAAAAATATTGTGAACATAACACTTTCTATTGAAAAATATAATTGTTAATAATAAATAAATGAAGAATAAATAATAAATAAAAATTAATATTTAAATGAGATGAAGAAAAGATAGAGAATTTACTGAAATGTATAAAAAAAAATAAAAAATAGATTGATTGTAAATATCACCGTTTAATGTTCAAAAATAACGAAAATTTAGACATAAAAAAATTTAAAATTTAGACCTACCCGCAGGATCGCAGATGCTATTAGAATATGGGTTTTACTAAAACAATATAACACTCATTTCTAGCTACTTAAAAAAAAAAAAAAAAAAAAAAAAAAAAAACCCCATATCTATGGGTCGGTGTCGGACACCTTTTCATTGTAGTACGACATTCTAGGCACAAGCAACTTCAATCATTTTGCTCAAAAAAAGAAAAAAAAAGGTCACTTCAATCATTAACCAAAGCCACTCATGTTTCTCAACAACAACAAAATAAGGCCACGCATCACTCGGTCCTGACTCGGACAAACACTATACCTGCTATCACATTCACTCCTCACCATAAAAGCACCAACACACAATGACACACACACTAAAACACACAGACACAGAGAGAGATAGAGAGAGAGTCACAGAGAGGATGAGTGAAGAGGAGAAGGTGGTTTGTGTGACTGGAGCTTCGGGTTACATAGCATCATGGCTTGTCAAGCACCTGCTCCAACGTGGGTACACTGTAAAAGCTACAGTTCGTGATACAAGTCAGTGCCTGTCTCTCTCTCTCCAATTTGTATCAACCTGTTACTATGAACTGAAACTGCATGCACTATTTTAATTTTTCTTTTTGGCTAAAATGTAAATGATATCTTTTGAATGAAATTTATTTAAATCTTTTAATTTTACTTGAGTTTTTAAGTTTTCTGATTAATTTTATTAAAAAATTTCCATTAAAAAATATTTTCTGAAAAAAATCTGTAAAATCAATATATATATATATAGATTTTTTATGTGATAATTTTTTTTTCAAAAAATGTTTTTTTTTTCATTGCATATTTAACCTTAATTTTATTTAAATGGAATTGGATGAAAAGTTCGAATTAAATAAATTTAAAATTTAAAAAACTCAATTGAAAGAATGCAAAATTAGAAGACTTAAATGAATATCTATCATATTTAAGGATACAATTTTCATTCTAGTCTTTTTATTTATTTATTTTATCTATCAGTATATGGACTGTTATATTATTTTAAAATTTTAAATGGGGTGTCAGAATTGTATATTTTTTTTTGTTCTTGATTTACAAAATCTAATTTTGAGACCATGAAATGAACGATATTTGAAATGAGAGAATCCTTTTTCCTAGTATGTGTAAACTATGAGCATACCTATCAATATGGTTACCTACGGCTTTAGCTAAAATGGGAAAATGAATAAGGTTTGGTTCTTAGTATGAACCCAACCAGGCCTGGCCTGACTCATCTTAGACTGACATTGATATATGTAATACAATTTAAGAAAAACCGAATTGGCTTATACTTCGTTTGATTTGGATAAATTTTATACACAATAAGCCGATCATGCTTTATTCAATTATAGGATTGCTTCCTTGGAATGGGAGCTACTCATGCACACCCATATAGGTTGTGGTAAATGACCCCACCCACTTCATTTTGGGGCCAAAAGTGAGTAACAAATTGTCTGCGTAAGGTTCTGTTCAAGAGAGACCTTTTATTTTGCATCAAGATCCGCCTGTGGATCTTTTGGAGCTGTTAAGCTCAGACAGATCTGGTTTGTATGTTAACAGGACCGTTGCTGATACTCCCCTTCCCCCTTAGTTTGTTTGGATCCGTTTGGATAGCACTTATTGTTGCTGAAAGTTGCTGAAAACTGATTGTTGCTGAAAACACTGTAGCAAAATAATTTTTAAATGTGTAAATAGTATTGTGGGACCCACTTTTAATATTAAATATTATGTGAACAGTGCGTGAACAGTATGTAAACAGTGCGTGAACAGTGAATTTTGTCTCCTAAAGTCAAAAATGCCGGCCAAAAAAAAAAAAAAAAAAAAAGAGAAAACGTGGAGAGCATAACGTGCCGCAGGAAACCTCCCTATCCAAACGCACACTTTGTTTAATGAAATTTTCCTTTCAACCAAAAAAAAAAATTGTCTGCATAGATCCACTGTGAAAAATGATACACTGGAAGTCTTTAATTTTTTGAAAATTTGTAACTTGCTTTTCATGTGACCATATTGAATCTGTGCACATGAAGTGCCTACAAGTGGTGGTGCGTCAACTATTCACTATTGTGTGTTGGATAAACTAATTGTCATACTAAATGATAGCCTTGGCACGATTCATCTTATATAGGATACATAGACATGAACTTTTGTTGCAACTTTGATGTAGTCAATTATGAGTAGTGGAAAAAAAGTGGTGGATTTATGTAGAAGTGTTTGTCTATCACTCACAGTCGATCACATTAAAGATGTGATAAAAATTATGGCAAAAAAGTTATGAAATGGAAGAAATGGTATAGGATCTAATAGTAGATTTTTTACATGGTTTGGTCACAAACTCACAATCATATGGTATTGTAGGCACACTTATTCTTTACATTTTAATTTTTTTTTAATAATTATGAATGAGATATATTATTAACAAGTAACAAAATACAACACCACACAGGTTAGCTCTAATCACTAACCAAAGGACTAACTTAAATCTTTCCAGAAACACATACAAATATCAGTGAGAGAGTACTACCTCACTTCACCAACAGCAAACACACTCAAGTTCGGTAACATATATAAGAAAACAGAACATCTTCAAAACAAACCACTGATAAATTCCCTGCTCAAGCTCTCTTATCAAGAACTTTTGTAGAAATACCCCACCCCAAGCATAAGCCTCTGTTGAAGGCAGAGTTTTGAAATTCCCCATAGCAAGCACATAGTGCTTTTAACTTCACATTTTTCTTTCTTACCTTTATTTTTCATGCAGTCCTTGCTACTAATAATTTAGCCTTCCAATTGGAATTTATGCATATATATTCCACAGATGATCCAAAGAAAACAGAGCATTTACTTTCACTTGATGGGGCTAAAGAAAGACTTCAGTTATTCAAAGCAGATTTACTAGAAGAAGGATCTTTTGATTCTGCTGTTGATGGATGCCAAGGTGTTTTTCACACAGCATCCCCCGTTACTCTCACTGCCAGTGACCCACAGGTTCATTCTGTATTGTTATTTATTTCCTTTGTGTAATGTATAATCAATATACTGTGATCATTTTTCTGTCAATATGGTGAATAATTTAAGGATCTCATACCAGCTAAACTGTTTTAGCAACATCGGATTCTTAAATGTTCAATACGTTAAAACAATATAGTGAAACGGGGAAAATTGAGCAACAAAAATAAGCACTTAACATTTTAGGGAAGCATTCTCAAGTCTTAATCCAGAAGTAGAGAGGACACTGAAGAAAATTGTTTTTAGTGTAGGTTTCTCTAATGCAGGGACTTTGGATGGGATTCTCTATTTTTTTTTTTTTTTTTTTTTTCCCTGATCATAAAGATTGTCAAAGAACTACTTCTATTTGCTAAAGGACTCCTCCACTCCTAAGAAGGATACCTAAGTCAATACCTTCCGAAAAAATTATCAATTTGTATTCTAACTGCAGCTCAAAGAAACAGGATGTTTCATGCTTTCAACATTGTTGTCTGCAATTACATTTGTTTCCCCACATTGTTGCAACTGGAAAATTTTGAAAGTACTGTTTTTAGATTTAATTGCTAGATTGTTTCTAGAAATTATTCACAAAGACATTAGAGAAATTCTACAAAGTGACACAATAACAATATTGTTACATGATAAACTTGTCAAATGAAATGTATTCTGTTTATCCAATATTTTTCATAAATTTATTCTAATGGGACCTACTTTCACATTTTTTATATATTTCAGTCAGAATTAATTGATCCAGCAGTGAAGGGCACACTAAACGTTCTCCGATCATGTGCAAAAGTTCATTCTGTCAAGAGAGTGATTGTAACATCTTCTATGGCTGCAGTTATGTTCAACAAAAAACCACTGACTCCTGATGTGGTTATTGACGAGACGTGGTTTTCGGATCCAGTTGCTTGTGAGGAGTTGAAGGTGTATGTATTTCCCTTTAAGTGTATCTTTAATAGGACTATTATATAGCATTAATCTTAAAATAGTTTTAATGAAAGATCTATGATAATGTTTTGATGATGATTTACTAGAAAGTAGAAATGTAAGAGCTATAATATTTTGACTTTATATATCTAGTCCTATAGGTATAGCTGTTTTCTGAGAAACATTAGAGAATATCATCACAGGGTTTGTTAACTTGCATTCTCAGTAAGAAATCCATGTCAGCATCTAGGCTCTTTTTACTTTCTTGTAATCATACTTTTCTCAATATATGTATATATATATTTTTAATGTAATTATAGTACCTAGTAATTATTTCATGTTCTAGAATCAGATATATGTTGAATTTATTGATTTCGATGTTTCCAAATGTAAACGTAAATTTTATAGATTTCCAGGCAGCTCTTAATCAAATCATAGACATATTACATATATTTTTTTCTAGTCCTACATTTCATTCCTTTTTGACCAAGAAATGTTCCCATTTAATAGTTTGGGGTTTTTTCAGCAATGGTATATGATTGCAAAGACCTTGGCTGAGGAGGCTGCTTGGACATTTGCTAAAGAGAATGGCATAGACTTGGTAACAATAAATCCAGGCTTTGTTATTGGCCCACTCATTCAGCCAACTCTTACTTTTAGTCTTGAGGGGTTTTTGAAGATCATACATGGTACTCTTTTGCAACCAATGAGGACTACGTGTATTGTGTTTCTTTCTACATAAATTCTAAATATTCAAGTATGATTAGCTTATCATATGACAAATTAAAGTCATAACTGGTTTAGTGGATGAAGTAAGTATGATAGGTGTATATAGGCCTATTCTAGTAAATTGTGAGTGCTACAACTTTTTAGAATACTATGAGTCTATGAGCATTGAGCTAACATTAGAACTTACTAGGTATTTTTTGAGTGGTAAGTGACCATTTTACGAAACTTACTCCTTCTCTGGAAATTACTTGTCCTCTTTCTCACACAAGGCTTTACTTAATTCTAGTCCTCTTAACATGGAATGTAAAAATTTCTCTTTTACTTAGTTCATTTGAAAACAAGGAGGTTTAAACTTGACCTTGATCTGCAAGTGCCAAGCCCACTAATGCCACCTGAAATGTATAGGTTGTGGTTCAACCTATGTTCCATGGATAAAAAAAGCTTCTATCTCAACATACACAGCTTGAGAATATGCTTTATAACTTATATATATATATATATCTTGTACAATTTGAGGACGATAATCAGCATCTGCTAAATGCAGGGTATACTTGCTATATAAGGTGAACTGTTTCAACAATGATCTCCAAGCATATTCTTTTGATAAAATGGTCAACTGATCAAAATGAAAATTGTGTGTTTAACCATATTTGGCGTATTGAAATTTACTCTCTCTAGCTACATCATTCCATATAATGCTATTGATTAACTTGTTCACTCCTTCCTTTGTGCAGGAACTCAAATATTCCCTGATGGAATATACAGACTTGTTGATGTTAGAGATGTTGCAAATGCACATATTGAGGCATTTGAGAATCCTGCTGCTAGTGGTAGATATTGTATAGTTGGAGGAGTTGCACACTATTCCGAAGTTTTCAAGATATTGCGCAAATTTTACCCTAGTTTGCGGCTTCCTGAAAAGTGAGTTATTTATTTGCATGATATTGAATGTCCCTTATTGGTGCCATTTTGTAATTGACAAGTATGACTCAAGTGGAATACATGCTTCATTTAACTAAATGATTAGTTCAATTAATAATTTTCTTTTAAGAATTTGCTTTTGTCACCCATAGTAATTGTTCTTACACGTCACAAAAGTTGAAGAAGAGTCAATTTTATCTTTCATTTTTGGCAGAAGTGAAGATGACAAGTCTTTGCAGCCATTATACAAGATATCCCAGGACAAGGCCGTAAGTTTGGGTATTAACTTCATTCCTTTGGAAGTGAGTGTTAGGGACACTGTTGAAAGCTTTAAGGAGAACGGCATCATCACTATTTGAATTATGTTATTAAAAGGGAAGTGATGCTAATAAGTACAAATAAATTGTGTATTGCTCATCTTGACCAGTTTTTGTTGGGCATGAATGCTCCCATTGTATTAAGATTTATAAACTGTAATGCTTTTGGAAATATTTTAGCTACGCAATTTATAAATCAAGTTTCACTCAATAAGAAATGAGACATTGAATTTGATCTTTGCGGTTTGGATTTGATCTTCATCGTTTGGGTTTGGTCTTCGTGGTTTGATCTTTCCGGAGCCTTTGTTGTTTCTTCTTCGTTGTGATCTATGTGGGTTTGTTGTCTCTTCTTCGTGGGTTTGATCTTCGTATCTTTGTGGGTTTGATCTTTGTGGTTCGTGATTTCTATTTGGGTTTGTTTTTTCTTCTTCATGGGTTTGATCTTCGTTTCTCTATGGGTTTGATCTTTGTGGTTCATTGGGTTTGATCTCCGTGGTTTCTATTTGGGTTGTTCTTCGTGGTCTTTAGGGAACTTGTCCACGTCCATAATTTTTCCACCTGAGCTCTGTCAGCACATGGAACTCGAGTCCTAGAAACTTGGGTTGCTACAACGAACTTGGTCAAAGGGGTAGAAAAATGAGAGGATAAAAAATGGATAGAGGAATAGGATAGAAAGTAAGATTTAGAGGGGTAGAAAAATGGAAGGATAAAAAATGGACAGAGGAATAGGATAGAAAGTAAGAAGATAGAATAGTTTTTAGTTTTTCTTTATGGTGTATAGTTTGAGAGTAAAAAAAGGAATTTTTTAAAAAATAACTACAAAACCCAAACAATATCATTAGTTAGACAACGTTTCAAACATATTGCATTTTTAACAATTCGACTTTAGAGAAGTCGATTTTACTGTTTATATTACCTATTTTTCTCATGTTTTGTACATAAAAATCGACTCCAGCGGAGTCGTCTTCAATACAAAGAAAACGACTCCAGTGGAGTCGTTTTCTTTGTATTGAAGACGACTCCGCTGGAGTCGATTTTTCAAATCAAATCCAAAACGTACCCGAAGAAGAGATGGGTTTCTCGGAGGCGAGCTTCTTCTCAGCGGGCTTTTTCAGAATTTTCTTGGTTTTTTTTTTTTCTGGGTAATTTGATACGATGAAGAGATGGGTTTAGAATTTAGTATAGTGCGTGTTCTCCTCCACTGAGCGTGTTCTTCGTGCTTCGCCGTCGGTGTTGCTGGGTTCGGGTCTGGTGAAATCGGCGCCTGGGTTCGTCGGGATTTGGTTCGTCGGCGCTTGGGTCGGGGTTTGGTGAATCGGCGCCTGGGTTCGTCGGTGTTGCTCGTCGGCGCCTGGGTTCTTTTGCTGGGTTCTTCTGTCGCAAATCGCCTGGGTCGTTTTTTAACACCAAGCTTCAATCGTCGGTGAACAGCAAATCGCCTGGGTCGTTCTTTTGCTGGCTTTTGAGGAAATCGACCTCAGAGGAGTCGTTTTCTATACAAAGAACACGACTCCACTGGAGTCGTTTTCTTTGTATAGAAAACGTCTCCTCTAAGGTCGATTTCTATGTATAAAAAATGAATATAATGGACTCGATTTCTTTATCTACGTGGCGCAAAAATAGGCAATATAAACAGTAAAATCGACTCCTCTGAAGTCGAATTGTTAAAAATACAATATGTTTGAAACGTTGTCTACCTAATGATATTGTTTGGGTTTTGTAGTTATTTTTTTAAAAATCCCGTAAAAAAATGGAGAAATAGAAAATATATTTTGTAAAAATTTACTTTCACGCACCTAATAAATAAAATAAATAACAAGTAAGAAATAAAAAAAAATAAAAGCACCAAAAGTGTACAGAGGACAAAAAAAGCTGAAGAAGGAAATTTATATTATAAAAAAAAGGAAAACGACAAAAGAAAACTAAAGGAGATTAAAAAAGGAAAAGGACAAAAAAAACAAAAACTAAAGAAGGAAATTTATTTTAAAAAAAACAGCCGACACGTTAAAAAAAAAAAAGACAAAACGTGTAAAAAAATTACGAAGAAACGGAAAAGAAAGCAAGGGAAAAAAAAAAAAAAAAGATTGTGAACTGTACCTAGCAAGTTAGCAGGGGTAGTTTTTGTCCAAAAATTTTTATTTTCATTTTGAAGAGAAAATTGTTTGGTAGGCCTGAAGACAAAATTAAAGAAAAAAAATTAAAAAAAGAAACAGTAGTTGACACACAAAAAAAAAAAAAAAAAAAAAAACAAAGACAAAACGTGTAAAAAAAAATGACAAAACGGAAAAGAAAGCAAGGAAAAAAAAAAAAAAAAAAAGAGACCATGAACAGTACCTAACATTTTCGCAGGGGGAACTCTCAAAAAAAGAAAAAAAGAAAAGGTTAGCAAATGGGAGTTTTTTGTCCAAATATTTTCTCTCCATTTTGGAGAGATCTCTTTGGTGGGGTTAGGGAAAAAATACCCGGACCCTACCATTTATTCTCCTTTCTCCCCACCTAACCAAATATATTTCAAAAAAAATTTCTTTACTATTTTATATATTTTATTTATTCTATTTCACCTCCAAACAAACATACTCTAAGATACTTGAGATGTTAGTTTCCTAAATAATTTGGAAACTTTGCTAACTAACAAAATTAATAGCAAAATGATGTTATTTTGCTAAAAAAAAAAAAATGAAAGAAAGGGGTTTTAGGAGTTTGTGTTTAGAGTTTGATTAGCTCGCCATTTTTTTTTTTTTTTTCTGATTTGCTTGTCGTTGTTCACATATCTATGGAATGGAATGAAAATTATTATAGAGTTGTAACTTAAAAAAATTATTTGAAAAACCAGAACCAAATAATTAACTAAAGATGGATAATGATTGGTTTCTAAGAATTTTCTACAATAAAATATAGTTAGTTTTGTACAAATTTATTTTAGAGAATAAAAGTATATACTATAAAGAAGTGATAAGTGAGCAATTCAAAGTATTTTAGAACTTAACAATAAGTAATGTTTTTTTTTTAATACTTTTATTATAGAGAGTTTTAACATATGACGTCCATTCTTTATAATTACTTTATAATAGAAGTTTGAATGAGTTTAAGGTCTTTTTTTTTTAATAAAGTCAGATTTATAATAGTTTTCTCAACCAAAAAAAAAGTCGGATTTTTATTAAGTACTCTTAAGTTTTATCCTAAACATTTCTTTTTCTATTCTAAGATAAGTGCACGAAATGGAGTGGAACAAATATTGAATAGACCGAGCTAGACAAAATAGACCAAATTAGACAAAAATAGATTGACTGAATTAGACCGAATTAGTTTATTTCTATTAGTATTTTTATTTAAAATGAAATAACATTTTTGTTTTTGCTGATGGGTTTGAGTTGAGAATGCTAGATGTGGAGGTTGAGAGAGTTTGAACTCTGAAATTTGAGAGAGAGAGAGAGAGAGTTTGAATGGCTGGTGAGAGAAAAGAGGTCTGGTTAGTTTAATTAGAGTTGAATTTGTTGAGTTAAGTGTGTTTTTTTCTTTTAAATGACGTGGCACGTTTTTGGCCATTCATACTCTTCAGTTTAAATCCCCACCGTGTACTGGAACCTCTCCATTTCAAAGGAAAATGAGAGAATGCTAGATGTGGAGGTTGAGAGAGTTTGAACTCTGAAATTTGAGAGAGAGAGAGAAAGAGAGAGAGAGATTGAATGGCTGGTGAGAGAAAAGAGGTCCGGTTAGTTTAATTAGAGTTGAATTTGTTGAGTTAAGTGTGTTTTTTTCTTTTAAATGACGTGGCACGTTTTTGGCCATTCATACTCTTCAGTTTAAATCCCCACCGTGTGCTGGAACCTCTCCATTTCAAAGGAAAATGGAGAGGATCCGGATCGCTTCCTAGCTCCTCACTAGAAAATCACCAACTCACACAAAACAAAGTCAAAGCTTCTCACTTCACACACAACTTCAGAGAGAGAGAGAGAGAGAGAGAGAGAGAGAGAGAGAGAGAGAGAGAGAGAGAGAGAGAGAGAGAGAGAGAGAGAGGAAAAGGTGGTGTGCGTGACTGGAGCTTCAGGATACATAGCATCATGGCTTGTGAAGCTCCTACTCCAACGTGGGTATACTGTAAAAGCTACAGTTCATGACACAAGTCAGTGTTTTCTCTCTGTCTCTGTCTCTCTCTCCAATTTATATCAACCTGTTACTGTGTACTGAAAATATAGGCCCTGTATTGTGTATCCATTTCAAAATTCATTCTTTCAGATTTCATTTTTTGGATCTAATCATGATTTTATTTTATTTTTGGATTGAATTTGTAAAGTTTAATCTTTACCATGAAATGGACGAAATGGTCAATGCATATGCCTATCAATATGGTTATTTTATAGTTGACTGTAGGAGAAATGGAAAATGGCATATAGTTTGGTTTGGCCTGACTCATCCCCGACATGAATTGATGTATGGAATACTATTTAAGAAAAAACCGAAAAAACCGAATTGACTTAATACTTCATTTGATTTGGATAGGTTTCACATTGTGGTAAATGATCCCACCCACTTCATTTTGTTGACCAAAAGTGAGTAAAAAATTTTCTACAAAAATCCATTGGGAAGAATGATACACTGGAAGTCTTTATTACCTTGGACAATTTGCCACAACTCAGATGTGAGATCGACTACAAGTGGTTGAGAAATGGTAGTAGATCCACGTGAAAGTGGTTGTCTACCACTTGCAATCAACCATGTCCAAGTTGTGGTAAGTTATGTTACAAATAGGAGAATTGAAATAGGATCTAATAGTAGATTTACAAACTCTGAATAATATTGCATATGTAGTGCATTGTTATTCTTTGTTTTTTTAAATTTTTATTTTTATTTTTTATTAATGACATATATTATGAACAAGCAACAAAGTACAAAACCACACAGCTAAAGAGCTCTAATCACGCCTTCATAGCCTCAGGATAAAGGCTAACTTAAATCTTTCCGAAAACACGCACAGATATCAGTGAGACAGTACTGCCCAACTCCACTAACAGCAAAAACGATCAAGATCTGCAACATAAGAAAATAGAACTTCTTCAAAACAAACCACTGATCAACTCCCTGCTTAAGCTTTTTTATTAAAAACTTTTGTAGAAATACCCCATCCCAAGCATAAGCTTCTGTTTAAGGCAGAGTTTTGAAATTCCCTATGGCAGGCACATATTGCTTTTAACTTCCCATTTTTTTCTCTCCTTTATTTTTCATGAAGTGTTTGTTACTAATAATTTAGCCTACCAATTGAAATTTATGCATATATATTCCACAGATGATCCCAAGAAAACAGAGCATTTATTTTCACTTGATGGAGCTAAAGAAAGACTTCAGTTATTCAAAGCAGATTTACTAGAAGAAGGATCTTTTGATTCTGCAGTTGATGGATGCCAAGGTGTTTTTCACACTGCATCCCCCGTTATTTTCACGGCCAGTGACCCACAGGTTCATCCCGTATTATTATTTATTGCCTTTGTACAATATATAATCAATATAGTGTGATCATTTTTCTGTCAATATGGTGAATACACACTTTGTTTTAAATGATTTATAACAACTTTAAGGATCTCATGCCAGCTTGCCAGTTTAAGCAACATTTGATTCTTGCTTTGAGCATGTGTCTTGGCCAATTCAATCCTCTTACATGTTCAAAACGTTAATTCAACATAGTGAAATGAGGAAAATTGGATAACAAAAACTAAAAACATTTTAGAGAAGCATTCTCAAGCCTTGATCCAGAAGTAGAGAGGACAATGAAGAGAATTGTTTTCAGCATAGGTTCTCAAGCGCGAATTCAGCCTTTTCTTTTTTCTTTTTTCTTTTTTTTTTCTTTTTTTTTTTTGTCTTTTTTTTTTTTTGTCAACGAACTACATCTTCTAGAGGACAAATCCAATTGTAAGAAGGATACATAAATCAATGCCTTCCCAAAAAACAATCAATTTTTATTCTCATTGCAGCTCAAAGAAACTGGATGTTTTATGCATTCAACATTATCATCTGCAATTGCATTTGTTTTCCCACTTTTTTGCAACAGGAAATTATTGAAAGTACTGCTGTTAGGTTTAAAGTAATGCAAGTTAAGGCTAGATTGTTTCTAGAAATCATTCACAAAGACATCGAAAAAATTCTATTATGTGGCACATGATAAACTTATCGAATGAAATGTATTCAGTTTGTCCAATACTATTATACTTTAGATCGCTTGGTTTCATAAATTTGTTCTTATGGAACCTACTTTCACATTTCTTATATTTCAGTCACAGTTAATTGATCCAGCAGTGAAGGGCACACTTAACGTTCTTCGATCATGTGCAAAAGTTCCTTCTATCAAGAGAGTGATTGTAACATCTTCCATGGCTTCAGTTATGTTCAACAAAATACCCTTGACTCCTGATGTGGTTATTGATGAGACTTGGTTTTCGGATCCAGTTGCTTGTGAGGAGTTGCAGGTGTGTGTATTGCAGTAGTTATTGCATACTTTTAACTGTATCTTTAATAGGACTGTCATATAGCATTAACCTTAAAATACCATGAAAGATCTAAGGTAATGGTTTGATGGTGATGTTACTAGAAAGTTGAAACATAGAGCGATAATATTTTGACTTTATATATCTAGTTCTATAAGTATAGTTGTTTTTGAGAAACATTAGAGAGACTATCATCACAAGGTTAATTTGTTAACCTCCTTTCTCAGTGAGCACCATGTCAGTGTCTAGGCTCTTTTTACTATTTCTTGTAATCATATTTTTCTCAATATTTTTTAATGTAATTAAAGTATCTAGTAATTATTATTATGCTCTAGAATCAGATATATGTTGAATTTATAGGTTTTGATGTTTCCAAACCTAAATTGTATAGATTCCAATGCTGCTCTAAATAAAATCAGAGACATATTACATTTTTTTATTTAGTCCTACATTTCATTCGTTTCTGACCAAGAAAGGTTCCCATTTAATAGTTTTGGGTTTTCTCAGCAATGGTATGTGCTTGCAAAGACCTTGGCTGAGGAGGCTGCTTGGACATTTGCTAAAGAGAATGGCATTGACTTGGTAACAATAAATCCAGGCTTTGTAATTGGACTACTCATACGGCCAACACTCACTTCTAGTATTGAGACGTTTCTGAAGATTATTAATGGTACTCTATTGCAACCAATGAGGACTACGTGTATTGTGTTTCATTCTACATAAATTCTAAATATTCAAGTCTGATTAGCATTTCATATGAAAAGTTAAAGTCATAACTGGTTTAGTAGGTGAAGTATGATAGGTGTATATAGGCCTATTCCAGTAAATTGTGAGCACTACCACTCTTTAGAATACTATGAGCATGGATCTAATCTTAGAATTTACTAGTTATTTATTTGTGATAAGTGATAGTTTTATGAGACTTACTCCTTTGGAAATTCCTTGTTCTCTCGCACAGAGGCTTTACTTAATTCTAGTCCTCTTAACATGGAATGTAAAAATTTCTCTGTTATTTAGAGTTCATTTGAAAACAAGGAGGTTTTAAACTTGACCTTGATCTGCAAGTGCCAACCCCTCTAATGCCACCTGAAATGGATAGGTTGTGGTTCAACCTATATTACATGGATAAGAAATCTTCCATCTCAACCTAAATAGCTTTGGGAATATGCTTTATATCTTATATTTATCTTGTACAATTTGAGGACGATAACTAGCATATGCTAAAAGCAAGTTATTCCTACTATATAAGGTGAACTATTTCAACAATGATCTCCAAGCATATTTATTTTGATAAAGTGGTCAATTGATCAAAATGAGATTTAACTATATTGGCCTATTGAAATTTACTCTCTCTAGCTACATCATCCATATAATGCTATTGATCAACTTGTTCTCTTTTTCTTGTGTGTAGGAACCCAAGTTTTCTTTAATGGAATATATAGACTTGTTGATGTTAGAGATGTTGCAAATGCACATATTCAGGCATTTGAGATTCCTGCTGCTAGTGGGAGATATTGTTTGGTTGGAGGAGTTACACACCATTCCGAACTTTTTGATATATTGCACAAATTTTACCCTAGTTTGCACCTACCTGAAAAGTGAGTTATTTATATACACTACAAAAAACTAGATCTATAGTGGCGTTTTAAAAAAATAGGTCTATAGTAGTGTTTCCAAGGGCCTATAGTGGCGTTTGACAAATGCCACTATAGACACTTTTTATTTTAGTTTTTTTTTTTTTTTCCCCTGTTTTGGTTGGGTTTTTTTAATAAGAGCTAGAGAAAGAAAAAGACCTACGCCACTATAGGTCCTACTCTTACAAGTGCCTATAGTGGCATTCTAAAATGCTGCTATAGCCTTTTTTAAAATAAAATAAAAAAAATTGGTTTATAGTGGTGTTTAGAAATGCCGTTATAGGGTAGACCTATAGTGGCATTTTTATAAAACGCCACTATTGGTCTATAGTGATGGTACAATAGTGGCGTTTCACAAATGCTGATATGCATGATACTGAATGTCCCTTATTACCATTGGTGCCATTTTTGCCACTAACAAAGTATGACTCACTTGGAGTAAATGCTTCGTTTAACTGAATGATCAGTTTAATTAAGAATTTTCTTTTAATAATAATAATAATAATTTATATCTATATATATCTAAAAGTTAAAGCGTAGTATTTATTGTTGCTACGCTCCCATTAGGTTACATCAGCGGCTATATCATCTACCTATTTCCCATTTCTCTCCACTGTTTCCAATCATAACTTCCCTTTTACTTTTTCATTTCTCCACTGCTCTCAACCTTAATGTCACTCTTCATATATCTCTTCCTTTTCCTTTTATTTTGACTATACTTATCCTCATTCTATTACTATAAATATGATATTTTCTCTCTCATTTTATAGATATTTTCTCATATGAAAAAGGTTATTACTCTCTCTCTTTCTCTTTCTCTCTCTCTCTCTCTCTCTCTCTCTCTCTCTCTCTCTCTCTCTCTCTCTCTCATGTTTTATTTTTGTGTGAATTTTTTTATTTTTTGTATCTCTACTTTAGATTGATGTATTTGCGACTTCTTTAGAATTTTATTTTGGGTTGTAATTTGGTTTTGTGTTATTAAGTTATTATCTTTTTTTTTTCTCTTCTATGATTGTTAAATGTTATTCTATTGCATATAAATATAGTTTACAAGAATATAATGTTATTCTATTATATATCATGACTTGGATAATTTGGTGTTTGACTCATGACTATATTTTTTATTTTGATGCTTCTTTTTCTCAATTTATTTTCTATTTCTCTCTTGAAAAAGGTGATTACTCTCTCTCTCTCTCTCTCTCTCTCTCTCTCTTTCTATATATATATATATATATATATGTAGAGACTGGGTTTGAGCATCTCTACTGTTGAGTGAGTGGATTCAAGCCCGGCTAACCCAATACAATGAATTTGTAGAGAGCGGGTTCAAGAACTAGGCCCTAGTGAGAGTTATAATGGCTAAGCATGGTTGCATATGGATTGAATCTAACCCAATACAATGAATTTGTAGAGAGCGGGTTCAAGAACTAGGCCCTAGTGAGAGTTATAATGGCTAAACATGGTTGCATATGGATTGAATAGCATGAACGTGGGTTAAAATGTGTAATAATGTTCCTCGGCCCTCATCTTGGGAGCTTGAAGTTCTTATTATTTCTTCAATGATTGGTTACAAAGGTTTCAGTGATGGTACAGGTTGCTACAGTGTTCTATACTTCTAATTTTCAGTCCTTTTTCCGGAGGGATTTCTTTCATTATATACCTCATTTTAATTGATCTTAGCCCTACATTTGTTGATCAAACAGGTCGCTACTTGAATGCTTGTCTCATCAGCCGCCTTTCTATTCTTTCTGTGGATTGCAGCAACCAAGGTTGCACTGTCAGGGGTCATTTCCTCATTAATGCGGGCAGAATGTTAGTTGTGGGCATTTAATGTAGAGGTGACAATTCATCCTGGACTTGCTCCTCCATCTTGCTTCCATAGCTGACACGTTGTCCTTGTTCTTTCTCTTTAGATGCTCTGAAAGGCTGTCTTTGGTGGCCTGTTGCTTCTCCTTTCTATAGTCTTGGCTAGCCTAGGACAAGATCGTCCTCGGCGACGTCCCTAGGCAATTTGGACTTTCTCACTTCGTTCTCGGGCGTTTCTTCCTCCTTGGCATGGGCCTAGGGCTTGGTACGAACTGGGCCGGGGTTGCCTAATTCTTTGGCCCCACAATAGACCCTCAAAATCTTGCTGTTCGGCTCCTTAAACGGAGATGAGGATTTTGATATCCTCGGGCCGTTGTTATGGCTTGTCACGTCTTATCCTCCGTCAATGCTAGAGTCTTTTCGCCTGTCCAAGGCACATTCCTGGCGCTTCGGTATACGGAGCACGCCCTCGTTAAATTCTGGCAGCTTTGTGCTCCCCACGTTCAATGGTGTGATGGCAATCTAACGGTGGGAATTTTTCCAGCTTTATAAGCGGGGAAACCCGCACAGTTATCTTTAATTGGGGGTATAAATACCCATTTAAACCGATTGGCCTCTTTATTTTTGCACTTAAGAGTTCTTGCGCACGTACATTGAATTCGGTCAAATCTCCAACTACACTCACGCCTTTTTCAGCACAAAAAGCCTGTCCGAAGAGCTTTTCCTCATTTTTGTAAGTCTTCTTCTCTTTCTAGCTCAAATTTCCTCTTTGATTCCTTTCTTTCCTTCGCCCTTTCTTGAGTCTTTTAGTCGTTGCTAGGGATGGGTAGATTTAAGAAGTTAGTTGAGTCTAAGAGGCAATGGAGAAATTCATTGCCGATTATAGGATACCCAGTAATGTGGGTTTGAGATACTGTGGGGAAGGGGAATGGCTTATTAGGAGGCAAGAGGATGAAGTGGTGATTCCCATAATCGCCTTCCTAGAAAGTGGTATGAGAATCCCTATGGGGCCGGTGACGAGGGGCTACCTTAGGCATTTTAGGTTGGCCCCTACCCAGTGCGCCACCAACATGCTTAGGATCCTGGGTTGCGTGGACGCTTCAAATGAAAAGATGGGATTGAGGTTAATCCATCACGATGTAAATTGGTGCTATAACCTCCAACACCTGAAGGGTAAGTCTTACTACATGAAGACAAGGGATGATAAGGTCTGGCTTATTTAGTGCCTCCCTAAGTCCAGCAAGGGGTTAGATAAAGATTTTTTCATTGTGTCCGGGGAGTGGCACGATAGCCTTCACTGCCCAATAGAGGAGGGGACACCAGGTGGGGTAATTAGAGTAGAAGATGGTCTAGCCTTTTGGGTTATCAGTCTGCTTTATTCGGTTGCTAACAGGAACATGTTTTCTTTTCTGCAGATCCGCACACTTTTGAACGTCATTTCAACTTGGTCAATAAAGAGGATTTGGAAACTGTCCTCAGGGTGGAGATTTTTGTGAACGAGGCTGACAACCAAGTTAGAGTTGCCCACAAGATCCTCAGGTACAAGCCGATCCAGAAGTCGTTCTCGGCTCCGAAGTACGTGATCAGAGCCAAAGATCCTCGGCTTCATAGAATAACTGTAGTGGAGTATGGGTTTCTACTTCCTGAAGGGTCTCTTGTTCTAGAAGGTATTCCGTTGGCAGACCCTTCTACCTCCTTCCAAGCTACGAAGGCCGAGGGAGAAAAGCTAGGAAAAGAGGAAGAAGTTGCTGATTTGGGTCCATCTGAGGACAAATTTGGCGCATTTGACCAAGTCCACCTGTCCAAGGATCCCTCTGGTGACTTGGGCGACCCTAAATTGACCGAGGCGGACCTTTTCTCTACAAGGACTTTTCCTCAGGCCGAGATAGGCTTTAAGAGGCAACCCCAGACTAGCCAACTTGACCTACTTGAGGGTCAGCCGGGGAGGGGCGAGCCGGGGAAGTCCCAATCCAAGCTTCCCCCTCCGCCAACCAACTCTCAGCCTGTTCAGACCAGGTCGTCTTCTTCCCAGTCCAAGCTTCCACCTCCTCCACCTTAGTCGAGTTTGCCATTAAGGCTCGAGCCTACTGATCCCAAGCATAAGAAGGACCCTAAGGACAAAAGGCATATGGGAGCTGAGAGGACTCATTCTTCCCAAGAGGAGGATGAGGCTCGGTGGCCCCCTAAGCAGCAAAAAACTGGGCACCAGGGCCAAGGAAGAGAGGTGGCTGTACAGCCCGAGGCCCAAGCTTGGCTCTCTGCCCCAATGCTCCATAGGGAGCCTTTGACGGATAACGCCTCCCTCAGGGACTTCAGAAGGGGTGAAGGCACATACAAGACCGACGCGTTGGAGAGGTCCCTGTTACTCCCCACCGACATGGCCCAACTGGAAGACCTGAGGAGGCAGGAGGTCTTCCTCAGCTTGAAGAGGTACCTAGGCATGGTAAGACATCCGGCGCTTGAGACTTCGTTGATTTTTACTCTTCAGTTCCTAACTTATCGTCTGTTTGTTTTGATTTACAGGCTGTCCAGGCCACTTACAAGCTGGAAGAGGAGGCCAATAACCAGAGCAAGGCCCTGGATTAGGAACGTGATAAGCGCCTGGAGGCCACGTAGACCCTTAAGAACTCCGAGGCTGATCTCAATAAGGCAATGGAGGATCTAAAGGAGATGACAAAGGCCAAAGACAGTGCTGAGGCAGGCTTAGCTGGCGCTCAAAAGCAGACTATCGACCAGACAAGGTGCCTTTTCGAAGCTGAGGGTCAACTGAAGATTGCCAAGGAGCACATCATTGATTTAAAGCAGAAGTTGGCCGAGGCAGAGGGGGCCAAGAATGTCGCGGAGTTCATCAGGGACGAGGCTTTGAAGGCCAAAACAGAGGCGGAGTTCGCGAGGACAGAGGCTGAAAGCTCTAAGGAGCAAGCCGGGGAGGAGGCCTTTGCCTCGGGGATGGCCGAGACCCAAGCTGCCCTCAAGGCTCAAGTCCCTGGGGTATGCAAGTGCTACTGCTCCCAAGTTTGGACTAAGGCCCTTGACTAAACTGGGGTTGAGGTCTCGTCCTAGCTTAGAAGGGCCGAGAGAGTGTATTACCCCCTACTATTCGTGAGATTGCATCCGCCACCTCTAGAGCCAACACCGCCCCCAAAGCGACAGACGGGGACCAAGCCAATGCTGCCAAGGATCCAACTCCAACTGATAAGCCTGCCAAGAAGGCTAAGCATTAAGAGGTGTCAAAGAAAGAAAAAACCAGTAACCAAGAAGTGCCCCAGGATGTGATGAAGCCCCATATTGGCCCTTAAGTCCCTCCTGCTGGCTCTCAGGCTCCCCATGCCAAGAAGGACCTCTCCAAAGTTGCCCATCCAGCCAAGGAGACAGCTCTCCTGGTGGTGCCTCTGCAAGTTGTTCCCCTAGATCAGAGCTCCGGGAACACCTCTGGACAGCTTCCCAAGGGGGGAATAAAGTTCAAATTGAAGAAATAGGCTGTCTTACCTAGCTTTTATCTTATGTTTTGTTTTTTATTTTTGTTCTTTTTTTTTTTTTTAACACTGTAATGCTACCTTTAAATTGAATGTATGAATCCTTTTTTTTTACATTATGTGTTTATTGTTATTGTGATGAGTTTTGCTACTTATATAACCTAGCCTTTAATTATCAGCTTCACAATCTCAGAGGCTCAACATGTTTTTCATTCTGAATTGGTAGCCAAAAAATGTAAAGCCCATAGTGATAGTTTCCACTTAAACCTTGGTTAATAATTGAACCACCTTGACACCAAGACCTGCTTTTGCTGAATTGAATGCTGAGAGAACAACTTTACAATATTGGTTCTATATCTTATGAATTGGTTACTATAAATGGTAAAAAACGTTAAGCACACAGCATCCATAAAGATAATCCTTTAAACTCTAGGATTAAATACCACAGTACATTGTACAAAGGTGCTCACAAGTGTGCTCTAAAAACTTACTGACCTTGAGAAAATCGTTAGTTGCTGATTATGCTAGGGGGTTAAGTTCAATGTGCCTCAGAATTCCTTAAGTGATGCTCATAGGCTTGTGTTTGTTTATGCCTTTGCTGAATGTAGCCAGTCTCTCTAGAGGTCTGAGTCTGAGGACCATGCAAGACCTTGGTTCTGCCTAACCCTTAGGTTCTTCTGTAAGTAACTAGTTTCCTCATAGGTTTGAGTCCGAGGACCATGCAAGACCTTAGTTCAGTCTAGTACTCAGGTTTTTCTTGAAATAGTTAGTTTCCCCACAGATTTGAGTCCGAGGACCATGCAAGACCTTGGTTCTGTCTAACATTTAGATCCTCCTGTAAGTAACTAGTTTCCCCATAGGTTTGAGTCTGTGGGTCATGCAAGACCTTGGTTTAGTCTAGTACTCAAGCTTTTCTGTAAGTAACTAGTTTCTCCATAGGTTTGAGTCCGAGGACCATATAAGACCTTGGTTCAGTCTAGTACTCAGGTTTTTTTTGAAATAGTTAGTTTCCCCACAGGTTTGAGTTCGAGGGTCATGCAAGACCTTGGTTCTGTCTAACACTTAGATCCTCTTGTAAGTAACTAGTTTCCCCATAGGTTTGAGTCTGAGGACTATGTAAGACCTTGGTTCAGTCTAGTACTCAGGTTTTTCTGTAAGTAACTATTTTTCCCATAGGTTTGAATTTGAGGATCATGCAAGACCTTGGTTCAGTCTAGTACTCAGGTTTTTCTTGAAGTAGTTAGTTTCTCCACAGGTTTGAGTCCGAGGACCATGTAAAACTTTGGTTCTATCTAACATTTAGATCCTCTTGTAAGTAACTAGTTTCCCCATAGGTTTGAGTCTGAGGACCATGCAAAACCTTGATTCTATCTAGTACTTAGGTGGCCGCTAAAATACAAGATATATAATCATAATAGACCTAAACTTGAATAAAAAGGGGATGCTTCTATTAATAATAATACATTCTCAGGTTATTTACATTCCATGAACGAGGTACAGGTTTTTCATCCAAGTCTTCTAAGTAGTATGCACATATCCCTGCTATTGAGGTAATGCGATATGGTCCTTCCCAGTTGGGCCCCAACTTTCCCCAGGAAGGATTCTTGGCAGCCCCCACAACTTTCCTCAACACTAGGTCCCTCGGTGCTAGTGGTCTTAGCTTCACATTGGCATCATATCTCTACTTGAGCTTCTAGTAGTAATAGGCCAGCTAGATCATTGCCTTTTCCCTTCGTTCATCAATTAGATCTAGACTCTTCCCCAGTAGCTCATCATTACTGCTTAGAGTGAAAGAGATTGTCCTTAGCGTTGGGAAGTTTACCTCTAAAGGGATAACAGCCTTGGTCCCGTAGGTCATGGCAAAAGGTGTCTCCCCCGTTGATCGCCGTGGTGTAGTCCGGTATGTCCAAAGAACGTGTGGTAGCTCTTCTACCCATCTTCCCTTGGCGTCATCCAGTATCTTCTTAAGCCCACTGACGATGACCTTGTTGACAGCTTCGGCCTGCCCATTTCCCTGAGGATAAGCTGGAGTTGAATACCTGTTTGTGATCCCAAGCTCATAATAGTACCTTCTAAAGGCTTTGCTGTCAAATTGGAGTCCGTTATCCGAAATGAGGGTATGAAGGACCTCGAATCGCATGACAATGTTTCTCTAAAGGAACTTCTTAGCATCTACATCCCTGATGTTGGCCACCGGCTCAACTTTGACCCATTTGGTGAAGTAATCTATAGCGACCAACAGATATCTCTTATTCCTTGGTGCCTTGGAGAAAGGGCCTACAATATCCAGGCCCCACTGGGCAAACGGCCATGGGCTGGACAAAAAGTTGAGGACCCCTCCAGGCTGATGAATATTTGAGGCGAACTTTTGGCATTGGTCACACTTCTTAATATACTCCAGGGCCTCCTTCTACATCCCTGGCCACCAATATCCTTGGGTGACGGCTCGGTGCGAAAGGGATCTTCCTTTTGTGTAACTCCCACAGATCCCCTTATGCAGCTCTTCGAGCAGTAATTCTTATGCCTCGGGGTGAATACACAGTAGGTATGGTCCAGAGTATGAGGCGAACTTTTGGCATTGGTCACACTTCTTAATATACTCCAGGGCCTCCTTCTACATCCCTGGCCACCAATATCCTTGGGTAACGGCTCGGTGCGACAGGGATCTTCCTTTTGTGTGACTCCCACAGATCCCCTTATGCAGCTCTTCGAGCAGTAATTCTGATGCCTCGGGGTGAATACACAGTAGGTATGGTCCAGAGTATGAGGGCCTATACAACTTATGGTCCTCGGACAACCAGAACCGAGAAGCATTCCTTCGTATTTTCTCAGCCTTTGACTTCTCCTCAGGTAGAACATCATCCTTGAGGAACCTTACTATAGGGTCCATCCAGTTGGGACCCACTCCAACTTGATGGATATGGACCGTGCCCTTTGCCACCTCATTTGCTCTTTCCAGATGCTCTACAAGAATTATCTGAGGCAAATCTCCTACCGAGGAGGTGGCAAGTGTGGCCAATGAATCTGTATGGGTGTTTCCACTCCTCGTGACATGTGATAAGCTGAAAAGGTCGAAATTTGACTTCAAGCGCTTAACCTGGCTTAGGTACTCTTGCATCCTCGAATCTCTGGCTTCCAGTTCTTCCTTTACCTAGCCTACCACCAATCTCGAATCTGAGAACATCTCCACTACTTTTCTTCCCATTTTCTGCACCATGACCATCCTTTGTAACAAGACCCCATACTCGGCTTCGTTGTTTGTGGCTGAGAATCCAAGTCTCAGGGATTTCTCTATGACAGACTTCTCAGGGGACACTAGGACTAGCCCCACTCTAGACCCCCTCTGATTCGTTGCACTATCAACGTACGCTTTCCAACATAGGGGCCCTGGAATAAAGATTGCCTCAACTGACTTTCCATCCATGCCTTGCTCCTCTGCTACCATCTCTGCTGGTGGTTCAACAAACTCGGCCACCAAGTCAGCTAGGACCTGGCCCTTTATGGAGGTCCGAGGCAGGTACTTGATGTTAAAAGCCCCTAGAATTGTGTTCCATTTGGCGATCCTTCCAGTGTAATCAGTAGTCCGAAGTACAGACTTCAGGGGTAGTTGGATTAAAACAACTACTGTGTGGGCTTGGAAGTAGTGTAGAAGCTTTCGTGTAGCGTGGATCACAACTAGTATGGCTTTCTCCAAGGGTAGGTACTTGACCTTAGCTTCATATCGCGACTTGCTCACGTAGTAGACTGGCTTTTAAATGCCATTGTTATCTCGTATTAGCACCAGACTCACAGCATGTGGAGCTACGGCAATGTATGCGTATAGGACTTCGTCGGCTTCAGGATTGGACATGATAGGTAGTATGGATAGGTATTCCTTGCGTTGCTGAAAGGCCGCGACACAATCCTCGGACCATTCAAATCCCTTCAACTTTTTAATCAAGAGGTAGAAAGGCCTGCATCTATCAGCCGATCTGGAAATGAATCGATTCAGGGCCGCGATCATTCTAGTAAGCTTTTGGACCTCCTTGGGGTTTTGCAGAGGCTTTAGATTATGAATAGCCTTGATTTGGTCAGGATCAACCTCAATTTTCCTGTGGGTAATAATGTATCCTAAAAACTTGCCAGATCCCATGCTAAACGAGCATTTAGAAGCATTTAGGCGCAGCTTGTGCTTCCTCAAGACATCAAAGGTGCAGCCGAGGTCTCCTAAATGCTCGGACACCGCTTTACTCTTACCACCATATCATCAATGTAGACTTCGATGCTCTTTCCCAGCATCGGCTCGAACATCCTCGTCATCATCCTTTGATAAGTGGACCTTGCGTTCTTTAGACCGAACGGCATTACTTTGTAGTGGTAGTTCCCAATGGGCGTCACAAAAGCTGTCTTCTCCTGATCCTCCAAGGCTAGTGGTATTTAATGATAGCCTTGAAAGGCATCTAGGAAACTCATCCGAGGATGGCTCGTAGTTGCATCCACTAGTTGGTCTATCCAAGGCATGAGGAACGGGTCTTTTGGACATGCCCTATTTAGGTTTGTGAAGTCCACACTGACCCTTCACTTTCCGCTTTTCTTCTTGACGACCACAGTATTGGCCAACGTACGCTTTGATAGTCCCTACACTCTTAAGCTTATTCACCTCTTCTTTAATCATATCAGCGTGCACTCTTGATGGGCACTAGGGTGGCTGTTTCTTGGAAATTATGGACGGATTGACGTTAAGATGGTGACAGATGAAGGACGAATCAATCCCCGGGGCATCACAGGCATCCCATGTAAACACGTCAATATTACTTTTGAGGAACTCAATTAACTCCTCCTTCTCATTGGGAGGCAGCCGAGCCCCAACCCGAAAGAACTTCTCCAGGTCGTCACCAATGACCACTTTCTCTAGATTCTCACATTTTGCTTCCTCGGTAGCTGCATCAAGAAGCGCCACCAGGGTCTTTGATTGCTATAAGTTCTCTTTAGTAGTGGCCGAGGGTTGTGCATCGAGCCAATGTGATATGGCAACCACCATGCACTACCTTGTGGTAGATTGGCAACCACGAATCTCAAGAACTTGATCCCCTGACGAGAATTTCACCTTCTAGTGCAAGGAGAAGGTAACAGCCCCCAAGGTGTGGAGCCAGGACCTTCCTACGATGGCTCTGTATGGGAAGTAGGTGTCCACTACTATAAAGTTCACCTCCACCACCTCTGGGTCGGTTTGGATGGGCAGCCTGATCATTTCTTTTGGGGTAACAAGCTTCCTGTCAAAGCTCATTAAGGGAGAGCTATAAGGCGTTAAGTCCTCCAGTTTCAACCCTACCCCTTTGTAGAGGTCCAGGTACATGACCTCGGTCGCGTTGCCATCATCGACCATCACTCTTCTCACATTATAGTCCCTGATTCTGAGAGTGATCACCAGAGCGTCATCATAGGGCTGGGTGATCCCAATCTTGTCTTCCTCTGAAAAACTCAAGGTTGGGTGAAAATTCCTTCTGGCCCTCTTCGGCTCTGGCTGGGACTCCTCGGTAGGCAGCTGGGCTACAGATAACACTCGTGAAGGGTGCGTGTCTGTTCTTCCTAACGCGGCCAAGATTACATTGATCGTCTTTACGAGCGCCCTTAGAGCATTGTCTCTTTGGGGCTCCTGATGGGTCTGGCCTTGATGGTTACTAGGGTGATGCAGAAGGTGCTTTAGCTTTCCTTTTTGGACTAGCTGGTCTAGATATTTTCGGAGATTCCTGTAGTTCTCTGTAGTATGTCCGTGGTCCTGGTGGTACTGGCAATAAAGGTTCTGACTGCGCTTCGTGGGTTCCCCCACCATCTTATTCAGCCACCTAAAGTATGGCTCGTTCTTGATTTTCTCCAACACCCTGTGTACTGGCTCTCGGAATATAGCATTGATAGCCTGTGTGTTGGCTGCTTCAGATTGCCCCAAGAAATTTCTCATCGGGCGGGTGCTGTTGTATCGGTTTGACCTGAAATCCCTCATCTCTTGAGGGATAGCCTTCTCCTTTCCTTTGCCTTGCAGCTAGTCTTCCTCCACTCGTTTGTACTTGTCGATTCGATCCATCAGTTGGTGCATACTGGTGGCAGGCTTACCAGTCAAAGACTTCCTTAAGCTGTGTCCAGTTGGGAGACCATTTTTTAAGGTGCTGATGGCGACATCATCAAAATTGCCCTCCAGTTCATTGTACATCTCCCAATATCGGCCCGAGTAGGCCTTTAAAGTCTCTTCATCATGCATGGATAGAGACAGTAGCGCGCTTAAGGGCCGAGGGGCTATGCTGTTTGTAACGAAGCGGGAGCCAAAGGCCTGGGTCAGCTGTCTATACGAATTTATGGAATTCATCTTCAAGCCATTGAACCACCTCATCGCCACTGCCCAAGCTAGAAGGGAAAACCTTGCACATCAATGCCTCGTTCTTAGAATGGACAACCATCCTTTGGTTAAACTGGCTCACATGCTCCACGGGGTCCATTTTGTCGTTATAAATGGAAAAGGCTGGCTGTTGGAACTGCCGAGGAAGGGTAGCCCCTTCTATGTGGCATGTGTAAGGCGACTTGGATAGTTGATCTAGTGCCCTACTCATGGCATCGTATCCCAAGCCCCTAAGAGATGGGCTTTTACGTTTACGCTTCCAGTAGTGCTCTTCTTCATGAGAGAAGGTCTCACTTGGAGGAGTTCTCGATCTTTGCCTATAGTCATCGTCGCTTTCATCATCAGAGGGCAGGTCGGGGTTAGGTTGAGATCGCCTTCATTGTGCATGGCGGAGCCTCCTCTTCAAGTCATCTATCTCTCACTGTATGACATGCTCATCATTCTGCCCCTGGGTCACACAGCTCCTAACTTCTTTTGGTTGTATGGCCTAGTTGTTATTTTGTCTCTAGAGCACATAACTGTCCCCACGCGAGTAGCTTCTGCTGGTTTGAGTGGTGTGCACACTTCCTTCTCGAAATCTTCCATTCTCTTCATTTCAATCGCGCTCAGGGTCGGCGAAGTTACCCTGATGCTAGGATTTGACCGGTTCAGGTTGATGGGAGCCTGCTTAATGAGGGCCTGATCCTACCATGCTTGATCGTTGCCCTTACTAACGCATGAGTTCTCCCCACAGACAACGCTAATTGTAGGGACTGGGTTTGAGCACCTCTATTGTTAAGTGAATGGACTCAAGCTCAGCTAGCCCAATACAATAAATTTGTAGAGAGCGGGTTCAAGAACTAGACCCTAATGAGGGTTACAACAGCTAGGCATGGTTGCATATGGATTAAATAGCATGAACGTAGGTTAAAATGTGCAATGATGTTCTTCGGCCCTCCTCTTGGGAGCTTGAAGTTCTTATTATTTCTTCAGTGATTGGTTACAAAGGTTTCAGTGATGGTACAGGTTGCTACAGTGTTCTATACTTCTAATTTTCGGTCCTCTTTCCAGAGGGATTCCTTACATTATATATCCCCTTTTAGTTGATCTTCGCCATACATTTGTTGATCAAACAGGTCGCTACTTGAGTGCTTGTCCCATCAGCCGTCTTTCCATTCTTTCTGTGGGTTGCAGCAACCAAGGCTGCACTGTTCAGGGGTCATTTCCTCATTAATGCAGTTAGAACGTTAGTTGTGGGCATTTAATGTGGAGATGACAGTTCATCCTAGACTTACTCCTCTACCGTGCTTCCATAGCTGACATGTTGTACTTGTTCTTTTTCTTTAAATGCTCTGGAAGGCTGCCTTTGGTGGCCTATTGCTTCTCCTTTCTATGGTCTAGGCTGGTTGAGGACAGGATCGTCCTCGGTGACGTCCCTGGGCAATTTGGACTTTCTCACTTCGTCCTCGGGCGTTTCTTCCTCCTCGGCATGGGCCTAGGGCTTGGTACGAACTAGGCTGGGGCTGCCTAATTCTTTGGCCCCACAATATATATATATATATATATATATATATATATATTATTTATCCTTTTTTGATAAATCATTGTTTTTTTTTATACATATATGTATAATACTATTTTGGATTGATACGATTTGGTAGTGTGTTTGATTTTTTAAGTTTTCTGTCACAAGTCTTCTCTCTCCCTCTTTTAGCTTTTGTTTGATTTTTTTCTTTGGATATGATACTTAGTTATTTTGGAAGTGAGATTTTGAATTTATATGAAAATACAATGTTGGCCATGTATTTGATTGTGTCTATCAACTATTAAAATTAAATTGCCCAAGATGAATATGTATAGACAATATTTTAATTTTAACTTTTCATTGATTTATTATTTAGTTATAACATCAAAATTAAAGTAAATGAATATGTAAAATTAAAATTATCTAAGATGAATTTGTAAAACCAATATATTTATATATTTAATATTGTCAAAAAATTAAAAGTAAAAAATAAATTATAAAAAGAATAATGATGTGGCCAATAATGTGACGAATGAGAAGGCTCAATAGGATTGTAGTAACAAAAATGAGATATGAAGATCCAGTTAAAGGCAATTAAATTTTAGTAAATAAAAGTGTATGTAGTCAAAAAAATAATTTTATGTTTTTATACAGATTATTTTCTTTCATTTCAATAGGTGAAGTGTTCAATTTTGGACGTAAAGTCTACCTTTTTCCCTACATATTATTTTAAATATTAAATTTATAATAAGGTATAGTCTCTTAGGAATGTCTAAGAAATATACATTATTCAATCTTATGTATCTATATTAGTATCGAAACTACTCCTACGATAAGAAAAATTATAAATATAATAATATCTTTTTAAGAGAATGAAAATTTTGAATAATATATTTGAAACTCAAACAGTTTAGTTGTACAGGAAAAACGAATTAGGAAAATATAATGCATGATAACATAATTTATCAAAATATGGACCGCCTAAAAATGAATAATATCAATCAAATAAATCCAAATAATAAAATGATGATATATTTTTTGAGATTGATAAAAGAAAAATAATTTTAGAAATTGTTTAAGTTTTTGAGAGAACAAATTATTTTTCCACAAAATTTATAGAAAACATTATATATTATACCATAACTAAAATAAAATTGTCTATTCTCATGCATCGCGTAGATCTGCGACTAGTAATAATAATAATTTGCTTTTATAAGCCATAGCAATTGTTTTGACACATAAAACAAGTTGAAGAGGGATCAATTGTATTTTCCATTTTTGAAGAAGAGTCAATTGTATTTGTTATTTTTTGCAGAGGTGAAGATGACAAGCCTTTGCAACCATTATACAAGATATCCCAAGACAAGGCCAAAAGTTTGGGTATTAGCTTCATTCCTATGGAAGTGAGTGTTAGGGACACTATTGAAAGCTTCAAGGAGAATGGCATCCTCTTTGTCTGAATTATGTTTTTAAAAGGGAAGTGATTCAAATAAGTACAAATAATTTGTGTATTGCCCATACTGACTAATGTTTGTTGGGCATGAAGGTCATGGCTAAGATATATAAATTGTAATGAAATATTTTAGCTGCAAAACTTCTAAATCAAGTTTCACTTAATCAGAAATGAGATATTGAATTTAAAAGTCCAAGTTTTCTAGAGACGTTGAGCTAAAAACTCAAGTCCTCTGGGAAATGTCATGAATAAATGGAAAGTGTCAGTCCGACTAGTGCTTGGTGGTTTCCAAATTGCTCACTTCCTTGGTATGGTAAGATTTTTGGCTTCAAAACTTCAAAGGGTTGGATGTGATTTGCAAAAGTTCTCATACATTCCCAATCCTCCAGTAACTTTTTCTATTATATAATTGAATCTTCTACCACCAATTTCTGCCAAAGAATGGTTATGACTCAGTACACTTGTAGATCATATAATACAATTTCTCTACAAAAATGCATACATTAGTGAATATAAATATATTGTGATGCAAAGCTGCAGTTTGAAGAGCCTAAATTGGTTCTTTGTGGTATTAGAATTGATTTCAAAGTTCTATTTTGAAAATGGTATCCAACTGTCTGGTAAGGTGTGGAGTATATGATTATATGACTTTGAAACTTGTGTCCTAGGAATGTCTAAAGCTACTTCATAAGTTGTGTTAGAAACTATCTAGCATTTATTGTGTGTCTATTACAAATCATATTATGTAATTCCTTATAAGCATTGAGAAAATATGATGAAAGCAGGCCATATTTGACAGAAATTATCAATACCCCTGAATTGCTTCATTTTTTGCCTTTTAATTTATTTGTTCTATGACGACCTAACAATTTTGCTATCTTATCCGGATGCGTCATCCAATACCAGAGCTAGTGGGATTTATTAAGATGATTTGCTGTGGATATGGAGTTAAGGGGACTAAAATGAAAAAAACAAAAAACAAAAAACAAAAACAAGATGCACTAAACTTATAGGTGTAAATTTTCCAAGTACATTGGGGATGTACTATGGAGGCAAAAATCAAGAACCAAAATTACACTAATCAAGTGAAGCAGGAAGGGAAAAACAAGAAAAATGTGACAAAACCACACTCCAAACAAAGAGAGTATGCAAGAAAATCAATAGCCTTTAATGAAAAAGAAGCAAGGACGAATGCCTCACATGACATAAAATAAAGAAGAAAATGATGGGAGGTATTATCTAAATAATAAATATATTTCTAGCAATGATTAAGCCCTATAGATTGGAGTTGATGGACCTACTTGTTTGTCCAATACAACAACCTTTAAGAAATTTTTCAGTACAAGAACTGTGTCAGTTCTTGAAGATGAGTGGCTTTGTCGTATGATTGGGAAGGCATAAGGAGTACCTAAGGGAATTTTATATGTAGATTTTAAATATAGGTCCTCAAAAGCTATTCTTCTTCATTGCTCTTATTACTATTTCTTATGGATTGCTTCCAACATTCATAGTATTCACAATATAAGAAAATCTTTGGCTCAGTTGTTAAATTTATGCCAACAGACCCTTTTTTATTGGTCTTGGTGTTGGGCTCTCTCAAATTGTTCTGCACTTATAGATTTTCTTTTGTCTCCTAGAATAGCTCAATGACTGTTTGTTACTTTTTGCTTTTTACTCTTTGTTCACTATTGTGAACCTTGTGTATATTTCTTGATACTCCATTTTTAATAATATTTTTTCTTACCTATATTAAAAAAAAAAAGACAATATAACAACATGGCATATCATTAGATAAATGGAACCCAAATCACTTGTCTCCATTTATATGAAAACCAATAGATGACCAAACAGATCATCACCAATAAAAACCAAGACCCAAATGCAAAAACTTACATTGTTGAGAAGCTTTATTGACCAATTACCAAAATTTTGAAGCTCTTGAAGCCTAGTGTTTTGGGGAAGCCTAGTGTCAAAAGACACATCACCTTATTGGTAGTCATTTTTCTTTGCTCTTCTTCCACCTCCATTGCTAAGCTTCAAATTCCAAGTATGTGTTTGTGTGTGTAATTGAAGGGTTTTTGGGTTTTAGAGTGAAAGAAAGGGTTTTACAGGTTTGACGTTTAGAGTTTGATTTGCTTGTCATTTTCATCATTGTTCACGGCATCTATGGAATGGAATGAAAATGATAAAGATGGAAACTTAAAAAAAAAAAAAAAATTGGAAAACCAGAATCAAATAATTAAAGGTGGTTAATAATTGGTTTCTAAGAATTTTGGACAAAAAAAATTATTTAGTTTTGCACAAAAATATTAGTAGTTTTTAGAGAATAAAAGTATATAGAAGTGATAACTGAGCAATTCAACAATAGTATTTTAGAACTTAACAATAAGTGTTTTTTTTTTCTTAAAAAAAAAGTAATGTATGGTTTTTTTTAGAGAGTTTTAACATCTGATGTGATTCTTATGATTGTCTTTTTTTTTTTTTTTTTAATCTTCAGGCTTATAAGTAATGCTAAGCTAATTGAAAGCCACACAAATAAATAATGTTATGTTGTTTCTTTTTAAGCAAAATAAAATAAATAAATAGATTGGTTTAAAATGAGTTTTTTTTTTTTTTTTTTTTTTTTTTTGAATTGAGTTTGAATTAACTAAATAGGACAAGTTTGAGATCTACATTTTTAAATAAAGTCGGATTTAGAATAATTATTCTCAACCTGAACATGTCTTTTTTCATTCTTAAATAAGTGCAACCGAAATTGATCAAATGGACCAAAATTAATCGAAATGGACCGAACCGAATTGCATGGACCGAATGAGACAATATAGACTCTAGTGAACCAAATTAAAATGAAATAGCTCAAATAGGACCGAATTATACTGAATCAGTTTATTTCTATTATTATTTTTATTTAAAAATTAAATTGCACTTAAAAATAGTAAATTTTAAAAAATTTGCATGACAAATAAAAAAAACAAAATAAACAGAGAATGACAACGATATATTTCAGCCTCCACGTTGTTAAAAAAAAAAAAAAAAAAAAAAGAGTACAAATAAACAAAGCTACTTCTTCGTTTGGTTCTACCATTCAAAATGGAGTTATTACACAACTGAGTTTCGTTGACCACAAAACTCAATCCTCTGAAGAACACAATCAAACCAAACCAAACCCATGTCTAATTCCAACTCCATCTTTCTACTTTTGATTCTCACACTCACACTCACATTGCTACTACCAACAGCTTTAACTCTATCACAGCCAAAACCAATACAGGCTTTGCTCAAACACTTGGACTCAAAGAGGGCATCTCCTTCAGTTCAAGAAGCTGCAGCCAAAGCTGTTCTCAAGAGATTGCTTCCTGAGTGCTATGTACCCAGTTTCCAATTCAAGATTGTCCCTCGTGTAATGTCCCATTTTTGGCCTTTTGTTCACACTTTAAATGCTATATTATTGCTTTGTTTCATCTGGGTGTTCTTCAATTTTTGTATTCTTGTATGTTGTACTGTGTTCTTATACTGCTTTTGGTTCTAAAAGATGAAGGCTTTGCTTAAAACTCTCATGTAAGTTTTGATTGTTGCTTATTTCATCTGGGTGTCCTCAATTTTCTGTGTTTTTTATTTGCATGCATTAATGCTTAGAATTGGAAAATCCAGGAATAGAATAGAAATTTAAGTTATTTAACTTTTGATGGTTCATTTTTGGTTAATATAGTCTCCTTCTGTACCTCATTTTTATTTTTATTTTACAAAAAATTTCCTTGCATCCTAGTGCCATGAGAATAGAAAGGGGGATTTTGTTTTATGTTTTTCCCTTGACTTTAAAGAAAGAAGAAGAAGAAGAAGAAGTACAACCAATTACTCATTAGTCCATTTGGCCTCTTTTGAGGATTTTATCTTCAAGACTTCAACTCTTTTGCATTTCTCTATTAGACTGCTTTATGAATGTATGGCTTAATTTCTATAAATTATTCTTGGCAAAGTATCATCAGAATAATTTTGCTGACAGTTTCAATTTCAAATGTCAGGATGTTTGTGGTGGACAAAGTTGCTTTTTGATAAGTAATTACAACTCCTCAAGCAAGAATGGGCCTGATATTGTGTACGTTGGATATAATTCTTGCTGAAGATTTTATCCCTTTATAATATTTAATTGTTTTGTTATTTAAGGATCTTTATTTGTCCATTTCTAGCAATTTTCATCTTCAAGAATGTTATGGCTGATATCATTAATCCCTCCCATTCCCCCTCCTCTTGGGCTCATTGGATGAACTGATTTGAACTTAAAGTTTTGAACCTTTAAATTTATTGTTTTGTGCATCGGAAGATGTCACCATTGAAAGAGTTATTTTTAAACCCCTTCTAAAGGATAGGTAGGTATCTGGCTATGAAAGATTCCTGGTGGTTTTTCTTTCAGTCAAATCTTCCGCTACCCCCTTCTCCCCCAAATGAGAGAAAGCCACATATATATATATATATATATATATATATATTCTGTGATTATAAATTTTGCATTTCTCTTTCAGGATTAAAGGAACCACAGCTGTAGAAATTGCATCTGGCCTCTATTGGTACTTAAAGTATTGGTGTGGTGCTCATGTTTCATGGGACAAGACTGGTGGAGTTCAGATAGCTTCCATCCCCAAGCCAGGATCACTGCCTCCTGTAAAAGACGATGGGGTGATGATTCAGCGGCCAGTCCCATGGAACTATTACCAGAATGTTGTTACATCTAGTTGTGAGTATTGAATCTTTGCTTACCTTTTCAGTTCTACCAAAATTTTGGAACTAAATGTGCTATTCTTCAGATTTAAGTGATTGAGAGGACAGGAGCTGTAAAATAGATTATATATTAATTAGGAATTCAAGAATTCACCTATTATACACTTTAGAGAATGATATGAAGTGGACTATTTTAGAGAATGATAGTGTACTATTTTGTTACTTCAGCTAATCTTTGTTGTAGTAAATTTGCTGGTGAGCTCTGACTCAAATGTCAATACCTCCTCACACAAGAATGGGTGAAGGGTGAGGTCATGGTTTAAAAAACCCAATGGGTGTGCATATAATTTACCAATCCAAAAACCAGAGTTTATTGTAGAGAATTCCTTAGGTAATTTCACATTTTTTCTTTGCAGATTCCTATGTTTGGTGGGACTGGGAAAGATGGGAGAAAGAGATAGATTGGATGGCTCTTCATGGGGTGAACCTGCCTTTAGCATTTGTTGGCCAAGAAGCCATTTGGCAGAAAGTTTTCATGGTGAATGATTAAATGCATCATTATAGGTGTCAATGGTATTCACCCATTTGTTGTGTGCCACTTTATAAGCCTTCCACTGTGTAGCAACTTGTGCATAGAATTCATATATATATTTTATAGCTTGACTGTTAAGAGTTTAAGTTATTTGGGTAAATTAAACCAAACTTCTTCAAGGTTTGGGGATATGTCAGAAACCCTCCCCTATTTTCATAAACAACACTCCACATTTGAGGTTTTGATTTATATAACAAATAACCCCTACGTCCATTTTTGTGTCATTGGATATTGAGTCAAGATACATTTTTTTCAAATTAAATTTTCACCCATAATAACCTTAAAATAAATAAATAAATAAATAAAAATAACTTCAAGGGGCTAAGTGTCAAATTGGCTGCCAAAAAAAGTTTATTTATCCAAAAAAATGATCTTTGTTATGGAAATATGAATATGACATTCAAGCCTACAACATGTTACAGAAATTTGAAATTCAACCCAGAAGGCTCTACTCGATGAAATTATCACTAAATAACTTTAACGAATATGCTCCTCACTGTATTATATATATAGACACACATTGAAGAACATGTGATGTGTATTAGCTTTGAGGATGCCAATGAACTGAGAACTAATTCCATATTCTGTTAAGAATTTTATATTATGAATACAAACCAGTGTGCTTTTTATTTTTTATTTTATTTTTTTATATAAGTACTGAAGCCTTGTAGATCTGGTCTTGTCTTGTCTTTGATCTTTTGAGATAAAAGAGGCAGTGTCTCTATTTGTAAAAGATGAATTAATTACTGCTATTTTTCAATTTTTTAATATCATGAGTTGTTATATTGACTGGTATTTGTTACTTCCATATACGTTAAGTTTGACTTCTACTTCTAATTTTTGCTGTGTGACTTGTATTTTTTATTGTAGGATTTTAATATTAGCAAGGATGATTTGAATGATTTCTTTGGTGGACCTGCTTTCCTTGCTTGGGCTCGCATGGGAAATTTACATGGGTGGGTTTGCATGATATCTATTGTTTGTCTAGTGGTGTTTCCTTAGCAAGTACTTGAACTGTGGACGAGAGGATGATGTTGGGTCAACAATCCTGTATTACATTTTAAACATTTATGTCAATCATTTGGATACCTTCCTCTAGAATCATGCTTATGGGAGATTAATTAGGATATTTAATTAATCGTTAGTTTTAACCCATACATATACACATACTTATATATATGGGTGTGCGTTTTTAATCATCTGTGAAAAACCTCTGAAAGATGTTGATAAATGGTTAAAAAAAATGTGGAGAATTGTCGTTGGGGTTCTGCTTATATCATAACCATATCTCACTTAAAACCTTGCATACAATTCTTCTGATTCGTCTTCCACCTGTGCTCATGGTCCTCTTATACAGGTGGCTGTGTAGCTGTGACATGAGTTCATGATTAGTTCAGCAGTCCAATTTATTATTAAGTGATACATTTGGGCCAAGTGGAAATTAATTGTACCTGTTTCAAATTTTACACAATCTTATTTTCACTTATGGATGATATATTCTGTGGATGAGAAGTATATAGATCTGTCATGAATCTTGGGATAGTATTGCAAATTTGAAAATTTGAATTCTACTCAGCTGGATGCCATATATGAGTATCAATGATGATGTTGTCATTTGAAGTTTGACAATAAGACTGCCAGCTGGTGACTGACAGTAAATCATATATCATGTGACTCGTTCATAAGTTTGCCATATTGAGATGGCACTACATGTGACTCGGGTAAGGGTGTCCCCACTGTGTGATGAGTGGAGCCATATAACATGTAGCTAGGTGTGGTTGCCTAGTTGAGTGATGGTTGCAATTCTTGTCCAACAAAGGTATAAAGCATCAGATTCTGTATAGGAAACATGCAGTGTTTATTTGAAGTCCCTTAAAGAAGGATGATTAATCGTTATACTCTCAGCTCTCAATCAAATAAGAGAGATCATTATTGCTCCTATTTTTTCCTGATTGGTTTTAGAGGTGTAAATTTTTATGCATATAACTTACGTAAGTTACATGTTTTGTGATTATGCATGTACATGAGATTCGCGAAATGCATTTTAACATCTTTTGCTGGACAGGCTGGATGTTATACTGCTTGTTGTCTTTATCTCTTCCTTAAGTTTATAAAATCTAATATTTATTCAATCACAGGTGGGGTGGACCCTTAACTCAAAATTGGTTAGATCAGCAATTAACTCTACAGAAACGGATATTATCTCGGATGCTAGAGCTAGGAATGACGCCTGGTATTGTTACCATAACTGAATTCCACAGCAACTTTGCCTGACCAAAATTTTTTGGGAGATGTTTTTTAGTTCTTGATTCTCAATTAGATAAAAAGGTTTTTTTGAAGTGACAAATTATTCATTCTCAATGTGATGACGTGGCTAATCAAATTTAATTTCTTTTTGTTTCAGTGCTGCCATCATTCTCTGGGAACATTCCAGCAGCCTTGAAGAAGATATCTCCTTCAGCAAACATAACTAAACTTGGAAACTGGTAATTCATATTTCTTGCTCTTTGATATGCGTTGTATGACTTGTGGTCTATGAATTCCAATTGTCGGAAGTATTTTATATTAGACAACTTGAATTAGACAAATCATATTTGGGGTTCCTGAATATCTTCCATCTGATTTGGAGTCTGTTGTGTGAAAATGTCATACTATTCAATATGTTGAGGTTTTCCATCTTTTGTCATTAGGAACTCTGTTGATGCTAAGTGTCATTGGAGCTGTACTTACCTTCTGGATCCCTCTGATCCTTTATTTGTTGAGATTGGGGAGGCTTTCATTAGGCGACAAGTTGAAGGTGCTCCTTTTTTCTGTAGATTGTTTACTTGGAATGGCACTATTCTTCGCACTGTAGCATTAACAAAGTTTTCCATATATATGCGTGTGTCCTTTAATCACTTCATTTTAGTCCTTCACGACTGCAATGGAAAAATGATTTTAGACATAAAACTCGAATCATTTGATAGAAGATGATTTTAATCAGAATTTATTCACTTTTTTAAAAAAAGGTTGTACCTTGTGCACAAAGCTCCCACTAGAGGTCATGGTAGGTAGTCTTACCCTGGCCATTTTTCTTTTTGGAGAGAATGTATTCATAGTCTATGAGTTTCAAATTCAGTTCAATTTCTAGTCTTCTTGGTGACTTAGCGGACCATCAGTTGATTCACTTTTTTGCTGCCAAGTAGCACATGAATGGGTTTGCATAGTCTTTCAACCTTTGGCATTGTATGGAGACCTTGGGATTGGACTGAGTTTCATTGGTATAATGATTATCTGTAGAAACTTGGAAGTGGGCTACAATTTCACAGTGATTGATACTATGAACGTGTATCAACCTTTCTGTAAATGAATATAATGATGGTTTAAAAGAATTGTTTTAGTTACTAAAGGATGATGCCAGAGTTAATCCCCCCCCCCCCCCCCCCCCCTCTCCTTTGAGTACAGACTACAGATGCTTTTAGCTTCATCAATGATATAATTTTAATGGTTCAGTTGTATATGAAGAGTTGCTCTTAAAAGATGACTTGTATGGACTAAAGTCGTATTTTTTTTTCCTTTCTAATTTAGTGACTGATTTTTGTTGGTCATGTTTGTATGCATTGATTACAGAATATGGGGATGTGACAGACATTTACAACTGGTAATTTCTCTCATTCAGATTCTTAGTAGAATGTTTCTTAACATTTTTGGATATATAATTGAGCACGGTTTGTCCAAGTTACCTAACCTTTTTTTGCATTAAGTTGATTTTCTGTTTTGTTATCAACCACCCAACCTTGGCACCTGCCCCCACCCCCCGCGAGATATTTATGTATATTGTTTTGGCAAATATATTGTTTAGTTTAGGACAGAAACAAAATTTGTGAAAACTTCAGGTACAGAAGCAATAACTTAGCCCTTTTTTATTTATTATCTGATGTATCTTTAGCACTATCACTTGTTACTGAAACTTTTTCAGAAGTGCAAATCTATGAACATGAAACAGATGTGGCCAATTTTTTAGGATTGGTAGAGGTATAAAAAGATAATTTGATAAGTAAGTTTGATCAAGCCAGAGATTTTCTATGCAGCATTATGCTCCTATAAATGACAAACCTGTGATACATGTACACAAGTTGTTCTCATGATCATTATGTCAAACTGAAGCTTGGGCATTTGTGTTATCAAATTCTGACATTCCAGAAGTTTTTATTTGTAATTAATACAACCAGTTTTATAGAGGGTGAATGAAAAACTGAGGAATTAGGCCTTTCTTATTTTTGTGATTATATACATTAACAATCTTGTGTCTTGTTGGATGGTGTGAGTCCAGTGAAAATGTTTTTTCTTGAAGGTTTCAAATTGTAAGTGTTGACATTTAAAAGCTGGGTTTAAGAGTGATTAATCACTGGATTCTTTGAAACTTGCATTCTTAGAGTTTGTCAGTTAGAATTAACCATGTCCAGAAGAACAAAACTAGTATATCTTATAGGAACATTTGTTCTTTGGAACCTAAGGTTTGAAAGATGATGTAGTCAGTGATCTAACTAGGAGTAATATTCATAAAGCAGTTCTTAGAGAAGCTTTTTGTGTGTGTGTGTGTGTGTGGCCTTTTACTGTTGAAATGGTTTTTTTAGGCCAACAAATTAATCTTAGTTACCAAATGTCTATGGCTTTAATGGGACTTGAAAAAAGTAATTTCACTTTGATATTTTCATTTCACAGCTTTGGCTTCGTAGTTATAGTTCATATTTAGACCTGTTTCGTTGAGGACCTCCTATCCAGATCATTATCGGGATCTTCTATGCAGCTGTTGTGCATCCTATTTCTTTTAACAGTTGAAATAAGGCAATTTTTTCCCAAACAATTGGGGGAATAATCTTACTAGCAATTATTGGATAGTTCTATGCCTTTTCTTCTTTGGTGTGTTCATAGCATACTTGCTAATGTGGGTCACTGAATCACCTGTTACCATGATTTCTATTTAGTGATACATTCAATGAAAATTCCCCACCTACAAATGATCCAACATATATATCGTTGCTCGGAGCTTCTGTCTACAAAGCAATGTCCAAAGGTGACAAGGATGCAGTGTGGTTAATGCAGGTAACCTTCTCAAGTTACCAACCCACCCTCCCCCCAAAAAGGCTTATTGGAAATTTTGTTGGAGTATGTTATGTGATTTACTTTGTCATGTTTAGTCATTTACTCAATTGATATTCAAACCTTAAGAAACTCATTGTTTAAATGTTGTAGCAAGTTCAGAATGATTAGTGATTGTGATGATGACATTGTTTTCCTATCATGCATTCTGCCTGGTTTGCTTATTGTGTACTGTGTCGTAATAAAATGTTTAAAGAGATAACTGGGTTTGTAAAATAATACCCCTTTACTAGATGCACTACGGACTTCTATATAACTTACAGTTTTATTGCACCTTTACCTGCTTACTAAAATATGTGAATGTGCATTGGATATGCACATTTGTGTGTATTTTATCAATGTGTCGCTCTCATGCTTATCAGAACTTTTTCTATTAAATAGTTAAAGCATGAAAATAGAGGTCAAATGTAGAATATCTTTGGAACTGATGCTTATCATTTCGAAGTTTCATCTTGTTAAACGTGCTCCCCAAATGCCCACTCTCGGTTGCTGTACTGAACAGAGGTTTTCTTTTTGCTGATTCATAAAAATCAACTACAAAATCTAAAGTGAATATATGGTGGATCAAGAAGTGGTTCATGTGAACCTTGACATTGTATAATCATAGATATTTATATTTGACAGTTCTATGAATGTCCAGGGTTGGCTCTTCTCTTCAGACTCTGCATATTGGAAACCACCCCAAATGAAGGTATGTATGTACATAAGATGTAAATTCTAGGCATTCTGTTTTTCTTAGTTGTGATAAAGATGTTTTTTTCATTAAATGGGGTGCTGCAAACAGAATATTTAAATCATTTTTATTTCTAAAGTATGTGTGATTGTGTAATTTATTATTTGGTAGTTGTAAAGATTATCTCTTTTTTCAAGGCAGTCTTACATTGTTTCCTAAATCAAGTTGCAAAGCCTTCCAGATGGCTAATCAAGAGTCTAAGCTCTCTTGGGCAAGTTGAGAAGTATCAGCAGATAAAAGGTTATTGTGACATTTTGTTTACTGTTCTGACCCATCTTCTTTGGGGGATGTAAAAACTGTTATTCTGCCAAGTGCCAGTTTGTTTGTTTCTTTAGTGCAGCGACTTCATGCATTCATGCTGAAGGTTCAAACTCTATCCATATTACTCCTACTGTGACCCTGCTTCTCACATTGCATAATTATATTCTTTGACAGAATTGATGCAGCTTCCAATTTAGAATCACTTGGCAGTCCAATAATCTTGGGAAATTCATTTTTTGGAGGTTCATTGTATATTTGTAATCTTTGTCTTAAATCTCTATGATAAAAGTACCCCATGATTGAAATCATCAGAGTTAATAATCTTATTCTCTAGTATGCTATTGTTCCCCGTATGAAGAACTTGGGATAAAACTGCGATTAGGAAGTACATATAGGAGGCAATAATGCCAAAGAATGGCCTGCAAAACTGTCTGTCATTTAAGATTAATACCAAGAATAGTATTTAACTTCTTCAAGGGTGTTTCTAGTTTCTCATTACACAAAACCTATGTACAATGGCCTGAGAGACCAGTAAAAATAATGCTGATGAACACTCGAAGCGTTCAACAGCATTTCCATGGAATAAGACAGGGCTTTGGTATGGCAGCACCAGAGTAAAGAGGGTGTTGGTATTAGTGAAAATAATGGAGAACAGCTGCCTCTAAAAGAATTATGGGGATAGGTTGAAAAGGTACCCAAAGAGAAGTTATCAAAAACTTTCAGGTTTTGTATAAAGTGGTTTTGAAAACGGGATCTGATGATGCTATTTTCCTTCAGTTTCTGAAATATATTTGTCGCAACTTCTTTGATTTTTACATTACACATACTGATCCCAGAGAAAAAGGATATTGTGCTATAACTTCTATTCCTTTTGCATTGGGGTGGTTGCTAATGTTTTCTGCTGCCACACACGTTTTGTGTGTGTGCTATAATTTCAATTATGGTGATTAACTTTCAACTTGGTGATATCTGCAGGCACTTTTACATTCTGTTCCATTTGGGAAAATGATAGTTCTTGATTTATATGCTGATGTCAAACCAATATGGAAAAATTCATCTCACTTTTATGGTACTCCTTATGTCTGGTAAGTAGCTCTTTAACATGGTAGCTGTTATTTAAATGTCAAAGTAGATGTTTAATCTTCATGAGATCTCACCCTGGAGATTTAATTTTATAGTAAATATGTGTACTCTTAATATGCTTCAGGTGTATGTTGCATAACTTTGGTGGAAATATTGAAATGTATGGCATCTTCGATGCGATTTCCTCAGGTCCAGTTGATGCCCGTGTCAGTAAAAATTCAACCATGGTATGTTCTACTATTGTGAAATCCAAATATTGTTCCTGGCATGTATAACTTGAAAGCCTAAAATGCAGGAATTTTTTTTTTTTTTTTTGATCTAGTCTTTCTGACATTGTAGTAGATTTGGAAAAGCAGTTCAATTGCTAATTCATATTTTATACAGTAGAGTATCTGATTAATAATGTTTGCTATCTTCTTGCTTAGTGTGCATTTGGCATTAGCTTAAAAAACCAGTTTTTTTTTACTATTTAGCTTATTTTTTCTACTATTTATGAGTCTCATTGTACTTTTTGATACTATTCATGGGTCCCATTGTATTATTTCAGCTACCTTTTAGTTTTATCTATGGTATTTTTAGCAAAAAATTTTCAGTTTTAGCTAAATAAGCTATTTAAAATAGACTCTTAATCTACACTTACATCCACTGAAAAGAACACTGGTTGTGAAAATTATAAACTTTGGTACTTGTTTCTTTTGTTACTGTAGTTTTGTGACTTTTTTAGAGCAGGTTGACTTAAAACCTTATTGTAACAGGTTGGTGTTGGTATGTGCATGGAAGGGATAGAGCAAAATCCAGTTGTTTACGAGTTGATGTCTGAAATGGCCTTTCGGAGTGAAAAAGTTCAACTTCTGGTAATTATAGATTTTCAACTTCTTTTAATTACTTGTTTTGGGGCAGGACTGCTATTCAATACTTATTTTAGCAAGGACTATTCAGTAATTAGAATAGAACAGAAACTTTTTAAGATTCACACACGTATTAAAAAAGTTTCTATGCTCTTCTGTCCCCCTTATCTTGCTTCACCATTGATTCTTTCTGTATGTTACTCTAATAGTCTAATGTTATTTCCTCTCTTTTTACAACGAAGTAATCTATCCTCCAGGTTGTCAAACTGTGAATGTATAGCAGGATTAATATTGGATCATCATCAATTCCAAAAGCTTAAGTTGTTAGGAAGTGGCCCAACATTTTAAATTATTCATACCACATGCTTACTCCCTCCTGCACATGCAGGCCCACCCAATACCCCTCAACTGATTTGTAGGCCTTGCACGTGCAGTCAAAAGAAATAACCAAGAAGAGAGAAACTAAAATTGGTAAACAAGACCAAATGGACTAAGGAAGCTTACCATATTGGTAAAACATAAATCTTAAAGCTTAGGTTGTTAGGAAGTAAGAAAAAAATCTTTATCAAGCCTACCATCAACAGGTATAGAATAAGGATTTATTTAACTTATGTGTTTTACCTCCTATACTATTTTGACAATTATTTTTGTATACATAATTGGGCTAGATTATGTGGCTACTTGCCTTTTTTTTTTTTTTTTTTTTTTTTTTTTTAATTTTAATTTTTAATTACTCACAAACACATGTGCACATGAAAAATGCATGCTAGATTCAGATGAGTGAAAAAAATGCTTCTACGATACTTATCAAAAAAGAAGAAATGCTTCTCTGATGGTTCATGATTGCTGACATTTTAATGCTGTGTGGTTGTAATTTAATATTATTACTATTGTAGGAGTGGTTGAAGTCCTATTCCCACAGACGCTATGGCAAAGCAATTCATCAAGTTGAGGCAGCTTGGGAAATTCTTTATCACACAATTTACAATTGTACGGATGTAATAGAAGTATGTTTTTTTTTTTTTTTTTTTTAATAATTAAATTTATTGGATAGGATATCTCAATGTCATTTTTATCCCTAAGAATAATTTGAAAAAATGACTAGAAAGGGAAACATAATATAATGTTCTTTAATCTTTTGGTTCTTAACATAACAAATTTGTGTTGCAAACAACAACCACCAAGCCATAGTCCCAAAGTTTTGGGGTTGACTATGGATCGTCAACAAATTAGTCAGGGCCACATTTATTTTTTTCGCCGTTCTATTCTATCCAAAGTTAAAGTGGTGGTTGTTAAATTTACAACTTCTAGTCAAGGATATCCACTCCATATTTAGTTTCTTTTGAGAGTGTATAGACCGAAATATAGTGATGAATCCTTGAAAGAAGAAATTTTAGCATCGTGCTTTCAACTCGTGGAATGAACTATATAATATTTCTTGTTAAGAGATGAGTACCAGTATAGAAAGGTGACCTTTATGTGGTGGTGATCATTCACAGCTTAATTTTATTTGGAATAATCAAAACCTTGTTCATTGCTGCTAGTACTTCTCTTCTCTTAAGGCCTTATCCCTGAAGTAATTTTCTCTTCTCACAAATGCTTTAACATGAATTTCATTCTAATAGAGGATTTTTTGCTTGTGAGTTCACTGTAATTGTACCAAAATATTTCACCGTGCACCGAGAAATATGATGTTCCTTTTGTTGCTGCAGAAGATATTCAATAATATTCCTATCAAAATAATTGAGCACAAAGAAGCACTTGTCTACTTCTTTGAAGAAATGATTTTAAAAGTATCTTTGAGAACTGTAAATAAAGAGTAATCTGAGGCTGATTCTTTTTCCTATGAAAATATTCTAAAGTTTTAACGTCATGAAAGATTCTTTAGTGAAAATTTCTGCACGACTTATTATAGTTCTCTGTGTAGGTGGTTTATTACTTTTATGTTTATGGTGTCTTATAAACATTTAAAAAAAAAAAAAAAACGTGCTAAGGACCAAGAATTTAAGTATTATTTGGTTATGTAAATGTATTGTGTTTTCATCTGCTAAAGATTTTAGTGATTCTATGATCTTTTTTAACATGATCATTTTGAAGTATACTTTTATGGAATGAGCGTTTGCTATAATATTGATATTTATTCAACATTCCAACTTAATAAATTACATTCACCGGCTATGATAGCTGTTGATAACTGTTTGGCTCCTGTAGTTAGGAAGGCATCTTACTAAATGCTTATTATGTGGCCTTCAACTCATTGCAGGATCATAACACTGATTTCATAGTCAAATTCCCAGATTGGGATCCATCAAATACTAGCTCTGCTTTGCCTCAGGCACATTTATGGTATTCTACTCAGAAGGTGATCAATGCCTTAAGACTTCTAATTGATGCTGGAAATAATTTTGCTGGAAGCGTTACATATAGGTAAAATGGAAAAGATTATATATTCATAAGTTGCAATATTCTTCTTCTTTTCCCTGGCATGATTGTGACGATCCTGCATAAAGTGAATTCTTTTGAATTGATCCTTTTGCTTCCATTCCCTAATCAATATGTTTTATTTTATTTGGTCATAAAAGCTTGATAACATGCCATATTTGTGATGTGGTTCAGTTGGATCAACTCTTTTCATATTATGCTACATTCTTATGATACAAAATACATGGTAACTAATCTTAACTTGCCTTTATCAACTTGTGATAGTGTCTTTTTCCCCCATTTTTGAAGAGTGAAGAGATAAGCAGAATAGATGAGCTATGGTGCATAAATACTACTTAAACCTGAAATTCTAAGTCATTAAGTAGCACTTTGCACATTGGATCTGATATGTGAACCTTTATGGTATCAGCGACCCAACAAAAACTGCTCAGAGTTTCTCAAACTTAGGTATGGATCTATGCAAAGTGTATCTGCACAAATTTAAGCAGCCTCTAAAAAACCACTCAAATTTGAAGGCAACCACTACACAAACACAAGCTGCCTAATCTAGAACTCTCTAAATATATAATTGGGGTTTTATGCAGCTTAAGCTATTCTATTGGGCCCCTTCAGGTGCTGAATAATGCCACGTGGTCTTTACAATTAAGCTGTGAGTGAGCATGCCTCATTGTTATGTATGAATTAATTTTCTCTTCCTTCATGCTAAAGTTAGGTCCGTCTTCAATAAGTACATTAATGGATATCTCGATTCAATTACATGGATACCATTGGGTTTGTGGTTTTTGTGTCTTTGATCAATATATCTTTTTCTTTTCTGAAAATTCCTTCATACGCAAAATCACTTAGAACTTAACATGGTTAGAAGTTATGTTGAATGTCATGTGCATCTAAGAATCAGCATTGTATTGTTGTCTTTTACAAACAGTGATTGTAAGATGTTGATGCTAGGTTGCGTCCATAATAAAGGAACTGTGGCAGGATTTTTCTAGTTGACTCTGATGATTGAAAGGCCAACTCTTGACCTAGATAGAGCATAAGAAAATAATTATTAGGCAAAGATTAGAATCCATTTTAATTATCCATGGAATTTTGACAGGTATGACTTGGTGGACTTATCACGGCAAGTACTGTCAAAGCTAGCAAACCAAGTATATTTGGATGCTGTGACTGCTTTTCGACAGAAGGATTTAAAAGCTTTAAATCTTCATAGCAAAAAATTTATTCAGCTCATAAAGGATATTGATATACTTCTTGCTTCTGATGACAATTTTTTACTTGGGACGTGGCTCAAAAGTGCAAACAAGTTGGCAAAGAATCCTCATGAGTTGAAGCTGGTGAGAAAAGATATCCTTATTGGCATATTACTTAGCTAGAGCATAATTGAATTTAACTGGGAATAATAACATGTTTCAACTTCATACATATTGACAATCCGCAAGATCCTTAGACCTTACACAAGGTATGGAGGTCAGCTATACATTTTCCTTTTTTTTTTTAATCTGAGGGGGGAGGTAGCCCTCTCCCTTCCCATCTCTTATACAGTGTCATGAGACATTATCAGTTGAACCAACTTGCACCTTCTAGGCTTTTATACAGTTTTGTTTTACCATATCTGATCTATCTAAATAGGATTAAATATTTGGTTAAGTAAAAGGCATAATTGTCTCTTTGCATGAGTTATCTGCACAATATATTTCCCTTGCCGACAAAGCTCCTACAATAGAATTGTACCACTCATGTTCGATGATTTTTACTGTGCATTACAAATCTTTGCCAACTTCAGGCACCTAACAGTCTCTCTTGCTTCTTTTATTTGACTAATAGAGAAGTGGTTCTGTCTTATCTTTAGTAATACCAGCATTTTTTAGAAACACTTGGTAGATAAGATGATTTTGATTGATTCAATGTACTTTCCAATGCTCTCCTTCAGTATGAGTGGAATGCAAGAACGCAAGTCACAATGTGGTTTGATAACACAGGAACCATACAGAGCAAACTTCATGATTATGGTAATCTTTATATTCCATCATATATTACTGCTTTTAGTGGTTTTTATTGGATGTCCCTGAAGAGACCGTCATATATTACTTATGTAATGCTTCATCATTTTGTTACATAACATTTTTGCTTGGCCCTAATCAGCAAACAAATTCTGGAGTGGACTACTTGAAGGCTACTATCTACCTCGAGCTTCAACCTATTTTAATTATTTGTTAAGAAGCTTGAGAGAAAAAGAAAACTTCAAGATGGAGGAATGGAGAAAAGAATGGATTTTGTTTTCGAACAAATGGCAAGCAAGCCAAGAGCTTTATCCAGTGTTGGCTGAAGGAGATGCACTAGCTATTTCTAAAGCCTTGTATGAGAAATATTTTGGTAAGAAGAATTGGAAAAAGAGCAAGTATCATTTTGAAACAAGTGGCAAGCGGGTACTGCGCTTCACCCAGTGAAGGCCAATGGATTGCACGTGCCATTTCTAAAGCCTTGAATGAAAACATTTTATGTTACATACTTGGGGAATTCTTTATAAGGTCAAATATGAAGAAAGGGTGATGCAAATTGTTAAATAATCAGATATGTTCTTGATAATCTTTATTTAGTAATAATCTTGCTCTAAGCCCTTCAAAATTCTGGGGCTAGTAATTAACTCTCATTGTCATCTATTTTGTAACTTGATAGGACGATACGAGCAAATTTCTGAGATTATTGCATAAGAGGTTTTATAAAGAGTGTAGCCTACAAAGGGGTTTAGTAAGTCGTTGACTATAGTAATTGTTCTTTATATATATGGCATTGTTCAATTTGAGAGATTCACGTTTTAGTATTCCACGTTGTAACCAAATTGCATGATTATATTATTTGTTGCCCTTTTGATTTGGTTTATTGGATATCTGTGGTTTATATCATATTAATCTGCTGGATTTTTTTTTTTTTGGATGGGATCTGCTGGATTTCTTTTTAAAGGTGCGTTTGGTAGTTAAATTTATCAATTCCACTTTATAAAACAAGTAGGGTCTTAACTGGTGTAAAGTTTTTCATTATTGTTATGATTTTAGTGGGACTAATTGTCCAGACTCTCAATTTCTTTTCACATGTGATGTGCGGTTTTAACAACTCTCAAATTGTCCAACTGGATGTCATGACAAAATGTTGTGGCTTTTAATACAAAAGCTCTGTAAATAGATTTTTTTATATATTGGATTGCCTTTGCTTTTGAAGTGGCTTATTATAAAAGACAAACCTCTATTATTAGATTACACCAATCCGTGGACCCTTTTTGCTTTTTGATACTTTTCTTTCCATTTTGCTCTGAGAGATACTTTACTTTTCAAATTCACAATGTGAAAAGAAAAAATTTGTGGTTCCTCTTGCTTTTTGACACACTTTTTACACAAGGTGAAAAGGGAAAAGGAATAGGACTTAGGAGCCTTTACATGATTAAAAGGAAGGAGAATGACAATTCTGGCCAAATAACAAAACGGAATACTTTTTTAGATAATTTTATTAATCAGAGTCCACAGCACAATTATGATTTTGCTTTTATTTTTTATATATCCTGATCTTACCAAATGATAATAGAGAATTGCAAATGTTACAACTCTGAATTGTTAGTTTATTATGTTCAGCTAAACATGCAATTTGTCATAGACTATATGTGACAAGAATTACATTGTGCAAACCTTACTCTCCTTTTTTACCGAACAAAAAAAATGAGGCATCTGTGTGGATTTATCGACCCAATGTATTCACTTGACAAAAATGAATAAGTAATATGAGTACTTTACTTTTACTATTAAGTCACACTTTTATGGTCTTTTACTTTTGCATCATATGATCACAAGTCAAAGTCTTTATAAATTTGAAATCAAGAGAATAAACTACTCTAAGGTGAATTAGCTCAAAAATAATTTGAATATTAATACGAATGGAAGTGTGAAGTGTGAGGGCCAGGCCAGCTCCGACAGCCCATGTGATGCTTTTTTGACAAGTCATACATGGCATACAGCCATCTAAACAGTTACGTCCAAATTATTGTTCTTGTATATATTGATCACTCTGCCTAGGCCATTCTCCTCACAAACCATTGCTCTCATCTTACCTACCTTTAACTATTTCAAGGATTCATTTCATTCACCTTCATTGAGAAATGGCTGAAGGAGCTCTCTTCGACGTAGCTGAAGGAATCATTGGCCAACTGGGCAACCTAGCTGTCAAAGAGCTTGGACTGCTCTGGGGTGTCAAAGAGGAGCATCAAAAGCTCGTGGACACTGTTTCAACCATCAAAGCTGTCATTCTGGATGCAGAGGAGCAACAGGCGCAGAATCAGACCATCAAGAATTGGCTGGGAAGGCTGAAAGATGCACTTTATGAAGCGGACGACTTGCTGGATGACTTTTCCACTGAAGTTTTACGACGGGAAGTGATGACTAGGAATAAGAAGGCGAAAGAGGTACGCATCTTCTTTTCCAAATCGAACCAACTTGCATATGGTCTTAAAATGGGTCATAAGATTAAGGCAATTAGGGAGAGACTAGATGCTATTGCAGCAGATAGGAAGTTCCACCTAGAGGAACGTGCTAGGAAGACACAAGTCAGTAATAGGGTGAGAGAGACTCATCATTTTGTGCGTGCTGAAGATGTTATTGGAAGAGAGAATGATAAGAAAGTCATCATAGAACGTTTATTGTGTTCCAAAATTGAAGAGAATGTTTCAGTCCTTCCTATAGTTGGAATTGGAGGACTGGGTAAGACCACATTAGCACAATTTGTGTTCAATGACGAAGAAATTAAAAATCATTTTGAGAAAAAATTGTGGGTGTGCGTCTCTGATGATTTTGATGTAAAAATAATTGTTGAGAAAATATTAGAATGTGCAAAAGAAAAGAAACCTGAAAGACTTGAAATGAACACATTGATAAATAATCTGCAAAAAGAAATTGATGGAAAGAGATACTTACTTGTATTAGATGACGTGTGGGATGATGATTCCGAAAAATGGGATAAGTTAAAAGGATGTCTAGCCGGTGGTGCAAGAGGTAGTAGAATATTGGTGACTACTCGTGAGGAGAAGGTTGCTAAGATTTCAAAAACTATTGAACCACACTTTTTAATGGGTTTAAATGAAGAGAAGTCTTGGTCTTTATTTAAGCAAAAGGCATTTGAAAAAGGACAAGAACCAGAAAATATAAGAATTAAAGAAATTGGAAAGGAAATAGTTAGAAAGTGCAGAGGAGTTCCACTCGCCATAAAGACTATAGGAAGCCTCTTGTGCTTTAAAAACTCAGAAGACGAGTGGTTGTCCTTCATGAATAAAGAATTTTCAAAACTAGATCAAAAAGAAAATGATATCCTACCAACACTTAAATTGAGTTATAATCATCTCCCATCACATTTGAAACAATGTTTCGCTTATTGTAGTTTATTTCCAAAGGATTACGAGTTTGAAAAAGAGAAATTGATTAAGCTATGGATGGCACAAGGGTTCATTAGGCTATCAGGTCAAAACCAATGCTTAGAAGATGTTGGTCATGAGTATTTTATGGAATTACTTTGGAGATCATTCTTTCAAGAAGACACAAGATCTATATTCAAAATACATGACCTCATGCATGATCTTGCGATATTAGTAGCGGGACTAGAGAGCACCACTTTTGAAATAAATGGAAAAAACATTGATGAAAAAACTCATCACGTGTCATTTGGTTTTAATTTAGACTCATCAAAGCAAATTCCAAACTCGTTGTTTAAAGCAAGTAGGATAAGAACATTTCTTTTGCCATGTCAAACTTATGATTTAGGTCGAATGGTATGGAACAAGTCAACTTGTGATGCATTTGTTTCAAGTTTCAAGATCTTGCGCTTGTTAGATTTGAACAGGACTGGCATTAGGAGTGTTCCACATTCTATTGGAAAGTTGAAGCATTTAAGGCACCTTGATCTTTCATTTAATGACATAAAGATGCTTCCTAATTCAATTACAAGGTTGCAAAATTTGGAGATACTAAATCTCTGTTTCTGTGATGAACTTGTAGAATTGCCAAGAAATATTTCTAGATTAGTCAATCTTAGGCATCTTATCATTGAAAAATGCAATAGCTTGACTCATATGCCACGTGAACTTGGGCAATTGACTAATCTCCAATCACTAGCTGAGTATGTGTTGAGTACAGACTCCAGGAGTGGTAGTGGGTTGAAGGAACTTCACGGATTAAACCAGCTGAGAGAAAATCTAAGGATTAAAAATCTGAGACACATGAAAGATGGTGAATTAGAATATAAGGCATGTTTGAAAGAGAAACAACACCTTGAAGGCTTGGCGTTAGAGTGGATAGAAAGAAAAGGGGATGTTGAGTACGATGAGATGTCAGTCGAAGCTTTGGAACCAAACCAAAATCTTAAGAGTTTGGAATTAAAACGCTACAGGGGAGTGAAATATCCAAGCTGGCTTTCTTTACTAAAAAATCTTGTAAGCCTTACGTTAGATTCAATGAAGAATAGCCAAGATGTGCTCCCATTGCATCAATTTCCTTCTCTCAAAACACTCGATTTGGCAGATGCTCCTTCTCTTGAGTACGTATCTCTGGTATCAGAGAGTTTTAAACTTCCACCCCTAGAATTCCTCTTTATTAGGAAATGTCCTAATCTAAGGGGATGGTGGAAGAGGAGGAGCGACTCTATCGAGGAGGACGAAGATGACGCCGATAATAACGGTGAAATATCGACGATAACAGCAAAGAATCATTCTCTGCTTTCATTTTCTCGTCTTTCCAATCTAGACATTTCTGGTTGCCCTAAACTATCTTCCATGCCTTTATTTCCTTATCTTGAAAGACTAGATCTGTATAACTCTAATTTGAGGCCATTGGAGCGAACAATATCGATGGGAATGATAAGTACGACATCTCAGGAAAACCCAACAGCAGCAGCAGTAGCAGAGTCAACCTCTTCTGCTCCTTCTTCTTCTTCTTCAACACTTGCCGCCTCATTCACCCCTCTCTCCAAATTCAAATCTTTGGAGATTCATATGGTAGAAGGCAGTGATGGTCATGTCCTTCAATCTATACAACATCTGACTGCACTTGAGAAATTTTGGTTATTTAATTATAATGGGGATGGGATGGAATTGGAATGGCAAGGTCTGAGGAAGCTTCAGGATCTAAGATTATTTGATCATCCAAAATTGGCCTCTCTTCCGATGGGGCTTCAACAGGCCACCTCTCTGCGACATCTCGTAATTTCGAATTGTCCGAGTTTGACGACATTGCCGGAGTGGATCTGCGAAATCATATCTCTGCAATCACTCCAAATTTATAATTGCCCCAATTTCACTTCATTGCCTGCCCTAACGTCTCTTCAATCACTCACTATTAGTGAGTGCCCCAATTTCACTTCATTGCCTGCCCTAACGTCTCTTCAATCCCTCGATATTTGGGATTGCCCCAGTTTGACATCAATGCCTGCCCTAACGTCTTTGAAGACACTGGATATTCGGAGATGTCCCATCTTAGTAGAAAGTTGCAAGAGCCAGGATTGGGTTGCTCGCATCGAAAACTTGAGAGGAGATCTAGCTCCACCAAAAGAAGAAGATCCAGGTATTGAATTTCATTATGCAAAACAAAATTATTCTTCTTCACCATCTTTAATTGTATAGCTAATATTTTCCTGGCTATTTAATTTCATTATGCAGAACAGTCTGAAACGGATGAGGAATATGAACTTAAAACTCGGGGCTTTACCAAAATTTTTGGGCGTTGCAGTGGGTCAACAAGTCAATAGCTCAGTGGTGAATAATTATAATTATCTAGAGGTAGTTTCTTGTTTTATTTATCTTTGCCAATAGAATTTTCATTCCTCACATGCATGCTTTCTTCACATATTAAGAGAAAGAATATGGAATTCTTTCCTTTGTTTCTTTTTGTATCTCAAACCAAGTTGATTTGGTGATGTATTTTGGGTGTTTTTCTTCTCATCTTGTCAGGTGAGGATCATCAATTGCTGATAAGGAGATAATATTTGTGGGGAGAAGTATATCTGGCAGAAGAATTAGCTTATGCGGGTATTTTTTATGCTTCGGTTATAGGCTCCACCGTGTTTTTTTTTTCTACAATTGAATAAAAAAATTTCTGGCTTGTGCAGGTATGAGTTGTTTCATACTGAATCACTAATGTTTCTTTCCTATCTTTTTTTGTCTTGCTTAGCTTGCGTTGGATTTAGATCATAAGTTGATGTTCATGGTAGCAACACTTGGATAAAGGACAAGTGGTTGCTTATTGGCTTTCTCCATGAATTCAAATGCTACAGAGGTCTTTCTCCAAAAAAAAAAAAAAAATGCTACAGAGGTAAACAAATAATAGTCTTTTATTTACTTTTACATTATCATTCTTTGTTTGAAGGGGAAAAAAAATAAAGAAAAAGATTTTCACTATGGCAGATTCTTCATAATGCTTAATAGTTTATGATCAAAGTTCGGATCCAGTGTTTGTTTATTACTACTCTTATCCATATAGATACAAGTATTGCCAACAGAACTAGATGCCTCATTTTCAAATGTGTGCTTTAGGCTCTGATCATCTTCATTTATAATTGCAACTTCTCTAACAATCTCTGGTTTGTAATCAATTTTGGTTACTTTGGTTCTTAGAAGTCTTCTAGTGACCAAAATAAAGGGTAAGTCATTAATCATATATTAGGTTTATTGACCTTTCCAAGAACTTTGAAACCAGTTAATAAATCACTCTCCAGAAGTCCATTTTTCTCCTGTTTTCTATGTTTCTTCCTTCTCCAAACAAGAACCTGCTTGACATTAAACTGTATGTCAATTTATCTGGGTATTTGGGGCTATCTTCTTACATACTAAAAGTGGTTCAACAAGTCAATAACTCAGTGGTAAACAATTATGTAGAAGTGGTTTCTAGTTTTCTTTTTCTTCGCCAATAGAATTTTCATTCCTCACATACTTGCTTTCTTCACATCTTTCTCTGTTTCTTTATTTTTTATTTTTTATCTCAAATCAGTTGATTTGGTGATGTATTTTGGATGTTTTACTTCTCATCTTGTCAGATAAGGATCAGCACTTGGTGATAATGAGATAATATTCGTGGGGAGAAGTATATCTGGCAACAGCACTGCAGTATTAGCTTGCATAGGTATTTTTTATCATTCAATTACAAACTCCACCATGTTTTTATTTCTACAATTGAATAAAAATATGGTTTATGTTTTTTTGGGGCTTGTGGAGGTATGAGTTGTTTCATACTGAATTGCTAATGTCTCTTTCCTATCATTTTTGGCTTGCTAAGCTTGCATTGAAAACACAATATATACCATCTTTCATCTTACTTTTTATTATTATTAATTTTTATATGGTAGATTGCATTGGATTAAGACCATAAGTTGATATTCATGGTAGCAATTCTTGGATGAAGGAACTTGTCCCAAGTGGTTGCTTATTGGCTTTCTCCTTGAATTCGAATGTTACAGAGGTAAACAAATACTAGTATTTTATTTACCTTTACGTAATCATTATTTGTTTGAAGGGAAAAAAAAATAAAGAAAAAGATTTTCATTATGGCAGATTCTTCATAATGCTTACTGTAGTTATGATGAAAGTGGGAATCAATGTCTGTTTATTACTACTCTTATCCATATAGATACAAGCACTATATTTATCCATATAGGTATTGAGTCTATAGTGACAATAGAGCTACATGCCTCATTTTTATATGTATGCTTTAGGCTTTGATCAACTTCATTTATAATTGCAACTTCTGTAACAATCTCTGGCTTGTAATGAATTTTGGTTACTTTGGCTTTTATAAGTCTTCTAGTGACCAAAATAAATAAAGGTTTCTCAACCTTTCCAAGAATACGAAACAAGTTAGTAAACTGCTCTACAAAAGTCAATTTTTTTCCTATTTTCCATGTTTCTTGCTTCTCCAAACAAGAACCTGCTTTACATTAAAATTGTACTTCAATGTGGGTATCCAGGGCTATCTTCTTACATTGTAAAAGCAGTTCTCTTTTTATTGTACAATAGATGAAATGAAGATCGAATGTGTAAAAGTGGCCTTTGGCAGTGGTTCTTATCACTTCTTTTGTTAGTGGTGAGCCCAAAGATTTATATAACTTAATGGTTTAATTAATGATTATGCTTATTTAAGTATATGAAATTTACTGTCAGTAACTTTTATTTGATAGAATATTTTGCATCAAAACACAGCTTAGATTTTTTCTAGAAATGATATATTTTAGGGATGGTATTCATTTTATGCCCCTGGTCAGTGAGAAACTTTGGGAAGACAATGATTATAAAATCTTAACTTCTATTTTTTCTTTTTAGCCAAAATTGATAAGCATCCTCCTGAATTCATATTCAAAAAGAGGAGCTTAAATTCTGAAATCCATAGTGGTACTTATTGAATGATACCAGGTGAAAATGCTCCGGTATGACTTGAGACAGCATATGTCACCATGAGGCTGAATTGAATTTAAAAGGCTCCATTAGCACTCCATAAAAAGGTTGAGGGCCACAATTCAGTTTGTTAATTTACAGGCTATTTTTATTTTTGAGTTCTAAACTTTCTCATGTTGCATAATGAGCAATCAATAGCATCCCCTAAAGCTGTGAGCTAGCCAACCCAACAGTAGAAGGGCTCTTTTTTTTTTTTTTTTTTTTTCCCCCTGTAGTAGAGTGGCAAATAAATGTTAGGTAAACACTTACTATCTAACTTTATCAACTTCTTGTTTCTCTTTAGATGACCAACTTCTCACATGATTACCTTTTATATGCAGGCATTCAGCAAACATTTTGGTTTAGGAAGTTACGTAGTAGATAGGCACAACCTAAATGCAACACATGGTCACTTGTGAAATGTAGAAAAAAGTAGCAATTCATGAGAGGGGTGTGGAAATGAAGGAGAATTCTACAATGTGCTTGGATATGATAGCCTTCCTTGAGTGTCAGTGGCTATCCCACTTATGGCTACAATGAGAGCATCCGCATCAGATGTGGCAAAAATTATGCCATTTTGCCACATTAAAACCCTACTTTATTATTTTACCACATTATTTTACAACATTCCATTTATCAGATGTTTTATACTACAATTCTATATATTAAAATAATATTTCCTACACATTAAAATAATATAAACAACCTAATAAAATAATATATCTAACCCAATAAATAACAACCACAACAACCACACGCTGCTGCCACTGCCGCCGCCGCCGCCGCCGCCGCCTCCACCACCGTGGCAGCCACAATCCATCAGAACAAATCAGAACAACAACAACAACAACAAATCGGAACAAACAACAAATCGGAAATCAACAAACAACAAATCGGAACTCCCTCATCAACAACAACAAACAACAAATCGGAACTCCCTCATCAACAACAACAAATCGGAACAAACAACAAATCGGAAATCAACAAACAAACTCATAGCCCACCAAAACCTTGACCCACAATCGGAAATCAACAACCTCGACCCACGCCGCCGCCGACCCAAAACCTTGACCCACAACCCATAGCCCACCAAAACCAAATCGGAAGCCCCACCACCGCCACCACCTCAACCACAAACCCCGACAAACCCACCGCCTCCACACCCTCACCCACACCCACTTCCAAACCCAAAACCTTCATAATCCAAGTCAACCCAAACTCCAAACCCACCATCTTCATCGCCGTCATCGTCATTGCCTAGCCCATCCGAACCCACCCACCTCCGTCGGAACCGAACCCATCAAAACACAGCCAAAAAAAAAAAAAAAAAAAAAACAGAAAAACCATTGCTAGAGAGAAATCGGCGTCGGCGTCGGCGTGGAAGTGATCGTCGGCGTCGGCGTTGGCGTTGGCGTGGGCGTGGAAGAGCAGTGATGAGGATTGGGGTGAGAGAGAGAGGAGAGGATTGAGGTGAGAGAGGTGAGAATGACAGAGAGAGAAGAGAGAATGACGGAGAGAGAAGAGAGAGAGGAATAAAAAAAGAAAAAAATTTTTGCCACACGCGTCCGTACCGTGGCAAATTTGTCACGGTACTGTTCAATGTTGCAAAAAATATAGGATATGGCACATCTGATAAATGGGGTGAAATGGTGCTTGGTGTGCCAAATGTGCCAAATATTTAACATTTGGCACATATGGCACAACTGATAAAGATGCTCTGACAGAGGCAAACAGGAAAAAGTTGGCATAAGTCTGTTCTCTTATAATTGATAGTGGAACTGTATTTGTGAGAACAATATTCAGAATTCGTTGCATCTTTGACTTCTTTTAGTACGTATGTCAATCATTAACCGAGATCCTTCATAAACACATATATTCTAGTATTATTTTTCAAGGATAAAACACAAGAATGAAATCTCAATTCTATGCTTTCTTTTTCGTATTCTTTATAAGCATTCTGATATTTTGAGTATTTTAAACTAGTCTGATTTCATATGCTGTATTTCCCAATTGTTACCCTGCAACTTTGCAATACATTGAGATTACGTTTCTTTACTTTCATATGATAATTATTCATCCTGAATTTGGTTTCTTAACACATGATTTGGAAAAATATGCTGGCTGAATTAATACCTGACTACTTATTATTTGGATTAAAAAATGATCTTTGCTGCATGATCTTTCTCTTATTGGGTGTAATCTATACTTATTGCCTATCTCAGATTTTTGTTGTGTTTAAATCCTGGTTTTTGTTTATCTTTTGTTGGCTTATCCAATCTGAAACAAGTTCAATGTTAGTTCGTGCAGCAGTTAATGACACCAGTGGTGGCAAATATCTCTAGTTAATTGCTGTGGTGTTTTTCAAAATATTAGCCATTGAAGTTTGACATCTCCAGCACTGTTACCTGCATGTTTCGTATCTTCTTTTACCTTTTTTTTTTTTTTAAATCAATTCTACAAATGGTTGCACCATCACATATTAAATAAAAGAATAATTAAGTTTTATTTATAATAGACCACAATATTCCTGCACTATAATTCTAACCTCATTCTCATAAGTATTCAATACAAATCTTGCTTTACTATGTTAGGATTTTATAACTTTCAAATTTAGGTCACATTGACCTATATGGACATTATTGTGGTCTAGTTGGGTTCTTACTACGAGTGCTTGAGTTCATGGATATAAATTCAGTGTGTTTATTGGAAAGTTTTGAGCTGTTTTCAAGTTTATTCACTTGGTTCTTTGATTATCAAAGGGAAATGTAGAGACAAGTAGCAATTCAGGAGACGGTTGGGGAAATCAGGGGGGATTCTGCAATATGCTTGATTATGATAACCTCACTTCTTTAAAGAGATCGGGTATTATTGATGGAATCAAGTTGTTGCTAAGATGGTAGAGACAAAAGATTCAGAATTTACTGCCACTTTGACTTCTTTAGGTATGCATGTTAATCATTAACCTAGATCCTTCATAAAAAGATATGTAGCAATCTTGTTTATTATGTTAATAAAAAAATTAAAATGTCAATGCTATTCTTTCTTTTCAATGTTCAAAGGATTCTCCTGCAACATGCTGTAAGATGACAAGTTGGAAATTGTGTCTCATTACTTTCATTATCGTAATTGTCCTTTTCGCATTTATATGAGATGAAATAATATATAAAATGTATTAGTACTTATTTTTTGGTTTTGCCAATTTCCTTTTACTTAATAAAGAAAAAAATGTTAATTGAGTTTTTATTCAGAAGTGTGCCAAGGAGGTGATGTATTTGGCTTACTTTGTTGATCTTTTCAAAGGTATAATGATAATATGGTTGGAAATTCAAAGCTGGCAACTATAGCGTAGAGTACTCCTGGAATCAGCATCTTAAACAATGGGCTTGTAATGATCTCAAAGATCAAAATGCATTCAGGGTTCAAATGGCAGTACACAGGTAAGGGGAGGATCTATAGATTTTTGTGAAAGAAATGCTCCTATCACATTGTTGTTGAAAAGGACTCAATTGCTCCTATGTCATCCTAATTCCTTTTTGTCTTGATTTTAAATTTTGGCTTCTAGATTCAATTTTCCCATATGCTTCTACTTCCATTGTGCATCGAGATCATCCTCTTTTCTCTAGACTCCCTCCCTGCTAAAAAAATCTTATTCAGCAACAGAGTCCAATGAGGGAGTTCTAAACTGAATCTAGTTTTGAGCCTCATTGAGGATACCAAGGAAAGAGGCAAAGCTGGAAGAGGTGCCCCCTAATGAGGTACTTGAGTAATCATCCCCTTTTCACTAGACACCCCAATGAGCCTCATTTAGATTAAATTAATGTACTATTTTGACATTTCAAGTTAGACCCAAAAAAAAAAAAAATTAGTGATGTATTATTTAAATTCATTCTCCATTTGGTTATAGGAAAAAAAGTAGGAGGAAAGAGAAGAGGAAAAAATTGAAATAAGAAAGTCTTAAATTCTTTATTGGTGGGAACAAGAAACTACAATGAGTACTCACTTGTAATGATGAGTTTATTTTCTTTTAGTCAACAAAACATCATTGTACATCTCTTTCTCTCACTTATCAGGCAAATGCCAGGCATTAATGGGCAAGGTTCATACATTATATGAATCCATGTGACTGTTCAAATCCTAGACATAGAAACTAAGGCCATAAGGATCTAAAACTCCTAACACTTCTATAGGTTCATTCATATCATTTTAAACTCAGTCCTCTATAAATTTCTCAATTATAATTGCACAACTTCACTGCTGTTTTTTGTTTCAAGTATTGCTGATTTTTATTATATCTGATTATGCCTATTCTTCCAACTGGGTTGGTTCCACAGTTATACATGCAGAAATAGAAAAATATTGAAAAAGAAGTGCCTGATGCTTTAGTGGCTTAAGTTCCTTAATGAAGATGTGTGCATGCACAACATATGAATGTATGTGTGCAAGTATTATGCCTTGTTTCCTCTTTTTCTTACCACATGGATGTTTCAGGTCTTTGGCCTGGCGGCTTCCTACACAAGTTCATTTTCTTCTAGATGAAACTACAGACTTTAAGATGTATGAAACCATTAAAGAGGAAGTCAGACATTGATGCGTATGACGCAATAGGAAAGATATTAGATGACCTAAATGTAGATGCAGAAGTTAATAACGTTTATTTCAATCAATTAACTTTATTGAATCAGCAAATATATTTAATTGATTCTAATTGTATATCCCATCTGGCAAAACTTGAGCTTTGGTTGGACAAATCAAAAGTGGGAAGCCAACAGTTGTCAGTTATCCAAATTGATACAATGATCTTCAGGTGGGCAAAGCTCTTATGGATAATATAAATCTCAAAAATTTTCAGATTAAATGGAGTTGGGGAAATTTGGTCTTGTTAGCCAATTGACTAAAAGTTCAAAAGACAATGTTAATACTTTTAGCATTACTGTTTGACCTTTCTGAAAACATAGACTTAAGTAGCAAAAGACAAAGCTTTGGATGCTTCCTTATTAGCAATGACAGATTCAGTTAAACATTGACCTAAGTAATAAGTACAGGATGAGCTTCATCATGTAAGCTTTAGATATCCAACTAGGCTGGATATTCAGGTTTTCCAAGGCCTCAGCTCTGCAATTCATTTTGGCAAAGTTAAATTTTATTTTCAAATTGTGTTTTATCTCCTTTTTACTTCTATACAGCTTTAGCACCAAAGCAGTGCTAGATCTTTTTTTTAAATGATCAAGTCATAATTGAAAAAAAAAGATTAATTAAGTCATAATTGTATTGTTGTCACTCTCTTCCTTCAGAAAGTCACAATTGTTGGAAACAATGGAAATGGGGAATGCATAGTGACTACAATATTTCAAAGATCTTTTGATCCTAAATCAAGTCACACGATGGAATTGAAAATTAAAAGGTTAAATTGAAGTAGATGAGTTGGAAGATTGGTCTTGTCAGTCAAGAATAATTTTTGTTCAATGACACATCCATGCCAACACTGCATAGGAGAAAGAAGGAAATGCAAATGAGGTGGAAAGCAACGCTGCATCAAAGTTACAAGTGCGCAAAGGTTTGGTAGTAGCTTCCGACAGGTTAGTACAGTAAAATATTCTCCTAAACTCATCCTTCGATAGTTCTTAATGATCCAAGTTACTAAGTCAATTGAGCTACTTTAGAATAAAATAACATTAAATAGCTTTCAATGGATAAAGCAAAAGTGGAAGCATTATTACTTCAATCTTGTTCCTCTCCACAATTGATAAATGTAGGATTATAAATTTTTTTTTAGGAGTTTAGCATTTTCTTGTGAGTCTTACAGACTCATTGGACCATACTGCTTCATTTAGTTTCTATCAAATAAAATGCAGGACTATCATATCATGGTAATACTATGAGGATTCCAATTATCCAGCAGGCGGAAGAAATGGGTAGCCACTAGACGTCCAAGATACTGCTTTAAACAAGGCTACAAATACTCTCAAAGCTGAATCTGAACAAATAAATCAAGATGTACTGAACCAAGTGATGGTGAACCAGGCTACAACTGTCATAACCTGTCCATCAAAGAGAAAGGAGAGCTTGAGATTTTGATTGTGAATCTGCCACTTAACAAACTGAGAAGGGCCAGTGTTTTCTGCTGCAAAGTTGCAAATAATAATAAGGTGGAAATTAATTAGAAACAACTCTATCAAGTACTTTTTAAATGATTGATCCTATGTAACATGCAACTTGTCTCATGGTTGAATTTTAGGTCCAGGCATTTCACAAACATTTAGGTCACATGTCAAGCGGATATGAAGTTAATTGCTATCACCTAGTGGTGCAATCGGATGCAAACAAATCTGTTACTAGCTTAATGGAAATTCATCTACTATCAATGTTCCTGCACTTCAATTCTGTAAGAGAGGGAAACTATATACCTAGTTATTAATCTAAAAGCTAATGAGGAACAACCAGAGATTAGATCTCATAGAGTCTTGCATGTGTTCAACAAAAGAAAAGCTCCTAGTACACTCTGCAGAAGCACCTTCCCACAACCAAGTGCAGAGCTAAACCTGAAAAAATGTCTCAGCCTTTCAGGGGTAACAGTAGGTGTGCCTTGTCTACATAGCATTGTAGTACCACGCAGGCAGAGGAGAAAGAACATTGAGGGAGCAAAATGTTTCGTTTGAATGTAACAATGGCCTTGGCCAATAGAATTTTACCTAATGTGGTGTACACTCTTCGCCTTCCCTTTATATAAGAGGAAGGAAAACTTGTATTAAGACATACCTTAAGAAAATAGTGCACAAGAAGACTGGCTTGAGCCCGTGGTTTTTCTCTCTGTGTTCCTTTTCACAGAGAGTTTTTCACGTAAAAAATTGTTGGTTGCTGTCGTTTTCCTTCGTTTTTCATATATTTTTCATGTGACTTCGCATTCTCCCACAAGCCATTGGAATTTGAACGTCCAAGACATTGCTATATAATGCTACAAATGCAATAAATCACTCAATTTTAATCACGGTGGTTAAAAATACTGTTACAAAATATAGAAAGGGAAGCTTGAGACTTTGATTATGCTACAAAATAGTGTCTCTACAGTAGTGGCAAGTAATGGTAAAGTGATTATTAATTAAATACTTATTATTTTTTAGATAAGTGATTATTGTACCCAATGTGCAACTTGTCTCATGATTGTCATTTTGGTCCAGGGAATTTTAGCAAACAATATTTTAGTCGTGTTCAAGAGAATATGAAATCCACAGTTATGAGTTGTGATTTACGATCTGTACCATTTTTTACTTCATCTAAGAAGCTTTATTTCCAGTCGGCTTGATTCCAACTTCTAGTTGCCAAAATCTACTATTTCTCTGAACCATTAAATCCCTTAAAAATGCACATATTAAATTAAATCCCCAAAATAAATATATTAAATTAAAGAAGAAAATTTTCATTGTTTGATCTTTAGTTGATTTAGAGTTTCTTGATATTGCAAAAAATTAAAAAAGAAAAATTCTAATGTTAATTTAAATGATTTGATATGTCGTTAATTTGGAGTTTCTCAATCTTAGATTTTTTTATTTTATTTTATTTGGTGATAGCCTCAATCTTAGTTCAATCGGCACCTTTTATGTTTTATTAATTGTACAATAGTTTCCAAAAGCAATAAAATATTTGTCTCATTTTTTTTGTTCCACTTTATGCCCCACCAACCACAGTTTGTCATATATAATTTTTTTTTTCTTTCATTGTAAGTTATGATTGGTGGAGTATGAGGTAGATTAGTTTATACTCCTAGTCCTAGCATCTCTTAGTGTTTCCAATAGAGTTGGAGATGAAATTTTTGTCTTTTTCCCTCCAAATAAACAATTTATGCATTTTGTTATTTTTCAATGAAAATTATTGAGTATTTCTAGAATGAATAGTTATTTCATTTTCAAAATATGACCAATAATGGATTCAATTCTTGCTAAAAAAAAATCAAATAAAATAATGAATCCAATTGGAGTATTTTTGTCTCAGCTTGATTTATTGGTGTTATTCTAATAACTTAAATGACAAAAATAGATTTGGTGTTCAGCGTAGTGTAGTGTCCACCATCAATTACTAGTTGAACATATTAATGACTGAGGGGCCTCTCAATTACTTTTTTTTTTTTTTCCTTTCAAAAATCACAATAATTTAAAATTTTTATAAATTAAAGTAATGACGAAAAGAGAATGTTTGATAAATAACTCAAAAAGAGTGATTCCTCCTACTCCTTTTGCTTTTTGTTCTTCAGGTTGCAAATAAAATACACAATAGACTGCAGTGTTTTGGGCATCATAAGCAAATTTTGAATATGCAATTCTAGAGTCCCCTTACAATAGTGTATCTTTCCTAATTGTCAAATAGAAAAATCAATTGAAATCTATAGTTTGTTATCTTAAAAAGAGTTATCTTGAAAAGAATATTATATATATATATATATATATTGTAGAAGCTAAGGTTTCTAACAGGTTGTCTTTTATAATTTATAAATTCACCTCAGATTTTTGTACACAACATAGGCAAATTGAAAATTCCTCACATATTAATAGCTTGAACAACTCGATGATTAGAGATGATTGGATAATTGCTGTAGCTGCAACCTGTTATTCCACCAGCATGGCATTAGAGAAGTTTTTAATCCAAAAGCTAGCAAAAAAACATTATAAGACTACAATATAATATTGATTCCTGTAGTCATAATTTTTCTTTTTCTCTGGTTGATTTTCCATTTTAAAGCATGTTCAACCATAAGCTAGACCATGAGCATTCATAATAAGTTGTTTATTTCTTCTTTAATTTAAATCATTTAGATTTTGTTTAATTTGTTTTTTTATATTTTATTATATTCTATTATTAGTATACGTGTTATTGTATTATCAAATCGCGAGGAGAGTAGAGAATGATATCTGTACTATTTAAAATTAGTCTCTTAGAGATTAGACAATATTAACAATGGCTCTAATAAGTAACAAAAGGGAAAGAAACATGGATGCGAATACGGATACGGATATGATATGATATATGATGTTGTAACTTTTGCACTTTAAAATAATGGGCTTTAAGTTCAGAGGACCCAAGTTGAATGGCTACATGAAGTGGTTTTTGTGTTATCATGGACCTTATGGCAGCTTAAGTAATTGACTTGGGCTTTATAAATGGGCCTTCACATCATAGTTGCACTACCTCTTCAATAAGCAATTGAGCTTTAGTTGAGTAATTGAAATAATGAATGCAAGCATCTTGAAAATGATGATAAGTAGGAAACAAAAGCAGTACGAAATCATAGAACATTTTCTAAGTAGCCCAAAAAATAACAAATAATTAATTGAAGGCTTTTGTTAATGAATATTCCATTGCACTCGTAAAAAACAAATAGGTGAGTCCAACTTTATTGGAATGTTGTAAAAGTTAATTAACAAACAGTGGGTTCCAGTTAACTTAACTAATAAAGTCTCTAATGGTTGTATAAGAGATTTGGGGTTCAATCCTCGTCTACACCAAAAACTGATTGGTGTCTTGGTTTGATGATAAAGAGCGCTCATTAGGAGCGGATGCCATAGGTTGAAATTCCCTAAAAAAATTAACAAATATCTCTTTTAACTAAAATCTCTTCCTCAAAAATATATATATATATATATATATATATATATATATATTCTCAAAATTATAGGGAATCAAATTATTTTCTCAAAAAATAGGTTTGGCTAAATGCTATATTAAATAAGGAATATATTTGTCAACTTCTTTTTACTTTTGTGTATATATAAATAGGAAAAAAATATTGTTTTCATCCCTAAAGTTTTCATATCATTTTTCTTTTGTTCCTAAACTTTAGATAGTTATTTTTTATTTTTTGTTTATAAATTGTTGAAAACGTTACACATTTTCTCCTCAAGCTTTCATACCATATGTCACTGACTCACTAGTATATGGTTTTGTGCTACTAGTTCACCTCCTGTGTTTTTTTTTTTTTTTTTTTTTAATGTAATGTAATGAAGGGATCATGTAGGAAGAACGTGTTAAAATCTCTAATGCTAAAGATAATGCTACTTAATTAGACATGTAGGATTAAAGATAACAAAATTCGACAGAAGCTAGAACAAAAAGTATAATGTTTTCTATAATTTAAGGACAATAAAAAAAATTTAAAGTTTAGGAACTAAAATCAAACTTCAAGCTCTTTATATGGACTAAAATATATTTTAGAAGTATAAATATGACGACGACGTTTTCAATAAGAAGAAAGGCAAGTTTTGCTTCACTGCTTCACTGAATTTACAGTCCTCAGATACTGGGGTATATTATGTTATTCAATTAAATTCAAATATATATTTGTATTAAATTTAATTATTCTTAGAAAAGATATAATTGTTTATAATTTATTGGTTAATGAAACCATGTATTTGAATTTGATTGAAAAACATAATAGTACACCTAAATTTTGCCATAAATATAATGAGGAGTTTGTTACTTAATAGAAAGGCAAGTTTTGCTTGACTGAATTTACTACAATTAAGAGAAAAATCATACGAGTACCCCCAAAAAAGAACAGAGGCAAAATGGATAGGTAGAGTGTTCTTAAAGGACTCCTAAGCATGTAATTGGTGATAATGATCAGCACAAGTGATGCTTCACCAAATTACTTTGCTCCTTCACTTTCAGAAATAAAATTGCATGCATTTGAAATATATCTTAAGGGTTACATTTTTAACCTATGAAAGTGTAGTACAAATCTTGTGTTACAATAAACCATAACATGACTATATACAGCATACTAAACCCTAGACTAATTAATAGACTTTTTGTACAAATAGGATTCTTAGTTTGCACACGTAGAAGGATAGGAATTGGCTCTATGCTATGGTTGGTTAACTAAATGAGAGCTACCAACTAAATGAGAGCCATTCCCGGATTAACACCAAACTAATAAGTTGGACAAATCAGAAATCACAAGCCCACCACATCCTAACTGTGTGTCTTAATTCTTACATTTAATCTTCAACCATTTTATTATTATTGCAATTAGTTGTGAGCTCATGAAGTTAACTGGTACTTCCTAGCATTTATAACAGAAACTTCTAACTATTTATTTTAAATATTAGCATTGAGATACAATGTTAAATAAGCTAGAATAAATACAAAAGTGGAAGCAAAAAATAAAGAACACAAGAATACACAAGGATTACGTGGTTTAGGTTAATGGCTACATTTTCAACATATGAGAGTGTATTACAAATCAACTTTTTTCTGAACCATTAAATCCCTAAAAAGGCACATATTAAATTAAATCCCCAAAAAACATATCTTAAATTAAAGAAGCTAATTCTCATTGTTTGATCTTTAGTTGATTTAGATTTTCTTGATATTACAGACAAAAAATTAAAAAAAAAAATAAAAATAAAGAGCAAATTCTAATGATATTTCGAATTATTTGATCTGTCGTTGATTTGGAATTTCTTGATCTTAGTTTAATTAATAATTTTTGGTGTTTTCATCTGAAATATTTAAGGTTCAAATCTCTTATCTCTTAACGTAATTATCAAATTATTATTTTTTAAGAAAAAATAAAAACAAAAAACCAAAAATTGGAAATTGGGCCGTTAATTCGGCCCATTTCTCAAATTCATCTAAAACAGAGCCCAATACATTTTTCTTTTTTCTTTCACCTACCTATAATAAGAACGGGTGCAAGCAACTCCTAATATTAAACAAGGCCCCTTTTTTTTTTTTCTTGCTAGTGCAAGTTTGAGTTGTCTCATACTGAATTGCTAATGTTTCTGTCCTATCTTCAGTTTGCGTTGAAAATAGAATGTAGAACACTTTCTTCTTAATTTTTTTAATCAATTCTTATATGGTAGATTGCGTTGGATTCAAACCATAGGTTGATGTTCATATTAGCAAGTACTAACAATGGACCTTGATAACTCATTTTTATTTGTAAGCTTTAGGCTTTGATCATCTTCAATTACAATTGCAACTTCTCTAAAAATATCTAGCTTAACAAGTTGATGACTTAGCCTTCCGAAAATATCATCTATTGCCAATGATATTGCACTTCACTACTTCACAGAGAGAGAGAAATTCTTAATTTAGTTTTGAATGCAAGAGTTTGTAGCTTTTGCTTTTTGCAATATTAATGGACGGACTCTATATATTAAGGGCTCCATGTTCAAAGGCCTTAGGAGTTAGGACTAATGGTTACATGGTGCGGTATTGGTATTATCATGGGCCTTACGGCAGCTTGAGTAATGAACTAGGCTTATATAAATGGGCCTTCATGTCCTAATTGCACTTCACTACATCTTGAAAATGATGCTAACTGGGAAACATCGAAAGCATATGATTAGATCAACTTGAATAGGTAATTTGTACACAGTTGTCCTAATGGAAAATGCTAAAGGAATGAGTAATTTTATTTTATCACTAGGAGTGTATGCTATAGGTTAAAAATATCTCTAAAAAGAATTAAAATAAATAAATAAAAATTACAAATTGATATAACAATAAACGTAATTAGTAAGCTTCATCAAGTACCCAATAAATGAATTTTTAAATTATTTTTTATAGTTTTTGACATATCAATTTATAAGTTCAATATAGTAAAGATTGTAATACCCCTATCATAACTTTGTCCTAAATATTGCCAATATGAATTATGTTTCTTCCATCAGGGTCAATCCTACGACTAAGCCAGTTATGTAGCCGCCCTACCTCCCTAAGTGGAACAAGGCCCCTAAATTTGAATCAATAGGAAAATTTCTATACCAATAAGAGTATTAATTAGGCCCAAAAAATTAGATAATAGATTAAAAAAAAGTAATGATGTGGACCCAACAAAATGTAACAATAATTTTACAACATGCCTAAATTAACATGTCAACCCATTCATGGGCCACCACAAATCTCGAATTAAAATTTCTCACTATACTAATTTAAGAATGTTGTGACATTTTGTTGAGTCCCTAACATTCCTCAAAAGAAATTGTTTTTTAAAGATGGCAACAACAAAAGAAAAAGAAAAACCTAAGCCTAGGTGGACGATGAACCACCATCCACTCATTTCTTTGTTCTTTATTTATTTATTTATTTATTTAATTTATCTTTGTAGTTATACACACACACACTAGTTGTTAACAACAACAAATATTTAGTTTTGTGAAAATTAATCAAGTCTCAAAAGGGTTCTCTAAATAATTTGTTGCTAGCATTGAACACAATATGATAATATATATATATATATATATATAAATTAGGTGAAATCTCACAAATGAATAAGAAATTTTTCAAAAAACTTTAGATGAACAACTCACAAATGACTAAGAAATTCAACAACAAAAACTAAAAAATTTTGCATGTAAACAAATTAGAAGAATTTAAAAAAAAAAAATTAAATATATAAAAGCTTCAACTTACATGTTGCCTGAGGCCCCAAAATCCCTTTGGTTGCCCTGTCTTCCATGCATGATTTTTGTTTTGCAATAGCTAGCAAATCCAATGAGAGAGAAAGAGGCAGAGATAGAGATTTGAAGGGTTTTTCTTTCCATCTTATTTCATTTTTACTACTTTTAAAAAATAAAATAAAATATTTGTACTTATATGGTAGATTGCGTTGGATTAAAACCATAGGTTGGTGTTCATATTAGCAAGTATTGACAATGGACCTTGATAACACATTTTTATTTGTAAGCTTTAGGCTTTGATCATCTTCAATTACAATTGCAAATTTTCTATCAATCTCTGGCTTAACAGGTTGATGACTTGGCCTTCCAAAATATCATTTATTGCCAATGATATTTCACTTCACTACTTCACAAAGAGAGAGAGATTCTTAGTATGCATTTGGCATTGGCTTAAAAAGCCTTTTTTTTTTTTTTTTTTTTTTTTTTTTTTTTTTTTTTTTTTTTACTTTCAGCTTATTTTTGCTATTATTCATGAGTCTCATTGCAATTTTTTGTACTATTCGTGAGTTCTACTGTACTATTTGAGCTACTTTTTAGTTTTATCTACAGTACTTTCACCAAAAAAATTTCAATTTAAGGTAAATAAGCTGTTACTTAGTTTTTAATGCAAGAGTTTGTAACTTTTGCCTTTTGCAATATTAATGGACAGACTCTATATATTATGGGCTTTATGTTCAGAGGCCTTAGTAGTTAGGACAAGTGATTACATGGTGCGGTATTGGTATTGTCATGGGCCTTATGGCAGCTTGAGTGATGAACTAGGCTTTTATAAATGGGCCTTTCATGTCCCAATTGCATTTCACTACATCTAGAAAATGATGCTAACTGGGAAACACCGAAAGCATATGATTAAATCAACTTGAATAGGTAATTTGCACATGGTTTTCCTAATGGAAAATGCTAAAGAAATGAGCAATTTTATTTTATCACTAGGGGTAGATGTCGTAAGTTGAAAATATTTCTAAAAAAAATTGAAATAAATAAATAAAACTTACAAATTGATGTAACAATAAATGTAATTAGTGAGCTTTATCAGCCACCCAATAAATAAATGTTTGAATTATTTTTTGTATAATTTTTGGCATATCAATTTATAAGTTCAATATAGTAAAGCTTACGCCTATCATAACTTTGTCCTAAATATTTCCAATATAAATTATGTTTCTTCCACTGGCGTCAGCCCTACCACTAGGCTAATTAGGTAGTCGTCCAACCTCCCTAAGTGGAACAAGACCCCCAAATTTGAATTAATAGGAAAATCTCTATACCAATAAGAGTATTAATTAGGCCCAAAATATTAGCTACTCCCTCCATCCTACTTTGTTTGTCCTGTTTGAAAAGTCAAACTTTTTAAGGGAACATCATTTATTGTCTTGTCTACCTTTTAAAAATGTATAAGTTTCCAAATTATCCTTAAATAAATTTATCAAAAAATTGAATTAGTAAATTAATAGGGGTATAATAGGAACATTAGTAAATTAATGATTTTTATTTTTCGAAAAAAGACAATATTTTGGGACATCCCAAAATGGAATAGAGGACAAACAAAGTGGGACGGAGGGAGTAATAAATTAAAAAAAAAAAAAAAAAAGAAAGTAATGTGGACGCAATAAAATGTCACAATAATTTTACAATATTCCTAAATGAACATGTCAACCCATTCATGGGCCACCACAAATCTCTAATTTAAATTTCTCGCCTTATGCTAATTTAAGAATTCTGTGACATTTTGTTGAATCCCTAACATTCCTCAAAATAATTTTTCTTTTAAAGATGGCGACAACAAAAGAAAAAGAAAAAAAAAAACGTAAGCTTAGGTGGACAATGGACCACCATCCAGTCATTTCTTTGTTCTTTATTTGTTTTTTTAATTTATCTTTGTAGTTATTATATATATACTAGTTGTTAACAACAACAAGAATTAAGTTTTATGAAAATTAATCAAGTCTCAAAAGGGTTCTCTAGATAATTTGTTGCTAGCATTGAATACAATATGATAAAAATATATAAATAAAAATTAGGTGAAATCTTGCAAACAGATAAGAAATTTTTAAAAAAAAGTTACAAAAAAATTTAGATCAACAAATCACAAATGAATAAGAAATTCAACAACAAAAATTTAAAAATTTTGCATCTACAAAAATTAGAAGATTTAAAAAAAAAAAATTAAATATATAAAAGCTTCAATTTTAATGTTGCCTGATGCCCAAAAATCCCTTTGGTCGCCTTGTCTTCCATGCATGATTTTTGTTTTGCAATAGCTAGAAAATCCAATGAGAGAGAAAGAGACAGAGATAGAGATTTGAAGGGTTTTTCTTTTCATCTTATTTCATTTTTACTAATTTAAAAAAATAAAATAAAATATTTATACTTAATTGGGGCACTCTTTTGTTTCATTTTTTTTTAAGTAAATAAAAATATTTTAACTAAAAAAATATGTGTTCCTTCAAAATTATAGAGAATCAATATAGACTAATTCAATATAATAAAATATTTATACTTAATTAGAAATCTCTTGATAAAAAGTCAAGATTTTGCTCTTTTTATAATGTGAAGTTATCCATTTTCATCATTAGGGGCGAATCTAAAATTTAAAAAATGAGGGGTCAAAATAATAAACAAATTTTTGAATTTAACCAATTTAATTTATGGTATTCATAAAAGAAATATGAAGAGTTCTAGGGAGGAGGGAAACATATATTTGTTAATTACAGGGTGAAAATTTAATTCTTGAAAAGTTTGGGGGGCCTTCCAGATAGTTCCGCCCCTGCACATAATCTTAGAAAAACACTCTAAATCTTCAAGGTGAAATGCACTAAGGAAAAAGAAATAAGAAATGTATTTGACAACTTCTTTTTACTTTCACATGTTGTGACTCATACATGGCCAAATGGGCATAGAACTGTTGTGACAAAAAGTATTGTTTGTTCTTATTAAAAAAAAAAAAAAGTATTGTTTGTTTACTATGTTTTGAGATTTAGATTCGGCAACTTTTGGCACAACAATTTGTGCAACAAGTTGTAATAAGTGCACTCTAAACCATTCTTTTCATGATTTCGCATCTTATGCATGGTTTTGAAATCCGGACCGTTCATTGAACCGTAAAAGAGAGAGGTTCAAGGTTTTTAAGGTCGGACCGAGGTCGAACCGAGGTCGAACCGTGATGACGTCATAATTAATTTAATAATTTTTTTAAATATAAATAAATACATTAAATTAGTAAAAATTAAATAAATAAAAAAACTAAAATAGTCTCCAAATAAATATAAGATTTATCTTTCAAATATATTTTTCATATCATAATTTTCATAAGACAAATAAAAAATATTAAATCTTAAGCAAACTTAATAAATAAACAAACAAATAAGTATGTAACCATATTATAGCAGATGATATAACAAGTATAACACCACTGTTGTAGTAACCAACTAGCAAACTACGAGTTTCTCAAAAAAAAAAAAAAAAAACCAGTAAACTACCACTATCAATTTTTTCGTATAAAAAAAAACCCACTATAAAATTTAAATCTAACATTAAAAAAATTATTAAAATAGGAAAGCTTAAAAAGCTTAAAACCGTAGTACTGTGCTGCAGTGGTGGTACTGTAATACACTTATATAATATTAGCAAAGATAAAAACTAAATATAATAATTAATAAATACATCAATTTATGTGGTTTGTGGTGATACACGAGGTCTGGCGTTTTTTACAAAGTATATACTACTTTACATCTTTACCCAACAGCAGCAGAGAAAGACTTCAATAAAATTCAAACAAAAGAGAGATCATCTCAGTAAAAAAAGAGAAAGCAACACAGTGAGAAAAAGCGAGTCTTTCACTGGTTTAGAGAGATCCGATCGCTGGTCATCAACTGAAGGCAGCGGCAAATGACAACGCCAACAAGGACAGAAGCTTTAGCTGGCATCTGGAGAGTTGTGGAGGATATTATCAGAGATTTGACTGAGCTGAGGAGTGCGGTGGCCGACGAAGGAGAGAGGCCATCTGAGGTGAGGGAGGGTCCGAAAGGAGGCGATTTTTCTTGAGCTTGAGGACCGAATGATGGAGACCTGGTTTGGTTTCTAATTTTCACTCTTTAAGCATCCTAAACGACGTTGTACAGGGGAAAAAATAGATCGTGATGTCGTTTAAGGTTTTTTTTTTCTTTTTTTTTTTAAGGGTCCGTGAGAACCGCTGAAACCGTTCACGGTTGTCAGAACCGTACGGTCCGACCACGGTTTGCACGGGTTCCTGTTTTTTTTCCGATAAGCGGTTCTTGTAGCTAAAAAAACCGCAAAGTTGAGAAGTTCGAGGTTTTCCCGGTCGGACCGTACGGTCCGGTCCGGGTTTCAAAACCATGATCTTATGATCACCGGTCAAAGTCACCATGTACTTTGACAACGGGTTTCACTAATTGGAGTAGACGGTGAAATAGCCTAAACTTGCTCAAGTTATTATCTATATATCATATACTATATATAATAGCAGAAGAGAGAAAGTTGATTCTTACAATTAAGGAGGTATTAACAAATTAAAAAAAATGCCCCTTAAAATGCTGTCACATACACAATTTTTAAGTAAAATAGCAGCAAGTTACAACGTTTGGTCTTTCAAAACTCTGTACATCAGCATTATTTAAAAAAAAAAAACTATTAAAAAAATAAAACCCTAAAAAAAAAACTATTAATACATCAGCATTCTTTTTGGCAGCCGTACTCTAATTCTAGGGATTTTGAAGCAAACGTGGCCACAGTCCTCATCGTCCTCCTCTGCACGCTCATATGTGCTTTGGTTCTCGACTCTGCCATTCGCTGCTTCCTACGTGGTAGTGGTGGTGGCAATAATCGCCAACAACCACTACCCCAAAACCAACAAGAAGTACAACATGATGAGCCAAAAAGCACGCTAGAGAAAGAGGCAGCTGATACGTTAATTGCAGGTCCGAGCCTGGTGTTTTCGACAGGGATGAAGCTGGCTGGAACGGTAGCAGAGTGTGCGATTTGCTTGTCTGAGTTAGTGGAGGAAGAGGGGATTCGTGTGTTGGGAAGGTGTAACCATGGCTTCCACGTGAACTGCATTCAACAGTGGTTGTCTTCCCACACCTCCTATCCTACTTGCCACTGCAGCTGTCTCCCTCCCTCTCCTATTCCTACACAACCCTGCAGCCAAACCGATACTGGAGAAGGACCAATTCTCTCTCTCTCTCTCGTGATCACCCTCCAAAGTTCAAGGCTAAAAAAAAAAAAAAAAACTATTAAAAAAAAAAAAACTAAAACCCTAAACACTGTAACTATTTCTAACCTAATAACTATTTCTCCCAAAACAAACCCGATAAAATTTACTCTCTTCAACTCCTAAACAAATCCCGATACAAAAACTTATTTCTCAGTCTCTGTCTCTCCTTCAAATGCAAACACAAACTCAACCCAACAAACACTGCAAGACCAATACATAGGAACCAACCTAACATCAGACTACTGGAACGACTACTAGTAAAATCTTTTATACTAATTTTGGGTGTTTAATAGGATTCAGGTTTGGCTATTTTGTTTGATTTTGATTTAAGAAATTGGTTCAGATTTTGTTTTGATTTAAAATTGGTTTTTATCAATACTCAAAACCCTAATATAGGTTCTCCCTCAATTTTGGTTCCTTTCAATATATCAAATTTTACTACAGGATTACAATAGTAAAAGAGGGAAGGGCAAGTTGCTTATATGGCTTAGGAATATGGGTTTTGGCATCAGAATCAACCCTACATTAGAATCAATCTAGGTTGGATTATAAATTGTCATGGGTGGGATTGTGGAAACATCTATGCTAATCGAAAATTTCAGCTTTTTACTAAATGAAGCAGGCTTGATTTGATCACAGCAAGATAGGGAGGTGTTCATTGTCCAAATGAACCTCTCTATCTCTCTCTTCTTTTTAAATAACTATATTCCAAATGACCGTAAAATTGTATCATAAGTATTTAGGATAATCTAATAAAAAAAATTTCCATCCTTACTAAAATAGTGAAATGGCTGTTTACCTAATTGTTCTAGAAAAAACATAGCGATTATTTACTTTTTTGTTGATGGGTTGGTTTGATTTTCTTTAAACTTTGTATTACATGTTGATATTGGTAACATAAATGTGCATACATATATTTTGTTTGAAACATAATTTCCAATTAGCTTTTCTATAGTAGACAGTTTAGCCTTACCATAAAAATTGCTGGTGTGTCTTGAACGGAGTAGAATTTATTTAATTCAACAACCTATTTATTTTAAGATAAGTGTTAATGTAATTATAAATTACCAGTTATTAAGCCAAGAGTAGCAGCAATTTTATCAAAGTTTGAGAATTTGACTTTTCATTGTATTGTGGTTTATCTATTTGATTTTTAAATAGTTTTTATGTTTGTATTTGTGATTAAAATGAGCCATACTCATAAACTTTGGTAGCCATGGTATGACTCCACCGTGTAGGTTAACCCTATCCTTTAAGAACTTTCCCGTGCATCGCACGGGTTAACGACTAGTATATATATATGTGGGGCCCGTGGGCCCGGAACCCTCGGCCCACCTTTAGGCTAGCCCAAGGCCCAAGTCGAGGAGGACAATCGTCCCAGATAATCGGCCAAAGGGTTTTTAGCCCTTCTCGGACCCACGTCGAGGACACACCCTTCCTCGGCACACCTAGTCTAATCCTAGTAGGGGGCAAACCCAGAATAGGTGGTCACATCCACACTTAATGAGTTTGCCTGACCCTCCAGGCTACATTAATGGTGACAAGACCCTTCACCAGCGCAACCTTGGAGGCCACAACCCCCAGTATGGTGAGGAACCTGTCTGATGGGACAAGTCCTAGAGCAGTAGCCCGGATGGCCAACAGCTGTAAGGTCAGGATCAAGCTAAAGGGCATATATAAGGTAAAGAACCCCCCCTTGTGAAGGGGGGCCTCCTCGGACGCCAGCCGAGGAGCAACCCTAGACGAAGAACAACGAACGAAAAGCTCAAGGAAGACCGGCGAGAGGCCGGCTGGAGCCAAACCCTTTCGCCCCACTCTCTACAAATTTATTGTCGGGGATGCCCTTCCGAAAAAGGAGCCCCCACAATTGGCGCAAGAAGAGAAGAAGGGAAGAATTGCAGTACGAAAAGAAAATTCAACGGCAAATAAAAGAAAAGTTCTTTATTAATTCAGAAAAAGATTACAAATACAACAACAATCTTTATTATTTCATAAAAGAAGGTTACAAATACAATCAGAGACTCAGACAGGCATGTTTTACAAGAAATTCTACAAACTAATCCTACAATCAGAAGCCCAGGTGAACCGATCCTAGAACTAGCCGGGCAAGAGGCTCGCAAAGAATTAATATCAGGAATGAGGGAAGTGTCAACCCGTGCTTTTACCGGCGTCTAGAGAATGGGAGAACTGGACAGTAAAAGCACGGGAAGGGGGGCTGGGGGCTGGCTCACCTTGAAACCAAAGCTTGAACAAAGTGAGGAGCCGACCCAGGGACCCCGGAACACCCTCCCTTGTGATGCTTCCTCGACCCCCTCCGGACTGCACGAGCATTGACCGTCGGAGACGGCAATACTCGGGCACCAGCCATGACGAGAGTTCGCGTGCCCCCTTCGTCGGAGGTGCGCTCTGGGGAAAGACGTTAGGTACTTCAACGACGTCCCCCCTAGCCACCATACAAGGCCCTGCCGGTGTTACGCCTAAATTCTGCCGCGCCGGCAGCCCAGTGGGGGCTGTGGCCACGGCGGCCCTTAACTCCAGATCTCCTAACTTTGGTCACAATCCTGGCTGCGGTGTCAAAGGGGCTCAGGGAGGCGAAAGTATATATTTCTGTTTGTGGTGGAAGATTCATGGAATGAGGAGAAACTCTCCCCCCAGAGCGCCTTTTATGGAAGGCGAAAACCGGTGGGAGTTGAGCCACGCAGAATTCGAAGGAGGGATTGTCAAAGGGAATTAATTCCCACCCAATTCCAAGGGGATTGCCAACCGCCAGATTCGTGTTGATTCACGAGGGCATTAATGAAGGCGCGTTACAGGCACCGAAGCGTTAAAACGCGGAGCGCGAAAAGCCAAGCGACGCCTCGTAAACTAGAAAGACGAGGAACAGGAACTAGAGGCGAGATCAGTTTCACAAATGGAGTCACAATCCGACCTGAGGAAAAACAGTTCCCGAAAAGCGACCCGTGGACGTCTTCACACTAAAAGCAAAGTTCTCGGATCCGGGGACGAGCTCCTATTGAAGTCAACTGTGTAGTAGTGGTACACTAACTCTTACCCCAGAAGCTTATAAGGGGTCAGTGGAAGGGACTTCTATCCGAGGTGAGACTGAGTTGCCCAAAGAGGTGAACACTGTGTCCTCATACTTTGGAATGAAGGCGAAGCCACTTATCATCGGGGGCAGCAATTGTACCTAGGTCTTGCATGATCCTCGGACCCAAGCCTACGGAGAGCTAGCCACTCGTACTGAAGGCAGCAATTGTACCTAGGTCTTGCATGGTCTACAGACTCAAGCCTATGGGGAGCTAGCCACTTATCATCGGGGGCAGCAATTGTACCTAGGTCTTGCATGGTCCTCAGACCCAAGCCTACGGGGAGCTAGCCACTCGTATTGAAAGCAGCAATTGTACCTAGGTCTTGCATGGTCTACGGACTCAAGCCTACGGAGAGCTAGCCACTCGTACTAAAGGCAGCAACTGTACCCAGGTCTTGCACGGTCCTTGGACCCAAGCCTATGGGAAAAGCCATTTGCGACAGAGCTAAAGTGCCGCATGGTCCAAAAGCCTAGTCCTGTGGAGAAACTGACCACCTACTGAAGGGTCTGAGTGCCGAATCCAGCCACTCGAGGAAGAACCAGCCAGCGGAAGGCCTTCCGGGACATAAAGGCCGAGGTTTACAAAACCCTTCTCCCCGTCCGAGGAAACGTGCAGCAGGGTTTTGAGGGGCTATTGTGGGGCCCGTGAGCCCGGAACTCCCGGCCCACCTTTAGGCTGGCCCAAGGCCCAAGCCGAGGAGGACAATCGTCCCAGATAATTGGCCAAAGGGTTTTTAGCCCTTCTCAGACCCACGCCGAGGACACACCCTTCCTCGGCACACCTAGTCTAATCCTAGTAGGGGGCAAACCCAGAATAGGTGGTCACATCCACACTTAATGAGTTTGCCTGACCCTCCAGGCTACATTAATGGTGACAAGACCTTTCACCAGCGCAACCTTGGAGGCCGCAACCCCCAGTATGGTGAGGAACCTGTCTGATGGGACAAGTCCTAGAGCAGTAGCCCGGATGGCCAACAGCTGTAAGGCCAAGATCGAGCTAAAGGGCATATATAAGGCAAAGAACCCCCCCTTGTGAAGGGGGGCCTCCTCGGACGCCAGCCGAGGAACAACCCCAAACGAAGAACAACGAACGAAAAGCTCAAGGAAGACCGGCGAGAGGCCGGCCGGAACCAAACCCTTTCACCCCACTCTCTACAAATTTATTGTTGGGGATGCCCTTCCGAAAAAGGAGCCCCCACAATATATATATATATTCTATATTTTGTTTGGAAAGAAATTTACCTCCAAACCATTTTGTTGGAAAATTCCTCCAATTCGTTGCATGAAGATACGTAAAACTATCAACCATGGTTTTCAAAATCGCGATCCGGATCGTAAAATTGTGCGATTTTATGATCTCACCTTACCAAAAAGTTTAAAATCGTAGCAGGATCGTAAAAATGGTAGGATCGTATGTAGGATTATGTAGAATCGTATAGGATCGTAGGATCATATGGGATCCTATCAATCCTACCGATCCTACCATTTGGCTTTTTTTTTTTTTTTTTTTTTTTTTTAAGTGGGATTCATTTGGGTAAGATAATTCACCTAAACTCACAAGCCCAATGGGTTATTAGAAGCCCAATAATGAATTGAAGTCCCAAATTTACCCCTATGTCAACATAAAATCTAAAAAAAACCTATAGTACTTAAGTTTAACGTTTTGGATATTGATACTAGGAAGGATATAGATGATGAAATAGGATATGACAATGACATTGATTAGATTAGAAGAACCATAGAATGGGAATTCTCTTTTGGATTTCATATTTGTAATTAGCTAGTTTACCTTAGATTGTGAATTCTCTTTTGGATTACATATTGTAAATTTGTAGTTAGCTAGTTTTTATATGCTAACTAGCCTAACTTATTTTGGATTTGAAACTTAGAATTTGGAAAACATTTTCCATATGTATAGATAATATTTCGGTACTTAGTTGCTGATTAAACATGTACTGAACTTTTTAAATACATTATGTCAAAAGTTAAATATATTTTGTTTCGTTAGAATGACATAAGAATGATGTAGTGTGTGTGTGGGGGGTAAAAGCCCAAAACTGCCTAGTGGGCCTGGGGCACTATATTGAGGGGTATTATACTTCCGCAGAGCAGTAACTCGTTAGGTCCGAGCCCATTTGAAGATATGAAGCCCAGAATTGAAAAAGGGATGTCGTCCGAGGAGGCCGCCTCCTATCCAAGATGCTCACTATTAAGCCGAAGAGGCCTTGATCTTCGGCTATAGATAGCTGTGACCAATTAGACGTGTGGAAGGTCCGAATTATCTTCCTCGCAATTCTAATGATGATAATGAGCCAAGGGTAAGGTTGGAGATGATAAGAACGAAGAAATATCTAAAGGAAAAGCTGCTGCTACCGTATTTAATGCACTACAACAGCTTTTCTGGCCGCATTTATGTGGAGAAGACCCCTGAACAGTGTAACCTCAGCTACCGCCACTCCCAAAGAACTAAAGTAGATCCATGATGTGACATGCACTTAAGTAGGTACACAGACAAAGAACAGGTGGACGATGGAGATAAGGGAGAAGGATGCTATATAAAGAAGGAGAGCCCCTAATAAGGAGGGATCGGAAAAAAGAAAAGAAAAAGGAAACACAAGGTTTACTGTAGCTCTGAACGTTGTAATCATTGTTCTTGTAATAAAATACCTCTTCGGACACTCATTCATGGAATTGTTGAAGCATTTCTTTACGTGATCACAACCCTATATACCTTAACCACCCATTGTTTAGTTCGTAACCAGCCTAGCTCTTTCGCCCACTCTCTACAAATTCATTGTTCAGGGCTCGTTGGGCCTCTAACTCACACTTTTTGGGCTTAGGCTACGAAAACCGACCCTACGGTGTGCAAATTACATTTTATGATATAAATTTTTTTTTAATGGATGGATTCATATTTTAAGTGATTATATAACATACAAAGTCGCTATCAATAGGTTTTTTGCTTAAAGTCTGAAAATAGGTAGGATCTTACGATTCACGATCCAATCCTACGATCCACGATCTTACGTACCTCCCACGATCCTACGTAGGATTCCAATTTTGACAACCTTGCCATCAACATATGCTTTAAGTCACATGAACCTATCAAATTGTATTATTAAAAAAAAAAATTAATCATATCATTCTTAAATTATAAATCTTTGAAGCAATATTGTACAGGAATGTTATTGAAGTTTAAAGTTTAAACCCACACTTCATTTGGTAATTTTCCTCCCTTAAATTAAAGCTATAATACTCAAAATAGTAAAATTTGATGCCATTTATGTCTTGAATGAGAAAATTAGAAAAGCACAAAACTAAAAGAAAAAAAGAAGAAGAGGAAGAAGTTAATACAAATTACACCCTTTAACTTTGCTCCAAATTTAATTTAGTACTTTTAATTTATTCATTTCAATCTTATAATTTTTACACGTGCACATTTCACAAAAAAATTAAGAATTTTATTTTTTGGACAAAATTAGAAGGTGTAATTTGTAATTTAACCAAAAAAAAAAAGATGGCAAGGGACAAATTGGACAATTTTCTTTTCTTTTCATTTTATATTTACTAATTTGAAAGTTTAAATAAAACATTTGATTTCTTTTTTTGTTGATAATTTCATAATATAATAAGGAGGGATTTGAATCTTAAAAAGCGGTATATGGCCATTTTGGCCTTTCTCTAGGTCCTTTTCAATGGGTCTATTAAGTGGACTCATAATCTCAATTATTTTCTATAGATTATGCTATTTTGCCTTTTTTTTTTTTTGGGTAGCATGACTTATCTAGATTTGGACAATTCCACTCTTTTCCTTGGTGTTTATGATGGTAATGGGGGTTAGCATATGGCTTTTATTTAGTTTTCCATATTTTCTTCCCACCTCATTACAAATTTCTTCCAATTAAAAAACGCTATCGAATTGAAGTTTTTGTCCTTTTTTGCTAGTGTAGGCAATCTTTTTGGAAATTAATACACTGTTTTGGATGATATTTTAGATTTGCTAAAAATCTTAATTCATTTGCTTAGAAATATCAATTCATGGGGTCTTTAGTGGTTGGCTATGTTGAAACGCAAAAATTGTTTGGGTTCAATAATAGTTAGGAGGAAAAGTTGAAAAAATAAACTCATAAAGTGTCAAATTGTAGGAAAAGTAATAGCACTCAAACAGAGAACTTGACACTTAATTTTTATTTTTATGGGAATGCCACCAATTAATTTAATTCACAAATTCCACTCTTTCAACCTGGAAATATAATGCAATAAAATACAAAAGTCATTGAAAAAAAAAACCCAAAATTATTTATTGAAAAAACAAAAAGGAACAAATTAAAACAGATAAACAAACATATACTCTTTGGAAAGGAAAAAAGAAAAGTTTAATTTTGATTATTTGTTTGACTAAGAACATCTGTGTACAAATTATGAATCTTTCTTTTAAATAACTAGTGTTTCTATTCATGTCTTTAGAACTCCATGTCTTGTAGATCGAGTTGACGTGTCATCAAACTTAATCAATATCCATATCCGTAGCCGAATCTGAATCCGAATCCAAATCCATATCCGTAACCGAATCAACATCCGAGCCCAAATTCAAACCCGAATCAACCCGACGAAAACGATTTGAGCCCGAACAAAAAACTTGAACGCGATACGGACCGTGATGAACAACAAATATAGGACAAAATAAAATGGACCGGTCTACGCGGACCCACATGGGTTGATGTTGATGGATACCTCTTCCTTCTTGTTGATGACGCACATCGTGTCTTCCAGTTTCTTCTTCTTTCTTCTAGAGGCATAGCGAATCGGCAAAGAGGACACGATCTGCGAACGCGTAGCCAATTTTGGATACACGCAGAATGAAACTTATGCTTACATGGCATCTCTCTGGCCTCACTACCGACCTCAAACTGTTCCAAACAGATCGAGCAGTCTTGAGACTCCTCCGCCGTCACTGTCACACTCGCCATGGACTTCCAGCGAGTTGTCATGGTAGTCAAATGGAGAGAGAGAGCTTTGCGAATTCAGAGAAAAAAAAAAAAAAGGTTTGCCGTGTTTTTATAAAGTCGGAGAAGTTTCCGAATCGAAGAAGGATTTGGAAAAGTATAAAATATTAATGGGTTTTTTTTTTTTAATTAATAATTTTTATATGGTAGATTGCGTTGGATTTAGAACTTGTCCCAAATGGTTGCTTATTGGCTTTTTTTCTTCAATCGAATGTTACAGAGGTAATCCTTGTATGTTTGAAGGAAAAAAAAAATAAAGAAAAAGATTTTAATTATGGCAGATTATTCATAATGCTTACCGTATTTTATAATGAAAGTAAGGGTCAGTGTCTGTTTATTTCTACTCTTATCAATTAGAAGGAGATGCCACATTTTTATATGTATGCTTTGGGCTTTGATCATCTTCATTTATAATTGTAACTTCTGTAACAATCTCTGGCTTGTAATGAATTTTGGTTACTTTGGCTCTTATTAGTCTTCTAGTGACCAAAATAAATATGTAAAAGTGGTCTTTGGCAGTGGTTCTTATCACTTCTTTTGTGAGAGGTGAGCCCAAAGATTTTAATTACTTAATGGTTTAATTAATGATTATGCATATTTAAGTATATGAAATTTACTGTCAGTAACTTTTATTTGATAGAATAGTTTGCATCAAAACACAGCTTAGATTTTTTCTAGAAATTGGGTATTCATTTTATGCCGCTGGTCAGTGAGAAACTTCTATTTTTTCTTTTAAGCCAAAATTGATAAGCATCCAACTGAATTCATATTTGAAAAGAGGAGCTGAGATCCTGAAATCCATGATGGCAGGTGAAAATGCTCCAGTATGACCTGAGACAGCATATATCACCATGAGGCTGAATTGAATTTAAAAGGATCCATCAGTGCTCGATAAAAAGTTTGAGGGCCACAATTCAGTTTGTTAGTTTACAAGTTATTTTGAGTTCTAAACTTTCTCATGTTGGATAATGATCAATCAATATCATCCCCTAGAGCTGTGAGCTTGCCACCCCAACAGTAGAAGGCCTCATTTATTTATTTTTTTCCCTGTAGTAGAGTGGCAAATAACTGTTAGGTGGATACTAATTATCTAACTTCATCAACTTCTTGTTTCTCTTTAGATGACCAACTTCTCCCATGATTACCTTTTATATGCAGGCATTCAGCAAACATTTTGGTTCAGGCAGATACATAGTAGATAGGCACAACCTAAATGCAGTGCATAGTCACTTGTGAAACGTAGAAAAAAGCAGCAATTCATGAGAGGGGTGTGGAAATCAAGGGGGATTCTACAATGTGCTTGGATATGATAGCCTTCCTTCTTAAAAAGAATGAGTGTCAGTGGCTATCCCACTTATGGCTACAATGGCAGAGGCAAACAGGAAAGAGTTGGCATAAGTATGTTCTCTTATATTTGATAGTGGAACTGTATTTGTGTGAACAAGTTTCAGAATTTGTTGCATCTTTGACTTCATTTAGTACATATGTCAATCATTAACCGAGATCCTTCATAAACACATATATTCTAGTGTTATTTGTCAAGGATAAAACACAAGAATGAAATCTCAATTTTGTGCTTTCATTTTATTATTCTTTATAAGTGTTCTGACGTTTTGAGTATTTTAAACTTGTCTGATTTCATATGCTGAATTTCTCAATTTGTTACCTTGAAACTCTGCAATACATTGAAATTACATTTCTTTACTTTCATATGATAATTATTCATCCTGAATTTGGTTTCTTCACGCATGATATGGAAAGTATGCTGGCTGAATTAATACCTGACTACTTATTATTTGGATTACAAAATGATCTTTGCTGCATGATCTTTCTCTTATTGGGGGTAATCTATACTTATTGCCTATCTCGGATTTTTGTTGTGTTTAAATCCTGGTTTTTGTTTATCTTTTGCTGGCTTATCCAATCTGAAACAAGTTAAATGTTAGTTTGTAAAGCAGTTAATGACAATGGTGGTGGCAAATATCTCTTGTTAATTGTTGTGGTGTTTTTCAAAATATTAGCCATTGAAGCTCTGACATCTCCAGCACTGTTACCTGTATGTTTCATATCTTATTTTACTTTTTTTTTTTTTTTTATTCTACAAATGGTTGCATCATCACATATTAAATAAAAGAATAAGTAAGTTTTATTTGTAATAGACCACAAGATTCCTGCACTATAATTCTAACCTCATTCTCCTAAGTATTCAATACAAATCTTGCTTTACCATGTTAGGATTTTATAACTATCAAATTTATTACTGTGGTCTAGTTGGGTTCTTACTACGAGTGGTTGTGGTCATGGATATAAATTCAGTTTGTTTATTTGAAAGTTTTGAGCTGTTTTCAAGTTTATTCACTTGTTTCTTTGATTATCAGAGGGAAATGTATATACAAGTAGCTATTCAGGAGATGGTTGGGGAAATCAGGGGGGATTCTGCAATATGCTTGATTACGATAACCTCACTTCTTTAAAGAGATCGAGTATTTTTTACTGACTCAAGTTGTTGCTAAGATGGTAGAGTTAAAAAAGAAAGATGTGGCATAAACCTGCACCCTTTTATTCGACAGTGGAACTGAATTAATGAGAACTATATTCAGAATTTACTGCCACTTTGACTTCTTTAGGTATGTATGTCAATCATTAACCTAGATCCTTCATAAAAGGATATATAGCAATCTTGTTTGTTCTGTAAAAAAAAAAAAAAAATGTCAGTGCTATTCTTTCTTTTCAATGTTCTAAGGAGGTGATGTATTTGGCTTGACTTTTGAGCCTCATAGAGAATACTGAGAAAAGAGGCAAAGTTGGATGAGGTGCCCCCTAATGAGGTATTTGGGTAATCATTTAGATTGGATTAACACATAATTTTGACATTTCAAGTTAGCGTCAACAATTTTAGTGATTGATTATTTAAATTTAAGCTCCATTTGGTTACAGAAAAAATGTAGGAGGAAAAAAAAAAGAAAAAAAAATTGAAATTAAAAAGTCTTAAATTCTTTATCAGTGGAACAATAAACTACAGTGAATACTCACTTGTAATAATGAGTTCATTTTATTTTAGTCAACAAAACATTTTGTACATCTCTTTCTCTCACTTATCAGTAAATTGCCAGGCATTAATGGGCAAGGTTCATACGTTACATGAATCCATGTGACTGCTCAAATCCTAGACATAGCAACTAAGACCATAAGGATCTAAAATTCCTAATACTTCCACATGTTCATTCATATCATTTTAAACTCAATCCTCTATAAATTTATCAATTATAATTGAACAACTTCATTATTGTTTTTTGTTTCAAGTATTGCTGATTTTTATTGTATTTGATTATGCCTTTTCTCCAAACAGAGTTGGTTCCAAAGTTATATATGCAGCAATAGCAAAGTATTAGATACTTTAGTAGCTTAAGTTCCTTAACGAAGATGTGTGCAACCACAACATATGAATGTATATGTGCAATTATTATGCCTTTTTTTCCTTTTTTCCTTACCACATGAATGGTTTAGTTTTGGTCTCTAGGCCTTGTGGCTTCCTACACAAGTTCATTTTCTGCTGGATCAAACATCAATGCTTATGACGCAATAGGAAAGATATTAGATCACATAAATTTAGATACAGAAGTTAATTATGTTTTTTTTAATCATTTAACTTTATTAAATGAGCAAATATATTTAATTGATTCTATTTCTATATTCCAGATGGCAAAACTTGAGCTTTTGTTGGACAAAGAAAAAGTGCCAGAAGTCAGCAGTTATCAGTTCTTCAAAGTGATACAATGATCTTCAGGTGGGCAATGTTCTTATGAATAATATTAATCTCAAAAATTTTCAGATTAAATGGAGTAGGGAAAATTTGGTCTTGTCAGCCAAGAACCCTTGATCTTTTCTTCCTCCATCAAATATAATACTGCATATGGAAAGGTGGTGCAAGAATTGAAGAAATAATAGCTGCACCTGAACTTGCCTATGCTGGTCTTTTACTGATACATTGCTTGAGGTTCTAACTTCTGGTCCATGACCGTACTTTAGATGATCCTTTCATCTTAATAATCATCTAAGTTGTTAATATATTTTGGAAATTTGAAATTTGCAGCTGAGTGGACTCCATGGGTGGTGAGGCACAAGACTTATTTGTCTTGTGGACAGAAGCAAACAACTTCCATGACAAGAGAAATTTCTAAACACCAATGGATTTTAACTTTTAAATGCAGCTGAAAGTGCATTTGATGCTGGTTTTGCTAGAATAGCACAAGAGGCATTGGACATGAATGTACACAAACTATTGTTCTGGTTGCTTATCATTTGAGCATGATCAAGAATGCCAATATGATTGATGTCTTTCATAGACGATAGATGTTTGAAAAAGTAATGTTAAAAGTATAGTCATAACATACTCTCTTTAATCACATCTTGAGCCATAAGAATAAGATGTTAGAAGTTAAAAAAATTTCACATATTAATATCTTAAACCACTTGATGGTTATTCCACCTGATTTTGATCCAAAAGCTAAAACATTATTATGACTACAATATAATATTACTAACTGCAATCCTGATTTTTCTTTTCCTCTGGTTGGTTTTCCATTTTTAAGCACGTTCAATTGTAAACTAGACCATGAGCATTCAATTGTTGCTTTTGCCCTTTGCAATTATGGGCTTTAAGTTCTGAGGCCATAGGATGAATGGCTATCTGGAGTGGTTTTAGTATTATCATGGGCCTTATGGCAGCTTGAGTAATTAACTAGGTTTTATAAATGGGCCTTCACGTCACAGTTGCAATTGAAAATGATGCTAAGTAGAAACACCGAATGCAGATCAATTTCAGTAGGTTATTTGTCAAAATATGCATAATGCCTCAATAGATTCAGCCCATTTCTTGAATTGGGCCGTTGAATAGACCCCAAGACCTATATATATATATATATATATATATAACAAGTTGCATATATCATGACTAAGGGAACTGAAGGAGCAATCACTGTTGGATTAATTGACCATGACTATGATACGGGTTGTAAATGTTAGCAAATGCATCTTGAAATCCATAAACCATTTATGGAACTATGTACTAAAAATTAGTGCTGCATTTTAGGTTTTATTAATTGTGTAATACAGTAATAGTTTCCAAAAGTAATAAACATTTTGTGTCTTGTTTTTTATGTTCCATTTTATGCTCCATCAATTACAGTTTGCCACTTATAATTTTTTCTTTTATTGTAAAATAATAAAAGTTTAAAATGGATAAAATTCAAACATACGATAAGTTGTAATTTGTGAAGTATAAAATAAATTAGTTTATACTCCTAGTTTTAGAATCTCCTAGTCTTTCTGTTTCCAATAGGGTTCGTGATGAACTTTTTGTCTTTTTCCCCCTAAATGAACATAATATACGTTTTGTCATTTTCAAGAAAAAGTTATTAAGCATTTATGGACTAAATAGTTATTTCATTTTCCAAACATGACCAATTATGGATCTAATTCTCGCTAAATAAAATAAAATAATGAATCCAATTGGAGTTTTTTTTTTTTTTAATAAGACTTAAGTAGTACTTAGGTGTTGTTTTTTAGGTTCCCTTTTAAGATTTTACCATGTGAATTTTTTTAGATTTTGTCATGTGGATTTTTTTTTTCATGGGATGAAATTGTATTTTTTTTTTTATTAAGTAGCCACATGACTAATTGCCTGTTTGGATGTTTAAAAAAGGAGGGGGAGTAGAGTAGAGGGAGGGAGAGTAATCTAATTACCTTATTTGGAAGTTTTTTAAGGAAGGAGGGGGAGGGGTTTGGAGGAGTTTGGAAGGGTTTCAACTCCCTCTAGCCCCCCATTTTTAATTCCCCCAAATTGGAGAGATTTGGAGGGGGAGTAGATTACATAAACTATTGACCAAGTAAATTACCTAATTTACCCTTATTATATTAACAAAATTACACAAGGGGAATAACTAATTACTCCCTTTCTCCTTACTAATTTTAAAAACATCCAAACAAGGTGGAGGGGATTCATTCTCCTCTACTCTCCTCTCCACTACTCCCCTCCCCTCTACTCCTCTCTACTCTCCTCCCTCTCTAAACTTCCAAACAAGCCATAAATCTTAAAATGGTAACCTAAGGAACAACACCTAATGTATTATACCTAAATTTTATCTTTTTTTTTTTTTTAATCTAAACGTGATTTATTGATGTTATTCTAAAAACTTAAATGACAAAAATCGAGATGGTGTTTAGCAGAGTATAGTACCAACTATCAATTAATAGTTGAATTTATTGATGGCCGAGGGGCCTCTTAATTAGTTTTTTTTTTTTTTATATACAAAAATCACAATTTTTATAAATTAATAAAGTAATGACAAAAAGGGCATGTTTTGTCAATAACTTACAACATATGCATCGGAAACTTATTCAAAGAATAACTCCTAGAGTTTCTGTGATAGATAAATTCAACTCCCTCAAGAAAGTATGGTTGGAAACCTAATGTGTTGGATAAAAATTTCTTTCTGACCATCATAGACAAAAAGAATTCTATTGGAATGAAATTCCTATTTTTCTAGGTAAATATATGTTCTAATTAAAAATTAATCTTGTTGTAGAAATCTCCTAGAAGAAGTTCCTGAACCAAGTAATACTTCGAGGAAGCAATGCCAACCAAAACTATGTCTCAAATAGTTTATTCTCTGGAAGCACCTTTCATTTCAAAAGACAGCGAATAAAAAATAAATAAATAAAGTCGTCTTTGGGCTCAAATTCAAGTTCAAGTTGGTGCATGTTACAATATTTATTCTCAAAAGTTGAAATCAGTTTCAAATGGTAAATTGTTGCATTTGATATGTTTACATCATTTTTTGGAAAGAATTTGGTTAAAAATCAGTTAAATAAGTATGCCAATCAACTGATAAGTTAAGTGATTAAATTTATTATTTTCTAATTATTTAAATTTTTAGGAGAATTTAAAATGTTGAAAATCTCACTTCTTGGGTACCACATTAAGGGAGAGTGTGGAAATAATAGTTAAGTCAAAAGTGAGGGGAGATTTGAAATTATAATAAAGTAATTAAATTTACAATTTTCGAATAGCTTAAACTTTTGAAAGAATTTCGTTAATTTATCAATGAAACACAAACGCACAATCAAATTTAATTAGCTATAACACCTAAATGAATTGGACCAAAGTTTTTCCCATAAAACACAATTTATCATCAAGATTCCAAAGTCAAATTCTGGTGCTGAATATTGGAGCATTTTCTTTCCTCATCATGTTCTCTAATTGATTCTTTTTTCCTCCCCTTCCTTCTTATTGACTTTCACATTTTTTTTTTAAGGCCCTTGATATAATTATGTAAATTATTTGCATCTGCCATAAGAAATGTATTATTTATTTATTCTTTCACCCACCGATAAGAACAGTCGAGCAGCTCTCTCTTTTTTTATTTTTTTTGCCTGCTAATTTTAGTTCTTTAAATATTGGAGAAAGGGTCATTAAAACAAAGAAAATCTAATTCTTTATCCGATCAGAACTCATTGCCAGCTGCAGAACCTTGACAATAGAGATCCTGCAGAACTTTGAACGAGTTTATACTTTATACTACTCGTGGAGGTCGTATATAGGAGTAGTACTTAAACAAGTTGCTTATATCATAACCTAGTCTTTTCATTATAAAGACTATTTTAATAGGAAGTGGTCACTTGCAAAATTGAATTTGAAAAAAAAAAAACTGGGAACCTGTACAGTATGTAATATTTCCAAATCATTGGAGTGGCAAGTTGTTTTGCTGAACATATATACTTCACTAATTAATAATTATGGACCAATTGACTTTAGTTTTCCCACCCTCCGACCCACTTCAAGCCAGGTTTTTTGTTTTTTTTTTTTTTTTTCCATATCTACACAATTTTTAATCATTTTTATTTCTCTCCAGCTTGTTTCTCTTCAGCTTGTTTCTCAGCTTGTTTCCACCCTTCTTCAGCTTGTTTCTCTTTCTTCGTTTCATCTTCTTCATTTTTCTTTATTTCGTACTCTGTAAACCCTCTCTCTCTCTCTCTCCACAAACGATCTTTCTCATCTAGTTATCTACCTTTACTTGTCTAAAGAGTGAACTTTTAGCATTCATTCACCTGCTAGTGTGCAATGGCGGAAGGAGCTCTCATCAAAGTTGCTGAGGGAATCATTAGGCAATTGGGAAACCTAGCACTCAAAGAGATTGGATTGCTCTGGGGTGTCAAAGCTGAGCTTGAAAAGCTTGGGAACACGGTTTCAACAATCGAAGCCGTGCTTCTGGATGCAGAGGAGCAACAGCGGCAGAATCATACCATCAAGAATTGGTTAGGAAAGCTGAAAGATGTACTATACGAAGCGGATGACTTGCTGGATGGCTTTTCCACTGATGTTTTACGACAAGAAGTAATGACCCAGAACAAGATGGCAAAAGAGGTACGCATCTTCTTTTCCAAATCAAATCAGCTTGCATATGGTTTTAAAATGGGTCATAAGATTAAGGCAATTAGGGAGAGGTTAGATGCCATTGCAGCTGATAGGAGGTTCCACTTAGAGGAACGTCCTAGGGAGACACACAAGTCAATAGGGTAAGCGAGACTCATTATTTTGTACGTGTTGAAGATGTTATTGGGAGAGAGAATGATAAGAAGGTGATCATGGACTATTTATTAGATTCCAATATTGAAGAGAATGTGTCAGTTCTTCCGATAGTTGGAATTGGAGGTTTAGGGAAGACCACATTAGCTCAATTGGTATTCAATGAAGAAAAAATGCAAAAATTGTGGGTGTTCGTCTCTAATGATTTTGATGTAAAAATAATTGTTGAGAAAATTTAGAATCTGCAAAAGGCAAGAAACTAGAATAATCATAAGTTGAATTATTTCCATTTAAAACAGATTTTGGATGCATGTTTGATTCAATAACTTAGGAAAAAAATAATTAATAGGAGTTTCTTTGAATATATAATGTTGAACCTATGACTATAAATAGAATCATGCACATTCTGTCTGTCAGTATTTCTGAGCACTTCTTCAAATATATTGTTTTCTGATTCAATTATATGAGGAGAGGAAGAGACAAAGGAGGGAAGAGAAAGCCGCAATTCTGAAGTTTTGAAACCGTGAAAGATAGGAAAGAGCAAAAGGAGGGGAAATATTGATGAGGTATGAAGGAGTGATTTACTTAAATAAGGAGAGGAAGAGACGAAGGAGGGAAGAGAGAGGTTGGCGTTAGAAAGCTGAAGGTCTGAAGTTTTGAAACTGTATGTGGAGGAGCGAGAGGTTGGCATTAGTCAAGCTAAAGGTCCGTAGAAGAAAGGGTTGGCGTTAAAAAGAATAAAGGGTTGGGTTTTGGGCTTTATGGTAGACAGCAATGTAATATTCATGTTTTGGGCTTTACAGTGGACATAATTGAAGCTATAAAGATTGGGCTTTATTGTGGAGATTTAGCTTAAAATCATTTTTTTTTTAATAATAGTATTTTGAAATTAGGAAAAAGTTTAGTAAAAGTAATTAAAAATTATAGGAAAAATTCAGAAAAAAAATTGGAAATGACATAATAGTTGATGTGGCTCAACGAGAGCGTAACAATATTAAATATTACGCTTCAACTTTTAGTAATAAAATAAAATATATAGATATAGATATAGACGAGGCCATGTCAGTTTTGACGGCTCATGTGATGCATTTTTGACAGGTCATTCGTAGCATACAGCCATCTAAACTGTTACGTCTAAATTATTTTTCTTGTATATATTGATCACTCCGCCCAAGCCATTCTCCTCACAAACCATTGCTCTCATCTTACCTACCTTTTACTATTTCAAGGGTTCCTTTCATTCACCACCATTGAGAAATGGCTGAAGGAGCTCTCTTCAACGTAGCTGAAGGAATCATTGGCCAACTGGGCAAACTAGCTCTCAAAGAGATTGGACTGCTCTGGGGTGTCAAAGATGAGCTTGAAAACCTCAAAAACACGGTTTCAACAATCAAAGCTGTGCTTCAGGATGCAGAGGAGCAGCAGGCGCAAAGCCATGCCATCAAGGATTGGGTGGCAAAGCTGAAAGATGTACTTTTTGAAGCAGACGACTTGCTGGATGACTTTTCCACTGAAGTTTTACAACGGGAAGTGATAACCCGGAATAAGAAGGCAATAGAGGTACGCATCTTCTTTTCCAAGTTGAACCAGCTTGCATATGGTCTTAAAATGGGTCTTAAGATCAAGGCAATTACGGGGAAGTTAGATGCCATTGATGTAGATAAGAATAGGTTCCACTTAGAGGAACGTCCTAGGGAGACACAAGTCAATAACAGGGTGAGAGAGACTCATGGTTTTGTATGTGTTGAAGACTTTATTGGAAGAAAGGTTGATATGAAAATGATCAAAGAACGTTTATTGGATTCCAATATTGAACAGTATGTTTCAGTCCTTCCTATAGTAGGAATCGGAGGACTAGGTAAGACCACTTTAGCTCAATTTGTATTCAATGATGATGAAATTAAAAGTCATTTTGAAAAACAATTGTGGGTGTGCATCTCTGATGATTTTGATGTGAAAATGATTGTTGAGAAAATCCTAGAATGTGCAAGAGGTAAGAAACTAGAAAAACTTGAAATGAGCACATTGATAAATGATCTTCATAAAGAAATTGATGGAAAGAGATACTTACTTGTATTAGATGATGTGTGGAATGATGATGCAGAAAAATGGGATAGGTTAAAAGGAACTCTACTAGGTGGTGCAAGAGGCAGTAAAATATTGGTGACTACACGTGAGGAAAAGGTTGCTAAGATTTCAAAAACTATAGAACCACACTTTTTAAGGGGTTTAAATGAAGAGGAGTCTTGGTCTTTATTTAAGCAAAAGGCATTTGAAAACGGACAAGAGCCAGAAAATTTAAGAATTAAGGAAATTGGAATGGAAATAGTTAGAAAGTGCAGAGGAATTCCACTCGCCATAAAGACTATAGGAAGCCTATTGTGCTTTAAAAACTCAGAAGACGAGTGGTTGTCCTTCATGAATAAAGAATTTTCAAAACTAGATCAAAAAGAAAATGATATCCTACCAACACTTAAACTGAGTTATGATCATCTTCCATCACATTTGAAACAATGTTTTGCTTGTTGTAGTTTATTTCCAAAGGGTTATCAAATTGAAAAGGAGTTATTGATTAAGCTATGGATGACACAAGGGTTCATTAAGGCATCAGGTCAAAACCAATGCTTAGAAGATGTTGGTCATGAGTATTTAATAGATTTACGTTGGAGATCATTCTTTCAAGAAGCAGAAGGAAATAGGTGGGACGATGTAACTAAATTCAAAATACATGACCTAATGCATGATCTGGCAATATCAGTAGTGGGGCTAGAGAGCATCACTTTTGGCATAAATGAGGAAAAAATAGATGAAAAAACCCATCACGTGTCATTTGGTTTTAATTTAGGCTCATCAAAGAAAATTCCAACCTCATTGTTTAAAGCAAGTAGGATAAGAACATTTCTTTTGCCATGTCAAACTTGGGTTTCAAATCAAATGGTATGGAACCAGTTAACTTGTGATGCATTTGTTTCAAGTTTCAAGTTCTTGCGCTTGTTAGATTTGCACAAAACTGGCATTAAGAATGTGCCACATTCTATCGGAAAGTTGAAGCATTTAAGGTATCTCGATCTCTCATACAACATACACATTAAGATGCTTCCTAATTCCATTACAAGGTTGCAAAATTTGGAGACACTGGATCTTTCTTATTGTGGAGAACTTACAGAATTGCCAAAAAATATTAGTAAATTAGTCAATCTTAGGCATCTTAACATTGATAGGTGCTATAGTTTGACTCATATGCCACGTGGATTTGGGCAATTGACTAATCTCCACTCACTAACTCTGTATGTGTTGAGTATGGACTCTAGGTGTGGTGGTGAGTTGAAGGAACTTTATGAATTAAACCAGCTAAGAGAAAATCTAAGGATTGAAAATTTGAGACACAAGAAAGATGCTGAATTAGAATATAAGGCAGCAAATTTGAAAGAGAAACAACAACTTAAAGGCTTGGCGTTAGTGTGGATAGAAATAGAAGTGGAGGTTGGGTACGATGAGATGTCAATCGAAGCTTTGGAACCAAACCAAAATCTTAAAAGTTTGGAATTAAAAGGCTACAGGGGAGTGAAATATCCAAGCTGGCTTTCTTTACTCAGAAATCTTGTAAGCCTTACGTTACTTTCAATGAAGAATAGCCAAGATGTGCTACCATTGCATCAATTTCCTTCCCTCAAAACTCTCTCTTTGATTGGTGTTCCTTCTCTTGAGTACGTATCTCTGGTATCAGAGAGTTTTAAACTTCCACCCCTAGAATCCCTCTATATTTGGAATTGCCCTAATCTAAAGGGATGGTGGAAGAGGAGCAGCAACTCCATCGAGGGGGACGAAGATGACGCCGATGATTACAGTGAAATATCGACGATAACAGCAAAGAATTATTCTCTTCCTTCACTTTCTCGTCTTTCCTATCTGGACATTTCTGGTTGCCCTAAACTATCTTCCATGCCTTTATTTCCTTATCTTGAAAAACTATATCTGCATAACTCTAATTTGAGGCCATTGGAGCGAACAATATCGATGGGAATGATAAGTACGGCATCTCAGGAAAACCCAACAGCAGCAGCAGAGTCAACCTCGTCTGCTCGTTCTTATTCTTCTTCAACACTTGCCGCCTCATTCACCCCTCTCTCCAAATTCAAATATTTGAATATTGTTATGATAGAAGGCAGTGATTGTCATGTCCTTCAATCTATACAACATCTGACTGCACTTGAGGAATTTAGTTTATCTAACTATAATGGGGATGGGATGGAATTGGAATGGAAAGCCCTGAGGAAGCTTCAGTATCTAAGATTATATGATCATCCAAAATTGACCTCTCTTCCTGTGGGGCTTCAACAGGCCATCTCTCTGCGACATCTCGAGATTCGGAATTGTCCGAGTTTGACGACATTGCCGGAGTGGATCTGCGAAATCATTTCTCTTCAGTCACTCCACATTTCGAATTGCCCAAATTTGACTTCATTGCCTGCCCTAACGTCTTTGAAGACACTACATATTCGGAGATGTCCCATCTTAGTAGAAAGTTGCAAGAACCAGGATTGGGTTGCTCGCATCGAAAAATTGTGGCTAGATCTAACTCCGCCAAAAGAAGAAGATTCAGGTATTGAATTTTATTATGCAAAACAAAATTCTTCTTCACCATCTTTAATTGTATAGCTAATCTTTTCCTGGCTATTTAATTTCATTATGCAGAACAAACTGAAGCAAATGAGGAATATGAACTTAAAACTCGGGGCTTTACCAAAATTTTTGGGCGTTGCAGTGGTTCAACTAGTCAATAGCTCAGTGGTGAATAATTATAATTATCTAGAGGTGGTTTCTTGTTTTATTTATCTTTTCCAATAGAATTTTCATTCCTCACATGCATGCCTTCTTCACATATTAGGAGAAAGAATATGGAATTCTTGCCTCTGTTTCTTTTTGTATCTCAAACCAAGTTGATTTGGTGATGTATTTTGGGTGTTTTTCTTCTCATCTTGTCAGGTAAGGATATTCAATTGCTGATAAGGAGATAATATTTGTGGGGAGAAGTATATCTGGCAAGAGAATTAGCTTTGTGCAGTTATTTTTTATGCTTCGGTTATAAGCTCCACCATTTTTTTTTTTTGGGTAAACTATATAAATAATTCTTATCCTTTACACTAAATGTCAATTTAGTCTTTAACCTTTTAATTGAATCAATTTGATTCTTAACTTTTCAATATTAGGTCATTTTGATCTCAACCGTTATCTATTGGATGGAAAAGTCTGATATATCAAATGGAATAATAAAAAATTAATTTACTTGCTATATCAGCTAACAACAGTATAGCCACATAATAATAATAACATTATATTTATTTATTTTAACTAAATAGTTGTTCTCACGTGAGTTAAGTTGTTAGGGGAAAAAATTAAAATCCCTAACTCTCTCTCGTCAAACCCTCTCACCATCCTCACTCTCACTCCCATCTGTCCCAAATCCCTAACTATCTCTGCTAAAACAAAAGTTGTAGATGACAGCAACAAGGACCAGTGGTTGGTTGCAACAGAAGTTTCAGCTCCCTCTTTCTTTGTCAAAAGGCCCGTCACTAACGGAAATTGACTAGCTCATACTCTTTTTCAATGAATCCCCAATTTGGGTCTTTGCATAAATTGGTTAGATATCAAAATCTTGAGCAAACAGAGCTTGAGAACTTGAAGAGCAGAGACCAATCAAATGTCCATAGTTTCAAGCACTTCTTCTCCAGAAACAGTCAAACTCCCAATAAGCCTTCAAAGATCCCAACTGTGACCTTAACAAAGACGAAAATAGCTTGCAAGGTCAGCCTTCTCAAAACCCAAGTCAAGGTTTATGGAACCATAATATGGTGATAAAGCAAAATTTGGCAGCAGAGAAAACCCAGTTGGGGAATTCAAATACCAGCAGCTCTAATAGGAATTCAACTAGCGTGGCTTCCCCAAGCCATAAAGTTAGTGTTGATAATCCACGAGAACTTGAATTTGTTAACTCGCGTGACAAGAATTTTTTTAAAATTTTAATTTTAATATGATGTGACTGTCCAGTTGGCAATTAAAAGGCAGGTAAATTAATTTTTTATTATTTCGTCAAACTCTATCATTCAAAAGTTAACAGTAGGGCTTAAAATGACACGATATTAAAAGGTTATGGACTAAATTGAAATAATTAAAAAATTAAAGATCAAATTGATATATAATGTAAATGATAGGAATCATTTCTGTAGTTTACCTTTTTTTTTTTTTTTCTACAATTGAATAAAAAAAATGTTTTATGTTTTTTTTTTTTTTTGGCTTGTGCAGGTATGAGTTGTTTCATACTGAATCGCTAATGTTTCTTTCCTATCTTTTTTTGTCTTGCTTAGCTTGCATTGGATTTAGATCATAAGTTGATATTCATGGTAGCAACACTTGGATAAAGGAAAAGTGGTTGCTTTTTGGCTTTCTCCTTGAATTCAGATGCTACAGAGGTAAACAAATAATAGTCTTTTATTTACTTTTACATTATCACTCTTTGTTTGAAGGGGAAAAAAATAAAGAAAAAGATTTTCACTATGGCAGATTCTTCATAACGCTTAATAGTTTATGATCAAAGTTGGGATCCAGTGTCTGTTTATTACTACTCTTATCCATATAGATACAAGTATTGCCAACATAACTAGATGCCTCATTTTCAAATGTGTGCTTTAGACTCTGATCATCTTCATTTATAATTGCAACTTCTCTAACAATCTTTGGCTTGTCATCAATTTTGGTTACTTTGGTTCTTAGAAGTCTTCTAGTGACCAAAATAAAGGGTAAGTCATAAATCATATATTAGGTTTCTTGACCTTTCCAAGAACTTTGAAACCAGTTAATAAATCACTCTCCAGAAGTCCATTTTTCTCCTGTTTTCTATGTTTCTTCCTTCTCCAAACAAGAACCTGCTCGACATTAAACTGTATGACAATTTATCTGGGTATCTGGGGCTATCTTCTTACATACTAGAAGTGGTTCAACAAGTCAATAACTCAGTGGTAAACAATTATTTAGAAGTGTTTTCTAGTTTTCTTTTTCTCCACCAATAGAATTTTCATTCCTCACATGCTTTCTTCACATATTTCTCTGTTTCTTTTTTTTTCTTTTTTTCTTTTTTTAATCTCAAATCAAGTTGATTTGGTGATGTATTTTGGATGTTTTACTTCTCATCTTGTCAGATAAGGATCAACACTTGGTGATAATGAGATAATACTTGTGGGGGAGAAGTATATCTAGCAACGGCACTGCAGTATTTAGCTTGCACAGGTATTTTTTATCATTCAATTACAAACTCCACCATGTTTTTATTTCTACAATTGAATAAAAATATGATTTATGTTTTTTTCGGCTTGTGGAGGTATGTGTTGTTTCATACTGAATTACTAATGCTTCTTTCCTATCATTTTTTGCTTGCTAAGCTTGCATTGAAAACACAATATACCATCTTTCATCTTACTTTTTATTATTATTAATTTTTATATAGTAGATTGCATTGGATTTAGACCATACGTTGATATTCATGGTAGCAATTCTTGGATGAAGGAACTTGTCCCAAGTGGTTGCTTATTGGCTTTCTCCTTGAATTCGAATGTTACAGAGGTAAACAAATACTAGTATTTTATTTACCTTTACGTAATCATTATTTGTTTGAAGGGAAAAAAAAATAAAGAAAACGATTTTCATTATGGCAGATTCTTCATAATGCTTATTGTAGTTATGATGAAAGTGGGGATCAATGTTTGTTTATTACTACTCTTATTCATATAGATACAAGCACTATACTTATCCATATAGGTATTGAGTCTATATTGACAATAGAACTACATGCCTCATTTTTATTTTATTTTTATTTTTATTTTTATTTTTATTTTTATTTTTGAGAATTTGCCTCATTTTTATATGTATACTTTAGCTTTAGGCTTTGATCAACTTCATTTATAATTGCAACTTCTGTAACAATCTCTGGCTTGTAATGAATTTTGGTTACTTTGGCTCTTATAAGTCTTCTAGTGACCAAAATAAATAAAGGTACGTTGTTAATCACAGGTTTCTCGACCTTTCCAAGAATCTGGAACAAGTTAGTAAATCGCTCTACAAAAGTCAATTTTTCTCCTGTTTTCTATGTTTCTTGCTTCTCCAAACAAGAACCTGCTTTACATTAAAATTGTACTTCAATGTGGGTATCCAGGGCTGTCTTCTTACATTGTAAAAGCAGTTCTCTTTTTATTGTACAATAGCTGAAATGAAGATCGAATGTGTAAAAGTGTCCTTCGACAGTGGTTCTTATCACTTCTTTTGTGATTGGTGAGCCCAAAGATTTATATAACTTAATGGTTTAATTAATGATTATGCATATTTAAGTATATGAAATTTACTGTCAGTAACTTTTATTTGATAGAATATTTTGCATCAAAACACAGCTTAGGTTTTTTCTAGAAATGATATATTTTAGGGATGGCATTCATTTTATGCCCCTGGTCAATGAGAAACTTTGGGAAGACAATGATTATAAAATCTTAACTTCTATTTTTTCTTTTAAGCCAAAATTGATAAGCATCCTACTGAATTCATATTCAAAAAGAGGAGCTTAAATTCTGAAATCCATAATGATACTTATTGAATGATACCAGGTGAAAATGCTTCGGTATGACCTGAGACAACATATATCACCATGAGGCTGAATTGAATTTAAAAGGCTCCATCAGTACTCCATAAAAAGGTTGGGGTCCACAATTCAGTTTGTTAATTTACAAGTTATTTTGATTTTTGAGTTCTAAACTTTCTCATGTTGGATAATGAGCAATCAATATCATCCCCTAGAGCTGTGAGCTAGCCAACCCAACAGTAGAAGGGCTCTTTTTTTTTTTCCCTGTAGTAGAGTGGCAAATAAATGTTAGGTAAATACTTACTATCTAACTTTATCAACTTCTTGTTTCTCTTTAGATGACCAACTTCTCACATGATTACCTTTTATATGCAGGCATTCAGCAAACAATTTGGTTCAGGTAGATACGTAGTAGATAGGCTCAACCTAAATGCAACATATGGTCACTTGTGAAATGTAGAAAAAAGCAGCAATTCATGAGAGGGGTGTGGAAATGAAGGAGAATTCTACAACGTGCTTGGATATGATAGCCTTCCTTGAGTGTCAATGGCTATCCCACTTATGGCTACAATGACAGAGGCAAACAGGAAAAAGTTGGCATAAGTCTGTTCTCTTATATTTAATAGTGGAACTGTATTTGGAAGAACAAGATTCAGAATTCGTTGCATCTTCGACTTCTTTTAGTACGTATGTCAATCATTAACCGAGATCCTTCATAAACACATATATTCTAGTATTATTTTTCAAGGATAAAACACAAGAATGAAATCTCAATTCTATACTTTCTTTTTCGTATTCTTTATAAGCATTCTAATATTTTGAGTATTTTAAACTTGTTTGATTTCATATGCTGTATTTCCCAATTTGTTACCCTGCAACTTTGCAATACATTGAAATTACGTTTCTTTACTTTCATATGATAATTATTCATCCTAAATTTGGTTTCTTCACGCATGATTTGGAAAAATATGCTGGCTGAATTAATATCTGACTACTTATTATTTGGATTACAAAATGATCTTTGCTGCATGATCTTTCTCTTATTGGGTGTAATCTATACTTATTGCCTTTTGTTGTGTTTAAATCCTGGTTTTTTTCTTATCTTTTGTTGGCTTATCCAATCTGAAACAAGTTCAATGTTAGTTTGTGCAGCAGTTAATGACAACAGTGGTGGCAAATATCTCTTGTTAATTGCTGTGGTGTTTTTCAAAATATTAGTCATTGAAGCTCTGACATCTCCAGCACTGTTACCTGCATGTTTCATATCTTATTTTACCTTCTTTTTTTAAAAAAAAAAAAAAAAAAATCTACAAATGGCTGCGTCATCACATATTAAATAAAAGAATAAGTAAGTTTTATTTATAATAGACCACAATATTCCTGCACTATAATTCCAACCTCATTCTCATAAACATTCAATACAAATCTTGCTTTACTATGTTAGGATTTTATAACTTTCAAATTTAGATCACATTGACCTATATGGACATTATTGTGGTCTAGTTGGGTTCTTACTACAAGTGGTTGAGTTCATGGATATAAATTCAGTGTGTTTATTTGAAAGTTTTGAGCTGTTTTAAAGTTTATTCACTTGGTTCTTTGATTATCAAAGGGAAATGTAGAGACAAGTAGCAATTTAGGAGATGGATGGGGAAATCAAGGGGGATTTTGCAATATGCTTGATTATGATAACCTCACTTCTTCAAAGAGATCGAGTATTATTGACTGAATTAAGTTGTTGCTAAGATGGTAGAGTCAAACAAGAAAGATGTGGCATAAACCTACTCCCTTTTATTTGACTGTGGAACTGAATTAATGAGAACCAGATTCAGAATTTACTGCCACTTTGACTTCTTTAGGTATGCATGTCAATCATTAACCTAGATTCTTCATAAAATGATATATAGCAATCTTGTTTATTATGTTAATAAAAAAATTAAAATGTCAATGCTATTCTTTCTTTTCTATGTTCAAAGGATTCTCTTGCAACATGCAGTAAGATGACAAGTTGGAAATTGTGTCTCATTACTTTCATTATCATAATACTTCCTTTTCGCATTTATATGAGATGAAATAATATGTAAAATGTATTAGTACTTATTTTTTGGCTTTTCCAATTTCCTTTTACTTAATAAAGAAAAAAATGTTACTTGAGTTTTTATTCAAAAGTGTGCCTAGGAGGTGATGTATTTGGCTTACTTTGTTGATCTTTTCATAGGTATAATGATAATATGGTTGGAAATTCAAAGATGGCAACTATAGCATAGAGTACTCTTGGGATCAGCGTCTTAAACAATGGGCTTGTAATGATCTCAAAGATTAAAATGCACTCAGAGTTCAAATGGCAGTACACAGGTAAGGGGAGGATCTATAGATTTTTTGTGAAAGAAATGCTCCTATCACATTGTTGTTGAAAAGGACTCAATTGCTCCTCTATGTCATCCTAATTCCTTTTTGTCTTGATTTTAAATTTTGGCTCTAGATTCAATTTTCCCATGTGCTTCTACTTCCATCGTGCATCAAGATCATCCTCTTTTCTCTGGCCCCTCCCTACTAAAAAATCTTATTTAGCAACAGAGTCCAATGAGGGAGTTCTAAACTGAATCTAGTTTTGAGCCTCATCGAGGATACCAAGGAAAGAGGCAAAGCTGGAAGAGGTGCCCCCTAATGAGGTATTTGGGTAATCATCCCTTTTTCACTGGACACCCCAATGAGCCTCATTTAGATTAAATTAATACACTATTTAGACATTTCAAGTTAGACAAAAAAAAAAAAAAATAGAGATGTATTATTTAAATTTATTCTCCATTTGGTTACAGGAAAAAAAGTAGGAGGAAAAAGAAGAGAAAAAAATTGAAATAAGAAAGTCTTAAATTCTTTATCAGTGGGAACAAGAAACTACAGTGAATACTCACTTGTAATGATGAGTTCATTTTCTTTTAGTCAACAAAAAATTATTGTACATCTCTTTCTCTCACTTATTAGGCAAATGCCAGGCATTAATGGGGAAGGTTCATACATTTTATGAATCCATGTGACTGTTCAAATCCTAGACATAGAAACTAAGACCATAAGGATCTAAAACTCCTAATACTTCTACAAGTTCATTCACATCATTTTAAACTCAGTCCTCTATAAATTTCTCAATTATAATTGCACAACTTCACTATTGTTTTTTGTTTCAAGTATTGCTGATTTTTATTATATCTGATTATGCCTATTCTTCCAACTAGGTCGGTTCCACAGTTATACATGCAGAAATAGAAAAAATTTGAAAAAGAAGTACCTGATACTTTAATGGCTTAAGTTCCTTAATGAAGATGTGTGCATGCACAACATATGAATGTATGTGTGCAAGTAATATGCCTTTTTTCCTCTTTTTCTTACCACGAGGATGTTTCAGGTCTTTGGCCTGGCAGCTTCCTAATTTTCATCTAGATGAAACTACAGACTTTAAGATGTATGAAACCATTAAAGAGGAAGTCAAACATTGATGCTTATGATGCAATAGGAAAGATATTAGATGACCTAAATGTAGATACAGAAGTTAATTATGTTTATTTCAATTAATTAACTTTATTGAATCAGCAAATATATTTAATTGATTCTAATTGTATATCCCAGCTGGCAAAACTTGAGCTTTGGTTGGACAAATCAAAAGTGGGAAGCCAACAGTTGTCAGTTCTCCAAATTGATACAATGATCTTCAGGCGGGCAAAGCTGTTATGGATAATATGAATCTCAAAAATTTTCAAATTAAATGGAGTTGGGGAAATTTGGTCTTGTCAGCCAATTGACTAAAAGTTCAAAAGACAATGTTAATACTTTCAGCATTCCTGTTTGACCTTGTCTGAAAACATAGACCTAAGTAGCAAAAGACAAAGCTTTTGATGCTTCCTTATTAGCAATGACAGATTCAGTTAAACATTGACCTAAGTAATGAGTACAAGATGAGCTTCATCATGTAAGCTTTAGATATCCAACTAGGCTGGATATTCAGGTTTTCCAAGGCCTTAGCTTTGCAATTCATTTTGACAAAATTAAATTTTATTTTCAAATTGTGTTTTACCACCTTTCTACTTCTATATAGCTTTAGCACCAAAGTAATGCTAGATTGTTTTTTTAAATAATCAAGTCATAATTGAAAAAAAAATATTAATTAAGTCATAATTGTATTGTTGTCACTCTCTTCCTTCAGAAAGTCACTATTGTTGGAAACAGTGGAAATGGGGAATGCATAGTGACTACAATATTTCAAAGATCTTTTGATCCTAAATCAGGTCACATGATGGAATTGAAAATTGAAAGGTCAAATTGAAGTAGATGAGTTGGTAGATTGGTCTTGTCAATCAAGAATAATTTTTGTTCAATGAAACATCCATGCCAACACTGCATATGAGAAAGAAGGAAATGCAAATGAGGTGGAAAGCAAAGCTGCATCAAAGTTACAAGTGCACAAAGGTTTATTAGTAGCTTCCAACAGGTTAGTACAGTAAAATATTCTCCTAAACTGATCATTCAATAGTTCTTAATGATCCAAGTTACTAAGTCAATTGAGCTACTTCAGAGTAAAATAACATTAAATAGCTTTCAATGGATAAAGCAAAAGTGGAAGCATTATTACTTCAATCTTGTTCTTCTCTACAATTGATAAATGTAGGATTATAATTTTTTTTTTTTAGGAGTTTAGCATTTTCTTGTGAGTCTTACAGACTCATTGGACCATACTGCTTCATTTAGTTTCTATCAAATAAAATGCAGGACTATCATATCATGGTAATACTATGAGGATTCCAATTATCCAGTGGGCAGAAGAAACGGATAGCCACTAGATGTCCAAGATACTACTTTAAAGAAGGCTACAAATACTTTCAAAGCTGAATCTGAACGAATAAATCAAGATGTATTGAACCAAGTGATGGTGAACCAGGCTACAACTGTCATGACCTGTCCATTATCTGAAGGTGATCAAAATAAAATTATCAAAGAGAAAGGAGAGCTATAGATTTTGATTGTGAATTTGCCACTTGACAAACTGAGAAGGGCCAGTGTTTCCTACTGCAGAGTTGCAAATAATAATAAGGTAGAAATTAATTAGAAACACCTCTATCAAGTACTTTTTAAATGATTGATCTTATGTAACATGCAACTTGTCTCATGGTTGAATTTCAGGTCTAGGCATTTCACAAACATTTAGGTCACATGTCAAGCGGATATGAAGTTAATTGCTATCGCCTAGTGGTGCAATCGGATGTAGACAAATCTGTTACTAGCTTAATGGAAATTCATCTACTATCAATGTTCCTGCACTTCAATTCTATAAGAGAGGGAAACTATACACCTAGTTATTAATCTAAAAGCTAATGAGGAACAACCGGAGATTAGATCTCATAGAGTCTTGCATGTGTTTGACAAAAGAAAAACTCTTTGTAGAGGCACCCTCCCACAACCAAGTGTAGAGCTAAACCTGAAACAATGTCTCAGCCTTTCAAGGGTAACAGTAGGTGTGCCTTGTCTACATAGCATTGTAGTACCATGCAGGCAGAGGAGAGAGGAAATTGAGGGAGCAAAATGTTTCATTCGCATATAACAATGGCCTTGGCCAATAGAATTTTACCAGATGTGGTGTACACTCTCTACCTTCTCTTTATATAAGAGGAAGGAAAACTTGTATTAAGACATACCTTAAGAAAATAGTGCACAAGAAGACTGGCTTGAGCCTGTGGTTTTTCTCTCTATGTTCCTTTTCACGGAGAGTTTTCCATGTAAAAAATTGTTGGTTGCTCTCATTTTCCTTCGTTTTTCATTTATTTTTCATGTTACTTTGCATTCTCCTACAAACCATTGGAATTTGGACGTCCAAGACATTGCTATATAATGCTACAAATGCAATCAATCACTCAATTTTAATCACAGTGGTTAAAAATAGTGTTATATAATATAGAAAGGGAAGCTTGAGACTTTGATTATGCTACAAATAGTGTCTCTACAGTAGTGGCAAATAATGGTAATGTGATTATTAATTAAATACTTATTATTTTTTAGATAAGTGATTATTGTATCTAATTTGCAACTTGTCTCATGATTGTCATTTTGGTCCAGGCATTTTTAGCAAACAATATTTTAGTCATGTTCAAGAGAATATGAAATCCACAATTATGTAGTTTTGATCCTAAGAGCTAGTAGCATAGAGCACATCTGACAAAATTGCCTATTCTAAATTTTGGTCATCAATAAGAGTTGTGATTTACACTCTGTGCCATTTTTTACTTCATCTAAGTAGCTTTTTTTCCAATTGGCTTGTTTCCAACTTCTAGTTGCCAAAATGGTAAAATCAACTGTTTCTCTGAACCATTAAATCCCTAAAAAGGCACATATTAAATTAAATTCCCAAAACAAATATATTAAATTAGAGAAAAAAATTCTCATTGTTTGATCCTTAGTTCATTTAGAGTTTGTTGATATTGCAAAAAATTAAAAAAGAAAATTCTAATGTTATTTTAAATTATTTGATATGTCCTTAATTTAGTGTTTCTTGATCTTAGTTCAATCAATACCTTTTATGTTTTATTAATTGTACAATAGTTTCCAAAAGCAATAAAAAATTTGTCTCGTTTTTTATGTTCCACTTTATGCATCACCAATCACAGTTTGTCGTATATAATTTTTTTTTTTTCTTTCATTGTAAGTTGTGATTGGTGGAGTATAAAGTACATTAGTTTATACTCCTAGTCCTAGCATCTCTTAGTGTTTCCAATAGAGTTGGAGATGAAATTTTTGTCTTTTTCCATCTAAATAAACAATTTATGCATTTTGTCATTTTTCAATGAAAATTATTAAGTATTTCTAGAATGAATAGTTATTTCATTTTCGAAATATGACCAATAATGGATCCAATTCTTGCTAAAAAAAAAATCAAATAAAATAATGAATCCAATTGGAGTATTTTTTTTCTCAACTTGATTTATTGGTGTTATTCTAATAGTGTAGTATCCACCATCAATTACTAGTTGAACATATTAATGAATGAGGGGCCTCTCAATTAGTTTTTTTTTTTTTTTTCAAAAATCATAATTTTTTAAATTTTTATAAATTAAAGTAATGAAGAAAAGAGTATGTTTGATAAATAACTCAAAAAGAGTGATTCCTCCTACTCCTTTCGCTTTTTGTTCTTCAGGTTGCAAATAAAATACACAACAGACATAAGCAAATTTTGAATATGCAATTCTAGAGTCCCCTTACAATAGTGTATCTTTCCTAACTGTCAAATAGAAAAATCAATTGAAATCTATAGTTTGTTATCTTAAAAAGAGTTATCTTGAGAAGAATATATATATATATATATATTGTAGAAGCTAAGGTTTCTAACAGGTGGTCTTTTATAATTTATAAATTCACCTCAGATTTTTGTACACAACATAGGCAAATTGAAAATTTCTCACATATTAATAGCTTGAACAACTCAATGATTAGAGATGATTGGATACTTGCTGTTGCTGCAACCTGTTATTCCACCAGTGTGGCACTAGAGAAGTTTTTAATCCAAAAGCTAGCAAAAAAACATTATAAGACTACAATATATATAATATTGATTCCTACAATCCTGGTTTTTCTTTTTCTCTGGTTGATTTTCCATTTTAAAGCATGTTCAATTGTAAGCTAGACCATGAGCATTCATAATAAGTTGCTTATTTCTTCTTTAATTTAAATCATTCAGATTTTGTTTACTTTGTTTTTTGTATTTTATTAAATTCTATTATTAGTATATGTGTTATTGTTTTATCAAATCGTGAGGAGAGTAGAGAGTAGAGAATAATATTAGTACAATTTAAAATTAGTCTATTAGAGACCAGGTAATATTAACAATGGCTCTAATAAGTAACAAGAGGGAATGAAACATAGATACGAATATGGATACGGATATGATATGATATCTGATGTTGTAACTTTTGCACTTTAAAATAATGGGCTTTAAGTTCATAAGACTCAGGTTGAATGGCTACATGAAGTGGTTTTCATGTTATCATAGACCTTATGGCCACTTGAGTAATTGACTTGGGCTTTATAAATGGGCCTTCACATCACAGTTGCACTACCTCTTCAATAAGCAATTGAGCTTTAGTTGAGTAATTGAAATAATGAATGCAAGCATCTTGAAAATGATGATATGTAGGAAACACCGAAAGCAAATCAACTTGAATAGGTAATTTGCACATGGTTGTCTATGTGCACAAAATTCACATTTTTGCGAGGTCTGGAAATCATAGACCATTTCTAAATTGGTGAGTAGTATGAAATCATAGACCATTTTCTAAGTCCCAAAAAATAACAAATAATTAATTGAAGGCTTTTGTTAATGAATATTCCTTTGCACTTGTAAAAAACAAATCAAGTGAGTCCAACTTTACTGGAATGTAGTAAAAGCTAATTAACAAATATCTCTTTTAACTAAAAGCTCTTCCTATATATATATATATATATATTCTCAAAATTATAAGGAATCAAATTATTTTCTCAAAAAATAGGTTTGGCTAAATGCTATAATAAATAAGGAATATATTTGTCAACTTTTTTTTTACTTTTGTGTATATATAAATAGGAAAAAAAAAATATTGTTTTCATCCCTAAAGTTTTCATGTCATTTTTCTTTCGTTCCTAAACTTTAGATAGTTATTTTTTATTTTTTGTTTATAAATTGTTGAAAACGTTACAATTTTTCTCCTTAAGCTTTCATACCATATGTCACTAATATATGGTTTCGTGCTACTAGCTCACCTCTTGTGTTTATTTTTTTATTTTTTATTTTCTTAATGTAACGTAATGATGGGATCATGAAGGAACAACGTGCCAAACTCCCTAATGCTAAAGATAATGCTACTTAATTAGACAAGTAGGATTAAAGTTAACGAAATTCGACAGAAGAACAAAAAGTATAATGTTTTCTATAATTTAAGGACAATAAAAAAATTTAAAGTTTAGGAACTAAAATCAAACTTCAAGATCTTTATATGGACTAAAATATTTTTTAGAAGTACAAATATAACGACTACATTTTCAATAAGAAGAAAGGCAAGTTTTGTTTCACTGAATTTACTGTCACTTTGATTGAAAAGCTTAATATATTACACCTAAATTTTGCCATAAATATAATGAGGAATTTATTACTTAAAAGAAAGGCAAATTTTGCTTGACTAAATTTACTACAATTAAGAGAAAAATCATACAATTACTCACAAAAAATAACAAAGGCAAAATGGATAGGTAGAGTGATTATAAAGGACTCCCAAGCATGCAATTGGTGATAATGATCAGCATGGGTGATGCTTCACCAAAATACTTTGCTCCTTCACTTTCAGAAATAAAATTGCATGCATTTGAAATATATCTTAAGGGTTACATTTTTAACATATAAGAGTGTAGTACAAATCTTGTGTTATAATAAACTATAACATGACTATATATAGTAGACTAAACCCTAGACTAATTAATAGACTTTTAGTACAAGTAGGAGCCTTAGCTTGCACACGTAGAAGGATTGGAGTTGGCTCTATGCTATGGTTAGTTAACTAAATGAGAGCTACCAACAAAATGAGAGCCATTCTAGGATTGACATCAAACCAATAAGTTCGCCAAATTAGAAATCACCAGCCCACCACATCCTAATAGTGTGTCTTAATTCTTACATTTAATCTTCAACCATTTTATTATTATTGCAATTAGTCGTGAGCTCATGAAGTTAACTAGTACTTCATAGCATTTCTAACAAAAACTTCTAATTATTTATTTTAAATATTAACGTTGATATACAATGTTGAATAAGCTAGAATAAATGCAAAAGTCGAAGCATAAAATGGAGAACACAAGGATTATGTGATTTAGCTTGATAGCTACATTTTCAACATATGAGAGTGTAGTACAAATCAACTTCTAGTTGCCAAAATCAACTTTTTCTCTGAACAATTAAATCCCTAAAAAGGCACATATTAAATTAAATCCCAAAAAACATATATTAAATTAAAGAAGCTAATTCTCATTGTTTGATCTTTAGTTGATTTAGAGTTTCTTAATATTACAAAAAAACAAATTAAGAAGGAAATTCTAATGTTATTTTGAATTATTTAATCTGTTGTTCATTTGGAGTTTCTTGATCTTAGTTTAATTAATACTTTTTGGTGTTTTCATCTGAAATATTTAGGGTTCAAATCTCTCGTCTCTGGATGTAATTATCAAATTATTATTTTTTAAGAAAAAACAAAAACAAAAAACCAAAAAATGGAAGTTGGGTCGTTTATTCAGCCCATTTCTCAAATTCATTGAAAACAGAGCCCAAAACCTATTTGTTTTATTCTTTCACCCACCTATAATAAGAAACGGTGCAAGCAACTCCTAATTTTAAACAGGGCCCCTTTTTTTTTTCCTGCTAGTGTAGGTTTGAGTTGTTTCTTACTGAATTGCTAGTGTTTCTGTCCTATCTTCAATTTGCGTTGAAAACAGAATGTAGAACATTTTCATCTTAATTTTTTTAATCAATTCTGCTATGGTAGATTGCATTGGATTTAAACCATAGTTTGATGTTCATATTAGCAAGTATTGACAAAGGACCTTGATAACTCATTGTTATTTGTAAGCTTTAGGCTTTGATCATCTTCAATTACAATTGCAACTTCTCTAACAATCTTTGGCTTAACAGGTTGATGACTTGGCCTTCCAAAATATCATCTATTGTCATTGCAATTTTTGGTGCTATTCACAGGTCCCATTGTGTTATTTTAACTACATTTTAGTTTTATATACGATACTTTCAACAAAAAGTTTTCAATTTCTGCTAAATAAGTTGTTCCTTAGTTTTGAATGCAATAGTTTGTAGCTTTTGGCTTTTGCAATATTAATGGACAGACTCTATATATTATGGGCTCCATGTTCAGAGGCCTTAGGAGTTAGGACAAATGGTTATATGGTGCGGTATTGGTATTGTCATGGGCCTTATGGCAGCTCGAGTAATGAACTAGGCTTTTATAAATGGGCCTTCACTTACCAATTGCACTTCACTACATCTTGAAAATGATGCTAACTGGGAAACACCGAAAGCATATGATTAGATCAACTTGAATAGGTAATTTGTACATGGTTGTCCTAATGGAAAATTCTAAAGGAATGAGTAATTTTATTTTATCAATGAATGTCATAGGTTGAAAATATCTCTAAAATAAATTAAATGAAATAAATAAAATTTATAAATTGATGTAATAATGAATGTAATTAATGGGCTTCATCAACCACGCAATAAATAAATGTTTGAATTATTTATTTTTTTTATAATTTTTTGCATATCAATTAATAAGTTCAATATAGTAAAGCTTGTAATATGCCTAACATAACTTTGTCCTTAATATTTCCAATATGAATTATGTTTCTTCCATTGGGGTCGGTCCTACCACTAGACCAATTAGGCAGTCGCCCAACCTCCCTAAGGCCCCCAAATTTGAATCAATAGGAAAATTTATATACCAATAAGAGTATAATTTAATCCTAAAATATTAGCTAATGGAATAAAAAAAGAAAAGAAAAGAAAAAGTAATGATGTGAACACAACAAAATTTCACAATAATTTTACAAAATTCCTAAATTAGCATGTCAACTCATTCATGGGCCACCATAAATCTCTAATTTAAATTTCTCGCTATACTAATTTAAGAATGTTGTGACATTTAGTTGAGTCCCTAACATTCCTCAATAGAAATTGTTTTTTTAATGACAACAACAACCAAAAAAAAAAAAAAAAAAACTAAGCTTAGTTGGATGATGGACCACCATCCACTCATTTCTTTGTTCTTTATTTATTTTTAATTTATCTTTGTAGTTATATATATATACACACACACTAGTTGTTAACAACAACAAAAATTAAGTTTTGTGAAAATTAATCAAGTATCAAAAGGGTTCTCTTGATAATTTGTTGCTAGCATTGAACACAATTTACAAAAAAAAAAAAATTAGATGAACAACTCACAAATGAATAAGAAATTCAACAACAAAAACTAAAAAATTTTAAATCTAAACAAATTAGAAGATTTAAAAAAAATTAAATATATGAAATCTTCAATTTAAATGTTGTCTAAGGCTCCAAAATCCCTTTGGTCACCTTGTCTTCCATTACCATGCATGATTTTTGTTTTGCAATAGCCAGCGAATCCAATGAGAGAGAAAAAGAGGCAGAGATAGAGATTTGAAGGGTTTTTCTTTTCATCTTATTTCATTTTTACTAATTTTAAAAAATAAAATAAAATATTTATACTTAACTGGGCACTCTTTTGTTTCATTATTTTTAAGTAAATAAACAGGTTTTAACTAAAAAAATAAGTGTTCCCTCAAAACTATAGAGAATTAATATAGACTAATTCAATATAATAAAATATTTATACTTAATTATAAATCTCTTGATAAAAAGTCAAGATTTTACTCTTTTTATAATGTGAAGTTATCCATTTTCATCATTAGGGGCAAAACTAAAATTTTAAAAATGAGGGGTCAAAATAATAAAAAAAATATAAAAATTTAACCAATTTAATTTAAGGTATTGATAAAAGAAATATGAAGAGTTATTCTAGGGAGGAGGGAAACATATATTTGTTAATTACAGGGGTGAAAATTTAATTCTTGAAAAGTTTGGGGGGTCTTTTAGATAGTTCCGCCCCTGCTCATAATCTTAGAAAAACACTCACCTTGAAAGATAATGCAATAAAATATTGAAATACAAAAGCCATTGAAAAAAACTAATTAAAACAGATAAAAAAAACATATACTCTTTGGAAAGGAAAAAAAGAAAAGTTTAATTTTGATTAATTGTTTCACTAAGAACAGCTATGTTACAAACTACGAATATTTCTTTTAAATAACTAGTTACTTCTGTAACAATCTCTGGTTTGTAATGAATTTTGGTTACTTTGGCTCTTATAAGTCTTTTAGTGACCAAAATAAATATGTAAAAGTGGTCTTTGGCAGTGGTTCTTATCACTTCTTTTGTGAGAGGTGAGCCCAAAGATTTATATAACTTAAGGGTTTAATTATTGATTATGCATATTTAAGTACATGAAATTTACTGTCAGTAACTTTTATTTGATAGAATAGTTCGCATCAAAACAAAGCTTAGATTTTTTCTAGAAATTATATATATTTCAAGGATGGTATTCATTTTGTGCCCCTGGTTAGTGAGAAACTTTGGGAAGACAATGATTATAAAATCCTAACTTCTATTTTTTCTTTTAAGCCAAAATTGATAAGCATCCTACTGAATTCATATTTGAAAAGAGGAGCTTAGATTCTGAAATCCATAATGGTACTTCTTGAATGATGCCAGGTGAAAATGCTCCGGTATGACCTGAGACAGCTTATATCACCATGACGCTGAATTGAATTTAAAAGGATCCATCAGTACTTTATAAAAAGGTTGAGGGCCACAATTCAGTTTGTTAATTTACAAGTTATTTTGAGTTCTAAACTTTCTCATGTTGGATAACGAGCAATCAATATCATCCCCTAGAGTTGTGGACTTGCCACCCCAACAGTAGAAGGGCTCATTTTTTTTTTTTTCTTTTCCTGAAGTAGAGTGGTAAATAAATGTTAGGTGGATACTAAATATCTAACTTTATCAACTTCTTGTTTCTCTTTGGATGACCAACTTCTCACACGATTACCTTTTAATATGCAGGGATTCAGCAAACATTTTAATTCAGGCAGAAACGTAGTAGATAGGCACAACCTAAGTCACTTGTGAAATGTAGAAAAAAGCATCAATTCATGAGAGGGGTGTGGAAATCAAGGGGGATTCTACGACGTGCTTGGATATGATAGCCTTCCTTCTTAAAAAGAATAGTGTCAGTGGCTATCCCACTTATGGCTACAATGGCAGAAGCAAACTAGAAAAAGTTGGCATAAGTATGTTCTCTTATATTTGGTAGTGGAACTGTATTTGTGAGAACAAGTTTCAGAATTTGTTGCATCTTTGACTTCTTTTAGTACGTATGTCAACCATTAACCGAGATCCTTCATAAACACATATATTCTAGCACTGTATGTCAAGGATAAAACACAAGAATGAAATCTCAATTCTATGCTTTCTTTTTCTTATTCTTTATAAGCGTTATGATATTTTGAGTATTTCAAACTTGTCTAATTTCACATGCTGAATTTCTCAATTTGGTACCTTGAAACTCTGCAATACATAGAAATTGCATTTCTTTACTTTCATATGATAATTATTCATCCTGAATTTGGTTTCTTCACGCATGATATGGAAATGTTAGTTCATTTTAAATTAAATATGTTGAAATTCAAAATAACTAAAGATGGATAAAGAGATGAGTTATAATAAAATTTGTTGAAGAAAGAGTTACTTGTATGGAAGTTAGATTAAATAAATTAAGAGAATTTTTTTTTTTAAAATTAATAAATAACATGTAGGTTATGTGAAGGGTTGGAAGACTATATATATAGCTATACTATGGACTAAGTTCATATCAAGAGTGAATGAAGAAAATAGTTAAAAGCAAAGAGTGTTGTGTGAGAGAGTGAATTCAATAATATTCCTAAATACTTGAGAAATTTCGGGCCAAAGAAAGGTGTTCTTCTGGTGGAGTTTTGGGTTTGAACACTTTGTGCAGAAGCTGTTCTAGCCATACAACATTTGTTAGGCTATTGTATCCTGGGGGAGACAAGTCAAAGAAGGTCTGCACCGGTTACAAAGTTTAGCCAACCAAGGGCTTGAATCTCCTTAAAAAAAGCGAATGCCACGCCTCAGTCCAAATAGTGTTGTGTAATTTCTCTCTTTAAATTAATAATATTCAGCGTACTATTCAGTTTCTCTTAGTATTGTTTCCATTATTATTATATTTGCACCAACAATTTTAAGGAGATTCAATCACATGAAGCCTACACAAGAGAAACCAAATGAGCTTGTTGGAGATCTCAACAAGCCCTTTCGCTTTAAGGGAGTCCACTTCAAGAGGTGGAAAGGAAAGGTCCTCTTCTACTTGAGTCTTCTCAAGGTCGCCTACACCCTCACTGACAAGAATCCATTAAAAGTTTCTACCGATGAGATGAGTGAGGAAAAATATAATCTCCATCAAGAAAAAAATAGATAAGTATACAAAAGATGAATATAATTGTCGCTCTTATCTTTTGAATTGTCTTGCCGATCATTTCTATGATTATTATGATACAACTTACAATTTTGCCAAAAAAATTTGGAAAGCTTTACAAAGCAAATATGATACCGAGGAGGCAGGTGCAAAGAAGTATGCTGCCAGTAGATTTTTCCGTTACCAAATGGTGGATGAAAAATTGGTGGTGGATCAAGCACAAGACTTCCAAATGATTATGGTAGAATTGAGATCCGAAGGCATAAAGACTGGAGACAATTTGGTGATAGCTGGCATAATTGATAAACTACCACAATCTTGGAGGGAGTTCCAAAAGACTTTGCGGCACAAATAAAAGGAGACATCCTTGGAGACTTTGATCACACGCATCCGTGTGGAGGAGGAGGCTAGAGAACAAGATGCACTCATGACACAAGAGAGCAATGGTAATTCCACCACAAAGGTAAACCTTATTTCAGCCAATAATAACATGCCCAAAAATCATTTTCCTAGAAATAGTCAATTGAAGCCTAAAAAGAGAGCCTTTAAAAATTATAATAAACCTCAAGGAAGGAGAAACCCGAATAAAAATTACAATAAGAACCAAGGACTCCCTTCACAAGATCAATTTAATAGATCATGTTTTGTCTGTGGCAAAAGTGGGCATATCGCTCGATTTTGCAAATTTCAGAAACGTGAATCTGTCTCGCAGGCTAACATAACCGAAGAGCCTTTAGTGGCTATGATCACAGACATCAATATGGTGCAATATGTTGAAGGGTGGTGGGCAAATTCTAGTGCTAATAGGCACGTCTGCTATGATAAAAATTAGTTCAAGTTGTACACTCCTTTTGAAGAAGAAAAAACTATTATGCTTAGTAACTCTAGCAAAACCAAGGTTCTTGGGAGTGGTGAGGTTGAATTGAAATTCACTTCTAGACGTGTACTAACATTGAAAGATGTACTTTACACTTTGTCCATGAGAAAGAATTTGATGTCAAGTTTTTTGCTTAACAAGGCTGGCTTCAAGCAAACTATGGAATCTGATAATTATGTAATCACTAAAAAAGGATCATTTGTGGGCAAGGGTTATGCTTGTGATGGAATGTTTAAATTGAATGTTGAGAATAATAAAGCATCTACTAGCTCAGTTTATATGCTTTCTTCTATTAATTTTTGGCATGCTCGTCTGTGTCATATAAATAGCAGATATGTGGGAATCATGAGTAGTTTAGGATTACTTTCAAGACTGTCAAAAGATTTTGAAAAATGTGAAACTTGTAGTCAAGCTAAGATTACAAAAAAGCCTCATAAAAGTGTTGTAAGAAATATCGAATTGCTTGAGTTAATTCACTCTGATTTATGTGAATTTGAGGGAATTTTAACTCGTGGAGGAAATAGATATATTATCACTTTTATTAATGATTTTTCAAAATATACAACTATTTATTTGTTGAAAAATAAAAGTGATGCTTTTGAAAAATTTCAAGATTTTTTAAAAGAAGTTGAAAATCAATTCGGATGAAAAATAAAAAGAATAAGAAGTGATAGAGGCCGCGAGTATGAATCAAGTGCATTCAACTCATTTGTTCAGTCTTTGAGAATTATTCATGAAACGACTGCACCATATTCACCTGCTTCTAATGGTGTGGCTGAAAGAAAAAATAGAACTTTAATGGAGTTAACAAATGCCATGTTAATTGAATCTGGTGCACCTTTACATTTTTGGGGTGAAGCTATTTTAACTGCATGTCATGTTTTGAATAGGGTGCCACATAAAAAGTTACACACCACACCTTTTGAGATGTGGAAAGGACATAAGCTAAATTTGGGATATTTGAGAGTATGGGGTTGTCTTGCTTATGTAAGGCTTACTGACCCTAAAATGCCTAAATTACGTATAAGAGCTACTACCTATGATTTTCTTGGTTATGTGATTAATAGTGCAGCCTATAGATTTTTTGATCTTGAAAACAAAATAATTTTTGAATCTGGTGATGCAATTTTTCATGAAGAAAAATTTCCTTTAAATTGAAAAGTAGTGGGGGTGAAGAAAATATTTTGTCACAACCTAGTTCTTCTACTTCACATCTACAAAATCAAGGAAATTTTGAAATAGAACCTAGAAGAAGTAAAAGAGCTAGAGTTGAAAAGGATTTTGGTCTTGATTATTATGTTTTTCACATTGAGAAAAATTTCCAAAATTTAAAAGAGGCTTTAGCATCACCTGATGCTATATTTTGGAAAGAGGCTGTAAATGATGAGATGGAATCTATAATTTCTAATAGAACTTGGAAATTAGTAGATCTTCCACGGGGTTGTAAGACCATAGGTTGTAAATGAGTCCTTAGAAAAAAGTTGAAACCGGATGGATCAATAGATAAGTTTAAAACTAGACTTGTTGCAAAAGGCTTTAAACAAAAAGCTGATCTTGATTTCTTTGATACTTTTTCTCCGATAACAAGAATTACATCTGTTAGATTGTTAATTGCTATTACTGCAATTTTTGATTTGAAAATTCATCAAATGGATGTAAAAACTGCTTTTCTAAATGAGGACCTAGAGGAAGAGATTTACATGGATCAACCCGAAGGTTTTGTAGAGCTTGGACAAGAAAGCAAGGTATGTAAGCTAACTAAATCCCTATATGGCTTAAAACAAGCCCTTAAACAATGGCATGAAAAGTTTGATTCTTGCATGATTGAGAATGGTTATAAATCAAACGAATGTGATAAATGTATTTATTCTAAATCATGGAATAATTTACATGTTATTATTAGCCTCTATGTGGATGATATGTTGATTTTTGGCTCAAATATGCATGTTATAAATGAGACAAAAAGTATGCTTAAAAGCCATTTTGATATGAAAGATCTTGGTGAGGCTAATTTTATTTTGGGCATGAAAATTACAAAAGTATGTGATGGAATATATCTTGATTAATCACATTATGTTGAGAAAATATTGAGAAAATATAATTTTCATGATCACAAAAGTGTAGCTACTCCTTTTAATTCTAGTGTTCATTTATTTCCTGTAAATAATGATGATGAGATTTTTAATTAAAAGGATTTTGCTAGTATCATTGGTAGTTTGCGTTATGCTACTGATTATACTAGACCTGACATTGCATATGCAGTAGGAGTGCTAAGCAGATTTACTAGCAAGCCTAGTAAAGATCATTGGCTAGCTATTGAGCGAGTCATGAGATATTTAATTGGTACCAAAAACTATGGCTTATTTTATAAAAAATACCTTATTGTGATTAAAGCTTTTAGTGATGCCGATTGGAATACTTTGTCATGTGATTCTCTCTCTACCACTAGTTATAATTTTACCTTAGGTAGTGGTGCTATTTGTTGGAAATCTAAAAGGCAAACAATAATTGCTAATTCAACAATGGAAGCTGAATTAATAGCATTAGCTTCAGCTAGTGAAGAGGCAAATTGGCTTAGAGATTTATTGTATGAAATTCCACTTTGGGAAAAGCCAATTCCACCTATATTTATTCATTGTGATAGCACTGCTGCAATTGGTAGAGTTAAAAACCATTACTACAACAGTAAATCCAGATCTATAAGAAGAAAACACAGTACTATGCGATCTTATTTGAGTAGTGGCATCATAACTGTGGATTATATTAAATCTAATAATAACCTTGCAGATCCGTTTACCAAGGCCTTGGCAAAAGATAATGTCTGGAATACATCAAAGGGGATGGGACTAAAGTCTATAGAATCATGAGCCATGTATGAGGATACCCAACCCAAGGACCAGAGATCCTGAGAATTGGGTTCAATGGGAAAAACGAATCATATGATGGTCGTAAGAAATGCACTATTCATTTTTTTAAAAATTATTTATTTTGTAAATAATTTTTTAATTGTTCATCCCTATGATGTAAGTGCATTTATCCTATAATGTGGAGAGGTTGAGTAAAAAACTCTTAATGAAATTTGTAGCTCGTATGAGTGGGGTGTCAGAATTATAGGAACACCCTTGACAAAATTTCACCTATGTGAGTGTGGAAGTGGGGCCGCTCCCTATGAGATTTGGACTTAATCTCAAATACACTCATGAAACTGGGATCAGCACACAGCCATAAAGTGCTAGCTATAAAAGCTCATGTCAACACCTGGATCATTATGTGTGAGTAGTAATACTTTATTTCCCTTAAACAATCATAGTTCAAGTCGAAGACCATTACTGACTGTGGAGTAGAGATTATTGTTTCACTAAGTGAAGGTTCAATGTAGAGCACACCTTCATGATGCATAATAATCCTTCTTTGCCCGGTTATCTCTCATTTTCCAAATTTAATATTAAAACGAGTGAGGGAATGTTAGTACATTTTAAATTAAATATGTTGAAATTCAAAATACTGAAGATGGATAAAGAGATGGGTTATAATAAAATTTGTTAAAGAAAGAGTTACTTGTATGGAAGTTAGATTAAATAAATTAGGAGAAGTTTTTTTTTTTTTCAAATTAATAAATAACATGTAGGTTATGTGAAGGGTTGGAAGACTATATATACAACTATGCTATGGACTAAGTTCATATCAAGAGTGAATGAAGAAAATAGTTAAAAGCAAAGAGTGTTGTGTGAGAGAGTGAATTCAATAATATTCCTAAATACTTGAGAAATTTCGGACCAAAGAAAAGTGTTCTTCTAGTGGAGTTTTGGGCTTGGACACTTTGTGCAAAAGCTGTTCTAGCCATACAACATTTGTTAGGCTGTTGTATTCTGGGGGAGACAAGTCAGAGAAGGTCTACACTAGTTACAAACTTTAGCCAACGAAGGGCTTGAATCTCCTTAAAGAGAGCGAATGCCGCGCCTCGGTCCAGATAGTGTTGTGTAATTTCTCTCTTTAAATTAATAATATTCAGCGTACTATTCAGTTTCTCTTAGTGTTGTTTCCATTATTATTGTATTTGCACCAACAGAAAGTATGCTGGCCGAATTAATACCTGACTACTTATTATTTTTGGATTACAAAATGATCTTTGCTGCATGATCTTTCTCTTATTGGGTGTAATCTATACTTATTGCCTATCTCAAATTTTTATTGTGTTTAAATCCTGGTTTTTGTTTATCTTTTGTTGGCTTATCCAATCTGAAACAAGCTCAATGTTAGTTTGTACAGCAGTTAATGACAACGGTGGTGGCAAATATCTCTTGTTAATTGCTGTGGTGTTTCTCAAAATATTAGCCATTGAAGCTCTGACATCTCCAGCACTGTTACCTGCATGTTTCATATCTTATTCTACTTCTCCTTTTTTTTTTTTTTTCTTTTTCTACAAATGGTTGCATCATCACATATTAAATAAAAGAATAAGTAAGTTTTATTTATAATAGACCACAATATTCGTGCACTATAATTCCAACCTCATTCTCATAAGTATTCAATACAAATCTTGCTTTACTATGTTAGGGAAAATGATATGGAGGTGATGTATTTCGCTTGCTATGTTGATCTTTTCAAAGGTATAATGATAATCTGGTTGGAAATTCAAAGCTGACAACTATAGTATATAGTACTCCTGGAATCAACATCTTAAAAAATGAGCTTGTAATGATCTCAAACAAGACTGAGCAATGGACCTGGCCCACCTAAAAACCCAACCGACCTGACCCGACAAGTTTTGGGCGGGTCTGAGAATATTCGGGTCGGGTTTTGTTTGTTTTACTGATTCTTGGCTTGGAGGGTTGTGGTTTGTGTGTGTTAATTTTTGTTCACATTGCTCTGTTTTTAGTTGGTTCTTAGGTTTCTGGGTTTGTTTCGGTTAATGGGTTTCTGTTGTTTTACTTATTATTACTTTGTTTTTATTTGCTTCTTAGGTTTCTGGGACTGCTTTGGTTAATGGGTTTTTGTTTTAATTATGGTTCACAAACCTGTGAGTCTCTCTATCTTCCTCTAACATTTTCAATATCTCTGTAAATATTTTGATGATATATTTATAAACCTTATATGGGTTTTTTGTTTTTGATGTTATAGAAACAATGGCTGTTCCTTTGCTGACAAAGAAGATTGTTAAGAAGCGTGTGAAGCATTTCAAGCGCCCACAAAGTGACAGGAAGATTTCTGTCAGGGTTGTTTCTTTGCCCAAACTTGTTCATACCCTTTTGTTATTTTTATCTAATTTTAATGTTTGTGTGTGTTATTCTAGTCTGAATTTTTAATTCAAATGTTTGTTGGTATTATGTCATCGTTTGACAATGTTTCGATTGATTGGACGGGGACCCATTTTTTCAAATCTTAAGTACAAATCGTATGCTTTCTGCAAATTTATATTTTTCACAAGTTTCCATTAATATTTATGGCAGCTTTGGGCACATTTTACAAGTCTTTAAAACTTGCACATCTGAGTATAAAGATTAGAGACTTGCATAGCTATTTTTGGCCTCTTTTTGTGTCCAAGTCCTAGCATTAAGGTAATGAGTAGATGGTGATGCAAAACATTAGTTGTATGACTCAAATTCACTAGGGGTGTACTTGCTATGAAGGGAAAGATGCTCCTGATATGTTGATGCATGCTCATTCTTGGAAATTGTAACATGAAATGCCTGTTAGACAGCTGTTTGATGCCCTTTTGTTTGGCTGTAATACAATTGAGAGAGAGAGAGAGAGAGAGAGAGAGAGGGTTAGGGGGAGCATAGAAACTTAAAACTAGTAGCCATATCTTTATCAGATGCACATCAAATGGTTGCAACCATTAAAACAGAGTAATAGAAAAAATTTATGCTTTATAAATTAGTTTTCAGAATACGCTTAACTATGTTCTACTTCACTATATTTTCCTAAGTTTGCAACATTTAAGTTGGGGATCTGAATTGAAAATAAGATTATTTAAACATTTAAGTCTACGACCTTGTATCATATTCCCCTTCAATCGTGTGTGGTTATGCAAGGAGAGAAAATAAATATGACAATTCTGATGGTTAGATTAAACTTCAACTAGAATATCATATGGTTAGATTAAACTTCAACTTATTGGTATTGTTTTTCCTCAAATCTAATTATAGGCTTAACACACAAATAAAACAAGCTGAAAGAATTGTTGATAGGTAAAGGGCTAGCTCAGTCTTGGTCTCGGAAAGAGGAGAGCTGTAAGTTCAATTCAATGAGTAATTTGTGGTTCATTATGGGCCAGTTTTTCTTCTTTCTGCTAGTGCCTTTCGTCCCCAAGTCATCTTCACATGCTTCTTCCTTGTTATTTATTTGTCATCCTTTGCATAACTTCTTTGTGCCCTGTGAAGTCTATGAAGCTATATGTCAAATGGGAATAGTACTGCATTTTCCTTTGCTTTTGATAATGTGAATCTTGGATAAGATGTTAAATTAGCTCTAAATCAAGTCAATTCCAACTAGAAAATTGGGTACCAGTTATTTAACTAGTGCACATCATCCCATATTCGACATTGGTCTAAATGTCAGTCAATATGTAAAATAAAGTGTTTTTGTTTTTTACTCAAATTTTTCTATTACTTTATTCACTATAATCATTTGGCCATCCTGCATTTTCATGACATGTACAGTTGTCTTCTATTTACTGCCACTTTTTTCTTATGGCCGGAAGAGAGGACTTCAAGTGGAATTGACATTGAGTTATATGTTGGATTGGTGCTGCAGTTTTAGGATTTTTTGTGTGGTTTGTGGATGACAGTTTGGAGTTAGCAAAAAATGTGAAGCAGTGGAATGTAAAGATTATCTCAGTGAGTATTGTTTTTCTTGATCTGGTTGGTTGTTTTGATCTTAGTTATGTTGAATGGGATATGAGTATATCGATGTCTGTGGCCATTTATTATTAGGATTTGATGTGAATGTATATTGCAAATGTGCAGATTAGCAAGAATAAGCAACACCAAGATAGAACTGCAGCGTTGGATGTGTGGGAAAAACTAGAAGATTTTGTTCAGTCACGATCACATTCTTGATGTGCACCAACTTTTTACCAATAGATATTTTGCTTGAAAAATCAATTACCCATATTTACAAATTTGGATAGTCTGGAGTTTATGTCAAAAGTTGGAACTTTGATAAAAATAAGTAGGGCATTGTAGTTGACATTGTTTATTTTAGGTGTGTGTGTATAATTGTTAATGTAAGACTTGGTCTTTGTTTTCATGAATTTTGGTGAACTTCAAGGTTTTCCATTCATAGTAGTTGATACAGAGGATGTGTTTTGCAAGAACACTGAATGAAGTGTTATGTGTTAAGTCACACTACAATTTCCGTAATGGGTAATCGGAGATGGACCATACAATTTTATGTTTTTATTGTGTATATTCATTTAATAGTCATAAATGTGGTTTGCTAAGGAGATTTTAGCTCTTATTTTCTATTGTTAATAGTAGATTCAGATAGTTAAATAGTATGAAACCCTCTTTTAGTTTGAGGGTGAAGATACTGCATTGGTTTGAAAATTTGAATGTTTTACTTCAAATGATTCGATATTGGATTTTTTTTTTTTAATGATAGATTATTATTGCAAAAAAGAATATAGTAACATTTAGTATAAAGGCTCAAGGAAAACAAGCAACAGTAAAAAATAAAATAAAAAAATTTAAAATTTTAAAATTTTTAAAAATTAAAAAATTAAAAATTTTAAAAATTTCCAACCTAAGACCTGAAAAACCGACCCGATTACAAACTCGATATTTCAAGTTGGGTCGGGTTTCAGGTCACAGTAAACTCGATCCGACTTGACCCGACCCAATATCACTACTAATCTCAAAGATCAAAATGCACTCAGAGTTCAAATGGCTGTACACAGGTAAGGGGAGGATCTATAGGTTTTTGTGAAAGAAATGCTCCTATCTCGTTATTGCTGAAAAGGACTTAGTTGCTCTTATGTCATCCTAATTCCTTTTTATCTTGATTTTAACTTTTGGCTTGTAGATTCTATATCCCCATGTTCTTCCACTTCCATCGTGCATCAACATCATCCCTTTTTCATTGGACCCTCTCCTTGCTTAAAAAAAAAAAAAATCTTATTCTGCAACAAAGTACAAGAAGGGAGTTCTAAATTGAATCTAGTTTTGGGCCTCATTGAGAATACCAAGGAAAGAGACAAACCTGGAAGAGGTGCCCCCTAATAAGGCATTTGGGTAATCATCCCCTTTTTCACGTGACCCCTTAATGAGCCTCATTTAGATTGGATTAACACACAATTTTGACATTTCAAGTTAGTGTCAACAATTTTAGTATTTGATTATTTAAATTTAAGCTCCATTTGGTTACAGAAAAAATGTAGGAGGAAAAAGAAAAAGAAAAAATTGAAATTAAAATCTTAAATTCTTTAGAAGTGGAACAAGAAACTACAATGAATACTCACTTGTAATCACTTGTAATGATGAGTTCATTTTATTTTAGTCAACAAAACATTGTGTACATCTCTTTCTCTCACTTATCAATAACATGCCAGGCATTAATGGGCAAGGTTCATATATTACATGAATCCATGTGACTGCTCAAATCCTAGACATAGCAACTAAGACCATAAGGATCTAAAACTCCTAATACTTCCACAGGTTCATTCATATCAATTTAAACTTAGTCCTCTATAAATTTATCAATTACAATTGAACAACTTCATTATTGTTTTTTGATTCAAGTATTGCTGATTTTTATTGTATCTGATTATGCCTTTTCTCCAAATAGAGTTGGTTCCAAAATTATATATGCAGCAATAGCAAAGTATTAGATACTTTAGTGGCTTAAGTTCCTTAATGAAGATATGTGCAACCACAACATATGAATGTATGTGGGCAATTATTATGCCTTTTTTTCCTCTCATTTTTTTTTTTTTCCTTACCACATGGATGGTTTAGTTTTGGTCTCTAGGCCTTGCGTCTTCCTACACAAGTTCATAAATTTAGATGCAGAAGTTAATTATGTTTATTTCAATCATTTAACTTTATTAAATGAGCAAATATATTTAATTGATTCTAATTCTATATTCCATATGGCAAAACTTGAGCTTTTGTTGGACAAAGAAAAAGCGCGGGAAGTTAGCAGTTATCAATTCTTCAAAGTGATACAATGATCTTCAGGTGGGAAAAGTTCTTATGAATAATATTAATTTTCAGATTAAATGGACTAGGGAAAATTTAGTCTTGTCAGCCAAGAACCCTTGTTCTTTTCATCCACCATCAAATATAATATTGCATATGGAAAGGTGGTGCAAGAACTAAAGAAATAAGAGTTGCAACTGAACTTGCCTATGCTGGTCTTTTACTGATACATTGCTTGAGGTTCTAACTTCTGGTCCATGTCTATACTTTAGATGATCCTTTCATCTTGATAATCATCTAAGTTGTTAATATATTTTGGAAATTTGAAATCTGCAGCTGAGTGGACTCCATGGGTGGTGAGGCTCCGGACTTATTTTTCTTGTGGATAGAAGCAAACAGCTTCCATGGCAAGAGCAATTTCTAAACACCGATGGATTTTAACTTTTAAATGCAGCTAAAAGTGCATTTGATGCTAGCTTTGAGAGAATACCACAAGAGGCATTGGACATGAATGTACGCAAACTATTGTTCTGATTGCTTATCATTTGAGCATGATCAAGAATGCCAATATGATTGATGTCTTTCATAGACGATAGATGTTTGAAAAAGTAATGTTAAAAGTATAGTCATAACATACTCTCTTTAATCACATATCGAGCCATTTCACATGTGTCTCAACCAGTTTAATTGATCAAGTGATAACTGGAAAAAAAAAAAAAAAATTAATCAAGTTATAATTGTAATGTTGTCACTCTTTCCTTTCAGAAAGTCATAATTGTTGGAAAAATTGGAAATGGGTAATGCATAGTGACTGCATTATTGCAAAGATCGTTTAATCCTAAATTAGGTCACCGGATGGAATTGAAAATTTAAAGGTTAAATTGAAGTGGATGAGTTGATAGATTGGTCTTTTCAGTCAAGAATCAGTTATGTTCAATGACTCATCCATGCCAGCACTGCATATGAGAAAGAAGGAAATGCAAACAAGGTGGAAAGCAAAGCTGCATCAAAGTTACAAATGCACAAGGGTTTGTAAGTGGCTTACGACAAGTTAGTACAACAAAACATTCTCCTAAACTCATCATTCAATAGTTCTTAATGATCCAAGTTACTAAGTCAATCGAGCTACTTCAGAGTAAAACAACATTTAATAGCTTTCAACGAATAAAGAACAATGGAGGCTTTATTACTTCAATTTTTTTCTCCCTACAATTGATAAATGTAGGATTATAAATTTTTTTTTTGGAGTTTAACATTTGCTCACGGACTCATTGGAACACACAACTTCATTTAGTTTCATCCAAATAAAATGCAGGACATCATATCATGCTGATACTATGAGGATTCCAATTATCCAGCAGGCAGAAGAAACAAGTAGCCATTAGATGTCCAAGATACCAAATACACTAAAAGCTGAATCTGAACGTATAATTGAAGATGCACTGAATAGAGTGATGGTGAACCAGGCTACAACTGTCGTGGCCTATCCATTATCTACATGGTGATCAAAATAGAATTATCATAGAGAAAGGAGATCTTGAGACTTTGATTGTGAATTTGCCACCTTGACAATGCGAGAAAACCGTGTGTTTTTCTACTGTGGAGTTGCAAATTATAGTAAGGTAGATATTAATTAGAAACAACTCCATCAAGTACTTTTTAGATGATTGATCCTATGTGACATGCAACTTGACTCGTGGTTGCATTTCATGTCCAGGCATTTTGCAAACATTTAGGTCACATGTCTAGCAAATATGAAGTTAATAGCTATCATCTAATGGTGTGTTCGGATTCTCAGACACATCTGTTAATAGCTTAATGGAAATTCATCTACTATCAGTGTTCCTGCACTTCAATTCTGCAAGAGAGGAAAACTTAGTTATTAATCTAAAAGCTAGAGAAAAGCATTATTAGGACTATAATATAATATTACAATCTAATCCTTTCTTACTAAAGTCATCTGCAAAAAATTTCCTATACCAAATTTCCTATACTAAAGTAAACTTGCAATCCTGATTTTCTTTTTTTTCTTTTTTCTCAGAATTTTTTTTCCATTTTGGAGCATATTAAATTGTAAGCTAGACCATGAGCATTCATAAGTTAATTATTTCTTCTTTAGTTTATATTATTCATATTTATTTTTATTGTGATTGCTTTATTAAATCATGAGGAAAATCAAAATTTGTATAATTTTAAATTCATCAATTGAGTCTTTGACTGTAATCAGCTTGATTTTAACTTCTACTTATCAAAACCAACTATAGTTTTTTTTTTTTTTTTTGGAAATTGTTGTTGGGTTCCAAATCATTCATGAAGTAAGTGGCAACCTGAAATACCAATGACAATCCAATCCTTGGTATAGGGAAAAATCATAAGAAGAGAAGTTCAGTGACATTAATTTCAACCATGTTTGTTTACATCTATGCGCACACTTTGAAGTTAAGGACGAAGGAACGACAAGATTTTATAATTAGTCTTTTCTTTTTCACTTATTCGATAGAACAAATGAGAGCCATTTTTGTTTTACAAGTTAGAGTTTTCTTTAAAATACCAAAGTCACCTTGACACTTTATATATATATATATATATTATACACTATTTCTAAGGAATTCATTTTGAGTAAAGAATTTGAGGAATTCACATAGAAACGTTGTACAAAATCTAACATATTCTATACAGTTATGTCCATATGTTTATAATGTACAGAAATTGTGTCTTTCAAGTTTCAACCTCTTATATAAACCTCTTTCTTCTTCATATTTTTCTATTTTAGTGATCAAAACCTCATCTTTAATTGGACACTATCTAATTTATTATATAACGCCAAAAAATAGAACAAACAAGCAATATTGACTAACTAATATGCAAATTAAAAACAAAAAATAAATAGAGGAAATGGACAGTTCAAGGCTTCTTATTTCTTTCCATGAATGTATGAAAATATCTTCCTAGGAAGCAATATTGTAAAAGGAATTTTGTTGAACTCTAAAGTCATAGTCCATTTAATTTTTTTTTTTTAGATAAATAATTTTTATTATTAAATTAATGCAATCTAAATAAATACTCAAAATAGTGACAATTGATTCAAGTAAAATTAAGATATAATATCTAACAGAGATGGGTTCAAGTTATACCTGATATAACTCTAAAGAGCTACACATTTTTTAAATCATTGGATTTAAGTAGATTCAACGATAAAAGAAAGACCCTCATTAATGTTAATATTCTGATTAGGATCTCATTAATTATCCCTCATTTATTATATTTTATATCTATCTCTAAACCCAAAAAAAGTGTTATAGACTCTTTCTCTACGTTTCTCTCTCTATCTCTTTCTCCTCCACCGTTATTCCACCTCCATGGATAGATTGCCGGTAGAAGAAGAAATAAAAAAATAAAAAATAACTGCGGAACACTGACATTTAGAGTTTTGTGAGAAGGAAAACAAAAATGAAAACAAAGAGAAAGAGATAGAGAAGGAAAACAAGTAAATGCAAACAGAAAGCAAGAACTTGCATTAATCAATAGAAAAGTTTCAACAAATTCTAAAAAATTATCACTACTATTTGGAGAACATGTCCCTAAATTTGAAGCGGCCTTAATTTAATTTAATCTAATTTTTCCTGCCTTAATTATATTGAAGACATCATTGCCGAAGGGTCAACTGGAGCTTATTGAATTGCCAAACTAGTAATAAAGACATCAAACTCATGGTGGATTCCCTGCATGCTAGTTTTTATCTCTAGGTTGTTTGATTTGTAGAATATTCTCTACTCCTATGAGTCTAAACACTCAAAAGAATATATGGAAGCCATTCATAAGGAATAAAGGCACTACAAGAGATCCTCCTTGTGGCCATAAAAAATGGATGTATTCCTTTTTTTTTACTTTCTCTTTTTAAAAATACTTATTGTCACATTCTTAATGTAAATTAAAGACAATTAACTCAATTGATAAAGTCTTTTTTATCATAAAATAATTCATTATCTAAAACTAAAAGATTTAACTTAGGAAAGTAAGACAACGTAGCTTTGCCCTACTTAAAGCTAGCCCTAACATTGGGCCTATTTTCCCTTTTAGGAAATCAAAAACTAAGCAAGTTAGGTATGGAATTTTTCAAGCTTGGTATTGCATGACCACAGCCCAAATTTCATAACTTTTCTGCATTATTATATGGAACATTTATCAAGCTTCTCCTCCCCCCCCCCCCCCCCCCCCCCAAAAAAAAAAAAACTTCAAGTTCATCCCTCATTCCTCGATCTCTTGTACAAATGTCAAAAAAATGATTAGCTTAACTTGATGGTATTTTCATTTCACCTTTCACATCCTTAATACTCATTCTTATTTATTTGTTTTTTGACTTAGTTCTTATGAAGGACAGTAAGACCTTTCCCCTTTATATAATAGGCTTACCTGTTTTTTGGTAGAAAGAATGGACTTACCAGAAGTTTGATACTTAGTCCTCTGTTTATTGGTGTGTTGAAAATGTGGTATTCAATTTTTAACGTAACTTAGTGCTACTTATCAATTACACAAACCAAGTTTACCTTCAAATTGAGTTGGAGAAATCTCCTCCTTATAAATTAGTATGTCATAAGACCATCCATATGTATTAAATCACGTGATTCATTAAAATATTTAAACAATTCATATAACTATTGAGTAAATCATATGACTTCAAGCAAATACCAAAATAAAAAATCAAACAAATAAATATAAACATGGAGAGTTTGTTAAGTTGCCACGTGATGGGTTAGAAGAACATTTCTTCAGTTTGGAAGTAAACTTAACCCAAATTCATACATAGTCTTTCACACCGAAGCCAAAATTATAAAGAAAAAAAGAACTCACCACCACCATACCTAAAAACAACAATGATAAATTTATGCTAAGGACAAATATATATTGCATTGAATTTTAAATTACCTTTATTTGAATCTGAGTCTACAATGATAAAAAGTATTAATACACTTATGGCCTCATTTACTAGCTTACCAATTAGATGGCCATTGGGTTTGATGGGACGAATTAGAAATCTTTGCATAATTAATTATTCAAATAGAATTAGAAATAAGAGTTGGTCAAGTGAGACTTGGTACATGTAAAATTAGAATTGTAAGGCCTTTCCTATTCTTAATCTCAGTCCTTCCAATAAACAATCTTTTATACGTATGCCCAAACCAAAATCCCTTTAAGAATCCAAAACTCGACTCTATTATGATCATGAATGTAGCAGCTACACATATAGTCCAAGCAACCTTTTGCATTTCTTCCGTAACCTGCTTTTTGTATCTCAATTCATTCTAGCATATGGATGGACTCGAGGGCTTGAACTGAATGCAGAACCAAATCCATTAGGCCAGCAGTCTCATTGGTCATATTTTTATCGTCATCATCATCATCATCGACAGACAAGTGCCATTTTTGTATAGGTCCATATAGTCACAATATAGCTTCTGAAATACTGAGTTTCCCACTAAGATATAATTGAGTGGGAATATCGCATTTGTGCAGACTTGGGACTGCATCTGCTTGTGTCAAAGTTAATGACCCAGTCAATGCTAACAAGGGCTCTAACAAATGATTTTGATTCTCAGTTTTTCTTTCTTTCCTTATTTCTTCTAACAAAGTTTTACTAGTGTCAATACCTGGTTAGTTGATCAAGAGAATAACATAGCCCGAATAAGATGTTAGAAGTCATCCTGATGATTGGAACCTACAATTCAAAAATACAACATACAATAATCTACTTACCCGCTAAGTATCCACCATGGACATAACCACTAAATTGTTCACTTGTGTGTTCACCGGTAAAGAAGATACGTCCCACTGGGGCCTTAACAAAAAGCATAAAACAATTTCAATACAAAATCATAATGAATTTTTTTTAATTAAGTTCAAACTTTTTAACATGATTTTCAGACTTTAAACAAGAATTTCATAATTCCACCCACTCTGTTTTGCTTTCTATTCTTCAAGTTGCAAATAAAATACATAACAGATATGCACTATTTTGGGGAGCAGAAGCAAATTCTAGAGTCCCCTTACAATAGTGTATCTTTCCTATCTGCTAAGGTTTCTTATCCATAGTTTCTTATCTTGGAAAGAATATTATATATATATATATATATGTTGAAGAAGCTAAGGTTTCTAGCTGGTGGTCATTTATAATTTATAAATTCAACTCATATTTAGTACCCAACATAGGCAAATTGAAAATTTATCACCTATTAAAAAAACTTAAGGAATGTAAGTAAGAAACTGTACCTTAATATGGTGAACAAGTTGATTATTAGAGATGATTGGATAGTTGCTGTAGCTGCCACGTTGGAACCTGTTTTTATACCAGCGGGGCACTAGTATATCTGTGGCATTAGGTATGCTGGGTCCAAACATGTTCTTAAGCACCCCCATAGCTTCTTTCAATGTTTCTTCCTCTGACTGGGCTTCTACACGTTTTGATTCCCCATTCGTCAACGTTACAACCAGGATATTTGAACCAGGGAATGCATTCTCCATGTGCTGATGACATAGCAACAGATCAGCAACAAAGTTGGATAATTCAATGATTAATTAAGAACGAATAGCTGATCTAATCCCATAACAATATTATATGATATTATGTTTAAAAAACTTTAACACACTTTATTTGTTATATTAAACATAATTAGGATCTACTTATACTGCATAAAAAAAATAAAAAATAAAAAAAATTTTGAAATTGATGGACATGTGAGATCCTGAAGTGCCTGCACAAGAGGCCACGTATAGTCCTTTAAATAATTCAATCTTCTCCTAATTAAACAGAGAATTTTGTTTAAAAATGCATGAGTCTAGAAAATTTAATTATACTTAAAAAAAAAAAAATTCAAAGTTCTCTCAAAACGATGGAAAGAAAAGAGTCAAATTAAGATTTCCAATTGGTTCCCATCAGGCAACTAATATATTTCTTATCAAATCATTCAAAAATAATTAATATTTCTTATCAAATCATTCAAAAATAATTAATATTTCTTATCAAATCATAAGTGGAGGCACTTGCAACAAGACTATGAAAAACGCGCACAATACTTTGAATGGTCAACATTCTAATTAAGAAAGAAGTCAAAATTATCTTTAAAAATGATGCAAACTAGGGGGACTAACTCAACCTAAACCTATATTCCATATCAAACAATAGCAAGCTGTCTTCTTTAATTATTGTTACAGATTTTGCATTTTGAAAGAATATACTCAAGAAAGCTACAATGATAGCTAGCTGCAATCATACGACACACTTGAATGAGATGATTCCATCCATCTGAGAATGAGTTTTCCAAAGGCTTATAGTGATAGTAATCATAACAGATCACAAGAATTATGTGAAGCCTGTGATGCAATAACAAAGCCTGATTGTTATCAATGCATTAATCATGAGGCAATAGGTTAATGATTTGGTAATGATGCAATTTAATGTATTAAAATTAAAGAAAACAGCAGGTGCTGGAAGTTAAAAATGCTAGATCAAGATGCATGTACCCCACATCTACATGACTTTATATCCTATATATCATAATGACAAATTGAATAAGATACGCCTAAATCCCAATTGTAAGATATGAATCCAATTATTAATTTTGTTGATGTTGAAATAGTTTAGGGTGCATATCAAAGATATAATGCATTTGTCTTCACATCTAACCAAATGCAGCAGCCAACTATGATCCTATGCTAACAAATGATATGTGTGTCGGTGACAATCAAAAGTAGTAATTGAAGATATCATGTTGAGGTTCTTCTTTAATTCTTTTTTCTTTTGTCAATTGCACTCAAAATCAAGGGTAGTAATTAAAGATATCATCTTAAGGTTCTTCCTTAATTATTTTTTCTTTTGTGAATTGCACTCAAAGTCACAGCAAACCACTCCCACTCCCCCTCTCTCTGCCCTTAACTATAGCTACAATACATAATTGACCACCATTGTGAATTTGCATAAACTCCCAGAACAAACTTAGCTCACATACAAAGAAGAACACTAGCAGTACATAATAACTCAAAATCCATTTAATTGATGGAAAAAATAAAAATGATAAATAAAAAAAATAAAAAACAAGTACATATATAAACAAACCTGCCAGAACGTGTAGTATCCCCTCCTCTCGTGAGCATACATGAAGAACTCTTTTCCGGGTCCACATGGCCAGAACTTATGTGGAAATTTTAAGAAGATCTTTGTGTACACCATCACTTCACATGCCTGTATGGCCTCCATTTTCCACCTCTGTTTCATTATTTTATTCATTATGTTAATATTTAATCCAACAATTATAATATTAATTGGAACTTCCCAGCAACAAAACTTAGGCCAAGGGACCACAGACATACATGACCTACTACCACCAAAATTTATATACTACTGAGAGAGTCCCAACAAATTTGACTTATATATTTATATAATAATAATAATAATATAATAATAAATAAATAAATAAAAATAGAGTCCCAATGTATCAGTTAGCCACTTAAACACCCAAAGCTATGAATTTGTAAGCACCCTAACTCTGGCAGTAAAATTTTCACAGCATATGGAAGAACTTACACAATATTGAATTTTTGTTAGCTCTTTTAGCATTGAAAGTCTAACATGTTTATTTCTCAGCCTTGTTTCATTTTAAAGTGAAGCACCAATTGCTTACTTGTAGCCTTGTTTCATTTTTTCCAGCAAGAATACACAATAAACCCAACTAGTGTCTCATTCTTTACCAAACTATAATATGAAATAGTATAAAACTGACTACCACAATATATAAATACCAATTGTATCTTAAACCATATTATGCTAACCAATCAAGAACCAGAATTCATAAGGTAAGTGAAATGAACTATTCGTGGAGCACCAATAGCTGTAGTCATGGTCTCATTCTTTTTCAACAAGTATATACTATATGAAAAACCAGTTCTCACTCACAATATACAAATGCCAATACCCACCACCGTACACCGTACCAGTAGTCAACTAACAAATGAGTCTTAACAGACACACAGAATCCTATTGGCAAACTGTGGATTGCAAAAACTGTGGATCAGGCAACCCATATTTGCATTACAAGGACACCTCGAGAATCTGTGTCTTGCGTCATCAGAGAGTAAGCTTTTATTTAATACTATCCATGAATTCTGACACCTTCAAGTTAATGCTATTTAAATTTGTGGGTCAGAGCCTACACAGCCAGTAAACTGAGTAGAAGCTTCTTTCTCTACAAGGGCCTTATCTCTATAGATTCACCTATGTTGGATCAAAATATTGAAATAATGTACGCACATCAGGAAGTCATGAATCATTCTTTTTTATAAGGGTTAAGGTCAATCATTCGTGGGGCTTTGGGGGAAAAAACTAATCTGTCTCGAGCCTAACAACTGTGATTAATTGGCACAAAACAGTGAACATAGACCAATAGTGTATAATGAATATGATTTGACCCTACTTACATATAAAATATCTTATGTCACATGTCAGCGTAATGTTATAAACACCCATTATACAATACCACCTTTTACTTCTTTCTTTTATATATATATATATATATATATATAAGTAACTTATTAGCATAAAAGACTTGTAACATTACATTACATTCTCAATTATCTAAAATTTTCAGATGATTATGTGAATAAATAAGGGTCAATATAGGCATGAGATGTCCCAAGACAATGTTTGCATACACTAATTTTTTTCAATAAATGCTAAGGCAGCAAGTTTTAATGGTAAAGTGGTGTTAGTAATAAAAATTTTGTGGAAAAAAAAAAAAAAAAAAAGAGAGAGAGAGAGAGAGAGGGAAAGGATAGAGCTGCTACAAATTTTACTACAAAAAAATTAGTACAAATTAAAGTGTTCAAAATATAATTATTACCACTTAAAAAACATGATAAATTAATGTTTAAATTAATTTTGTGATTGATGACATAATGCATGGACGCATACTCAGACACAAGTATGATACAGTACAATACAGTACAATTTCTGAAAATTTATAATATAATATAGCATATAAACCTGAATATGACATTTATACGACATCTCAAATAAAGTGTCCATGTATCTTAATTTTATTCTATCAGTAGCATCACTCAAAAGAATTTGCAAACAACATGTGTATTAGTGAGTGCTACATCATGCAACTGTGTGGTTACTTATGAGTTATCAGTTATGTGACTTATAACTAGCACAGTGAAAACTTAGAACTTGACCATGAAAAACTTGAAAATTAAAAAAAATAAAAGGAAGAGGAAACGTACGGGCAAGGAGGGTCTGAAGGAAATGAGGTCGCTTTGTAGAACACCGATGCTGACAGAAAGAATCAAGTAATTGGCTTCGTAGACGCAACCATCCTCCGTTGTTACCGTCACGCCGTTTCTCGAGTGCTGTAACTCCCGAACTACCTGCTCCAAATCCGTGCATATTAACACAACCATTAAATGTATTCAAAAAAAAAAAAAAATACATATATTGTGTTGATCTTAAAATAGTATTATCATTAACTATTAAAAAATAAATGTAAAAACAAAGTCCAAGGCAACAAATAAAAAAGATTCTGAGAAGTCAAACCAAGAAAATGTGTGCAATTTTGGAATTCAAAAATATGAAAATGGGAAAGATTTTAATGAAGAAGAATCTGTGCAGAGTTGAGGTACACATAACACACTACACAGACCCATTTACCGATTTAATGGGAGCTTTCTAAACAGTAAAAAAAAAAAAAAAAAAACAGTGTGAATGAATTATAGCAAGCATTAGTGCGGAGATAGGTCCACTGGCTTCTGATTCTTTGAGCATTCGAGGTAGCAAAGACAACAGCACCAATAAATGAAGAAAATGACAAGACCCCTTATTTTCATGTTCTTATTTGAAGCTGATATGACATCTCACCTCATGGGGTATTGTTCTTTGGTCATAATTCACACTGTGCAGGGTGATGGGAAATTGAAAATTTTTGGGTCCTACTAAATTTATGAGAGGTAAAAAAAGAAATGGCTTTAATGGTTGCAAGCATCATTTGCCAATTCATAGCTATATGATTGAAATCAAATATATTGTTGATAGGTCAAATTATAGATGCAAGCTGGGGTCATCAAAACTCATAAAGTGTTTTCGTTTTTTAGCTTTGGAAATGGGAAGAGATGGTCAAAGAAAATATCTAGAATGAGAATTAAAGAAATCCAACATAGCCCATATAGATCATATGAGTAGTTATTTGATTGATAAAAAATATCTGTTTCAGTGTTTTGTTCATCTACGCTTTCAACTATCACAAGAAAGTAACAAAGTTCAACTCACACAAGAAAAGTAACATATTAATTACATAAAAGTAGCTTTTAAAGAACCCCAATTTCAAAACCAACTGTTTGAAAGATAATCTCTTTTAATGTCATTAATGCTTCCTAATGTGTCTATATATACATATTCCTCAGTTTTTTCTATAGTGAATGGTGTGACATGTGGTAAGGTTGAAAAATTAGTTAGTTTCCCATCTTCGTTTCTCAAACTTATCTGCCTATCATCATGAAGGTCAGAGACCAGCAAACATCAAAGAAAACTCCGCTCAACCTACTTTGATTAGTAGTATTTTAATGAGAATGAGTAAATGGCAGTGAGATCAAGATCTTTCATTTATAATAATAATAATTATAAATAATAAAAGTTTCACAAAACGTCATTATTAAATTCTAAAGCCAGGGTCAATATATCACCACTACAAATTGAAAAGTAGCACATGCATTCAAAAAGAGAAGTTGGGGCGCAAGGATTGGGTTTAAATCTCTAAATAATTAAATTAGACTAGTGTAAAATTCTATCTCGACAAATAAAAAAAAAGAAATACAGTATAGTAAAAGAAAAATATTTATTCTACCTTGTTTAGTTGGAGTCGACTATCCAAGATTTTGCCCTCAGATGTAAAAAGAAACTCTTCAGCCATTTTGTACAACAAATGCTCGTACCCTCTTTCATCTGCAACTAAAAATTCTCGTTCCCCAAAATCTACAAAAGTTGATATTGGCTCTACCTCTGTGTACCCAAAACCAAAACACAAGATTCTCAAAAAAAAAAAAAAAAAAAAAAAAAAAAATCTCAATTTTTGATACAATTTTTTTACACTTCAAAATAAAACATTTAAAAAAAAAAAAAAACTTTATCCACATCAACAGTATCTTAGATATACTATTTAGCTCATTGACTTAGTTTACTTGAAACAAAGTCTTTCATTATTTTTCAAAACTTTAAACCATAAAATATGACACCACCCCTATTCATGTACAATGCCATTCATGCTTTATTCAATTACAAGAAGAAAAAAGATTTGAACATTTTTTTTTTTTGAAAAAAAAAAACCCAGAAAGAATTACATAAAAATAAATAAAAATATAGTCAAAGCATTATAAAACTATTTGACTTTGTTGGGTCTAAGTTTATGGTTTCATCATTGAACAAGGAATCATTTAAAATATCCAAAATTTCGCTTTCTTCGCTTTTTATTATTTTCATCAATAATTTTAATTTTTTTAAATTAAAAATAAAAACGTAGCACGAGCTATAATAAAATCTCACCTGCCATCTCAAAATCGTGTAGCAAGAAGTCAAAAGCGTGCTCAAATGCCGTCCTCGGCGTACTAAGAATAAAAACAACAACCAAAAATTTAGAAAATAATAATAATTCAAAAATGCAAAAAACCAGAAATAAATATAAAAAATAAAATAAAATCTTTCTTGGATAAGTATAAGGAAGATATATATTAGGATTCACTTAAAATTAAATATAATAAAAAGTTGATTTTTCAACCAAAAATAAAAATACCAAACTGGGTCTTCCAAAGGCGGTTCAGTTACTCTGCTGACGTCACCACCACCACATCCACGGTTGTTCGATTCTTGGCTCCTGAGTGACCGAATCGCCGAGTCCATCTTCTCCTTCGCCGAGTCCACCGCCTTCTTGTACAACTCGTTCGCTAGTTTTCTCGGTATAATTTTCCCGCTGTAACAAACAACACAAAACAACACAACTCGTTCAGCAAACTCAGTGCGATTCACACCACACCCGGCGAGCAAAACTAAGATTCAATCAGTAACGGTAAAATGTAAACTGTGCCGGTCAAACGGTCAAAAAGTCAAAGAAAGAAAGAAAGAGTGAATTTCGAAAATGCCACCATGTCACCCGGCGCATAATAGCATTCAGATACGGATACAGATGCGGCTACCGATACGGACACACCAATTTTTTTTTTTTCCAAAAAAAAATGCTGAGAGAGCGCCACGTCAGATGTTTTCGGATACGAATACGATACGATACCAATAAAATAAAATAAAACGAAATTTTCAAAAATGCCGACAGGGCGCCACGTCACCGGCGGCGCAAGATAGCAAAAGGCCGATTAACGATCTCACCGGAAAAGAGAAAAGAGAACGAAATTTTGAAAAATACTGAGAAACACGCACATGTGACAGTGGCGCGCGGACACGGATACGGATACGGATTCGGATACCTGGTATCGTAGATGTTGTAGCGAGCATTGCTGTAATCAGAGAAGCAAGTGCGGAGGCCTGACTTGTTAGCGAGCTCCCAAGCAGGATTGGACTTTTCGCCGCCAACTCCGGCGATCCACCCTGCACCGAGCTCCACCGACACGCCGCCGAAACTTTCTTTCCGGATCCTACCGCCGATTCGGTCCGAAGCTTCTAGAATCATAAAGTCCTCTATTCCGTTCTCCGCCAACACCTTCGCCGCCGCTATTCCTGAAAAAAACACACACAAACGTGAGAAAACGAAACCAGAAAAAGTATGAGGAATCGGCGGTGGAGATGAGTTTCGGAGGATGGATGTACCGGAAACGCCGGCGCCGACGATGATTACGGAGGAGCGAGAAGGTGAGTCCATGAATGAAAGAATGAAATTAATGAATGGGCAGAGTAGATGTGTAATTTGCGTGAGTTTGAGTTTTTTTTTTTCAGAGAGAGAGAGAGATAGCTTCGTTTGCGAGAGAGGCAGAATTAGCGCGGTCTAATTTATATAGATGTTGTCGCGTTGATGGTGTGTTTTTTTCTTTTTCTTTTTCTTTTTAAAATAATTTTTTGCGTCATTAGAGTTAACGGAAATCTTAAAAGTTAATTAGTAAAAAAAAAAATTCAAAAAAAGATAATTGTTGGATATAAATAAAGTATATTATTTCAATGTTTGGTTTAATTGAAAATTTTAATAAAATTCTTAGAAATGTGAAATTATAATGTTTAGTTTATTTTCAAGAATCTTAACTAAATTATTTATTTTTCTCATAAAATTGTAAATCCAATATAAGTCTTTTTTTAAAAATAATAATAATCTTCATCTAAATAAATAATGAAAAACAAAATATAAACTCTAAATTAGGCAAATTCATTAAAACTATAGTCTAAAAGAAAAAAAAATGAATATATTAACACGATGTCTATCTTGTTTATGTTGTTTTAGCAGAAAGAGATTATTGTTTTGGCCGGAAGAAATAAAGACAAAGAAAAAGATATTGATGATTTTTTTTTTTTTTATCTCAATTGCTTAAATGATAAGGAAAGAGAATTAAAATTGTCAATTTATAAAAAAATAATAATAATAATTTTCTTTAAATTTAGGAATCTGGATACCTACCTATTTTAAATGGAATCCACATTCCTATTAAAAGGGAGTTAAAGAGGGAATCCAGATTCTATTGACATCTAATTCACTAGTGTGATTTGCAACCAAATATAAGAATCTTTAAACAATCCTGGAAATCCTAAAACATTACCCCCATACCAAAAGCCACACAAATATTTTAATGGCTTTTTATATATGTTGGTGCTAATGTTTATAACTTTATTCAATATAATTGTAATGAATGTGAACTTTGAAAAATCTATAGTTGGATAACTTTTTTTATTTATTTTATAGCTCTATGTTTTGTAAAATTTTCATAAAATTAAATATTAATATTTATGTCATAAATCAAATGTTTAAATTTCAAGTCTTTTAATCTAAAATTATGGATATAATATAATTTTATTAATCAAATTGTAAATAACATTTGAATGACATGAAATTTGACATGCATGTTAAGAATATAAAAAACATGCAATTCAACATTTATATTTTTAAAATATCTAGTTATGTTAATTTTTTTTAGTGAAAATTGTAGCCAATAGCTACAATCAAGTTTATAGTTAAATCCTATCCCAAAAAAAAAAAAAAAAAAAAATTATAGCTTAACGGTTTCTATAAAAAAAAAAAAATTATAGCTAAACTTTGTTTTTTAAAAAAATTATTTTTTCTCATTAAAAAATTGGAAAATTACAACTTACCCACTTGTGGTTTGACTAAAATTTAAGCTACTTACTTGTAATTTAAAATTTGACACTTTACCTACCTGATGTTTGACCGAAATTTAATTTGTCTACCTGTGATTTGAAATCTTATGATGTAAGTGTTTCGCTGGATTCTTTTTTATATTGTATTTTTATGTTTTTTTGCGTTTTTTGATGAGAGATATAAAAAGTGGAGCAAAATTACATATTTAATAATATTTTTAACATAGATGAGTTACAAAACTCTAACTGGGTTAACATTAGATAGGTAAAGTGTCAAATTTTAAACTACATGTAGGCAACTTAAATTTCAGTCAAATTATAGATGAGTAAATTATAATTTGCTATAAAATATTTTTATAAATACGTATCTAGAATTTTTTTTTTTTTTTTTCTATTAATATTTGCCTAAACGGCAACCTTAACAGTACCTTGGGAGATCTTTGGCTCATGCTCTGTGAGCGCGCGCGCATGTGTGTAACACACAGTGTGTGTATGTGTGTTTTTTTTTTTTTTTTTTTTTTTTTTTTTCTACGGATTTGGAAGTTGCGCGTAAATTGCCTCTTTCTCAAAAGGGCATAAATCATAGTACCCCAAAAAAAAAAAAAAAAGGGTATAATAGGATTTGTAGGAAGTTCCTACAGTTAACCCTTAATATTTTTTGTGTTTTAACTTGTAACTCAAGTTTTCTTTTTTCTTTTTCTTTTTTCTTTTTTAAATGTGAGTATCAATAATTTATTAGTTGAATTTTAGAGATAGTAGCAACATTTGCCACTCCCCCAAGTAGATATCCCATCCAAAAAAAAAAAAAAAAAGATAACTAACAAAGTACTCTATAATGCAAGATGCATGATATACCAAAGTAGCCTCTTCATATGACTTTCTAATTTTTATACCAATTTTTTATTAGGTTGTTTTGTTTTTATTAGGTCGTCATTTATACTTTATTAGGAATGCCTTGTAATTACTCAAATAACTAATTTATTGGACTTAGGTTTGTGACAAATCAAATACTCTATTAATATATTTTTTGTCAAAACCTAATATTTTTAATTACAGTTGGTGCGCGCACGCACGCACACACACACACACACATATATATATATATATATATATATATATATATAAGTAAGGTTGTCAAAATTGGGATCCTACGTAGAATCATAGAAGGTAGGTGGAATTATGAATCGTAGGATCAGATCGTGGATTGTAAAATAAAATCCTACATTATTTGAGGAAAAAAAAACACATTGGTATGTTAAATAATTACATAAATTATACATTCATTCATAAATTTGCATCTATTTAATGTAATCACCATATATCACCACATCCATTTGTAAGTATCATTTAAAGATTCCAAAAATCTCAAAACGTGATACTTTATTGGAATGTTATTTTTCATTTGGGTCCAACTAACATTCTCTCTATATTAGAATAGCAAAATTTGGTCTATTAAGATTTTATTTTTCATTTAGGTCCAATTAAACCTTCAATTAAGTTAAAAAAGATTACAAGAAATTAGAATCGTTTGAGATCGTCAGAATCGTATGATCCTACCAATCCTGAATGATCGTAAAGATCTTTGAAAGATCCAGATCGTTATGAAAGGGTCGGATTGTAAAATCGTAGAATCGTAAGGTCCAGATTAGGATTTTGACAACCATGTATATAGGTAAAGCTATGAGAAAATCCAATTAGATTTCAAATTGGAATTCAATTAAACTCTAATTTTAAGCCACATGTCCTATCTAATCTAAGTTTTAAAATTTTTGTTCCAAGTGAGTTTATTCAATGTAAAAATTGGATTTCAATTAGAGTTTAATTTTGCGTCACATGTCCCATTTAATCTAAGTTTTTTTTTTTTTTTTTTTTTTTAAATTGTGCCATATGAATTAATTTAGTGTAAAAAATGAGAAGTCTAATATAAATAAATCATTAAAAAAAACATAATTTTTGAATGGTTTTATTTTTATGAGCCTTTTTTTGTATAACTAAAAACAATTCAAGTTTATAAGTTATTTATGTAATATACCATGACTATGTATGATTCATTACTAGTTAAGGAATATATATATATATTTATATATATATTGTTTTTTTAAACTAAATTTTAAAGAAAATTCAATTAGAATCAAAATTAGATTTTTCTTTTGTTAGTTTTCCATACAAATTAAATTGTTTAGATTATTTCTGTTATTTTTCTCTAAACTAATGAACATATTTTTCATACTGTTTCTATTAAGATATTTTCTATACAAAGATATTGAATGTAACAAATTGTAATTGAATTGAACAATTCCATGCACCTATCCCTATTCAATTTAGGAGATACTATTTGATCAATTTATTATTTTATTTTGTGTTATATTTAGTAGAATTTTATAGACAATAATTGTAAATTGATATTGTATATGTAGTATCCAATAGTGATTTTGAAAATTATATACTTAATAACAATGTAATGAGAAACTTGACATAAATGAAAATTGTAAGGAAAAAATGTTTTAGTACCTCCAAATGTCCTAATCAAACTATGTTATATTTATTTAATAATACAAACTAACATTAATAGTATCACTATAATTCATCATTCATGTGCGTAAGCATAGGTTTGTTACTAGTGGTAATAATAACATCTCAAAGTTAATACTGACATGATAAAAAAAATGTGTACATCACGTGATTAAATCTATTGAAATATTAATATATAGAATGTTTCATTCGTCACAAAATCTGATGTCTGTACTGTTAATTACGTAATAATGAGGAGTGGATGAAAGACTTTATAAATTATAAGGACAAGCCGAAGTCTGTTTCAAAAGGGTTTTTTTTTTTCTTTGAAATACATGTCCATTTCAAAAGTTAACATTATGTCCGTGTCAAAGATTAAATTTTTTTTTTTAAACTAGGGCTACTTTGATGGATTATTCGCATATTTTTATTTATGTGAAAATTTGTAGAGGGTTTTGTAAACTAGTTTTGAGTTGAGAAGCTACAACCAGTATGAAAAGCAGTTCAAAATAAAAGTCTTTATTTGATTTGGGTTTTAGAGCATTAGTTTTGTTAATGTAAGGGGTGATCCTCTTAGTCGCTTCACATAAATGTATCATCAAATAAATTGTATAGAGTTTCAATTAGGTAAAAAGTTGAAACACCCTTTGAAAAGGATGACAAGTCTCATTAGTCATTAGTATAATTTTCAATGCAAATGCAAGAGATAAAGGAAATCGAGTGACAGTTACAATTTACAACATCAATAAAAAATAAAATAAAATGTATAATAATAATAGTTTAGAAAAATGAATCTTTTGATCTTATAAATAAGAAATTCGTTATATTGACATGGGGATTCAAATATTTCTCATTTGAAAATTTTATTAGATTTGAATATTATATTATCATTAGGTGATAAAATATAAAATAAAATAAATTAAATTATATTTGGAAAAGGTTGACCTCCAAAGTCTAAACCGGTTTAAATGGATTTTCCTTTAATCAACTTCGTGGTAGTTGAAAGGATAATCTACGTAACGATAGATGGCGATATTCATGCCACATAATGAGTTGGATGAGAATTCTTTAAATTATTTTTGAGGAAAATTATGTCATAGTAATTGCTGAGGTATGAATATGGCACACACCTCTCTATCTCTCAAATGTTTGAATTCACTGTTCATCTCACCATGTTTTCTAAAATGGAAAACTTGTGATTTTGTATTGGTGCATTTTTTTGTGGTTAGTGTTTGTTACAAAAATATGGTTAGGTTTGGTACAAAAATATAGTAGAGTTTCTTTTGGAGGAAAGTAAAAATATGTAGTAGATTTTAACTTGTAACTTTATTATGGTTTTGAAGAGGTTCTCGAAAAAAAAAAAAAAAAAAAAATTCATTTAGGCTTTTTTTTGGTTGTTAAGTGTAAAACTATAAAAGAGTGCAAGAAGGGGTTGGGTGTCGCAAGGCAACAAGGCTACCAGCAATTCGTCATGGAAGTGAAGGTATAAAGTGCTTTTTTTTTTTCTTTTTCTTTTTTTTTTTAATAATTATCTCAACCACAAATTTACAAAAAATGGGATTTCAATTCATTCCTTTATTTTTTTTAAAAATTAAAATTACTTTAAAACTAAAATTGAAAAAAAGATAGCTTCTCACCTCACTATCCTTTTCAAGCACCGACTCATCATATACTGAATTGATATAAGCTTTATCAACAATTACAAGGAACCTTAATTATAACTAGACTAGTTCTTTTGAAATGTAACACGAATGTGATGTAAGCCTATATTAATTTGAATGAGGCATGTGCAACCTATAAGATCCACAATTTTATTATCTTGCTTTAGTAGTATGTGTTAATTAAAATTATGATTCAAATTAAAGAAAATATTTATTGAAAAATAGAATGGAATCAATGGATGGTAAATATAGAAGGAAAAAGTACCTTCTTAAGTTGCATTTGTATAAGTTCAAGCTTTTAGTAAAACCAAATATTATGACATGTGAGTTTCAGTTTTTTTTTTTTTTTTTTTTTTAGAGAGTTTCAACCTATGGTTCAACTGATAAAGTCTCTAATAATTGAATAAGAGATGTGGGATTCAATCTCTGCCTATATAAAAAAACGATTGATGTCTTAGTTTAATAATAAAAAGTTATCATTAGGAGTGGACGACGAACGTCATAGATTTGAAACTCTCTAAAATATATATATATATATATATATATATATATATATATTTATTAATTATGACATATGATTAAAGTGTTGGGATTGGGGTTAGTATTTCAAACTCCTTGCAACTTTAGTAAAAAACGTTCACCTATAGTAATTCACATTACTAATTTTAATATGCTTATAATGAATATATTTACTTTAAAAAAAACGTTGAATTGACCCACACATATTATTATTATTATTATTATTATTATTATTTGTCGAGAAATGTCCCTTGTCAATTTGACTTTAAAATAGTCAAATATAAAAAATAAAAAAATAAAAAATCCTAAATAAGTGAGTTGACAATGCAAGCCGTGTTTAATGATTGCTTATAAAAATAGTTTAATTACAAAGATTATTAGCATGCATGATATATTGAAAATTAATCAAAAGCTCCGTGCATCTTCCACGGCTTCTTCTAGAGCCTCCACCCACCACAACCAAAAGCTCATAAATTATTCTTTTATAAGTTTTATTAAGGAGTTTTTTTGACAACAGCGTCTAGAACGTACTCAAATAAAAAATATATACTACCAAGGTTGTACGAGAAATGTTGTTTTAATAAATGTTTTAAAATATAGAGTCAAATTATGAACAAATTTAAAAGAGCTGACATCCACAATGAGTTTGTCTACATACAATTTTCCAACTATTTTATCAACCAAAAAAAAAAAATTCAAGTTAACTCATTGAATGCTTTCTAAAAAAAAGAAAAATTAACTAATTGAATTAAAATATATGATTGTATTGAACCATGCATAAAAAATAGTGTTATATTTTGTTCAATGACTATTAAATTCAATCATACAATGTATTAATCAATGCAACCACATGTTTAATTTAATTGATCGAATAACTCAAAGTACAACATCTAAAGATTTGTACATAAGTTTTACCTATGAGATTAAGATTGATAGATGTATTTTTCATTTCAAAATATTTGTTATGATCGATCCAAACCCGTCAACGAATTTTGCATCGGAATGACATGTTAATACCAAGTTCGTGCCTGATATTAACACAAACTACATAACCCCGTAAGAAATTTTTTTAAAACCTTTAAAACTTAAAACAATTCTATCTAACATCATGGACGAAGTCACGAAGGATCCTTAAAACTTAAAACAATTCTATCTAACATCATGGAAGAATTTCATAGACCCACCATAGAGCATCTAAACCATCATCAATGAGAGATACATATTGCAGCATTATCATTACATCTCTACAAATGTACTATCAATATAAACCTTTTACAACAGAAGACTATCACATACAAAATGATATTATGGTGATTGCTCTTCTTTACACACGTCCTTTCAAATCATAATATCAAGATAAGCTTCAAATTGTATGCCATCATATACAAGTCTTATTACAATAGGATTCAGACCTTGCATCTGATGCAATTGTAATAGCAACTTTTAATCTCAACTATTAAATAAAAAAATAAAAATATATATATACATATATATATATATATATATATATATATATATATATATATATATATATCAAAAGGAAGTAAAAATTTAAAGTTAAAAAATTAAGAATGTAAAAATTTTTGTGAATGAAATGAGAGTAATTGCACCGGATCTGAATCCATATATACGTGTCATCCTTATACACATTACAACTCGTAAGAGCACAAATTAAAATGTATTTAATATTCCATTAAATGGTGTTTACACAAATAAAAAACATAAGCACAAATTAATTTTACATGCAAACGGGGAATTATTAACAATTATATTCTTATTTCCATCATATACAAGTCTTATTACAATATACACTTCATCTACACACACCATAGCAAGAGCACAAATTAAGATTCATTTTAGTATTCTATTAAATGACATTTTACACAAATATCAAGAAAATTAAGAACATATTTTCTAGACCAATTCGTTAACTTTTCCCTTTTATTTACTAGCTAATTTTCCGATTGCCTTTGAGGTTCATATATTGCTATCATTGTTCAAATGCAACTAACATATCCATATACTAATTAAGAGTCAAATTGTTAAATTGCATTGTTTGATAACTCTCATAAAGTAGAATATGCATTCAAATAAGCTTCTCTAACTTGTTGCAAAGCAAACCAAAAAAGAACAAATTAAACACCAATTAAACCAATTCCCATTTATGTTTATAAGTATAAAAAAAAAATCCACTCAATCTTCAAAAATTAAGTTGGTGATGACGTGAATCTTAGTAAATTGTTTATGTTAAGAATTTCACTTTCATGACATGAATAATTTATTTCTGAGGGGGTAGGTTTTGAATCCTAACTCTATTCTTTCTCCTTGGTAAATTCCATACAATGTGTAGAAACTATCTGCCTCCAAAAAAGGCCTCTGACTTTCATATATAAATGGGTTTTAGAAAAGAGAAAAAAAATTATATATATATATATATATATATATATATAAGGTCATGCTAACGAGTATTCTTAGGGCATTAGTTAAAAATTCAGTTAAAGAAAGTTTTTATAAGAAAAGAAAAAAAAAGTAATTAATGTTTTGATAGCTTTTTTTTTTATGTTTTAATTGGGTATTTCAACAATTTAATTGACAGCTTTTTTTTATCACATCTGGTTGACAATTGGTTGAGTACGTAGTGCAATATTTGGTTATATAAACTTTGACAAATATTTGTTTTTACAAATTAAATTGTGATACTATTTATGTTTTATAGTGAAGTCAACCGTTTTTTTTTTAATAGAAAACATATCTAACCCAGTTTAAATAACCAAACTATCAAACCACCCTTTTTTTTTCCTGAGAAAATCTTCCACCAGCGTAGGAGAGGGTTTTGTATTGAATTGTACAACTTTGAATTGTATTGAATTTGTCTTCTGAGAAAGCAATGTTACAGGGATTTTGTATTTAGTTGTACACAACTTTGTCCACTGAAAAATCAATGCTATAGACAACAATTTTCACAACTGTTTTTCATAACAGTTGACTTAGCAATTTTTTATTGGTCCTTATTTGAATTTATTATTGACATCGATTTTTTATCTACTAATAACAATTTATCATTTTAACAGTTGTCAATTTTTTTTTTTTTTTTGTGTTTATAGGCTTATTCCCGCTGGAAAAATTAATCTACAATTAAAATGATTTTCAAATGTTTTAAAAAAAAATTAATTTGTGATTATTGACACATTACATCAATCAACTATAAACATGGCCAGCCCCAACCTATAAAATGCATCACGTAACTAAAAAATTAAAATCAAATGCATTACATGTGTTTTTGTGTGCAGTACATGATTTAAAACAGAAAATCACATGATTTAAAACAGAAATTTGAGAAAGTGCTTTCCACAGTCATTGGATATTTTTTCACGTTGGTGAGAAAAGTCTCGGGATATATATACTTTTAGTTCTTAAAATTTAGAGTTGTTTATATTTGATTCCATAAGGAAAGTCTCAAGATATATATATACTTTTAATCCTTAAAATTTAGAGTTGTTTATGTTTGATTCAGTTTACATATATCAACAGAATCAAATATAAATTATTAAAATGAACTTTTTGAAATGTAAAAAAAAAAAAAAAAAAACCAAATTGTAAGGATCAAAAACTATACGTTAGTTATTTTTTCTTTCCTTTTTAAAAGTGAATACTATAAATAAAAATATAATTCAGTGATTTATATATTATATTGTTGATGCTGTAGCAATTGCGCCTCAATTTATTGTAGCAAATTCGGCCATGACTTTTCACAATTTCTTTGTAAAAAATAGATTCATATAAATTCCTCTACGTCATGTTGATGAGAGAGAGAGAGAGAGAGAGAGAGAGAGAGAGATGTAAATTGACGTGTAAATTAAAAAAAAAAAGTAAATGTGGGGTTATAGAATATACATGGTAGATATGACTATATGATGAGTGCATGCATGAACATGAGAACTCTTAGTTATTTAAATGAAGATTAACATATATATTAATATATAATTAGTGGGCTGTATGCACTATGCACTTTAAAAAATTGAAGGGTATAAAGGTAATTTTGCACACCTATAATAAATTATAATTGGCCATTTATGTCACAAAAAAAAGGGAAGGGTAGATTGGTCATTTAGAGGGGTATTTTTGCAATATAACATTGCTTAGAGAGAAAGGGTATAATAGCAATTGGATGAGTCCCTAATATTATATGATAATATAACCGTCTGGGTCAATATCGGAGCGTGAAAGGCATTGAAATTAGAGGCACAGTCGCAGAGGAAAAGAAAAAAAAAAATATGAAACCCACAAGGCCACAACTCAAGGCACACGGCCGAAGTGGATTTGGAATTGGATTGCGCACGTGTGAGAATTTTATTGCCGAATTGTGAATTTGTTTTGCGGCGGCTAGATCGATTGGGAAATAAAATTTGGAATTGGAGCTGTCCTTCTAAGACTTCTAATGACACCTCAATCATGGCAACGTATACTTGGAACTTGGAGCTTTGAAAGTGTATGATTGCTTTTTCGTTAACTATAAATTTTGTCGCCTTGAAGTCAAATTCAGATTTCGTCATTGGTGATAATGATGACGAGAATGATCGGGATGCAAATTTAGATGGAACATATACACATAATTGTATAGAGTGTTAAATAGTTTTTTAATACTCGATTCTAAATGTTCTTATCATTGATTTTCCGTTAACTATAAATTTTGTCATCTTGAAGTCAAATTCAAATTCTGTCATTGGTGATGATAACGAGAATGATCAAGATGCAAATTTAGATAGGACATATACACATAATTATAAAGAAATTATAATTATGTTATCTAAAGATCGATTACCCCATGTTATCTAAAGAAATAATAAGCTATCCCTACTTGGGTATTTATTTAAATGTTGATAATGAGATACAAGTAATATTTAATTCATTAATTTTAAAATAAATTTATAGGATTTTAAATTTTCAATGATAAATTAACTTTAAAAATTGTACTTCTAAAAGATTGTCGAAGAACCTGTTTGGATGCCAAGTTAGTTTTATGAGAAATGATTTCCATTAAATATTTGTTGACTTCTTTGATGTTACCAAATATATATTAATTTGCTTTTTAGAGTTACAAACTATGATAAATTATATGAGTTTAAAATAATTAAGACTCAATATTTTGTATAAAGAAAAACCAACATGAAATCATTTGGATTACAATAAATTTGGTATTCTCTAAGTCTTCTAATGACACTTCAATCATGGCACCATATTCTTGGAAGTTGGAAGTATATCATTGCTTTTTTGTAATTATAAATTTTGTCAACTTAAAGTCAAATCGTTATTTTTTCATTGATGATGATAACGAAATGATCAGGATGCAAATTTAGATTGGACATATAGTATACACATGAATCATGATCGTATAGAGTTGTTAAATAGTTCTTATAACACTCTATCATAAATTTATTAAAATTCTGTTGATCTATTACCACCTATTTTTTAAAGAAATAATAAATTATCACCACTTGGGTATTTATTTAAATGCTAATAATGTGATATAATTTAATTAATTAATTTTAAAATAAAATTTTAAAATTTCAATAATAAATTAACTTCAAAAATTGTACTTCTAAAAGATTGTAGAAGAACTCTTTTGGATGCCAAGTTAGTTTTATGAAAAATAGTTACCATTAAATATTTGTTGACTTCTCCTAATGATACCAAGTATATATTAATTTGGCTTTTAGAGTTACAGATTGTGAAAAATTATATTAATTTAAACTAATTAGAATGCAATGTCTTGTATAAGTCTTATAATTAGGGACGGATCTACAGGGGGACCAAGAGGGGCCGGGCCCCCCTGGCCTAAAGAAAAGAAAGGGGAAAAAAAAAAAGAGCCCCGCTAGTCCAAAGGAATTTTATTTATTTATTTATTTATTAATTTCTAGAAATGTGCTTCACTCATCCAAAAATTTAAACTCTCTCTCTTTTTTAATTAGCCTAGCCCAATTAGCAAGTACCTAACTCAAAAACTTAATAAAAAATAAAAAATCTTAGTCAGCTCAGTATTAGAGTACTAGCATTAGGTGTTCTAAATAGTAAATATTTATTATTTAGAACACAAAATATCAAAAACACTACTGTACGAGACATTTCAAATGATATATTAAAGTAGCAAAAGCAAGTTTTGGTTTGTGAAAATAATTTTTTGTTTTTTGTTTTTTTTTTTTTTTGGCAACAGTTGATGCTCTTAAGAAACAATATTATTTTATATTTTTTTTCTTTGTTGGTAAATTATTGCATCTTAATGTATTAAGAAACAATGATTTTGTGTATTGATCTCGGTTGATAGTTTGTTAGTACTATATGGATACTTATTTGGATTTTTTTTTTCTTTTTATACTTCGGCCCCCCAGCTTGAAATCCTAGGTCTGCCCCTGCTTATAATGACACTAGAATCATGGCAACGAATGCTTGATTGTTGGAAGTGTATCATTGCTCTTCCAATAATTATACAATTCTTTCCCTTATGAATCCGTCATTGATAACAATAATGAGAATGATCAGGATGCAAATCTAGATGGAACATATACACATAATCATATAAAGTTGTTAAATAGTTCGTATAACATTCCCTCATAAATTTCTTAAATTATGTTGATTTATTACCAAGCTTTATTATTATTATTATTATTTTTAAAAAGAATGTATTATCAAGTTTTTTAAAGAAATAATAGGGTATCACCACTTGGGTATTTATTTAAACGTTAATAGCTTGATGATGATATTTAATTAATTAATTTTAAAATAAATTTATAAGATTTAAAATTTTCAATAATAATGTAGCTTTAAAAATTGTACTTCTAAAAGATTGTTGAAATACCTTTTTGGATGCCAATAAATGATTGTCATTAATATTTGTTGTCTTCTTCCGATGTTACCATACATATATTAATTTGGTATTTAGAGTTATAAATTGTGATAATTATATGAATTTAAACTAATTAGAACTTTTTTTTCCCTAAGTCTCCTAATGACACCTTAATCATGGAAACGTATACTTCGTTGTTGGAAGTGTATAATTGCTTTTCTGATAATTATACAATTTGTCCCCTTGAAGTCAAATTATGACTTAGTCATTGGTAACAATAACGAGAACAATCGGGATGTAAATCTAAATTGGACACATGCAAATGATCGTATAGAATTGTTAAATAGTTCTTATAACGCTCCATAAATTTCTTAAAATTCTATTGATATATTACCGTGCTTTTTTTAAAAGAATGTATTATCTTGTTTTTTAAAGAAATAATAAGCTATCACCAATTGGGTATTCATTTAAATATTGATAACATGATAATACTTAATTCATTAATTTTAAAATTTCAATAATAATTTTACTTCTAAAAGATTGTGGAACAACCCATTTGGATGGAAAAAATATTTTGTACCGAATGATACTATATTATCTATGTCGAAATCCAATAAATAAGAAACATAGGTGCAAAAATAACAACCCACTAATATATCTTTTATTTGTTAATGAGGTAATTATTTTTTGTAGACATATCTCTCATTTATTGGATTTTAATTCTACTAACATGATATCATATTATACCAAATATCTTTTTGATTGGATGCCAATTTAGTTTTATGAGAAATGGTTGTCATTAAATATTTGTTGACTTCTTCTGATGTTACCAAATATATATTAATTTTGTTTTTAGAGTTACAAACTGTGTTAAATTATACAGTATTAATTTAAACTAATTAGAACTCAATGTCTTGTATTTAAAAAAATCAAACATGGAATAATTCCGAAATTGCAATAAGTTTGGTGTTCTCTAAGCCTTCTAATGACACCTTAATCATGAAAATGTATACTTGAAAGTTGGAAAATTTTGTTGCCTTGAAGTCAAATTTTGACTCCGTCATCGGTAATGATAACAAGAATCAGGATGCAAATTTAGATCTGACATATACATATGATCGTATTGAGTTGTTCAATAGTCTTATAACACTCCATCGTAAATTTCTTAAAATTCTATTGATCTATTACCAAGTTATTTTTTTATAAATAAAAGAATGTATTTTTTTTTAAAGAAATAATAAGCTATTACCACTTGGGCATTTATTTCAATATTGATAACATGATAATATTTAATTCATTAATTTTTAAATAAATTTATAGGAATAAAAATTTCAATAATAAACTAACTTTAAAAATTATAGTCCTCAAAGATTGTAGAACAACTCGTTTGGATGCCAAATTAGTTTTAAGAGAAATTATTTTACTTAAATATTTGGTGACTTCTTTTGATATGATACCAAATATTTATTAATTTGGTTTTTAGAATTATAAACTACGATAAATTATATTAATTTAAACTAATTAGAACAAAATGTCTTGATAAAAAAAAAAAAAAAAAACCAACATGGAAATGGAATAATTCAAATTACAATAAATTTAGTATTGTCTAAAGAAATTAGGCAGAAAATTATTTTCTTGAAAATTTTTAACTTAACTTTTCATTTATTAATATTATCAAACTTCCCAGTATGTAGATTAGCAACTATTTAAGCAATATTGTTTTTTACACACACACAACAACAACAACAACAACAACAACAACAACAACAACAACAACCCAAAAAAAAAAAAAACAAAAACAAAACAAAACAAACAAACAAACAAGAAAAATTAGTTTATTGTTTACATATAACCATCCTATAATCATCTTTTCATTCATTCCTTTAATTGTCAGGAAATTTGATTAAAATAAAGGAATGGTAATCATGAAGCTTATATGTTTTGTTAATTAGAAAAAAAAATTCAGCAATGCAACACAAAAAATGAGGACAACAATCTCATTTTCTACTCCTTGCCAATTAAAAAAAACTCTGAATTCAATATTTTGATTGTTACATTAAGGAGGGGAATTTAAACTTTGGATATTTTGAAAACAACAGAAGGTACCAATCAGTTAAACTATAAGACTTTTGGCGCTTTAAATCTAATATAGTTGAAATGAACCTGAATATCAAAACCACAAAGGGAAAAAAAATGAGTGCAATTTTGATTTTGCTATAGAAAGGTGTGCTTCAACATAATAATAAAAAGGGAAGAAATATAAGTTCTAGTTGCTTCAGCGTAATTGAGCTGCTAATTTTAGGTATTTGTCCATTAATCATTAAGACCAAGAGTTTAAAATATGATTGAATGAAGAGGAAAAAAAAATCAGATTTCGACTAGACTGACGAACTAAAGTAATACAAAATGTAATTAATAAAAAATAAAAACAACAAATGAAAAAAAGAAATTGATGATAATTTGAGTTAGGGGTGTGTATTGGTCGAGTTGGTGAATTGGTTTCCAAATTCATCAAAATCAATTCTTAAAATACCAATATAAATCAAATTAAATGACTATAATAAGAGCAATAATATATATATATATATATATATATATATATATATATGTATGTATTGGATTTCATGGTTTCATTGAGTTTGTAACTTTAGTGCAAACCTATATTTGAGGTCAAATTTGTGTTAAAATATTCACTTTTTTTTAGAATCAATAAACAATTGAGTGCTACTTTATTTTATTTTATTTTATTTTATATTTAACCTATGACGTTTATTCTATGATGATTTTCTTTTAAAATAAGAAAAAAAAAATTAGGAAACATATTTTTTCATGTACTTTAGATTTGATCCATAATGTTCCGTATTTCATGATAATAAACTTTATTAATTGAGGCAACCAATCCTTAAAAAAATAAATGAGCTAACTAACTCCAAGACAACTTGAAGACCCTAATTGTGATCTACATGTGTATTTCTTGCTCATTAATTAACTCAATGTAGTACGAAAATTAATTATTAATTAATTGATCTTACTGCATCATTATTATTATGAAATGAATGGCGTAATCTGCTCTTTAAATTAACTTTATATATATATATATATATATAATAGTAGGCCCTAAAGTAGGAAAAGCCTCATACTTCTAATCTGAAAAATAGTTGTGGCTTGCTTTGTACCATTTGGTTTTTCTGCTAGAATTCATATAATTTGGTTTTCATTTCTAGTGTATATATCATATGGGTCCTTTTCATGAGGTTGATTTCACAAAGATACGTTTAGTAAATGATACTCGACAAGATCGAATGAGGTTTGTCATTGGTTCACGAAAAATGGTGCAATTTGTTGTGGCATGATTTGATATGTCCTTAAACTAAAGTATTTAATTATTCATCGAATTTACTTTCACTTAATCTACTTTCGTTAAGTGCCAAATAATTAAGATCTATAGAGTATCCATGTGGGAAAATAAATTAAAAAAAAAAAGATTAGGAGGAAACAACTACATATTATTATATGGTTGTTGTTGTCGTTGTAAAAACATGTATGATTTGAAGTTCCATCGTTCATTAATGGGTACCTTTTTCCATCAAATCAAGGCACATGAAGGTCAAATTATATATATATATATATATATATATATATATATGTATGTATGTATGTATGTAGAATTTGAACTTTATATTCATACGTTAGCTAAACACTGTTGATATCGTGCTACTCATGCTTGTATAAAAATGATATATTTGCCTCCATTCCATGCAGCTTTATATTGAAAATTTATTTTTTTAATTTATTGAAAATTGATTGAAGTGTAATTATATTATATTTTATTTTCAAAAAATGATAAATTATACATAAAAAAATAAATTAAAAAGCAATTGTCAAAGGTATGCTTAGAGGAAAAAGTTTTCTTGTATCAAATGATACTAGAAAAAAATTGTATTGAATGATACCATTTCATCTATATAAAAAATCAATAAATTAAGAAATAACCACACATTAGCATATGTTTTTCATTTGTTAGTGGGTTAGTTATTTTTTGTATACATGCAGGGGCGGACCTACAGTAGGGCAGGGGGGGCCATTGCCCCCCCCCCCCACAACCCAAAAAAAAAAAAAAAAAAAAAAACCTAGTGTATATATATATATGTTGAAATTTTAGATTTTGGTCCTAATAGCCCCCCAATTAAATAAAAAAATAAAAATAAAAACTGGTATACATATGTAATTTGAATAAGATTTGCCCTTAAATATATATATTTTTGGATCTCCTCTGAAATAGCGTCAAGTTCCATTTTGATAAATGTGTTGAAATATTTAAGAAACACTTATTTTATATGTAATATTTTGTTGAATATTAAATAAATGTTAGTTTTTATTTTCATAAAAAAAAAAAAAATTGTTTTAAGCTTTGCCCCCCTCAGGTTCGAATCCTGGTTCCGTCCCTGTATACATGTCTTTTGTTTATTGGATTTTGATACTGCCGGCCAACATGATATCATTTTATACTAAATAAATTAAAAAACAATTGCCAAAGGCATGCTTAGAGGATGAAGTATTTTGAATTAAATGATACCGAAAAAAGTATTTTATATCAAATAATACCACGCCATTTACATGTATCAAAATTCAATAAATTAAAGACATGCAATATGATATCATTTTACACCAAATAAATTAAAAAACAATTGCCAAAAGCATGTTTAGAGGAAAAAGTATTTTGAATCAAATGATACCGAAAAACATATTTTGTATAAAATGATACCACATTATTCATATCAAAATTCAATAAACTAGAGACGTGCATGTAAAAATCAATAAACTAGATACATGCGTTTAAAAATAACTGCCCATTAACACATGTTTTTTATTTGTTAGTGAGTTAGTTATTTTTTATATACGTTTCTCTACCTTGTTTATTGGATTGATACCGCCAGCCAACATAATATCATTTTATCTCAATAAATTAAAAAAATAATTCCCAAAGGCATGCCTAGAGGATAAACTAGTATTTTGAATTAAATGATACTTGAAAAAGTATTTTATATCAAATGATACCACATTATTTGTATCAAAATTCAATAAACTAGAGACGTGCATGTAAAAATAACTGCCCATTATCATATATCTTTCAAATAATTACAAGTCTCTTTTTTATTGGATTTTAATACCGCTGATGTATGTAATATCATTTGATACCAAATACCTTCTTTGCTTAGAGAGTTAGAGTTGCTACATGGTAGTATTAGGAGAAAGATTTCTCCTCATTTAGATTCAATGCTTCTAGCCATTGAATTTGATTATGGTAAGTATAATTTTTATCAAATCAAGAGGAAACCTAATTGAAAATGTTTTTTTTTTTTTTCAAATTCATGTAAAAACATTATCATTATTTTGTAAATTGACAACTTGACAGGTGGCAATGACAAATAACTACCTATTAATACACATTTTTTATTTATTAGTAGGTTAGTTATTTTTTGTATATATGTCTCTGAATTTTGAGATCGCTGACATGGTATTATTTAATACCAAATATCTTCTCTATTTAGAGAGTTAAAAGTTGCTACAAGATAATATTAGGTGAAAGATTCTCTTCATTTAGATTCAATGCTTCTAACCATTGAATTTGATTACGATAAGTTTAATTTTTATCAAATCAAGAAGAAACCTAATTCAAAATGTTTTTATTTGTAGTTATTAAATTCATGTAAAACCATTATCATTATTCAGTAAATTGACACCTTGACATGTGGCAATGACAAATAATTAAAAGACCACATACACAATGACAAAAGCTTTCAAGCCTTTCATCTGTACATCAAAAAGTTTGCTGAGCTCATTTATAATCTATCTTATACTATGCAGTAAAAGTTGGAAAAGATTATTAACAACCCCTATAGATGACATTAAATGTGATAGCCAAGGTTGAATATTGTGGCTGATATTAGTCACTTCCCAATTAGGGCTTTAATTTATTCATGACGTAGATATACAATAGCCAATATTGAAGCTTTTTTGAGTGTTTTTTTCTCATCGACAATACGACAAATTGTGGGTAATGAGAGTTGAAAGATAGCTAGAGAGGTTGTTCATTGACAACTCTAGTTTTCCTGTCCTTTACTCCTTTTTATCTTTCTTTCCAAAAGAAAAGGAAAAAGAGAATAATGAGTTTTAGAGAGAAGTGGATAGCTAGACTCTAACCTGGAAAACAGGGAAAAGGTACCGAAGGGCCGAGTCATACATGTATGGGGAGATGAAATTGGAAGCCTTATCACAAATCCTTTTTATGCAAAAGGAGCTCTCATTCGATCTTGACATTTTGTTTGTTTCCTGAGAAAAAAAAAAGGTGGCCTTAATGCACATGTGTGATGAAAAAGTACGTACTATTATTGGCATTTTGATCTTTTTAGACCCCAAAGTCAAGATGGTAAATTCAATAGTTTCTATTTTGTTTCTACAAAGCAAAAGTTATATTCCTTTTTCTCTCTTAGGCTTTTGATCTTTTGGCAGGAATTACGCGTTTTCTTATCTTGATAAGTAGTGTTGAAAATACTCTCTTCTTTTTCTTTTTCTTTTTTTCCAATTATTGATATGATCTTTTTTACTCTCATATTATAATAATGTGGTATTTTATTTTTTCACATGAATATATAATGAGTTTCATTAATTAAATTCAGGGTGAACTCTATCGTGAGAGAATGCAATATCATGTCAATACATTGCAGGAGTATGGAATAATTTTTTGGAATAACATTACTTTCACTCAAGTTCATTACTAAAGTCACTTTTATCTATATTACCATTTAAGGGGCTTTTCCTATTTGGGATCCTCATTTTTTTTAATTCAAAAATGCTCATACATCTATATGTTTAAGTAGAAATAAAACTAAAGGACAATCCGGTAAAAATACAACTCTAACTCACCTGTAGATTTTCAAATTTTTTTAGGGTAAACTACATAATCGGTCCCTATCCTATACATTATATTTCAATTTGATCCCTGACTTTTTAATTGTGTCAATTTGGTCCCTAATCTTTTAGTATCGTGTTAATTTAGTTCCTACCGTTATCTTTTGGATGAAAATTTATGACGTGTTTAATGGTCAAAACAAAAAATTAGCTTACGTTGATGAGATAATAAACTTAAATCTTATTTTGGCCATTTGTCATGTTAGCAATTTTCATCTAAGATATAACATGAGGGACTAAATTGACACGACATTAAAAGGTTAGGGATCAAATTGATACAATTGAAAGATTAGGGACTAAATTGAAATATGGTGTAAAAGTTAGGGACCAAATATGTAGTTTACCCATTTTTTATCTACTTATAAATTAGATTCTCAAAATAAAAATTATATATATATAAAATAAAAACACAATTTTTTTTTTTTTTGCTACAAAACGAGACCACTAAAAAAAAAAGACCCATAGCGTGCGTGAAGTGTGTGTGGTGAGGCTAGTCTAAAATAATGGAAGTAAACAAATATATGATGATATTTTTCTTTTCTTTTTTTCTTAAATATGATTTTAGTAATTAACTTAGGGTATGAAAAAAGATATGTGAAGAAAAAGAAACAAAAATTGAAAAATGATCTATACTACTATTTAAGAGACTTCCTCTATTTCGAATCCTCCTTCTTTTTTTTTTTTTTTTTTTTTTTCAAAATTGCTTCTACATCCATATGTTTAAGTAGAGATAATACTAAAGGACCATCTGGTAAAAATATAGCTCTAACTCCTACTAAAACATTGCAAGAAAAATAGGACCACTCTCCTGTAAATTTTCAAATTTTTTTATCCATTTATAAATTAGATTCTCAAAATAAAAATTATATATATAAAATAAAAACACAATTTTTTTTTTCTTTTTGCTACAAAACAAGACCACTAAAAATAATGGAAGTAAACAAATATATGATGATTTTTTTTTCTTTTTCTCTTAAATATGATTTTAGTAACTAACTGAGGGTATGAAAAAAGATATGTGAAGAAAAAGAAACAAAAATTGAAAAATGATTTATACGACTATTTAAGGGGCTTTCCCTACTTGAGATCCTCATTTTTTTTTAATTCAAAAACACCCCTACATCCATATGTTTAAGTAAAGACAAAACTAAATGACAATTCGGTAAAAATACGACTTTAACTTTCACTAAAACGTTGCCATAAAAATAGGACCACTCTCCTGTATATTATCAAATTTTTTTTATCCACTTATAAATTAGATTCTCAGAATAAAAATTATATATATAAAATAAAAACCAATTTTTTTTTTTGGCTAAAAAACAAGACCACTAAAAAAAAAAGCCTCATCGCACGTGCGATGAGGCTAGTCTAAAATAATGGAAGTAAACAAAAATATATGACGATTTTTTTTTCTTTTTCTCTTAAATATGATTTTAGTAATTAACTTAGAGTATGAAAAAAAGATATGTGAAGAAAAAGAAACAAAAATTGAAAAATGATCTATACTACTTTTTAAGGAACTTCCCCTATTTGGGATCCTTATTTTTTTGGTTCAAAAATGCTCCTATAGCCATATATTTAAGTAGAGACAAAACTAAAGGACAATCCAGTAAAAATATAATTCTAATTTCCACTAAAACATTGCAAAAAAAAAAAAAAAATGACCACTCTACTATGGATTTTCAAATTTCTTTATCCACTTATAAATTAGATTCTCAAAATGACAATTATATATATAAAATAAAAACACTTTTTTTTTTGCTACAAAACAAGACCACTAAAAAAATAAACTCATCACACACGCGAAACGCATGTGATGAGACTAATTATATACTAATCACTACATGTCATATCACCAGTTATGAAAATAGGTGGGTTTTAGTTCATACATCTACTAAAGTCTCTCTTATTACTAGAGATCTAGAGATAATCTTCACTTACCCCAAAAAAATCAATTGTTATTTTAGTTTAATAATAAATAGCAATCATCAGAATTGAAAGCCATATATTGAAACTCTTTCTCTAATTAATAAAAAATAGTTATGAAAATAGTTATAAACAATGGCGCGTTACTTTTTTTTTTTTATATACAAAATAGAAATTTTACTCTAATCTAATTTATGTATATATGTGTGTAAAGTTCTCATCTGGAGACTTGAACCTCGGCCCTTGCCCCTCACACCCCACAAGCACTTATACTTGTGGAGTGACCATCGCACCAAAGTTGTGCTGTGGTATAACGCGTTACCAAACTTATTCAATTTTTGGTGTAGGCGGGGATTGAACTCCAGATCTCTTATTCAACCATCAAAGATTTTACCAGTTGAATTAACCGAAACCCACTATGTCTCCTTTTCCTAATTAATACCATTCAGCCAAACTTTTTTTTGGATAAAATAATCGATTGGTTTATTTCATTTTTACAAAATATAATTCTTCGTCATCAACAATATATTTCTTAATGAAATGGGAGGTTTCTAATGGTCAAATCTCTTCTAGCTGTTTAGTTTGGGCCCCTAAAACCAGACATTTTTTATTTAATTAGTCACACACTTTTCTTGTACATTACCACCCTAAATTTTCAATTAAGTACGAAATTAATTTGATCTAAGCATCTTCGTGTTAACTAATATTTTTCCTTTTTTGCCCTTGCTACCATGAAAGAAAAAAAAAATATAAGCATTTTGCCGATTAATAATTAAGGACTAGGGTTAACCAGCTGTTATATTGCTTTGTAATATCTTGGCACATGTTTGGTGTTTTGTATTGCTTCAAAAAGAGACTACATATTTGTCTGTGTGCAAAAAGCATGTATCTTAACAAACTGATGCTTTCACAAATTAACATGCATCACACGTCCAAGAATAGATGGAGAAATCAATTTGTTCAAGCCAATTAAATTATCAGGTTCTTGAATCACAAATTATCATGTGGGATCGGTTTATAAAGTGTCTCCCCCATTTATAGGGCCCACCAAGACGAGAGTGATGTAGTCTCTATATATATAAGTCTGTTTCATAAGATATTTTTTCTCGTAATTATCATATCTGTACTCGACACGTGTACATGATTATTGAATTCACTTCAAATTGTTACTAACTTTGAATCTGAGTTTACGTACGTCTAAATCTTCCAAACATTATGAGCTTTTAATTAAAGAGGCAACTTGTTTTTTTTCTTTTTTTTGAAATAATTGTACCATACTATAACATGGAAAGGACTTCCATTAACAAACAACCCAAAACCGCTTAACATGTTGAGACAAGGCCTCACGATTCACATTGATAACAACTGAAGGAAATGTTATCAGCATACTGTCCATAGAGAAAAGAAAATCTGTGGATGGTGATGGAGCAAGACAGGCATTGTCTCAGATAATGACGAATTTGTCTTTCATGATAGAACTGAAACAATTCATGCAAGTTGGGGACCATAAATGCATACACTATGTCTGTTTGAGTTATGGACAAGAAAAATGTACCCCATTTTTGAAGACCACCATTTCGATCACCGTATAGTCTCTTATCGTCTTCAATCTTCAAATTTTTACTTTTGGAAATAGGACAAAAACGTAGGTGACACTTTTTAGATTAGGTTAGCTAGGGTTTTATAATTTAATAGCTCACTTTTGAGTAGGTCAAATATATGGAAATCCTTTTAGAAATTATGACCTTATTAGATGTATTGAATCATGAATGGTTTGAAACTAATTAAGATGATGTGATAAACATAAGAGTTAAAAATCATTAAGAAAAGTTGATTTTGTTTTTAATGAACTTCATATTTTCAACAAGACAAATGAAACTATTTAGGCCGTGAAAATCTAGCTCATGAATTTCTTGACTGAGTCTTAATAACGTAACAATAGGAACCAAACTAAGTTTTAATATTAAAAAGTGCAGGAGCTCAAGATATCAGCAAGTGAAGTTTCTGGGTATCATATAAGTTTCTGGGTATCATATATAAAATGCATAAAATGGTGGATGTAATTGAGTGGGTTTTGAGATATAGTTTGGAATATAGCGATGTTTTGAGAAAACGTCGCTATATTTTCGTTCTTTAGTGGCATTTTGTAGAAGTGCCACACCAAAAAAAACAAAAACAAAAAAACGTTGTTTAAACCCAGATTTTTTGTAATGATAAAGCGTTACAATTTATACGCCGAATATTAAACTACTAAAGATGAAGTGTGCCTATGTTAATATGAATTTATTCATACTAAAAAATTATGAATGACTCATTATACATGGGTTTATATATATAATCCTACTAGTAGACAGATACTTGCATGAATCATACATTAATTACCCCAATTTGAAACAACACAATATTGTAAATATATACCATACCACATGCCCTTTAGGATTTTATTTATCCTTTCATTATTAAGTTCTTTTTTATTTGATTCTCCAAATTTTTTTTTAAAAAAAAAGGTTCTTTTAATTTATTTTCCATAATAAGCAAGCCATTTTGATATGTCTTTTAGTGCTAGTATTTTTTATAGTCGTATCCCTTGCAAATGCAGCTTAAGCTAGCTACCTAGCATTTTCCACTTAAATTCATTCCACATCATGGGGGAATATCACTTCATTGTCGTTTCATATATTTGTATTTATTCCAATTCGGATTCGTGTAAGAACTAAGACCATCTTCAGCTTTAGGATAATAATAATAATAATAGATTCGTGAAAGACCCATTTGGATCATACATGTTAACATTCACTATCTTTGCATTGCATAATTCTAAGAACAAATTAAAACTATTGCAACTGATATACACTATACCCATACAGTGACTGGATGCTCATGCCCATTATATTCCTATTTTGCCTTAAAGCTAATTGACAAGATGAGAATTTTTATTTTATTTTCCGACAAAAATCAAGAATTTTGCTGAGCAAGAAAAATGAATAGCTTTGGACAGTGGAGGCTTTGGTTGGGAATATTAAATTATTAATTCTATGTGCCACAAATCTGTGTCCAAAGCTTGTTGATTCTCTTGAGCCATAAAAAAATATTAATAGTTGGTTCTAGGTTTGAAATTAGTTGCACCATAATGATGCTCAAGTATCATATCCAATAGCCAAAATTCCTACAAAATATGCTTTACAGTGAGAGATGTTTGCTTTTTTGGTGCAAAAACTCCTTACTATTCCTTCTGTACTACTTGCTTTTTGTACCGAACAAGTGGAACAATTTTGAATTTCATTTTTCAACATGGACTATGTCCTAGATTATGCCTTGTTGTTCAACTGTTCACACTTGGTAATGGGATTACAAATCACTAAAATATATGGTTTACACATGAATTAACTTTATGCCAAGTTCATAAAATATTGAATAAGACAGGTCATCACTTATGGATTAATTTATAATTAGCTACTAAGAGTGGGAACAAAGGGAAATTGCTTGTCAAATTCTTCTACAGGTTGGTTAAAATGCATATGACATTCCAATCCTAATGCATATCCTATTCAAACTGAAAAAGGAATGAAGAAATTCCCATTATTTAAATTTTTCTTTAAAGAAAAAAAAATTTTCCATCATGTAAACTTCCTTTTTGTCCTTGAGAATTTGTACCCTTTAACTCTTGATTCTACAATCTACACACAGGACCAAATTCCAAAGTACCAAATACCAAGTTCAAAGAAGCATTATTGTGGTACCTTGAAAAAGAGGTGCAAAAAAGGGTTAAAGAACAAGTTTGCAAATTGCTTTGGAAGTGGATTCTATGTGGATAATTGAAAATTAGAATACGCTATAAAGTTGATTGTAACTGTGGCCATAATTGCAAAAGGAGAAAATGAGAGGCATAAAGATATAAGTCAATTTGCTTCTAGTAAGGTCTATGCTTTCGGTTAAGTTATTCACAGTTAATTGGGCACTTTCACTTTGGTTGAATTTGCAATTACCCTAGCATAAAGTGACATGTTTCACATATAATATTCATGTAAAGGTTGTGCTTCCAAGCCAGACTGAACAAGACTCAATTTTTTAATAAGGAAAGGAAAACAGTTTGTTATATTAGAAAAAATATATGTAGAAAGGATATCACTTTTTTCAACATTTTCCCTTTCCATGATCTTTCTAAGAACTTTACCTAGTCTTGGAAAAGTACAAAAGGGGGAAAATTTTAAAGAGGAAAAGAAAGCAACTGACTTGCCGCCAAAGGTATCAGCAATACATTTCCCCATAGGATATGTTCTGATAAAAATCAGCATGAAAAATGCTTAAAATACTTGAGAAAGATTGAGAAAGAATGTTGTTTTGTAATTTTTCAACATTTTCCTTTAAGTTTTCTTGATCTTTCCTAGAAGTGGAGCACCATAGAAAAAAAAAAATAGTGAGCAACCGACTGATTTGACAAAAATATTTGGGCATCATATCCCCTTTGAAACTCTTATCTTCTTGTTGTATACGTTTAGACAAGCTTAAAGCATGATCAATAAGAAAAAACAATATATATATATATATATATATCCTATAAGAAACTGGCTCATTTTCATGTGTTTTTTGTTACATGCATTCCATCACAAATGGACGGAATTACAGCGTAAGAGATAAGCAATCGGTTTTCTTTGAAAAAAACTAAAATTTATTCATTCAATAATTAGAATTTCAGTCTCACTCACTATTCAATATCAAACCATAAAATATACCACGTAATTCTCGTGCTTTTTTTTTTCTTTTTTCTTTTTCTTTTTTTGTTACATGCGTTCCATCACAAATGGATGGAATCATAACGTAAGAGATAAGCAGTTGGTTTTCTTTGAAAAAAACTGACATTTATTCATTCAATAATAAGAATTTCAGTCACACTCACCATTCAATATCAAACCATAAAATATACCACATAACTCTCGTTTGTTTGTTATTTATTTATTTATTTATTTATTTATTTTTTGGGTTACATGCGTTCCATTACAAATGGATGGAATCACAATATTACAGATAGACAATTGGTTTTCTTCGAGAAAAACCAACTTTTATTCACTCAATAATGTATTATAAACTCAGTTTAAAACATTAATATTACTATTTTTGTGTGTGATCTAATAAGTATTACTGTTTAATAAAAAAAAATGTTTATACATTGGTTGTGTATGTTTCATGTCCATTGTTTATAACTCCAGTCTACAACGACAAAGGTTAGGCCCTTTTGTAGTTTTACTCTGGTTAAATAATGTATTATAAATTCGGTTCAAAATACTAATATTATTATTTTCGTGTGTGTTCTAATAAGTATTACTGTTTACTAAAAAAAAAAGGATATTTATCCTATATTGGTTGTGTGTGTCTAGTGTCCGCTGTTTATAACTCCAGTCTATAACTACAAAGGTTAGACCATTTTCTAATTGTATTCTAGTTAAATAATGTATTATAAACATGGTTTAAAACACTAATATTACTAAGTATTAGTCTAAGACATAAACATAACATTAAAATTCAAAGAGAAATATAAGATATATTCAAAGACTGACTTAACAAATTTAATAATTTATCTCACCCTTATTAATTTATCTAATTCTTAATATCATAAGCAGCCTTAAAATGATAGATGGACGTAAAATAAAGACATAATAGTTTTTTTTTTTTTTTTTTCCTTCTTCTCCCTTTCCTTATTTAATTTGTCTCCTTGGGCCATGACACACACTATGTGTGAAGGAGAAGAAAACCATGATAAATTATTCATTGCAGCCAGACTTCTAACTAACAGATAAATTTGTCATTTGCTCCCAATACCTCTATTTGACTTCATACATTTTATTCTGAAAACAAGCATGTAGTGATTTAGATGCATTGAAAGAGCATAATAAGCTTTGAACAACTTGGGATATGCCTTTAGTTCTAACAGATAATTTTGCATATATGCCAATTTTTTTTTTTTCGAGTAAGCACTTATGCCACATGTAATTTCATGATAAAGTATATGTAGTTCACATTCATTGAAGAAAAAATTATTGTTTATTTCTGATATTGTAGAGCTATAATCTGAATTGAGACCTAGCTATTGCACTGTGCTATCCCGGCCCCTACACAAAACTTCAAATTTTTCAACTTTTATTAACTCTTAACTTTTTAACTTTTGATCGAACGTTCAAAATGTATTGCACGGTGCAAAAGTCTTAACCATTGCACTAAGTCTCAATCCCTATAATCCTATTGAGCCAGGCCTGTGCTTTAATGATTAATCTTAAGATTTAAGTTTGAACTAGGAACTTCCACTCCACGTAGGCCTGCTGCTAGATCTCATGATTCTCATCTATGATGGTAGTTTTCAATGGCTATTTTCTGACACTAGATCACAAATTGTAATCATATTGCAATGAATGAATACTTTCTAGTCTCTGGATATTACTTTAGCACAAAATGGGGTCACACTGAAATGAATGGTTACCATGTGCAATGAATGAAATCAATGTCTTAGAAATTAGGTGAAATCAAACAAGATTGGAAGACTGCCGTCCCCTTTGTTTTCCCATTTTCAGTGTGCCTAAACAAAGATTTTAGATTTGACATTTTTGAATGAAAACCACAATTGTTTTCCCTCAAACCAAATGACACGACATTTTTGCATGAATCACACACATAGTATTCTCGTCCTGTCAAGTGACTCATGCCAAATTCAGATTTATCATTCATTTTAGCAAGTTGGTTCAATTATGGGCCGCAAACTGAAAATTCAATGAGGAAATTGTCAAGCTCAATCTGATTTGCTTTCAAATGGACAATCCCAAAGTTCTTTCTAATGATTTCATGCTGTTTTACCTTACTAAGTCCTTGGATTTGACCTCCACTTTCCCGACCCTTTGCCCCAAACCATAAGGATTGGAGAACATTGGTCAGAATGGGTTACTTTCAAACATGTAATCATGGCCTCCAATGGTTGTTGTTGAAATCAGAAATATGATTGGCATTAGCAAAAAGAAGTAGTCAGCTCAATGGTGTCACAGCTAGTGTTATTTTTGTTGATTGCTCCATTAGAAGCTTCTTGGTTTTAGCCATGGTGGTCAACTTCAACTTATGCCATCCATTGAAAAAATTGGAAACTTTGACTGGCTACAAAAGGCACTTTAACTGTTCATTTGAGGATTTTTTTTCTATACTTGCCCCCACTCTTGTATCTTTTGCAATTCCTTTCACACATGTTCTTGTTCTTTTTTATTAGTTGAAACAACATTGTTTTCCAAAAGTGCATCATGAAACTTAAAAAGTGGATGGGTTTTGGATAAAATTTGTGCCACATGGGCATTAGAATAGGATTTCCATGGCAGCAAAATCTTGCACACATGAGCCCAAATATGCTCAGACTGGCTTAAATTGACCAAGCCCATGTGAACCTAAGTTGAAGGATTATATTATGCATATTGGGGACTATCAATAATTTATGTCATATAGTATTATGAATCTTGAGGATTACAAGTATTTGGCAGTTGAATAGCTTATAGACATCTAATCAACTGTAAGAAGAAAAGAAATGGTTACATTGGGCTTCAAAATGTGATATTTTCAATAAGCTAATCTATTCGTTAGAATCACTTTTTGTCTCACAAAAAGCAAATAAACTATCAGCAAATAAGTTGATCAAACACATTACAATGAATAAATACTTTTGAGTGAAAACTTAACACACACCCATCCAAACCAACCCCCCTCAACAACATTAGGAAAAGTAAACATTGATTAATAAAATAGAAAAATTGAATCAAAGATAGGTTTTTAATTAAGGCAAAGTCTTGGTTGATGACTAGTATGATTCCTAGAGAAAATATATATATATATATATATATTTTAAAATTGGCATCTACTACAATTAGATTCTTTCTTTCTTTTTCTTTTTTGTTCAGTAGCTATTCTACCATGACTATAAGTACTGAGTACTATCTTTTTCTTTCTTTCTTTTACAATTTTTTTTTTGTCTGACTTTTATTATATATGAAAAAGCTCAAGCTTTAATCATGGATCAACCCAAGGCCAGTCTAAACCTAATTTGGGCTTATCATGAATGTCTTTTCTAAGACCTAGTCGGAATAGGGCTCAAATGTTTTGTGGAAAGAGGGTTAGTAGGCCCTGGGTGATAGTACAACTACACTATGCCCGTCAATAATCAACGCCATTAATTTAGGCCTAAATACTTAGGTACACTTTTGGAAATTCCCTCAATCACATAAATATAATGATTAATACAGCACAAATAGTATTATTTTTCCCTAAAGTTCTCTGCTTAAATTCAACTAATTTAGTTGAAAATACGTTAGTAGACTCAGTACAATTTCTTAGATTCTCAACCCAAAAAAAAAAAAACCCTAATTAAAATCAACTACATGTTTATATAGACAAATGCAACATAAATAATATTATTGCCCCTTCAAATTCTCTAATTAAATTCAACCTTATGTTATCTTCCTCCAAGATTCTATAATTAAATTCAACCATATGTTTGTATTGACTAATGGAGTTTAAACAATATTATCTTCTCTGAATGGTATTTGAATTAATTAGTCAATGCAATAACATGATTGTGCATTGACTAATTGAATTTAAAATCTTTTGGGAAAGATAATACAACCATGTGGTTGAATTTCATTGGGAAAGGTACAACACATAGTTGTGCCCTTAATTTGAGGTTAACGTAGTAAATTATTGCTAATAGTAATGGTTATTATGCCAAACACTTCGTAGCTTAATATTGATACTTCCTAGTGTTTCTAACAATTTAAGGTTCAACCACCCCATACCCTTGGTATAATGATCATTCCATAAGTATAAGTGATTGTGAGGTGTGGGGGGCAAGGGTCAAAGTTCAAGTCTCTAGAAGGGAGTTTCACACACATTTACACTTAGATTAAGTTAGAGTAAAATTTTTATCTTATATTAAAAAACAATTTAAGGTTCAAATCTCCCTCCCCCCAACAATTGAATTATCAAATGATGATTGTATTGACCATTTGGATTTAAATGTGCCTAGGGAAGATAAATATGATCATGTGATTGAATTTAATTAGCAAATTTATGTCACAACGCATAAGAAACTATATCTAAGTTGGCTATTAATTTATTGGGTTAATATAGTTTATTACTAACGATAAATGGTTAATGCATTGACTAATTGAATTTGATTGTTCTTGGGAAAAGATAACATTTTTTGTATTATATTAGTCAATTCAGCCACGTGGTTAACTTTAATTATATTGACCAATTGAATTTAAATGTTCTTTGGGAGGTTGTGCATGAACTAATTGAATTTAAGTATGCATGGGAAAGATAAATACAACCGTGTGGTTGAACTTAAATAAAAAGTTTAAAATATGCATAGGGAAGATAAATACAGCTATGTGCTTGAACTTAAATAGAAAATTTAAGGTATAATAGATAAAAAATTATACCTAAGTTGGCTATTAATTGTTTGGATTATATTAGTCAGCTCAGCCACATGGTTAGCTTTAACTATGGGTCCGTTTGTTTAGGTGGTAAAAGAAATCACGAAAATATTTTACACCCTTGAGGGTGTTTGGATACATATGAAAATTCGGTCAAACTGAAAATGAATTTCAATTGACCATAAAATAGAGAGCAAAACAACTGAAAACCAATTACAATTTTATTTTACCTTCAAACAATTTCCCCCTCAAAAAATTTCTCTCCTCACTCACTCTCATCACACACGCTAAGCCCAAGCCAAAGGACGAAGAGAGCTATCGCCGATGAAGCCTAAATCCAGTCCCTAACCCACGGCGCCACCGGTACCTAATTGCACCACTCAAACCCATCGTGGATTTGACCGCGCCGCCTCAGCTTCTCCGTCGTGCTTAAACCCATCTCCAATGAACCCAGCTAAACCCACCCCGATTTCACCACATCCCAATCCCTGACTCACAGCCTCACCGTCGTGCCTGCAAACCTCTCTGCCGGTGAAGATAGTTTCACATCTACTTCACCTTCGTCCTCTCTCTCACTCATCAAACCCATCCTTCTTCCACTCACGTCGTTGTTGCCTTAAATTTTTTTTTATTTTTTTTTTATTGTAAAATAACATTTTTGCTTGGGTTTTGGAGGATTGGTGGTTGGGGTGATTCATGGGTTTCAGTAATGGTGGGTTGGGGATGAGTTTAAGCGTTGATGGTGGTCGATTGGGGGTGGTGGATTGTTGGCTATGGTGGTTTGTGGGTTTCAATGGTGGTTGTTCCTCAACGTTGCCGCAATCTCTCTTTCCCTTAATCTCTCAATCTTTCTTTCTTTGATCTCTGATTTTTTTTTTTTTTTTTTTTTTTATGGTCGTGTGGGTGGTGGTGTTTTGGTGGTTTTTGTGTTATGTGGTGGTGGGTTTTGTGTGGATAGTGGTAGATTTACTATGGGTGCTGGTGGATTTTTGATATAAAATTTGTTTGGAAGCTAAGAAAATGACTGAGAAAATGTGTAAAATTTGTAGGAAAATAGCATTTTCAAAATGTTACCAAACACTAGAAATCGTTTTCCAGACTCTTTTTCATTGCACACCCAAACGCTCAGATTTCATTTTCCTTACGGGAATTCACTTTCCTCTGCATTCATTTTACACTCGGAAATCGATTTACATTGAACCAAACGCAGCCTATATTGACCAATTGAAATTAAATGTCCTTTGTGAGGTTGTGCATAGACTAACTAAATTTAAATATGCATAGGGAAGATAAATATAATCGTGTGGTTGAACTTAAATAGAAAATTTAAAATATGCATAGGGAAGATAAAATACAGCTATGTGCTTGAACTTAAATAGAAAATTTAAGGTATAATCATGCGCTTAAATAGAAAATTTAAGGTATAATAGATAAGAAACTAAACCTAAGTTGGCTATTAATTGTTTGTATTATATTAGTCAGCTCAGCCACATGGTTAGCTTTAATTATATTGACCAACTGAAATTAATGTCCTTTGTGAGGTTGTGCATAGACTTACTGAATTTTAATATGCATAGGGAAGATAAATACAACCGTGTGGTTGAACTTAAATAGAAAATTTAAAATATGCATAGGGAAGATAAATACAGATATGTGCTTGAACTTAAATAGAAAATTTAAGGTATAATCTTGAACTTAAATGGAATATTTAAGGCATAATAGATAAGAAACTATACCTCAGTTGGCTATTAATTGTTTGTATTATATTAGTCAGTTTAGCCACATGGTTAACTTTAATTATATTGACCAAATGAATTTAAATGTCATTTGTGATGTTGTGCATAGACTAATTGAATTTTTTTTTTTTTGAGTAAACAATAATACTTATTAGAACACACACAAAAATAATAATAGTGTTTTAAACTGGGTTTATAATACATTACATAACCAGAGTACAACTACAAAAGGCCCTAGCCTTTGTAGGTGTAGACTGGGATTATAAACAACGGATACTAGACAAACACAACTAATGTGGGATAAACATCCCTATTTTTATTTTTATTTTTTTAAATACAACCATGTGGTTGAACTTAGTGAGCTTTTGCACATCCAACATTTTGCGCATAGGTCTTGTGTACTATTCACGAGATCCATAAACCTCATTTTTCAACAAAACTTTCATTAAAAATGGGTCCCATGATACTATTCACACATTTAAAAATTATTTTGCTACAGTGTTTTCAGTTTTCAATAATAAGCAGTATCCAAATAAACCCTTAAATAGAAATTTAAAATATGTATAGGGAATATAAATACAACTATGTGCTTGAACTTAAATAGAAAATTTAAGGTATAATAGATAAGAAACTATACCTAAGTTGTGCTCTTAGTAAAACAACCATGTGATTAATTGAAAAATTGAAGGTACAACACCTAAAAAAGTTATACCTAAGTTTTTTTTTTTTTTTTTTTTTTTTTTTTTGAGGAACCTAAGTTAGAGTTTATTATAGTATGACAATAAAAATATCTATATTACAAAGCGAAAAGTATGTGAAAATCTTACTAGACCTACTTATTGTTAATGAGTAAAATTTAGGTATAATTTCTTAGGTGTTGTACATTAGAATCCCCAATTACATTTAACCATGTGATTGACAATTAACTACACTGTTGAATTTAATTATTCTTAGAAAAGATAACATTGTTTTTGTTGCATTGATAAATACAACCACGCAGTGGAATTCAATTCGAGATCGTTTTGTTCCTTGTTCATTTGTTATCTCTCATTACTTGGATCCCCCCCCCCCCCCTTTTTTTGTGCTTAAAAGGAAAAGCTAATGGCATCTTTCATGCCCTTATGGAGGACACTTGGCACAGCTTATGAACAGAAGCTTCCCCAGTTACATAGATTTGACCTACCATATGAAATTATTCATAGTCATAGCCATACTAATGTAGAGTTGATCCTCCATACCATATACAATTGGTTTTGTTTTTGGAGATCTTTAACTTAGAGATTGAGTTGGAAGCAGACTTTGCTTTGATCCTAATCAAGAACCTAACTTAGTCCTATTGTAATTGGTTGTTGAGGAATCTTTACCGCCTACAGCTTTGCATTTTGTTTCCCTCGTAACAATTGAGGAATAGAGTATTTGCATTCAAGTTCTTCACTTGACATTCCTTTTGTTTTTATAAGGTTGATCAAAGTGCTGGCAGCTTGGCAAAGATAGAGAATGCACACAGACCCAAGATTTTCAATTCATGAGTTACGGCTCAGATTAGTTATTTAATTCATTCATATGAGCCCAAAATATTCTCATACCGGCTTAAATTGATCAAGCCCTTGTGAACCTAAGCTTTTTTTTTTTGGAGAAGAAATGAGACCTTAAGAAAGATTACATTAAGGATCCATTTGGATACAACTTATTGTTGCTGAAATTGAAAGTTGCTAAAATTGAAAACTGAAAATACTATAACAAAATAATTTTTAAATGTGTGAATAGTATTGTACGACCCATTTTTAATGAAAAAGTTGTTGAAAAGTGAAATTTGTAGGTCCCGTATACTGTTCATGAGACCCATTGATGTGCTTAAAAAAGCGGAAAAGTCAAAATTGTCGGTTATTGTTCATGCACTGTGCATGAACAGTAGCCTTTGTCTCCTGAAACAGGCGGGCAAAAAAAAAAAAAAAACAAAGGAAAACGCAAACACAATTTTAATTGGTATCCAAACCCCACCTAAGTATATTGGGAACTATCTAATTGAATTCAAATCTTCTAGATTTCCTAGGATACTCTACCAATAAATTTCTTAAATCCTAATAACTCTTTTATGATTTAAGGGTCTAGATTTCCATTAACACTCTTAAAATAATATTGCAAACAAAACAATTAAGATTATTGTGAGTAGAATACTGACATGGTAAGGAAATCTAGCCTATTAAATCATTAAAAAATGATTAAGATTTAAGGAAATCTATTTTGTAGAGTATCCTAGGAAATTTAGTGGATCTAAATCCTAATTTATATATAGTATTCAGAAGTAAGTCTAGTGCCACAAACCTTTCTACAACTACATTCTCAAAAAAAAAAAAAAAAAAAAAAAAAAAAAAAAAAAAAAAACTTTTCTACAACTTTGTCACAACTTTGCTAGTGGCAAATCATGATTGGTGAAATTATGGACCCACATGGACCCACTGTTTTATTTCCATGAATCATGAGTAAAGTTGTGGTAAAATTGTGAAAAAGTTTATGACACTAGACTTACTCGGTATTCGGCAGTTATATTGCTTACCGTAATTTCTATCAAATGTAAGAAGAAGAAAAGAAATGGTAATATTTCAAATAAGTCAATTTATTTGTTAAAATCAATTTTTTTCCCCTCGCAAGAAGCAAATAAACTGTCAGAATTTTTTTTTTTTTTTTTGAGAATTTGTCAGCAAATAAGTTGATCAAAAACGTTACAATGAATAAATGCTTTTGAGCGGAAACTTAGCACATATGCCCATCCAATCCGATCCAACCCCCCTTAACAACGTTAGGGAAAGTAAATATTGATTAATAAAATAGAAAAATTGAATTAAAGATAGGTTTCTTTTTCTAATATTAAGTACTTAATTAATGAAGGCAGAGTCTTGGTTGATGACTAGTATTATTCCCAGAGAAAATAATGTCATAAATAAATAAATATATATTAAAAAATTTAATTGATATCTACTACGATTAGATTTTTTTTTTTTTTTTTTTTTTTTTTTGGGGGGGGGGGGGTGATGTTCAGTAGCTATTCTACTATGAGTATGAGTAGTAAGTGCTATCTTTTTCTCTTTCAAATTTTTTTTTTTGGTCAGACTACTATTAGATCTGAAAAAACCCAAGCTTTAATCATGAATCAACCCAAGGCCAGTCTAAACCTAATTTGGGCTTATCCTGAAAGTCTTTTCTAAGACCTAGTTGGAATAGGGCTCAAATGTTTTGTGGAAAGAGGGTTAGTAGGCCCTGGGCGATAGTATAAACACACCATGCCCGTCAAGAATCAACGCCATTAATTTAGGCCTAAATACTTTGGTACAGTTTTGTAAATTCCCTCAATCACATAAATATATTGGTTAATACAGCACAAATAATATTATTATTTTTCCCTAAAGTTCTCTGACTAAATTCAACTAAGTTAGTTGAAAATATGTTAGTAGACTCAGTACAATAAAAATATCTATATTACAAAGTAGAAAATATGTGAAAAGTTTACTGGACCTACTTATTGTTATGGGTTAAATTTATGTACAATTTCGTATTGTACATTAAGTTCCTCAATTACATTTAACCGTGTTATTCAAAAAAAAAAAAAAACATTTAACCGTGTGGTTAAAAATGAACCACATGGTTGAATTTAATTGTTCTTAGAAAAGATAATATTGTTTTTTCTGCGTTGATCAATATAACTATGTGGTTGAAAGTTGAATTCAATTGGAAAATCTTTGGTACCTAAAGTTTTGTTCCTTGATAATTTGTTATCCTTCATTACCTGGATCCCATTAGTTTTTTGTGCCAAAAGGAAAAGCTAATGGTATCTTTCATGCCCTGAGGGAGGACATTTGGGCACAGCGTATGAACAGAAGCTTTCCCAGTTACGTAGATTTGACCCTCCAAATGAAAGAACTCACAGTCATAAACATAGTAACGTAGATTTGATCCTCCATACCTCAGTACAGTTTGTTTTGTTTTTGGGGATCTTTAACTTAGAGATTTAGTTGGAAGCAGAATTTTCTATGAACCTAATCAAGAACCTAACTTAGCCCTATGTAAGTGATTATTGAGGAAACTTTCCCAGCTCCTGTTTTGAACTTTTTTTCTTCTTCTCGTAACAAGTGAGGAATGGAGGATTTGCATTCAACTTCTTCCCATAACATTCCTTTTGTTTTCGAATTTAAGATAGAATGCATGCAGGCCCAACATTTTCAATTCATGAGATTGAGAACTCTCCAAATGAAATAGTACTTGTTTTACTTTCTGAATGTTAAGACTCAGATTAGTTATTTAATACATCCATTTTACCCACAAAAAAAAAAAAAAAATGGTAAATGTAATTTGCTAGTCACCATATAATAGTAAGTGCTGGCTAAACTCTCGGAACCTCCTTACCAAATATCAGCAAGGCCGGCCCAAGGCTTTGGCAACTTAGGCCTAGGCCTAAGGCCTCACCACAAAGAAATTTTTACCCTTAAGGAAAAAGAAGCCCTCCTCCATTGTAAAAAGCTCAAAATTTTATAAAATTATATATATATATATATATATATTAACGATTGTGCACTTTAAAAAAAAAAATAGTGATGTTAAGGAACTACAAATTTTACCATAAGCTTGCAAATTAATATGTCACTAATCATAAAAAAAAATTAAATATTCATTAATTAGACTGATAAAACTCATTAATAATAATCATTGTCACATCATATTGTAAACATTTTGTAGTGCTTTTAATGCATTTTTCCTTTTCATTTCTATCAATACTCCTAAAGCATGAAACCAATAAAAATTTAACCCAATTGAAAGCCTAAAATGTTTCAAAAATATATGTTGCAAATGTGTTAAATCATCAATTATAGATTAATCTCCCCTAATAGTTTGAAACTTTGATTTTTGTAAACCAATATCTTACAAAGCAACACACCAAATAATATCTATCTCTCTCCCTTAAAAATAAGATATAAAATTAAAAATTAGATTACAACGTTACTTAACTATACAAGTGTACATTAGTTTTATTTATATATCCAAAATAAAGTATCTTTTTTAATTATAATATATTTTTATTTCTTTTTATTAAAATTTATTATTCAACTATGATATTTAACTCTCTATATGAAATGAACATTAGTTTAGTTGGTATTATTCATCAAATTATGTATTTAATGTATCAAATTAACTTTGATTTGATTAGTATAAATAATTTTGTTTAATTTGCCTTAGGCCCTAAATTATGTTGGGTCGCCCCGGATATCACATACAAGTTAGGCGCCTGATTAAGAAAGAATGAATGAAGTAAAGCAAACAAATTACAACTTAAGTGTACAGAAACCCTTTTTCTTAATTTATCTTGGGGTAAAGAATTGTACGAAAACATGTTCCCAAATATTTGGGGTTGGCAGGGTAAAATTTTTTAGGCACTTCCATCACTATGCCTGAACTTCTGTTAAATATGCGTCCCGTGGCACCAACCTGAATGGCCTTTTTAGTCTTCCTGTCACTGCTGCAAGTGCAACACCTTCAACCTCAGACCAAATCATTTCTCATTGCTGGTGTCATTTGTCTTTAATGCATGTAGCAAAGTGTGTTCTACGTCCTAGTCACAAATGCATTCACTGCAATTAGAAAGAGGCTGCTCCGATCATACATGCACATACACCCTCCCTTCCCCGTCCTACTCCTTTAAATTTCCATCACGCGTGCACTGTCAAATTTACCTTCACCATTAACCTATAGTAATGTATTCTCATGCACTAATATGCCTGTGGAATGAAACAAGGATTGTGTTAGCTATGGAGTCCACTCGGTTATCAAGAGGAAACATAAGTATTTTAGAAAAAAGATTGAATATAACTCCAAAAAATTTTCTCAAAATTGAGAAAAAAAGAAAGAAAGAGATTACTAATATAATAATATGTGGTATAAGTAAATACGAAAATTTCAAACAATCAGAATTGGGAATTTCCTTAGCTATATAAATAAACACACACACAAAACTAACAATGCTGAGAAAAATGCAAAACCTTTTTCACAAGACTAAATAGATGGGAATCAGTCTCAATAATGTTTGCTTGATGGTATGATCAATATGATTCCATTGAATTAAAAGATTTCAAGTGCTACAGAACACAAACTAAGGAAGAAATCCTGAATCGGGATGCCAGTTCCTTCCAGATGACATTATTCCATAAATATCTAGGACCCAGAGAAAGTATCTCATGAGACCACCTCATACAAGAATTTTCCCTAGGGCCCATGCATTTCAAAATTGACCAGTTTATGGAGCATTGTCTGACCATTTGAATAAGGTGCACAATTTCCAAGTCATACATATGGTTCCAAAAGTTTAAATGACTGGGAGTGCCTTTTTTAAGGAACTGTACAACAGAATATCAGTGAGTGTATTGTACAAGATAACTTAAAAGATGAGGAAGATACGCTATGTAGATACCTGATACAGTGCTGGTTACAAGGAAGGTATAATTCTTCCAAGATCTGACCACCTTTGGACATATGAATTGTCTATTAGTGAGGGTTGCTCTTCCAAAGTACTATGTCATGTTAGTGACCAATCAACCTTGTGCCTGAAAATACAATACAATAAGGTTGTACAATAAGGTTGTATGAGAATAAATTCAATGAATTATGAACAATACTAGCAGTTGTAATAAAAATAGTATTTTCAGGTTTGAATCTTAAGCAGTTTTCTGAATGTTGAGCAAATATATTACAGCCTAACACTAAGGTGAAACAAACCTCCCTCGCCCCCTTACCCCTGCGGGATGCCCAAAAAAATAAATGCACAGAAAACTCCCTAATAAACCTCATCCCATGAGGTGAATCAGCACAGCTTATAGTGGTGTTATTAACACCTGTAAGAAGTGCTGAATTTCCCGCCTCTACAAGGATGTCCTTCAAAGTATACCCCATATCATTAGACCAATGGCCATTGTTGTTCAAAGTGGGTTGGTAAAAGAAAAACGTAGTAGTAAAAGAAGTAGCAAGTTTTAGAAAGATTCTGAAAGAGAAGCAAAACGCTAGAATAATTGAAAACTATAAGCATAGCAAGATACCAGTGCTCTCTTTGGTGGCAATCATTTTATTTGCCAATTTTTCAGCAGCCTCAATCATGCCTTGTGCATTGTAGGCTTGGATCATGGTAGCAAAGGTGATATTATCAGGTATGCATTCTCTCTCTTTCATTTCCAAGAACAACTCTCTCATCTTTTTCACATCACCAGCCTGACCATATGCACTGATAATGCAGTTAAAGAAAGGGGTATCTAGTATTACATCAGAATTCTCTACTTGTCTCAAAATTGAATCAACTTTTGTTATAAGCCCAACTTTACTGTAAGCTCTAACAAGAGAGCAGTAGGTAATAGAGTTGGGCTTTATTCCCCGATGCTTCATTTTCTTGAAGTATTCATCCATCCTCTCAATATTTCCAGCTTTTCCAAATACATCAATGACTGTGTTAAAAGTAACAGTTGTTGGAGAGAAAAACCTCTTCTCCATATAATCCATAACAGACCTCATCTTCTCATACATGCCCGCTTTACCGTATGATTTGATCAGGATATTGAATGTCTTAATGTCTGGCTTTAGCCCCATTAGCAGGAATTCATCATACCACTTCTCCATTTTCTCGATCTGCCCACTATTCCCATAAGCCCCAACTAAAGTATTTAATGTGAAAACATCAGGAAGGCAGGTTTCACTTTCAATCATATCTGTCAATGCGTTCTCCATTAGTTCAAACATTTCCGCCTTACCATATCCGTCTATAATGGTATTGTACGTCACAGTGCTGCACTCAATCCCCAGAAATGACATCTCAGCAAGAATTTGTCCAATCAGATCAAAACGACAAAATTTACTGCAACAATTAATAAGAATGGAATATGTATATACATCTGGTTTGCATTCAGACACTGATTTCATATCATCAAGAGTGGATAAAGCCTTGTCAAGAAAGCCACTTTGCCCATAAGCACTTAGAAGAGCAGTGTAGACATCAACAGTGGGTCTGAGCCCTTCAGACAATAGGATCTCAAACAGCAAGCTTGCCTGCTCAGGTTGCCTGCACTTGCCAAGCATCACTAACAACCTTGTGTACGTTTGGCATCTTGCATCATACCAATGTTGCTTACGAAGCAATCCAAAAATCTATAAAAAGGGATTTGTTTTTAGAAACAATCTATTAACTTCAAAAAGCCCCACAACATAAGCAACCAGAAAGTCAAACATAAAGTAGTAGCGGTGAGCAAGTGACACTTCAATTTTTGCAGGGGAGAAAGAATTTCAATATAAAAAATGGAAAAGACATTTTGACTTAAGTTCAAAATCCAGCTAACCCACCAAAAACATACTACACCTAATCCAAACATAAAATGGTATAAGAGTTCATATTTTCTTTTTGACATCTTAATTTGAATCTTCATGTTCAAAAATCCTTGTTGACAACAGTGAGCGTTTAACTCACTCTTACCTATACAACTTCCTACACTAGCAGATTCTCTGATTTGTGTTTAAGAAAAATTTGGAATAGCAGCAAATAACTCAACTATCAAATATGGGAATAAAAGAAAAGAGGGGTAACAAAAAACGAACAAAAAAACCCACCACTTGAATAATTACAAGGAATAACTCTTTCCCCTAATGAAAACCCAACTATGTCATCCAAAATAAAAATAAGCACAAAATTTTATTTTATTTTATTTTATTTTTTATAAGTAACGTAAGAATATTACAAGATTTTAATTTCTCATTTATCATTCTACATATTCCAAGGAAACAAACAAAGACACAAGCTTTATGAAGTCGAAATACCCAGAAGCCAAAAACACACATAAACCAAAAAAAAACAACCAAGAATCAGAAACAAAACACATAAAAGTAAAAACCCACCAACCTTATAAAAACAAAGCATTAGTCCGAACACTATGATTTCGGCTATGGATCTTTCATACTAATCAGTTCACATATATTCTTCTCCACCATTTGAGTCCTATCCAAGATCATACTAAGTGTTACTTCCTCAATTACACACTAGTGTTATTTTAACTTTTACCTCTTTTTGTTCAACCTTTTTGAATTCAAATACCTCCTTTCACTGATGCATTAACCTTAGGAAAATCATAAACTTACTACAAAAAGTTTGCAAACTGAGTTGACAATGAATGTGATTGACCTTCACTTTGTAGTATCATAAAGATTACTCCAAACCATATGCCCATAAGGAAGAGGGAAAAAAAAAGGTTAAAGACTACAATTTGAAAAGAGAAACAAAACCCACAAACCTTAAGAGCAGTCTGCCACTGATTCTCTCTGATAGCCTCATCCAAGGCCTCCAGAACAGCTTTAGGCCACAGCTGTGTGTACTTTCTCGAGTTGGCTTTCCTCGCTATGCCTTTGATGGCAGCATCAGTTCTCAGAATCCGAGACAAGTCCTTCTTGGAGTCCTTCTGGAGCCCTTTTGAGACGGGTCCGGGGCTCCGTTTCGGTATTTGGGCATAGGATTTTGGCGTGTTCGTCTGGTTTTGGTCTCTGGGGAATTTCGTCGAACAGGTGGTGGACAAGCGTAGGTTAGTGAGAGTGAGAGCTCTGGGCTCCATTGCGCTGTGGGGTTGAAGGATAAGGTTGGTTGAGTTGGAGGGAGAGTGTTTCTGTGTTTGGTAGTTTATTCAGTTATATTGGTTGGGTAAGGTTTTGAGGAAGACGAGTATAGGCGCAGGTTAGTGAGAAAAAGGAGGCAAAGATATAGTCCACATAGGGAAGAGGATAAAAGGCACAGTTTAACAGAGATTGGGCTATCATGGGCTCGAGCTCAGAGAACTTGTGGGAAATAGGGAGGTAAAGATAAAGTGTGCATGGGGAAAAAGGATATAAGGCCCAAGTTCAACAGGGAGATTGAGCAATCATGGGCTTGCAAAACTTGGGCCTTATTGGGCTCATAGAACTTGTGGGATATTGGAGATAAAAGATAAAGTGGGCATGAGGAAAGGACAAAAGGCCCAGTTTAACAGAGATATTGGGCTATTATCGGCTTGGAAATTTGGGCCTTATTGTGCTATCATGGGCTTGGGCTTAGAGAACTTGTGGGAAATAGGAGGCAAATATAAAGTGCCAATGGAGAAAAGGATAAAAGGCCCAAGTTTAACAGAGAGATTGGGCTATATGGGCTTGGGAAAGTTGGGCCTTATTGGGCTATCATGGGCTTGGGCTAGGAAAACATGGGCTTTTAAAAATAGAGGAAAAAAGGCACGCCTGGTGGGACTCGAACCCACAATCGTCTGATTAGAAGTCAGACGCCTTATCCATTAGGCCACAGGCGCTTTGCTTTTGGTGCATTACCATATTTTTAGTTATTCTCATCTTAAAACTTTTCCTCTTTGACCTAGTTCGCTGTGGGGTCTTCTTCATCCCACTCTTGCACATATACTTTTTTTTTTTTCTTTACCCTCTAAAACCCTGAAAACAAAGGCAAGGGTTTAGGGTTTCTCCGTGTGCGCGTTAAGCTCTATTCGCCGCCGGTGACGCTGACGGTGACAAATCTATCACCACACATAACCGTAAGTAACTTTAGCGTTTCAACTCTTTTTCTTTTTCTTTTTTTGGACTCTTTTATTTTCACAGTGATTCGTATCTGAAAAGCTTGAATTTTTTTGGTTTTCAGGGTTTTAGGCTCTGTTTGGTTATTGGGAAACGTATGAAAAATTGTGAATTAGTATATTGAAAAGCTTTAATCTTGTGCTGTTTTTTTAGGACTAACGTAGAATTTAACCCAAATTTAGAGACCAATCATATATTTTAACCCTTTTTTTTTTGTTTTTAGTTAGCTGTTTAATTAAATAAAATTATTTTTTTGCTTTAAGATACGGGTGGTCTCAATTGATGAAAAGACGAGGGAAAGTTGCTTGAGATGGTTTGATAATATTTAGAGGATTGCGTTTAATGAACCGGGGAGAAAGAGTTAATTGTTTCAAGTTGAGGGAACGAACAGAGCTAGAGGAAGACCAAAAATAATATTAGTAGTTTTTAAAAAGGACGTATCAATTAAGGAAGTAACAAAGAATATGACTTCAGATAATAGGGGATATGGACACGGGTACTAGTACAGGTATGGCAACACGAGCAATTTATGAAAAATTATATGACATTGGCATAACATGGGTATAACACCAACCCCAAAGAAGTGTTTGTGCTTCCTAGGGCTGATCCTGTCTAACTTGTTAACAAAGAATAGTCGGAGTAATTATTGACCCATTGTGGTGTTGGAACATGGAATTTGGAAAACGTTTTTTCCTTTGCTTATGTTTGGCAGTTTTGTTACTTGGTTGCTATCAAACGAACTTTTGGGTAATTTTTTTTGGAAAATATAGAGAGAGTATATGTCTGTAGGGAGTAGAGATGTAGTCATGTAGAGTATTAAATTGCAGTATAATAGATTCTTTATTGGGCATGGGAACCGGGTTCTGTTTTGGTTTTTTCGGTGTTGTGAGGTTTCTTTCTACTCCATCTACCTGGATCATTTTGAGGTCGCAGACAATAAAAATTCCACTGTTGCTGATTATTTGTGTCAGAGCAATGTTCTCTTAGGTGGTGACCCTCCCCATGTGCATTCTTTGTTTGGTGTGTGTTGCATGCATCTTAGAAAATGGGAAGTCATCATTATTAATTAGAAAATCTGTGTTGCATCGCAAATCTGATGGTAAATCAATTAACCATCTTTTTATTTATTATGAGATGGCTTGAGAATTATGGGACTTTCCGTGTGCCTTCTACGAGGTCATGTGGGTTATGCCCAATTCAGTGAAAGACCTGTTTGTAAGCTGGATGGGAGGAGTGAAATATGCAGAATTCGGTTATGTGGAAGGTTATCCCGATGTGCCTGATGTGGTACATATGGAAGGAGTGCAATGCTAGAACTTTTGTAGAGTAGAGTCATCCTAGTTAAGCTAGAAGTTTCTTTTCTGTATACATATGTCGGATTATTCATTTAGGAGGAAGTTATTGTGATTCAGTTTTGGGAGGCACTAATCTTCATTGTTGTAATCCTTTGTTTTGTTGTTTTCTATTCTCTCATATACTTCTTGTGTACTTGAGTTTAATCTAATAGAACTTACCATTCATCCAAAAAAAAGATTTCAATTTTAAAATCTAACCTTTTTTTTCCATTGATAATTCTAAAGATTACTTGACGTACATAATCACTGCCATTGTAATGTTTTCATGATTATTGATCTAACTCACAAGGCCCCTCCACAGATCCTGTGTAGGAACCCGATTCTGATAATGTTGGTGGCAGTGGGTACTAATAAATATGGACCATTGAACTTTATCGGATTTAGTTGTCCTTCCTTATTCATTAGCTTAGGAGAAGAATGTTATGACATACTGATCTGTTCTCATTGTTCGAGGTTTCTTCTTTGTGACATTTTTTAAAAAAAAATTTCAGGAACTTGGATTTGTTGTTAATCTGAAAACAACATGAGGATAGAGAAGTGTTGGTTCTGTTCCTCCACTATATATCCAGGGCATGGTATTCAGTTTGTCCGCAATGATGCAAAGGTAGAGTGGCTTTTTATTTTTGGAATTATTTATCCTGTGCTTTTTCCTTTGCCATATTTAGGCTGTTTAATGTAGTTTCATCTCTATTTGGTTCTGCCATACCATATTTTGCTAGATATATAAATCTAGTACAGCAATCAAATACATATCTTTTACAATGTTAAGTTTATATGTTGCTTCACAAAAATTCCATGTAAATGCAAACTTGAATTGCTGACCCAGAAAGAAAATGAAGTAATTTATTTATTTTGTTAAAGCTCTATTGTGTGCATTCCATAATGCCTTTAGTCAATCATTTGTTAGCATATTATCCATTTGTTTATGCGATTATTCTGTGTCTCTTGTTCCTGACAGTTGATCTTTCTGCAGATTTTTCGCTTCTGTAGATCCAAATGCCACAAGAATTTCAAGATGAAGAGGAATCCTCGCAAGGTGAAATGGACCAAGGCCTATAGGCGGTTGCATGGAAAGGACATGACACAAGTAAATATGATTGATTCACCTTATCTTTTATCAAACTTAGTGTATTTCTCATTGCATGACCGCCATTTCTTGGACCAAAAAGGATTGAGTGTTTATCTGTTTTTTCCTGTTCCTGTTTCAATATTTTGCAGGATTCTACCTTTGAGTTTGAGAGGAAGCGTAATAGGCCAGAGAGATATGACAGGAATCTCACAGAAAACACTCTGAAGGCCATTAAGACAATCGATAAAGTAAGATCAAGGAGGGAGGCCAAACACATTGAGACAAGGTAATTTGTTCTTCTCATCATTTGTTCAAAAATGCTTTTTTATTTTAATTTTATAAACTGTTCAAAATGCATTTAGGTAGGATGATGAATATCATTTAACATGCAATTGAAAACATTTTGCAGAAAGAAGGGAAAGAAGGCCCAGCTGATGAGAGAGGCAGTAAAGGAGCTGGAGCAAAGCATCAACTTGGTCAAAGCCCCAGGTGCTTTCAAGGAGGACAATTCTCTCACTCTTCCCAAGATCAAGGTCAAGGTATCTCAAACACAGGCAGAGAATCAACCCATGGAAGAATGAGTGCAGTCATCTTCATGTTTTCCTGCTCAGATATAATCCTCCGATATGTTGTGCTCATATATTGCTTGGAAGCAAAAGTTTTGTCCAGTAGACAACCTTCATATCAAAAAAAAATTTGTTGTGCTTTTGTTTTTGTTTCTGATCATAGGAAGTAATGAACTATACACCTTTCTAATATGTTTGTTGGTATTAATTAAAACATGTTTTGAACTGCACTGTTATCCCTCTGTTTATTATCATCCTTTGTTACCAAAAACAAAGAAAATAAAAACTGATTTTCCCATTGGTCCTTCAATGAAGCTATGCTAGGAGACTGTAGATGTTTAGGTATTACAGATGACTAAAGATCCCTCACTGCCATCTTGGTTGGGCCTCTAGAGTAGCCCAATCCATCAGCAAGTGGGCCTTGGAGTCGGCTGTATTTAGTGTTGTTTGTCCTCGTAGCCCCATCCCTTTGTTTTTCTATTGATAATTGCTGCAACTAATGGAAGAGAGAGATTTGAACATTAGTTCTTCTAGTAAAGGAAACCAAGCAAACTCACTAAGTTATAAAGTTTTTGACTTCTCATTCTAGTCTAAAATCTAAATTGTGTAAATGCACTAATGCTCAAGATTCTTGTGTGGCTGGTTTGGATAAATAATCCAGTGTGGTTGGTTTGGTTATAAAAGTATTTAAAGAGAATTTTAGATTTTAAAATGAAGATTAAGTAATCTCAATAATATATTTTTTTTTATTTGATAAAATTCATAGAAAGATTTGAGTTTTATTAATAAGTGAATTTGAAATAACTAGAAATAAGATGCTATTTCAAATTCAGTCATATTTAAGTGTTTTTATTCCAGCAAAATCTCAAAAGTTCACTTCATCGTAATTAGTTAAATTTATGTAAACCAACTTATATTAGTAATCTTTCTTCAATTCCCTTGCTTTTTATATTCTCAAATCCAAACGTAGCATTTTTTTTTTTTAATAAGTTTTAAAAAAAAGCTATATACACTAGGAGACATTTTTCTTGTCCTTTTTTCTTTGTTGTAATTTTTTATAGAACATTCGTAAATGAATAGAGTGCCGAGTGGTGGGTGACTATCCAAATGTACACACAAGAGTTGGTCAATTTTGTGGGACGAGAACGAACAAGAACAAGGACAAAAACGTGTTTAGAAGTTACAACAAATCTCGGTGACAGAAGCGGTAAACTATGCCAATTAATCAATGAGTAATTATAGTTACACACTCACTTACACATAATTGCACATAAACTAAAATCGTGTTTTAAAACATGATTTCAAAAGAGAATGTGTATGGAGCATACAATAACGAGTGTGTAATAAGATATTCTATTGAGGAAAAATCTTGTTATATATTTGCTATTGTACACTATACACCGTCTTTTTTGCCAATTTGACTGATTTTCCAAACATATTAATTATGTGGCCAAAAATAAGACATATTAGTTAGGTAAGAAGCATTATTTGGAACTTGAGACTCATGTATTGAGTTCCAAATGTAAAACACGAGTCTCAAAGGCTCTAGTTTCATAGAGAAAAACATGAGTTAATATATGTTTTTTTTTTTTTTTTAATGGAATTTGAGTTTCAAAAACTCAATTTCTTCACATTGGAACTCAATTTTCAAATAATGCTACTTAACTAATATGTTTCAATTTTAGCCATATAATTAATATGTTTGTGAAATCAACACAACTAGCAAAAAACCCTCTATACACCTTTAAAATTGTGAAAAGTGAAAACATGATTTCTCAATTTTAATTGAACGTGTAAAAAAAAAAAAAAACATAATTAAAAAGGAGCATGTACATACTAAGTATGTGTAATAGTCATTACTCTTGAAATTGCAAAAACACGATTTCACAATTTTAACTAAACACATCAAGAAGCAAAACATGATTAACAAGGAACATGTACATACTAAATATGTGCGATAGTCATTGCTCTTACATAAATTAATTAATTAATTGATGATCAACAACCCAATGACCGGCGTTTGCCAGTTATTATCAATTATCACGCGGCGAACATTTAACGCATATTTAAAATTTTAAAGTTCATTGTATTTCTCTTTCTCACGCGGTTTGGTCTATTGGTCCCACAGAAGAATATTACTAAAGCAAAATATATATATATATATATATATATATATATATATATATATATATATTTACGCGGTTTTGTTCTTTTGCTACGAGGTCCCTATATTTAGGTCTAACAAAAACTTTGAATGGTTCTAATATAATAATTTAAGGGAAATGCTAATGAGTATCCTTAGAATACTGGTTAATAATCCATTTAAAGAAAGTTTTTATGAGAAATGAAAAAAAAAAAAAAAAAAAGTAATTAATATTTTAATAACTTTTTTCATTTCTCATAAAAGTGATATTAAAAATTTCTTAAAATGGATTATTAAAGAGTACCCTAAGGGCACTCGTTAGCATGGCCCATAATTTAATATGTACCATGAAGAATGGAATTCTTTGTTTGTCTCAATTTCATTTCAAAGGTTATGAAATCAAAGAGATAAAGACCGTTTAAAAATAGAGCTAGTCGCTACCATGATGCATCTCCCTTTTGCTACTTGACTAGTGAGGGAATCAATGCTTATGCTTGAGAAAAAAAATAATTTTTTTTGTATGGTTTGAGTTTTAAACTCATAGTTTAGCTTAAAGGGTTTTTTTTTTTTTTTTCCAAGAATAAGTGTATCTAATATTTAATTTGTTCTTAAAATTTTAGAAATATTAAAGTTATTATAAATTTTATTATAAAAAAACTTATAAATTGACAACGAATGTGATTAATATCATTTAACAATTAATAAATACTTATTTGAATTACTTTCTTTGTAATCTTTTATACAATTATACTTAAGTGATACTTTTTTTAAGTGAAACACTTCAAGTTTAGGATCAAATTAAAATAAAATTAACTATTATGGAATGCAATACTTGATTGCAATTACTAACACAAAAACTTTGAAAATTATTACAAATTTCATTACAAAAAACTTATAAATTGACAATGAATGTGAATAATATTTGTGGGGGAAAAGGGGGTTAGGTCCAAGGTAATGGGCTGAAGGCCCACGAGAGGACTATTTTACATCCGAAAAGAGAGAGGAGAAAAAGGCAAGGCCCAGCTGGGAGTGGGATCCTCATAATGAAGGATCATCGCTACCCGAGGAGGATATCTCTTGTCCGAGGAAGGTATCTCCTGTCCGAGGAGGATATCTCCTGTCCAAGGAGGATGTTTTACTCTAACATGATATCATAGATTAATTGAATACGAGAAAAGCCAGAATGACTGTCCGAAGACTCCACCTGATCAAGATAAGCTCAGAGCATGTTCTGGAACGATAAGGATGGAGAAATATCTGAGGGAAAGGCTGCTGCCACCGTATTCAATGCATTGCAACAGCTTTTCTGGCCGCATTTATGTGGAGAAGACCTCTGAACAGTGCATCCTAATCTACCATCACTCACACAGAGCTAAAAACAAGATGCCTAACGTGACAGGTACTTGAGCAAGGTCATGGATGCGGAGCACGTGGACGATAGAGATGAGGGTAGGAGTGACTATATAATAGAGGGGAGCACCTATCAATGAGCCCCCGGAAAAAAATAGAGAGAAAAGAAAAACAAGGAGAGAGTTCTTCAAACTATCAATGTATACAGACTGATCAATATTAATCACTGTTTAAAGAGTTATGATCCATTGTTATTAATTCCTTACTGATTCTAGTTCTCTGACCCATACTCTACAAATTGATTGTCTTTGGGTTTATGTAACGAATTTGAACCCTACAATATTATTTAACAATTTATAAATAAATATTTGTATTACCACTTTGTAATTAGTGAAACATTAATCAGTCTAACTTTTATACTTAAGTGATATATTTTTTAAGTAAAAAAATTCAAGTTTAATATCAAATTAAAATAAAATTAACTAATATGGAATGGAATACTTCTTTTTTTTTTTTTCTTTTTTCTTTTTTTATGAGAAAAGTGGAATGGAATACTTGATTGCAATTGCAAACACAAAATCTTTGAAAATTACCACTGAGTTTCATTATATATTGTATTGTTATGTTCTATGGACCCTTCAATAAAATAAATCGCCATGCCTAATAATGATAGCAATTAATTTAGGCCAATCATTCGCCTAACAAGATTCGGAAACATAAACAATATTTTGTGTGGTACGATAATAATTTTATTATTATGATTCTCGAAAAAAAAAAATATTATTATTATTATTATTATTTAGGGTTAAGGACCATGGTGAGCGGTGACCAGGATATATATAAGACCAAATAAATAAATAAATCCAAAGTACAAGAAGTATATTTGACAAATAAAAATATAACAAGATTACAATGTGAAAGGAATCATAAAATTTTGGGATTAAACTTTATGCTTTTGTTAAAGAACATCCTAAAAACTGCCCTGGTTAAGGACTTAAAGGTACATTTAGTACTTTATTAAATTCTTCTAAAAAATACTTTATTAAATAATATTCTTTTATATTATTCAAAAAATAAAATCAAATAGTAGATATGTCATTGCCCTAAGAACATTAATTTATGAAATATTTTCAAAAAAAATTTATGGAAAAAGAGAACACTACATATAACTTCAATAAATTTGCGTGCATAGCATAATCCAATGAATCAATTTTTTTTTTTTTTAAATGTGCATTATAAATTATAATTGAGCATTTAATAATTCTTAACATATGCATGCGACATTTATTTTATAAAAGGTGCTACATCTACAACATTTTCACTATAAATCATATGTGGTTAGTTGTTATTAGTTCAAATTTGAACTTAACACTAAGATTACTTTTTTACCTCAACAATAACAACTCATAACAACCTGCTACTTAAGATTTGTTGTAAAAATGTTGTGAAAATGTTGTGGACATATCATTTCTCTTATTTATTTTAACCAGTACTATAACGCATAATTAAGCATTTGTTCATAAAAAAAAATTAAGCATTTATTAATTCTTAATATATGTATGTGGCAAATTAAAATAGGGTCATGTTAAGTTGTTAACAAATGCCCTTAGAACAATTATTAATATAATAAACTATTTTAAGAAAGTTTTGACATCACTTTCATTTGAAATATAAAAAGTTGATAAAATAATAAATGTTATTGATAGCATTTTATATTTTCCATAAAAGTGATGTCAAAATCTTTCTATTATGGTTTACAAACAATTGCCCTAAAGTATCCATTAACATAACCATTTTTTTTTCCCTCGTAAAAAATGTCTATAAATGGTTTATTATCATAATGACCTTATAGCATCCGTCAACATCTCCCATAACAAAATTTACAAATACACAGCCTTCTATATTTTTCACCAATCATAATGTGAAAGGAACCTAAAGTCTTGGGAAGAAGTTCGGCTGTGTAGTTGTTAGTGGGTAAATGTGAAAGGAAATACCAAACAAAACAACGTTGACAGAGAAAAGCCAACTATAAAACATGTTGCCCTCTCCTATTTTGTCCAACACACCAAACTCCAAAAATTTCTCTCTGTCTCACTACTGTTTCATGAGTTCCAACGTTTGGGACGTCTTCTAACAAATCTTTCATTCTTTCTAGTTTCAACCCTCTCTCCCTCTCTCTCTCTCTCTGTCTTTCTCTCTTTTTCTTGGAAAAAGAGAGAAAGGGTCATCTCATATATACTCTAGAGATCGAGGGAGAGACTGTGTCTATCAATCACCTCTTACCGGACGAGTTTTGTACACTGAATACGACGTTTGTTATATGCAAGAATTATGAGTATGGGGAAGATTGTGGAGTTGTTGGATGCAGGGGTGAGAATAGCAGCAAGATTTCATTCTCACTGCCCACAAACCGGCCGCATGTACTACCACCCACCGGCTGGCTCCGAAGACAACCACCAACACCACCACCAATCACATGGAGGTGCTTCCAAGGGCAGCATCGATGTGTCAACAACCCAGATGCGTTATTGTGGTAACAAGGCTGTTCATGGGGGTGTTGAAACCGCAGAATTTATTCTTTATTCTGTTTGATTATCAAAAGGAATGGAAGATGTTACTCACAATAAATGTGAATTTTATTGTGTTTTATGCGGAAAGTGTAATCTTGAGAGAGTTCATTGCTAGCTGTCCTCATAAATTTTGTGATGAAGGGATGAGTAAGAGGGTTTGATACTTTAATTATAATTCAAGTACAATAGTTGTTTATTTTATTTTATATATTTAGTTTTTAAATATTTGAACCATCCAAATTTCCATTGAAAACTCTAAAAAGAGTAAATTGAGCTACAAGATTTTTGAAATCTTTTTTTTAATAAACAGTAATACTTATTAGAACATATACGAAAATAATAATAGTGTTTTAAACTAGGTTTATAATACATTACATAACTAGAGTACAAAAAGGCCTATAAGGTTTTTGAGATCTGTTTCCTTTAACTTTCATTCATATACTGCTATAATTTATAAACTTCCTTTTTTATAGAAGAATATTGATATATAATAATGAGGTTATGCACGCTTTAAAATTAATGGATGGTAAAGTACTAGTGGTAGGCCTTTGTATTCTCAAATGAATTCATTAGAAATCACAAGTTTATGAGAAAGAATCAAAGATATTTAATTGTCCAGTTCTACAAAAATCAACTTTGTGCGATGCTTTTCAACTGTGAGTCTGTGACACATAATTCGGACCCACTTTTGATATACTGCCATATATTATGACCTTGCTTTTTCATTAAAACAAATACTAGTGTGAAATTTTCATCTAAATTACGTGGTTAGGCACTTTTAAATTTTGATTGATAATGGTAGGTCATTTTATTCTAAAAAATGGATTCATTAGAGGATCACAAGTAATTTAATTGACCAATTCTGCAAGAATCAAGTTGAGAGATGATTTTGAACTATAAAATTTGCACACTTTTGAATCAAAACTAGGCCAGTATTTGTTAAGAGGTGACAATAGAACTTAGATAATACAAAAAGTGATATTATAAGAATTTAATTATGTAAGCACAAACAACCTACAAAATTATAGCCCATATGTTAAATTGACAGGTTTTTTACTCATTCATCAGGAATATGAGGAGAGAGAGGGAAGGGAAGTTATGAGGAAAACATACCTTATTAAATTGAATTTTTTAATTTAGGATTCCATTTTATTGAGTTCAAATAAGGATTAGTTTTTTAGATTATTATCAGTTTAGAGATTAATGATTTATGAACTCTCGTACTCGCAATGGTTTATGTTTTGTTAGACTATTGATTATTAAAAAAATTTATTTGAGATTTTCCACTACATTGGGTGCTAACACTGCCTAAGTTTCTTGCTTGGTGTTGATTCCATGCGAGTAAGCAACTCCTAGGAGCTGATTTTTATGGTTTATCTTTTAATTTTTTCTAAAAATTTTCTCTTGATTATCTTGCATAAGGAAGCTTTTACTTTTTGTGGGAACTGCTTCTCTTTTTTTGGAAAGAAGGGTTAAATATCTTATTCATATAAAAAAATGTAAAAGAGTCAAATGCTGCTAATAGCTTCTTGCTTCAGCAACCAAGCCAAATTTGATGGTTCCCTTGCCTTGTTCCTTCACGCATATTCTTCTTATTCTTCTTCCTTTTTGGGGTGCAAGTCACGGATATTCGTTTAGTCTTTGATTTCTTGATGCTTTTCGTTCAAATTCGTCATTTCCTTTTTTTTTTTTCTTTTTTTTTTGAAGTCTGAATTTTTCAAGAAAAGACATCTTACAACTTACAAGTTACAAATCTTACATGTGACTCGCGAAATGAAATAGTCATAGTCCATTCATCACAATCGTAGGCTGATACATTAGCTTCTCTTTCATTTGTTCAGCTTTTCATATTAGAGATCATTTTTTTTTTTCTGGGTATGCACAACATAGCATTTCTCATAGGACAAGGAATTTTACCATCATTATATCCTTTCATTTTCAGGGTCTTGGAGAATCCAAGCTTTGCCATAGCCAATTCTTGGCTTCTAGCAACAATTGGTTTAGGTAGAATATTAGAGATAGCCATTGGCCACCACTATAACCATGTCTTCATACATACTTGGATTTGGATCACACATTTCCTTTTATTTTATAAATTCCTTGGATGCTTGTGATCTATCCAATTTGAAAGAGTATATTCCTACGACATGGAATTGCTTGATCCTCTAAAATAAAGAAGTTTCTTTGCCTTCACATGAACTACAGCTAACACTTTAAATCTTTTTTATTTACTTGTTCTTTTTTAGAAATATTTGAATAAGAAAATTGAAAGCGAATATATACTTTCAGAACTCACAGTTTGGTCATTTGTCATAACGGGTTGGCTGCAACAGAGAATTAATAAAATACTACAGGGCTAAAAAATTTGTTAATTCCACCTTGTATTCCTTATTGTTTAGTTATGGCTACCCTACACCATCACACTCAAGTACGAGGCTTCTTAAATTATCTTAGATGTAGTCTACTGTCAACGATTAACTAAATAAGAGAGGTGAAAGGGGCAAAACAATAACACTATCCTTTGATGATTTTTAAAGCAAGGTGTGTAATAGTGTTTATGAAATTTATAGAGGGAAATAGATACAAATAATGTTGCATATTCCGGCACCCATAAAAGGCAGACTCTGGTTGTTCCATGTCTTGTCTAGATGTGTCTTGCACAACATAATCGCAGCACAAACTAGTTTCTTCCCATCACGCTAAGTACCATCAATGATTCATTTTCTTCCCATCACGCTAAGTACCGTGAATGAGGATACGTTGTCGACTAATCATATCCAGAAATGTGCAAACATAAGAGCGTTCAAGAAACAAGGTATTAGTTCTTTAATTAGCAGAACCGTACAATTTATTTGTCACATGCTGCTGGACCCAATCTATTATGCTCCAAGACAGCTCTTGGGATTTGTATTAGCATCCTCTCCATTTGAAATAGATTCATTTTATGATTTAGATTAAATATTACAAATCCAATGATGCATTTGGATAACAAGATTTGGACATTTATATTTGGATTTGAATAATTAAAATCCAAATACCTGTTTTAATAATTTTAAAAGATCAAGAATTTCAATTTACTAAACCCCACGGATCCAATCTTCAAAAACCTTTGGATTTTTAATGATATTTAAAATCGATGGATTTGAAATCAAGATATTTTAAATTTATTGATTTAAAATTCAAATCCAAATTCAAATTCAAAGTTCCCAAACATTTTAAATTTATCAAGAGCCACATCATTTAAAATTAAACGTTGACTTGGCACCCTGTATACATTGTTAAATCCAAGAAATTTAATTTTAACCATGAAATTGACTCTATTTCAAGTAATTTGGGAATAGAGAGGATCATGTCCCTTGTAATCTAGGCAATGAAAGTGATCATATACATTTACCAACAACAAAAAATGTGCACCTCCAAATTTTCATTCGACAGATAAAATAGAAGTCAGTACCCCAATAAGGCTGAAGGCTAATTCATAGCTCAAGCCATTGGAGGTGTACAGATGAACCCACACATAACTAATCACAGACAAACAACTTTCAAATGGCAACTCAAAACTCAGCAAGATACAAAACACAAAGTCAATTAACATGGTCAAACCAAATTCTAACATACATTTCTACCTGACAGAATTCCTGGGAAATTTCCATGACTATGGTACCAGGTTAATTAGTTTACACTGCCACATTACAGATTATCTGAAAGCGGCTTCCGGGCCAAGAAGAAGTACATTGGTGTGAAAATCTCTTTCCTGAAAGACAGAAATATAACGATGTGAGCAGCTCATGCGTACACAACTATATTAACAGATTAACTCAATGACTCAAAAAGAAGAAACTATGATTCAACTTCAAGATGAGAATTTCAAACACCATTTCTTCTCACTGTCCTTTCAAGCTTTGGGTGCACTTTAAATTTTAGGACCATTGACTTAGCTCAAAATACACACTTGCACTAGTTACAGGAATAAACCCTACATAGATGGATCTGATGTAATGCTGGATTTACAGCTTGTGCACGAGGCCACAAACTTCCCCAATAAAAATATAATTCTTCCTAACTTCATGTTACTCAGGAAAAATATATATAAAATTTAGCATGGAGCTCAAGAAAATAAGTACGATAGTGGAAACACTCACTTTCCACCTCCAACTAGCCCTTCCGCAGCCTGCTCTAGAAAACTTTGGACACGTTGACTTCCCTTTGGGGCAAGTCCCACATATTCCAGGGTCTTGACCTAACAAAAAAATTGGCACTTATCAACTGCCTTTCTAGAATTGCCAAATTCTCTCAAATCTCAAAGTCAAAATACAATTCCAGCCAAAAGCATGGCTTTTTACAAACTTAGAGTTTGGGAAGAGGGAGCTAACAACACTAATGCAACATTAGAATGAAACAAATCTTACCATGTTTCTCGTGATGAAACGCCCAACAGTGGTTAGACGGAAACTACTCAGTGAGAAGTGACTAGTATCTAAAGGCAAGTACCAGGGAACAGGTGAGTCCACTGTAAGATCTTTCTCCCATATGACCTTTGGCAGAATAAATAAATGGGTTGTCACTTGTGCAAATCACAAGAAAAGATTCAGAAAAAAGAATTGTAACTAGCACTCACCTCAAAACCAGCTTGCTTCAGAGCTTCAAGGCATTTTCCGGTCAACCTGATGTCAGGAAGGCCATCACCAATCTCAATTTCTGCCTGTTTCAATGAAATTCTGTTACACTCACAAAATATAACTCTCTAAGATGAGATTCATGATAAAATTTCGACACCCACCCCCCCCCCCAAAAAAAAAAAAGGTTTTTTCATGCTTCAAGCATATCTTACCTTTAGTTTTTGATGTTCTTGGTTATTGGGATCAAAAGAATCAGTCATGCACCACTCATATGCAGCAAAATATTGTCCAGGTTTTAATACTCTGTGTATTTCTTTGTAGCATCCATACTACCAGATAAGGAACAAAGTTTAAACCAACATGAACCAGAAAGAAATGAAGAAGAAGGGAGAGAGATTACAAAAAGTGGAAATAGATTTGCCATCCTAGCCAAGGTTTTAATATATTAGAATAAGGAATACATACTGCATCCGGTGCATGGCAAGTAGCTTCAATCGCATATACTGCATCAAAACTATTGTCAGGAAATGGCATTTTCATGAAGTCAGCCTGCATCATCAAGAATCAATAAAAATCACGGATCTTTCACCATAAACCCCATTTTTTATTGGATCTTGAATGCACTAATCACTCTCAACCTTGCTCTTGCAAGGAAAGAAGGTGCCATTTGAGTTAGAGCTCATTGGACCATAAACCCATTTGTAAAATAAATATAAAATACTTACAGAAGAATGATATAAAATGACAAAAGCATTTGAAAGTAAAGGAATGCACTACATAAACATGAACTTGGCCTGCAATATGACCAACCTTCACAAAGTTGCAGGTTTGCTCCAATCCAGCAATGCGGTTTAGTTCCTGTGGAGCAACAGAAGCTTGCAGGTGTCATTGCTAATTTAAGAATTTTAGAATGTCAGTGGTCATAAATACAAAGCCTATTGAGGAAAGTCCTTATAACCTCCACCAACCATGACTTCGGCATTGTCTTAAAGGGAAGAAAAAACTTGACCGCTATTCAACTAATCAAATCATAAAAACAAGAGGTAAAAATAGTATTTCTAAATGCAATTGATCTTTATATCACTGACTCAAAGATCAGTATGTACCTTTCCCCTTGATATCTGATATTCATTGTTGTTCAATCCTGTGACTGATGTTGAGCTGTGACAAATCATAATTGCAAACATAAGCGAAAGGCTCTTTCTTAAAAATAAAAGTTCAATAAATATAAAAACTTACACACACACACACACACACACATATAAAATCAATTCATTAAAAAATGATCAAAAGAAAGGGGCGCTACCCAAGTACCCAGGAAGTACACAAAGGATGGGCCAAAAGGTTTAATTTAGCAACTTAAAACACTTACACTTAGTATGAACACAAGAAGCTATAAGTCATAACTTAAACAAAATAAGATATCAGTCCAAAAGGTATGGTAACAGTGCTTCTTCATAGGAAAAACTGAAATTTGTAAACGGGTTGTAAAATTCAATCCTACAAACTAGTAAAACCCAACCAATGCACTTCTCTCTTCTCAAAAATCTGATTGATATTATTATTTTATTGTTAGTAACCCACTGAATATTCATCCAGAACAACAAAGCACAACCCAATCTGATTTGAATGTACCTAGAATGCACATGAAAACTACAAACAAGTTGAAAGATGGAGCTCCATAAAACTCTTGTTTAATCAAATACTAGAAACCAGAAGGGAGGAAAGAGTGTGAATAAATGAATTGCCATTCACCTGAATTTAGAAATTTCTCTTAGTGGTCCACCAATTCCACATCCTACGTCCAACACCTATCATGTCAAATAAAAATGTCAAAATTTGAACAGTAAATCTCTAAATTGTCAGTTTCTCCACCTTTTACTGAAAAATAAACCTTTTGTCCAGGCTTCAGGCCTAGTTGTAAAGCAAGGAAGTGCTCATGTCGCTTGATGCTCTCTCGAAGTGACTCCCCCTTCCATCTTTAAGAACAAAAGTAATGTACATCATTAGATTTGACCAGCAAAGTTCGTGAAAAGAATTTTTACTACACAGCTTGAAAGGCCACCTGGGTGCAAAATGAAAAGACTCCCCCCATCCAAACTCATAAAAGCTGGTAACAAGATCATAGTATTTATTTACCTGAAATCCACATGAGACAGCTCAATTTTCTTATTCAGAAGGTGTTAGATTTTAAATCCAATAGAAAATGAACATTAATCCTCATTTTAACCAACAAAGCAATGAAGAAAGAAAAAAGATTCATGCTCAAATATAAGCATAACAATGGCCAACCTTGCCAACAAACAAAACCTCGTAAATAAATCTAACTTTCAGTCACTGATTCCCTCAGGTTGCTAGCTTGCAAATCGTTATACATACAGTACAAGTCTTTATCATCACATTGGTCAAATTACCTTATAACATGATTTAGAAAGCCAATAAGAAAAGAGCTTATTACAGAACAATTCCAGAGGCAGGTATACAATGGCGTTGCTTAGAACAAGCTGCAAGTGGGCAGTTTTTTTTTTTTTTTTTTTTTGCTGGAATAAGTGGGCAGTTAATTCTTTATACACAACCACCTTGATTTTTCAATAAAAAGACCATTAAAAAGGGAATAGCTCTCACCATGTCACTGTAGTTAGCTTTCCTCTCTTCCTCTTCACCTCCATAGAAGACATGGTACTTCTCATACCTAAATCATCAAATCAAAACTTTTACCACAAAAACCAATTATGCCAACAAATGGTCAATGACAGAAAAGTCATATCATTATGTGTGCCACACCAGGGGTATCATAGAAGATTTTCTAGAAATACTAACATTTACAGAGCAAAAGAAGATTGATTTTGTCCTTTTTTTTCTTTTTTCTTTTCTAATTGGTAATCACACAAACACAACTAGTGTCTCTTGATCTCACAACTTTACCCTATACCTTACTCGTACAAGTGGACAACGTGCCACTTGAGTTAAAGCTCATTGGGATAAGAAAATTGATATTTTAATATTTAATCGATTAGCCCAACAAATTATGAAACATGCTCCCAGTTCCTTGTGATTCCACATTCAAGTAAAAAGGCAGGCCATGCATATATGTTTGAACTCATGGTATACAAAATTCTTCAATAATGACTAAAGATACTAGAAGGCTGGGCGGCAGCTCATTTATCCACAGTTATGCAGATACTTTGCAGTTGCATTGCATACTAACTTTACAATCAATGTGACACACAACGGATCCAGTATAAATTTTTTTCCTTGTTGTGTTACATTTACTCATTTAAAATTATTGGTACACTGGAAAAAGCTTCATATCCTCTAAACAACAGAGCTTGAAATTCCAGTTGTACTACCAAGGTTAAAAGAGGAAGAAAAATACAGAATGGAAATCAAACCTCACAACAACTATTTCAACCTCTAACAACCAGAAAGCTTCCCAAGTTTTTTTTTTTTTTAATTCACTAAAGCACAAATTTACCATGAATTCAGATTCCATTGAAGTTCACCTAAGAAACCCCAAAAATAACCCAAAAAAGCCAGAAAAACACAACCTCGATAAAAAGTAAAAACTCAGTTTTTATTGTGAATTCCCAGTTAAATTTAATTCTCAACTCTCTAGTACTCAACATATACTAAGGTAGTGGACTCAAAACTCAACGGGTGCATTCATAACTTACAGCATACCATCCAGTACATGTATCCCCCCTCTCATGTGGGGTCCACCCCCATACGAGAGGAGATACATGTACCAGATGCATGGTATATTTTCTCGTCAAAGACAGCATCCAAAGTAGAACTAATAAAACCAATGCCCACACATTTGACCTTTTGACCGTGTCGTTAAGCGGGCCCAACCATTATTTCTTAGTCAAGGTTCCAAGGTCCCATCTTTTTTCTTGATAAACCTCACCCATTTCCTTAAATCACTAGCTCAAGTATAACTTAGGACTAGCCACTAGGCATAACCAAACAAACACGATGGTTTCAATGTAGCCATCACTATTTTTTTCCACAAACCAAACATTCCCAAACAAAAAAGTCGTTGAATTGAATTGTTGTGTTCCACAAAGGTCAAAATCGTAGCAAGTACGTGTTTAGCATCAATAATTAAGATTATTCGAATTTTGGAGCTTAATTAGCCCACAAACATCAAAATCAGAACTTGAATGAAGATAAGCATTTAAAACATCTATCATTCTAGAGAGAGAGAGAATGAAGATCCAAGATGTAGAGAGAGAGAGATGCGAAAGATCCAAACATGTTTCTAGAGAGAGAAAGAGCGATTTAAACATCATTCTACAGAGAGAAACAAGCTGAGAAAAAAAAATCCACAACCACAATTCTAGAGAGAAACGTTCTAGAGCCCTAAAGAGAGAGATTCGAATGCCATTGAAGCGAGAGAATCGGATTGAAAATCCACGTATCGCAGTTATAGAGAGAGAATCAGGCTCTGAAGTATCCTTCTAGAGAGAGAAACAGTGATCAAAAAAATCACATAACTCTAGAAAAAAAAAATTCTAGAGCGAGAAAGAGTGATCCAAAAAAAAAAAACATCAGATTCTTGTCAATGCAGCGAGAGAATCAGGTTCTGAAGCATCATTCTAGAGAGAGAAACAGATTGAAACTCTCACAACAATAACAATCCTAGAGAGAGAAACAGTGATATAAAAAAAATCACATAATTCTAGAAAAAAAAAAAACAGATTCAAAGAAATTCTAAAGTGAGAAAGAGAAACACATTGAAAACACAGTTCTAGAGAGAGAAACAGAGATTGAAAAAAAAAAAAAAGCATAAATCTAGAGAGAGAGAGAGAGAGATGGTGGTTACTGATCAACAGCGGAGAGAACTGCATTTTTGTCGATCTTTCCACCGACACCCGATGCGAGATCCAACGCTCCTGCTTTCGACATCGCGATTTTCCCAAAAATAACACTATTCAAAAAACAACAAAAACAGAAACACAAAAAGTAAAAAAAAAGCATTAGAATTATATTCAATTTTTTGTTGTTGCAATGTAATGCAGATTGTTTTAGTGTGTGAATCTTTTACATGGAAGAGGAGGAGGAGAGAGGATCTCAGATAGGAAATGGAGAGGTTTTTCGAGTGGAGGCTACGAGAAAGAGAGAGAGAAAAGTGAGATACCTTAGGCATGATGAATAAAGTGGATATATATAGTAGACATTCTGTTTTTTTTCTTTTTTCTTTTTTAGCGTTGAATCTGCTGCATTTATTTTTAGTTTCTGATGGTATTATTAGGATCTCTGAAACTGAAACTCACAATCATATTACCTCTACCGCATCTTTTTTTTTTTTTTTACATGTTACATTCGCTTAGCGAACCAACCAATTTTTGTGAAAATTGAACTCAAATTTCATATTTAACTATAAAAAATTTTTATTAATTAAACTAATTGAAAACCAGGAATCAGTTAAATTAAAACGTGGATACACACTACTATTCTTGTTCCTATGTCACACTTTTTCTTTATTTATAAATGTTTTCAGGTGTCATGTGGCTCTCTCTAAAAAATTTTATTTAATGAATGTAATAAACATTGTTTAACAATTTTTTTTTTTTTGGTAATACCTAACCTAAGTAGGAAGAATATACCACTTAGGGAGGTGCCCAATAAAATGTCCACAGTCGTGTACCCATTATACCATCATACGTGTACTCAAAGGTTTTGTAGCTGAATTTTCAGTTCTCCGTATATAAAGTGTTTGGGAGTCTAGGGAAGAAAGGGCTCAAGTTGTGAGATTAGATGATGTAATTATTTCAAAAAAAAATTAAAAAAAAAACCCTCATTTAATGTCCAGGTGGTTTCACGCCATAATGCAATATACAGGAGGTTACAAAAGAATCATTTTCCTTCCAGAAACACTAAACATAAGTCAAACTCTTAAATTAAAAAAACATAACTATACCTTTTGTTTGAGGGAGCGATAACTTGTTTTCTATGACAACTAAGGATTATAAATTTTTAAAGGATAAATTATACAAAGTTCGTTCCCCTCATATTCTCAAAAAAAAAAAAAAAAAAGGTTCTTTCCCCTCATAGAATGCTCATGGATCATGGTTGTTCCAGTTTGCATTATGGAAATGTTTATAAGTTGTGACGTGTGAGATTAGTTTCATCATGTGAATAGATTAGCATGAATGGTAAGTAATATTTTTCCGAAGATAGACTTTTAAGTTTTAAAAAGAGGTGCTAATATCCTGAATTTCTTTTCTCCCTTTTTTTTATTAAGAATAAAATTAAATAGGGACTTGTCTGGTTATTCCTACTCCGTGATGAACTGGAAACAACTTTTTTAAGCACAAGGTGCAACCACGATTGATGAAGGGTACAAACAGTTGAAACTTGAAACATGTTATACGTTTTCTTACTAAAACAAAGATAATTTCTGGGCGGCTTTCTTTAGATATATTTTTTTCAATTTTCTATTTTCCAAGTGGAAGGAACAATATTAGTACCAAAAGAGAAAATTACATAATTTTCATCGCAACTCATTATATAGTAAGTTGTAAGTGGTGGAGATGTGGATATGTATGATGAACTCACTATATTTTCTCGACCACTCACAACTTTATTACGTCTAACTTTGCAGCAAAAATTGTGTTAACTTTTATGTTCCTGTCAAGCTGAAAAGGAAAAAACAACAATGAGATGAGAAATTATTAAGTCTTCATTATGGACCACGTTACTTATCTACTATTCCACTAAAAGACAAAATTGGTTAGTGTCTGTTTGATTTTTTTAATCATAAACTGACCCAAAAATTTTAAATAAGTGGGAGTCTTTTAGTTGAATGGTAGATAAGTAATGTGGTCTCAAAGCCGGCCCTTCCACTAGGCCAATTAGATCGTTGCCTAGGGCCGCCAAGTAGAAGGGGACCCCAAAATTTTGAAAAAGTAGGGGTAGTAGGAAAAAAAAATAGTTTCAGATGCAAGTCCAAAAAATCTGATACATCCTTGTGACCAAAGGACAAAAAATCTAGTACATTCTAGTAAACATTAGTACCCAAAAAATTATTTGGTCTAAACAAAATCAATTATCCCAAAAATATCATCATTAACCTATAGATAAATCAAAATTCAACCAGATAAAATATAAATTCGGTCTAAAAATACAAGATGATGATAGCTTGCAAAAATACTATCTTCATCTTGAATCTTTTCTCAAACATGATATTTATTATGATATTTATTAGGATTACAAGTTTTAAAAGAAATTTTACAAATAAAAGAATATACTCCAATGGACATACTAAATTATATAAAAAGGTTATATTAATTTCCAAATACATGCATTGCTTATAGAATTTTACTAACAATATTTGTTATAATTGTTTCTGCAAAAAGAAGTTTTTCAAAATTAAAATTTATAATGAAGTGTGTGTCTTTGGTTGACGACAACAGGCGCGCAAAAATAAAGATGTTTTAAACAATTTTAAACAAATAAAAGTCTTTTAATAAAACTAGTGTGTAACCTCGTGCATATACACGGTATATTTAAAAACAATCACAATTATATATATATATATATATATATAAATTGTTAGCTTATTGATTATGAGTTAAAAAAACAAATTGAAAATAACATTTAGAATAATAAACGTAAAGATAGAATTAGTCAAGCCAAGACAACATTTCCAAAGGGACCAATCCCTTCACCAAAATAACTTGGAAAAGAGTTTGACAAAGACCATCTTGCTAAGATGTGTAGCTTTGTTAGCATTCCTATACACCTAATTAAACTCCAGCTGATCAAATCTTGCATATAGCAATCTAACTTTAACAACAAAATTAACAGTTCTCTAGTGCACTAATTTGGAGCTATCGGTCACTTCCTCTACTCAAATTTTGGATTACTCTCAATTACCACATTCTAAAACCACTTTTGACTTGCTAATTCCACTGACCACAAAAAAGCTTTGGCTTCCACTTGAATAAGGACCTTAGTATTCACTTTTTTGAGAAGGCGGATAAGCTACACTATAAGCCACTTTCCATGGGTGCATGTAGGAGCTATGCTTCATACATGATTCTAATATCAAGTTCAACATGACATAAAATGACCATGAATGACAATATTTAGGTGAAAAAGTTTTGTCTTAAAAAATTTAAAACACAGAGTTTGCCTTGAACTATGGACATTGGACAATGACAATGCCTCAAGAGTCAATGTTAAGTAATGTACATTTGATTTGTGAAGCTTAAGGTCAAAGATACAATTATCAAATGACATGCACCCACTATTATCCTCTGGCACACAAATCAAACTTTAAATTATCTTCCCTCTCAACCATGGCATTCACCCACTATTATATTATGCTATATGATTCTTATATGAAATATTTCCAGATTCATTCATATGTGAATCTTCCAAACCAAAATTCGCTCACTAATTAAGACAAGTGGTTAGGAGTTGAGATTATATTTAAAGAAACATTTGAGAGAGAGAGAGAGAGAGAGAGAGAGAGAGAGAGAGAGAGAGAGGAGCTTGAGAGTCTACATAGAAGTGTCCAAGTGACATGTTCTTATTTAGGTTATTTTTGTGGTCTTCTTGGTTTTTGTATTAATTGTTAATGTATTATTTATTTTGGCACAAAAATTTTAAAAATTTAGATGGAACACATGGCGCAAAATTGAGAATCCAATTAACTCACTTGACCAAAAAAAAAAAAAAAAGACACATGGTGCAAAATTAAGAATTCAATTGAAATCTAATTGAATTTTCTCTCAGCTTCACTTATTATTATTATTATTATTATTATTATATAGATAAGTCAATGAATATGAATAGAAAAGGGGCTACAAGTTTACTTACAAATCTGTTTGTTGTGCATTGGGGGGGTTGCTGGTGTGTTGTTAAGAGTTGTTTGCCGATGGTAGCAAGTGGTTAAGGGTTGAATCACTCTCTCTCTTTCTCTACTCCCCCTATCTCCTCCCTCAATCCAAACGGGGACTAATTGGTTTTTAATGTAGGTGAATATCAAATTTAATGAATAGATCCCTCCATGAATGTAAGAGGAGGGATCACTATTTTCCGTACTCCGAGAGTATATAAAAATTACTCCTCCTCTACTCCTCTTACTTCCTTCCTCAATCCAAATGAGGACCAATTAGTTTTTAGCGTAAGTAGATATCAAATACAAGTTATTTTATTCGACGACAAAAGACTTTACTAATTGAATTTACTTAATCTGCACTTTTTTTTTTTGGAATTTAATTATTCTGAATCTATGGATTATGGTTAGATTTCTCATTCCCTTTGTGTAACAAATGATCCATCAATGAATTGATGTATGGATTGGTAGCTGAGTACGACACTCAATTAATGACTAATGGGGATGGTAGCAAGTGGTTAGGAGTTGTTTGTCGATGGTCGCAAGTGGTTAAGGGTTGAGATTATATTTAGAAAAACATTTAAGAGAGAGAGAGAGAGAGAGAGGAGCTTGAGAGTCTACATAGAAGTGTCTAGGTGACATGTTCTTGTTTAAGTTATTTTTGTGGTCTTTTTAGTTTTTGTATTAGGTGTTAATGTATTGTTTATTTTGGCACAAAAATTTTAAAAATTTAGATGGGATACATGGCGTAAAATTGAGAATCCAATTAACTCACTTGACTAAAAAAAAAAAAAAAAACACGTGGTGCAAAATTGAGAATTCAATTGAAATCTAATTGAATTTTCTCTCAGTTTCACCTATTGTTATGTATGTAGATAAGTCAATGAATATGAATAGAAAAAGGGCTACAAGTTTACTTACAAATATGTTTGTTGTGCATTGGGGGGTTGCCGATGTGTTGTTAAGAGTTGTTTGCCGATGGTAGCAAGTGGTTAAGGGCTGAATTACTCTCTCTCTCTCTCTCTCTCTCTCTCTCTCCAAATGGGGACCAATTGGTTTGAAATGTAGGCGAATATTAAATTTAATGAATAGATCCCTCCATGAATGTAAGAGGAAGGATCACTATTTTTCGTACTCCGGGAGTATATAAAAATTACTCCTCCTTTACTCCCCTTACCTCCATCCTCAATCCAAATGGGGACCAATTGGTTTTTAGTGTAAGCAGATATCAAATTCAAGTTATTTTATTCGACAATAAAAGACTTTACTAATTAAATTTACTTAATCTGCACTCTTTTTTTTTTTAGAATTTAATTATTCTGGATCTATGGATTATGGGTAGATTTCCCATTCCCTTTCCGTAACAGATGATCCATTGATGAATTGATGTATGGATTGGTAGTGGAGTACGACACTCAATTATTGACTAATGGGGATGGTAGCAAGTGGTTAGGAGTTGTTTGCCGATGGTCGCAAGTGGTTAGGGGTTGAGATCATATTTTGAGAAACATTTAAGAGAGAGAGAGAGAGAGAGGAGCTTGAGAGTCTACATAGAAGTGTCCAGGTGACATATTTTTGTTTAGGTCATTTTTGTGGTCTTATTGGTTTTTGTATTAGTTGCTAATATATTATTTATTTTGGCACAAAAATTTTAAAAATTTAGATAGGACACATGGTGTAAAATTGAGAATCTAATTAACTCACTTGACCAAAAAAAAAAAAAAAATGACACGTGGTGCAAAATTGAGAATTCAATTGAAATCTAATTAAATTTTCTCTCAGCTTCACCTAATATTATGTATGTAGATAAGTCAATGAATATGAATAGAAAAGGGGCTACAAGTTTACTTACAAATCTGTTTCTTGTGCATTGGGGGGTTGCCGGTGTGTTGTTAAGAGTTGTTTGCCGATGGTAGCAAGAGATTAGGGGTTGAATTACTCTCTCTCTCTCTCTCTCTACTCCCCCTACCTCCTCCCTCAATCCAAACGAGGACCAATTGGTTTTTAATGTAAGCGAATCTTAAATTTAATGAATAGATCCCTCCATTAATGAAAGAGGAGGGATCACTATTTTCGTGCTCTAGAAGTATCTAAAATTTACTCCCCCTCTGCTCCCCTTACCTCATTCCTTAATCCAAATGGAGACCAATTGGTTTTTAGTGTAGGCAGATATCAGATTCAAGTTATTTTATTCGATGATAAAAGACTTTACTAATTGAATTTACTTAATATGCACTTTTTTTTTTGAAATTTAATTATTCCGGATCTATGGATTATGGGCAGATTTCCCATTCCCTTTGCGTAACAAATGATCCATCGATGAATTTATGTATGGATTGGTAGCGGAGTACGACACTTAATTATTAACTAATGGGGATGGTAGCAAGTAGTTAGGAGTTGTTTGCCAATGGTAGCAAGTGGTTAGGGGTAGAGATTACATTTAGAGAAACATTTAAGACAGAGAGAGACAGAGAGAGAGAGAGAGAGAGAAGAGCTTGAGAGTCTACATAGAAGTGTCCAAGTGACATGTTCTTGTTTAGGTTATTTTTGTGGTCTTCTTGGTTTTTGAATTTAGTGTTAATGTATTATTTATTTTGGCACAAAAATTTTAAAAATTTAGATGGGACACATGGCGCAAAATCGAGAATCCAATTAACTTAGTTGACTAAAAAAAAAAAAAAAGATATGTAGTGCAAAATTGAGAACTCAATTGAAATCTAATTAAATTTTCTCTCAGTTTCACTGATTATTATACATATAGATAAGTCAATGAATATGAATAGAAAAGGGGCTGCAAGTTTACTTACAAATCTATTTGTTGTGCATTGGGGGTTGCCGGTGTGTTGTTAAGAGTTGTTTGCCAATGATAGCAAGTGGTTAAGGGGTTGAATTACTCTCTCTCTACTCCCCCTACCTCCTTCCTCAATCCAAACGAGGACTAATTAGTTTTTAATGTAGGCGAATATCAAATTTAATGAATAGATCTCTCCATGAATATAAAAGGAGGGATCACTATTTTCCATACTCTAGGAGTATATAAAAATTACTCCTCCTCTCCTCCCCTTACCTCTTTCCTCAATCCAAATGAGGACCAATTGTTTTTTAGTGTAGACAGATATCAAATTCAAGCTATTTTATTCAATGATAAAAGACTTTACTAACTGAATTTACTTAATCTGCACTTTTTTTTTTTAGAATTTAATTATTCCGAATCTATGGATTATGGGTAGATTTCCCATTCCCTTTGCGTAACAGATGATCCATCGATGTATTGATGTATGGATTGGTAATGGAGTACGACACTCACTTATTGACTAATGGGGATGGTAGCAAGTGGTTAGAAGTTGTTTGTCGATGGTCGCAAGTGGTTAAGGGTTGAGATTATATTTAGAGAAATATTGAGAGAGAGAGAGAGAGAGAGAGAGAGAGAGAGAGAGAGAGAGAGAGAGAGAGAGAGAGAGAGAGAGAGAGAGAGAGAGAGAGAGGAGTTTGAGAGTCTACATAGAAGTGTCCAGGTGACATGTTCTTGTTTAGGTTATTTTTGTGGTTTTTTGATTTCTGTAGTAGGTGTTAATGTATTATTTATTTTGGCACAAAAATTTTAAAAATTTAGATGGGACACATGACACAAAATTGAGAATCCAATTAACTCACTTGACCAAAAAAAAAAACACGTGCTGCGAAATTGAGAATTCAATTGAAATCTAATTGAATTTTCTCTCAACTTCACCTATTATTATGTATGTAGATAAGTCAGTGAATATGAATAGAAAAGGGGCTGCAACTTTACTTACAAATATGTTTGTTGTACATTGGGGTATTGCCGGTGTGTTGTTAAGAGTTGTTTGCTGATGGTAGCAAGTGGTTAGGGGTTGAATTACTCTCTCTCTACTCTCCCTACCTCCTTCCTCAATCCAAACAGGGACCAATTGGATTTTAATGTAGGCGAATATCAAATTTAATGAATAGATCCCTCCATGAATATAAGAGGTGGGATCACTATTTTCCGTTCTCCGGGAGTATCTAAAAATTACTCCTCCTCTACTCCCCTTACCTCCTTCCTCAATTCAAATGGGGACCAATTGGTTTTTAGTGTAGGCAGATATCAAATTCAAGTTATTTTATTTGACGATAAAAGACTTTACTAATTGAATTTACTTAAGCTGCACCTTTTTTTCTTTTTTCTTTTTTGGAATTTAATTATTCCGGATCTATGGATTATGGGTAGATTTCCCATTCCCTTTGTGTAACAAATGATCCATTGATGAATTGATGTATGGATTGGTGGCGGAGTATGACACTTAATTATTGACTAATAGGGATAGTAGCAAGTGGTTAGGGGTAGAGATTATATTTAGAAAAACATTTAAGAGAGAGAGAGAGAGAGAGAGAGAGAGAGAGTCTACATAGAAGTGTCCAGGTGACATGTTCTTGTTTAGGTTATTTTTGTGGTCTTCTTGGTTTTTGTATTAAGTATTAATGTATTATTTATTTTGGCACAAAAATTTTAAAATTTTAGATGGGACACATGGCGCAAAATTGAGAATACGATTAACTCACTTGACCAAAAAAAAAAAGAAAAAAGGCACGTGGTGCAAAATTGAGAATTCAATTGAAATCTAATTGAATTTTCTTTCAACTTCACTTATTATATATATATAGATAAGTGAATGAATATGAATAGAAAATGGGCTACAAGTTTACTTACAAATTTGTTTGTTGTGCATTGGGGGGTTGCTGGTATGTTGTTAAGAGTTGTTTGCCGAGGGTAGCAAGTGGTTAGGGGTTGATTTACTCTCTCTCTACTCCCCCTACCTCCTCCCTCAATCCAAACAGGGACCAATTGGTTTTTAATGTAGGTGAAAATCAAATTTAATGAATAGATCCCTTTATGAATATAAGAGAAGGGGTCATTATTTTCTATGCATCGGGAGTATATAAAAATTACTCGTCCTCTACTCCCCTTATCTCCTTCCTCAATATAAATGGGGACCAATTGGTTTTTAGTATAGGCAGATATCAAATTCAAGTTATTTTATTCGACAATAAAAGACTTTAGTAATTGAATTTACTTAATCTGCACTTTTTTTTTTTTTGAATTTAATTATTCCGGATGTATGGATTATGGGTAGATTTCTCATTCCCTTTGTGTAACAAATGATCCATCGATGAATTGATGTATGGATTGGTAGCGGAGTACGACACTCAATTATTGACTAATAGGGATGGTAGCAAGTGGTTAGGAGTCGTTTGCTGATGGTCACAAGTGGTTAGGGGTTGAGATTATATTTAGAGAAACATTTAAGAGAGAGAGAGAGAGAGAGAGAAAGGGAGAGAAGTTTGAGAGTCTATATAAAAGTGTCTAGGTGACATGTTATTGTTTAGGTTATTTATGTGGTCTTTTTAGTTTTTGTATTATGTATTAATGTATTATTTATTTTGGCACAAAAATTTTAAAAATTTAGATAGGACACATGACATAAAATTGAGAATCCAATAAACTCACTTGACAAAAAAAAAAAAAAAAAAACATCGTGCAAAATTAAGAATTCAATTAAAATCTAATTTAGTTTTCTTTCATATGCACTTACTATTATATCTTACTATATTTATAGATCGTGACAAATCACGCGGTGGAATAAATTTCTCAAGAGAGACAGCGTGGAGGAGGGTGTCTTTTTGGTTGACGACAATGAATGTTTGCGCAAGAATAAGTGGTGTTTGCCACGTCAGATTTGCACATGCACGTATACCTTTTAGTGGTGTTGGAGAAAGGACCACGTATTTCAAAGATTCCAAGAATCTAAACGTGTGAGCTGCTAGCGGGCCTCACTGTCAACCTTATCTGATCGAGTCAAATTTAGATTTGTACATTTTCTCTTTGTGAAAAAATTTGAATAAAAGGCAAAAAGCATATGACTTTTTTTGGGGGTTTTGTTGCCTATTTAATCTACCAAAAATTTCTTTTTTTTTTAATTACTTTTGGAAAAAATTTGTTATTTATATTATATTTATGAATAAATTTGGTGATGCACAATTTTTTCCTAAGTTTTGACAACCGTTTATATGGTTTGTTATATTAGATTTATAAGAAAAACAAAATAGTGTTAATACTTAGTATGCATTTAGCTATAGCTTAAAAAGCTAGCTTATTTTACTATTCAACTTATTTTTACTATTATTTGTAGATCTTATTATATTTTTTGGTACAATTTATTAGTTCCACTGTACTTTTCAGCTAACTTTTACTTTTATCTACAGTACTTTCAGCAAAAAGTTTTCAATTTCAGCAAAATAAACAGATCATAAATAAACCCTTAATAGTGTGCAAAGAGTTTTCAGTTTTAGCAAAAAGTTTTCAATTTCAGCAAAATAAGCAGATCTCAAATAGATTCTTAATAGTGACCAGTGAGTTTCACAAAAATTATTAATTTGATTTACTATGACATTTTGAAATTTGGTTATGAGGAAATTGAAATATTACTCTTAATTGTGTAAATTATGATAATTAGCTTATAATCTTATTTTTACTACTATTCGTGGATCTTATTGTATTTTTTGGTACTATTCATGGGCCCCACTCTACTTTTCCAACTAACTTTTACTCTTATCTACAGTACTTTCAACAAAAAGTTTTCAGTTTTAGTAAAAAATTTTTAATTTCAGCAAAATAAGCGGATCCCAAACAGACCTTTAATAGTGGCTAGTGAGTTTCACAAAAATTATTAATTTGATTTACTATGACATTTTGAAATTTGGTTATGAGGAAATTGAAATATTACTCTTAATTGTGTAAATTATGATAATTAGCTTATAATCTTATACATATGCTTAGTAGAGAAGGTATTTGGTATCAAATGATACCATACTTATGGCATCAAAATCAAATAAATGTGAGAAATGTCAGTAAAAAATAACTACTCCACTAACAAATAAAAGACATGTGTTAGTAGGCAATTATTTTTATACACATGTCTTTCATTTATTAGGTTTTGATACGGATGACGAAGTATTATTTGATACAAAATACTTTTTCATACTTAGTAAGTAGTGGATTGTACATATTCATATAATTACATAAAAGATTAATAAATTTAAATTAAGCCTTTTTATATTTTTGAGGTTTAGATGAATGAATTTGCATGAAAATATAGCTAATATAGAATTATAGTATAATTGAAAGGAATATTAACTTTAAATTGAACTTTTAAAACTTAATAAAGAAATAAACTAAAAAAATTGATTTATTTTGTCCTTGATGTGTCACCAATCACATTTGTTACCATTATAATTTGTAAATTATTTTATAATAAAATTGGTAGTATCTTTAATATTCCCTATTTTATATCACAAATCATAATTGTTAAATCCTGTACTTCATATTTAAAAAATCAATAGTAAATACTAAATATCGTACCTTGTTAAAGGTTTTTGAATAAATTTTTTGGATTAAAATACCATTATTTAATAAATGAAATTGCAATGAGGGTCATGTTGTATACATTTCCAAGTTTTCTTCAACCTATTGGAAAAATTATCACCTATAATATTCTCTGTACCAATTAATTTCAACAATTTGTCAATTCCTTAAGCTAACTCCTTATTGTTAGCCAATTAGTATTGCTATAGGTTTCAATAATTATTTTCTTTATGAAAAATTATTGAATACTTCGTGAGTACCATAAAAGTGTACTTCCCTCTTTCACTGGGTTCCATCATAAATTTAATTAGTGAGACTTACAGTTATGTGAAAGGGGGAGTATATATTTATAGTATTCCGGAAGTACTTAATAATTACCCTTTCTTTATAATACATACATGTCAAGTCACTAATGTCAACATTGTCCATGGATGTAGAGTAAAGCAAGAATCATTATCAGTAGATTCAACACCAACCAATAAATAAATGAATAAAAAGATAGAAGGAATTGAATTTCAATGAATGAACCACTAAAATACAGGTCATCATGAAGTTGTCTCTATGTGTCTATATGGGCCAAATTTGCCATTTAACATCATTTTGGGAACAATTTTGTTATTTGGTAGGTTTTCAAAACATATTAGCAAACTAGCATCTCGAGTTCACTGTAGCAACTCGAGCTTAAGAGACTTAAGTTCTATGTGCTGGCAGAGCTAATGTGGATTTAAAATCCACATGGAGCTCGAGTTTTAGACACTCGAGTTTCTTTCTTGTTCTTCGTTTTTCATGTTCTCCCTCTTCTTTCTTCGTTCTTCCTTCTCTAGACCAATCATTCTTCCTTCTCCAGACCCTTTCTCTAAACCCAAATAAAAAACAACTCCAGACCCAAATAAAAAACAACCCCACTCTTCCTTTTCTTCCTTCATTCTTCTTTCTCCAAAGCCAAACTAAAAACAATCCCAGACCCAAATCAAAATCAACCCCATGGATTCATAATATCTCACACACTATTCTTCCTTTTCTTCCCTTTCTCAAACATTTCTCTTTTCCTCCACCACCACAAAAAGAAACAGAGAGAAGGAGAGAGGCAACTCTCTTGATCGTTGGCCGAAGAACTCATTGCCAAACTTGTTCCCTATCTCTCTCAATCTCGTTCCCTATCTTTCTTGGAATTTTCTCCCTCTCTTTGCAAGTTTCAATCCGAATGAGTTCGTTGGGTTCAGGTTTGCAGTTTGTGAATCTATGATTGAAATGAGGTGGTGCGTTTGTTGGGTGAGGAGCTAAAGGTAAAGTGAATCTAGTCTTTTGGTTTTGTTTTGTGGAACTCAAGTCGAGTTCCATGTGTACTTCTTTTCCATGTCAGACTACCAACACTTGGAACTTGAGTCTTAGAAACTCGAGTTCCTTCTTTGAACTCAAGTCTCTGAGGCTTAAGATGTTAGTTTACTAAAATGTTTAGGAACATGCTAACTAATTAAATAGTTTCTAAAATGATGTTAAATGGCAAATTTCGTTGTCTATATATATAGAAAATCCTTTAATAAAAAAAAATAATAATTAGAGTAATAACTATTTTATTGAGATTGATGAGGGGGAATAATAAGGTGATCTTATATAAGTAAGTATTATTATTGTGGTCTCCATTCTCCACCTTGTGGCACTAGAATTAAGTAATTTTTTGGGACATATGGCACAAAATTAGCCTACAATTGAAATTCAATTTATAATCTAATTAGATTTTCTTTCAGCTTTTAGTTTAATATAAAACTAACATGTAACCCACACTAAGATTTAGAGATTCTTTACAAAAAAAAATAAAAGATTTGTAGATCATATGTTTAGCTATCATATTTCAATATTTTTAGGTTTGTATTTTTTATTTTAACTTGAACCATGATAATTTCATGTAATTTTTTGGCAGCACTTTAAAAAAAAAAATAGAATCAATCATATAGTTACAAGGAGGTGTTTTGATCCTAATTAACTTGTATATACTTATAATTTGGTCAATAACAAATATTTATCATTTTTATATATATTAAAATGAAACTTGCCAGTTTCCCACGTGATGATTATAGCATATCCAGGAAATGCCATGAATCATCCCAAGATCAATCTTAAGGTGGGTTAGATCATTTGTATTTATATAATAATAAAATGATTACATCAGGTGTATTTGGTTTTTTATATACTTCATTTAATACTGATCTCTTCGTATTTTTCACTGAGTAATTAACTTGGTATAATAAGTTAAAATTTTGAATAAGACACGTGGTGCAAAATTGGATCTTAATTAAAATCTAATCAATTTATATTTTCATTAGATTTTCTCTCAATTTTGACTTTACATATATATTATCCCAATCAAAAGTCCTTACGATTAATTGGTTTTTAAAGATACTATAGTTTTGAAGATTTTTCAACCCAAGTTTGTTGGTTGGCTTAGACTGAAAAATAGCCAAAGAGATAGGGTTGTTAAAAAGACAAAATGGACTGAATAGGACCGCTTAAGACTGAAGAGGACCGAACAAAATGGAACTAAACTGAATAAGACTGAAAAGGACCAAATAAAACTAAATGGATCGGATAAGATTGAACAGGACTAAATAAGACCCAATGGACCAAAAAAGGACCTGATAAGAGTAAAGAGGACCAAATATGACAGAATAGGACTGAACATGAACGAATGGACCGAACAAGACTAAATAAGACCAAAAAGAACCGAATGAATGGACCGAACAAGATTGAACAGAACCAACTTAGACCGAATGGATCGAACAAGACCGAATAAGACTAAATAAACCGAAAAAGGTCCTAATAAGAGCAAAGAGGACCAAATAAGACAGAATAAGACCGAACATGAACGAACGGACTAAATAGGATCAAATAAGACCAAAGAGAGCCGATTAAGACCGAATGGACCAAATAAGACCGAATAGGAACGAATGGATCGAAAACGTACATAATAAGAGCAAAGAGGACCGAACATGAGCGAATGGACTGAACATGACTAAATAAGACTGAGTAAGATCGAAAAGGACCGAATAAGACTGAACATAACCTATTAAGACCGATTGGACTGAATAAGACCAAATAAGACTGAACATAACAAGATAAGACCGAATGGACCGATAGGTATGAATGGTCTGAAAGGACCTAATAAGAGCAAAGAGGACCGAATAAGACAGAATAGGACCGAACGAGAATGAATGGACCCAACAGGAGAAGACCGAATGGACCAACTAAGACTGAACAAAACTGATTAAGACTGAATAGACCAAATAAGACCGAACAAAACTATTTAAGACCAAGCATGACCGAATAAGCCCGAACAGAACCAAATATGACTAAAGAGGGCCGAAAAAGACTGAAGAGGGCCGAATAATATAAAATTGGACTGAACATGAATGAATGGACCAAACATGACCAAATAAGACTAAGAGGACCGAATAGACCAAATAGGATTAAATAAGACCAAATAGGACCGAATCGGCCAAATAGGAATGAATGGACCGAAAAAAGTCCTAATAAGAGCAAAAATGACCAAATAACACAAAATAGGACTAAACATGAATGAATGGACCGAATATGACTGAATACAACCATAAAGGACTGAATGGACCGAATAAACCAAATAGAACCAATTAAGACTGAAGAGGACCGAATAAGAAACTATATATATATATATATATATATTTTTTTTTTTTTAATTTTAACTCCACAGTTTCTATTATTATCTCTTTCTCTTAGGCCTCGTTTGGGAGGAAGGAATGGAAAGGAATGATCATAAGGGAATAGAAAAGAATGGAATGTATTTAAGTAAGGAAAAGGAACGGAAAATAATGAAATGGAATAGAATTAAGTAACTTTAATTGAATGTTTTAAAATAAAGGAATGAAAATGAATGGAATGTAAGTAATCTTATTTGGGAGCAACATAGAGGGAATGTAATAGAATCATTTTATGACAATATTACTATTAGATCTCTATTTTAAAATAAAGGGTTTAATATATAGGGGTATTTTGGGAGTTTTAGTAAAAAAATCATTAAATCTAATTTTATTCCCTCTCATTCCTCCCAATTTCGAGAGGAATGAAAATTTGAGATTTTAAGGGAATAGAGAGGAATGAGTTCCCTCCTATTTATTCAATTTCCTCCCACTTAAACTCCTAAATAAGGGAATGAGCTTTCCATTCCCTCCATTAAAACTCCTAAACAAGGGAAGAGAAGAATATTCTAAAATTATTCTTTTCATTCCTTTTCATTCTATTCCATTACATTCTCTCCTCCCAAACGAGGCCTTAGTTGGCTCAACTTTTCTCTCACTCACAATCGTAAAGAGCAGTGCTATTGACAATCTCAAGGAAGTAAAGATTATGATCTTATGTGGGATTGATGAGAAGTTTTGTAGATCAGATTGAGAATTATAAGTTTAATTTTCTGCAAAAAAAAAAACCAGTAACAATAATACTTGTTAAAGAATTATAATAACAAAATTAAATGTGGCCTAACTTACTCATAAAATGTACTAACTACTTAGTACCAAATTACCAATACATGAATAAATGAAAATTTTCGAACTTACAAGTTCCAATGTAAAAAAATATACATAAAATTCCAAATTAAGAAATCTGACATTGGCTACAAAGGGAAAATCATTCTCATTCCAATGTTATAAAGATTTTGTAAATATTTCAACTGTATTAATATAATGAGAAATGTCAAGCTCTTCAAAACTCTTTATAATTTAATCAATAGGGTTGGACAATCCTATTTTCATCGTAGAGAAACATGATTGTAAATAATTTTAATAATTTCAACAGATGTTGATTAAATTGCTTATTATATGAACGATTTTACACCAATCCAAATTGATTCTATAGGATAGGATTGTAAGGATTCTATAGAGTAGGATAATAGGATCTTATGTTTCATCATTAAGGATTGTGGTCTCATATCGATCTTACCCCATGAAAGACCCCATCCCAATTAGATCATTTTTATGGGGTAGAATTGTAGAATTTTGTGAACCAAAATCAAAACTCCAAGGAGTTGGCTTAGTAGTTCTTAAAATCTCATCATATCCTTGAAATTTTGGATTTGAAATTTTTTACTAGCATTTTGGGGTTGTCACCTCTATAGGATTCCTCCTTATAATAATATGATAACTATTTGAGTTGTCACTTGTCAAGTTGTCTTCAATCTTTATATGGACCCAATTATTAATATTATTTTATTTTCTACCATTTATAACTTGTAATTTTTATGATTACCAAATATTTTGTGAAAAAGAAAAAAAAATTGTGACTTTTAGAATTTTGTTTTTGTTTTTGTTTTGATAAACAACTTTTAAACTTAAGTATTCATTACCCAAACCCAACCTACGCGTGTCCAAAACAGAGTAAAAAAAAAAAAACTTTGGTGACTGGTTCCAATTAAGAAAAAAGTAAGAAAAATCGGAACCGGTGCGGTTAAACCGGTTATTGAAATTGAAGAAGAAGGAAAAAAAAAAGCTATAACCAAATTGTGAAAACATATTTGATCTGTACTGAAATGAGATTTGGAGGAAATCTCAGATCCGCGAGTGAAAATAAAATTAAGGAAATACTTGTGTTGGATCATGGATGAAATGCATGAGAGAGCTTTGCTTTGAGCTTTGACTGGAATTAGATTTTGAAAAAGAACCTGTCGAGAGAGAGGGAGGAGGAGGAGGAGAATGCCTTCTGGCTTTGACGAAAGAGTATGGAAAAGAAGACAACTGAAAAGTAAAAAGTTTGAATTTGATACAAATGAGGGTAAGTGCAGTGGTACTGGTGGTAACGTGTGCGTGGGCGTGTGTTTGGTGATGATAGATATAAGGAAAAAAAAAAAAAAAAAAAAAAAAAAAACCCAGAAAAGAAGAATAAACGTGTGACTGGGATGGAATGACTTGTTTATGTTTCGGCTTTTGAATACAATTTATACAATTTTTACCATAGTTATGACAAAAATTGTATAATATGTAATAACACTAATATTACTTAAAAAAAAAAGTATTATAATATTAGCATTACTTTGTTTAAAAAATAAATAATTAAAAGTTAAATTTAAACTATTAAACTATTATCTATAAAAACAAAAGTATGAAACTTAAAAAGTAAACTATGTTTTCTCAACAATTAGTAATTAGAAAAAAAAAGGTTGTATGCCAAAAAATTCTTTCTATTTTTTATATTTTTTTAATATAATTTATGAAACATTAAAATTCACATAAAAATTACTTAAATATTTAAATAATATTAATTATGATATCGTTTTTTCGATCAACAGTATGACCGTAGTCGAACCACAAAACCAATGATCAATCTTTTTTCAGCTCTTGTTCATTTCGGTTTTTAAAACTAGGGGTGGACCTCTCTCCAAATAATAATAATAATAATAAAGAAAAAAGTTTAGTTACAAAATTTGTTGTAATTTAAGACTACAACCTTATTCAATAAAATAAACATTATTACAATTTTGAAAATTTAACCGTTAAATTATATATTCATTACGCTCTTAATAGACATGTCAAATTTCGTGTCAATCGGATATTGTTAACTATATAATTAATAAACTTGTATTTTATGCATAATTTTAAATTACAAAAATTTATAATTTAAACAATTTATTAATGACATAATTATTTAACTTTAATTTTTTAGAAAATTTGTATAAAAAAAGAGAAAAAAGAAAAAGAAGGGTGTGTGTGCTAGCTCTACTGACATGGCAAACCATAACGGATCGTTTAGTCAAATACTCCTCAGCCACCAACCATTACAGCAAAAGACATCAAAAAGGAAAAAGAAAACACGCACGGACCCATTCATTCAGAACCTGGTCCGATACGATCTCGATTGGCTGAGCACAATAAACAAGTCGAACTCGGAAAATCCATACGATCCAAACTCTTTTCTCCAGTACGTACGTTTTCTCAATCTCCACTAAGCTCTATTTGGTTTTGAAAAATTCATAGTATTCTCAAAAAATAGTCTTTTAGGTTAATAATGTTGTGTTGTTATGATTGGCTTGAATTTTGTTACGTTATTTTATTGTGATGTATTTTTTTGACTGTTAATGCTTGAAGAATGAGTGTAATTTGAGGTTTATAATCTGTTTGGTTGCTGAGAAAATTGGGAGGAAAATATTAGGATTATATTTTGGATGATCATGTTTGATGCTGTTTTGGGTTATAGAAAAATTTTGAGAATTTTTTCTGCAACCCTGCTTAGAGATAGTATTGGTTTTAAAATTTTCATGTCTTGAATAAAGAAAAATCCATTTATAAAAGAGAGATGCTACGTCTACAACAATTTTACAACATTTTTACAACAAATCATAGGTGGTTAGTTGTTATTGGTTCAAATTTAAAACTAACACTAAGATTACTTTTTTACCCCAACAATAATAACCAGTAACAACCTGCCACTTAGGATTTATCGTAGAAATGTTATAAAAATGTTGTAGACGTATCATTTCTCTTTATAAAATGTTGGGGATGGTTGAACTTTTAATGGGTTTTCGAAGATTTTAAAGATGGTGTCAATTTAAAAAAGCTATAAGATTAGCTACGCTCTATGGTGTTGCGCTGTTAAGTGCAATGTTCATAAAATGAGCGTAGCTGAAATGAGAATGTCAAGATAGAAAATTGTAATTACATCGAAAGATTTTGAAATTGAGAAATACACTTAAAGATATGGCTGACCCCTATCGATGAAAAGATGAGGGAGAGTTGCTTGAGATGGTTTGGTTATGTGCAAGGCAGAGTGACTAATGCAATGGTGAGAAAGATTAGAAGTCGTAAAAATGGACATACCGATTAAGGAGGTAACAAAAAATATGATTTCGGATAGAAAAGAATGATGGAAAAGAATGCATGCGTCCAACCTTGATTAGTCTATTGAGGATCCATAAGTTGACCCCAAAATATTGGGATTAAGGCTAAGTTCCTGTTATTGTCAATGTAGAAAGTTATTTGATTGAAATGAAGTGAAATTTTGAGATTTGAAGTCCAAAGTTATGTGGAGGTTAGTGTGTTTGCTCAAGATTGAAATGAATTTTGAAAATATTGGTTTGGCATTAAAGTGCAGTGATTTAGCAGCATGAAGTTTGAATATTTGTTGAGAACTTGGAGGTGAAGTTAAGCATAGTGATTATTATTTTTTTTCTTGGGGCAAAAACTTATCAAAAAAGTTCAGCACGGTGAACCTTCTGACATGGCTGTTGGAATTGTAGAGAACTTTACATGGGGTGTGATAAGAAAGATGGAGAACTACATAAGTAATGGAAATTGGGGAACCTGAATAGATTATTGCTTATTTTATAATAATTGTATTCAATATAGTGTGCATTTGTCTTTTCCCCCACTGTTAAAAATTCTGGTTGATAGGTGCGTTAGACATTGTTAGATATATTTTCTTAATGCATTCATAATAAATGCAGCTGGTGAAACAGTATACTTGTTAATAATTGTAACTTTGCACAGGAAATATTGCTTAAGTCGATTTGGAAACTGCAATCTGTGTGAGATGGACAATGATAATGATTTTACATTTTGTCAGGTATGTTTGGTACTTACATTTGATATGATAAATTTATAGCTTAATTACCTTATTGAATTGGGTTGAACTTATATTAAGAATTTTCTATGTTAAAATAATTTTGATTTTGGGTGCTTTTTAAATTGAATGAATTTATCTAAGTAGATGGTTATGGTTATAAATTTAGGTTAGCTCACCTTCCGACCAAGAAGATCATGAGACAAAGAAGCTTGTGTCGGATGTTCGTGGTATTACTATAGAAGGTGAATTCTCAAATGGCAGCAATAGTAGTCAGAGTGGTGGTTTTCTGTGGAATGAAGCTCCAAAAAATACTGCCTCTAAGATGCAGGATAAAGTTGGTTCTCTGTCTTTCAATGTTATTGATACATCCTCTCCAAAACAGTCAAGTGAACAGTCAAGTGAACTGTCAAAACCAGTAGCATCAGGAGGCACTGGAGATTCTGTCAACAAAATTCAGGAACGGACTGTTGCAAGGAAGCCTGCACCTCGAGCCAAGGTTCCTTTTGAGAAAGGATATAGCCAAATGGACTGGCTTAAGCTTACGCGAACGCATCCTGACCTCGCAGGTACTTGAAAAATATATTTCTTTGTGAATTTGGTTCACATATTTAACACTATTTTTCTTCCTTTGGTTCTTTCCGGTGATTTTGAAAATGCTTTGAGGGGTGCGCTATAAAATACTAATTAATTTGTTTCTGTTTCTGTCACAATTATGTTTAGTTTATAAAGCTATTATAACTTGAGGTTTGCCTTTTAAGCAATGCTCAAGATTAATCCTTAATATGCAGTTTGAGAGGCTCAATGATGTATGGGAGCCTTGAAAGGTTCAACCTTTGAAATCTTCTGAGGTGGTGTGATATAAGAAAGTTTAGGTTTAGGAAAAAGAAGTTTTAGAAAATGAATTAAGGTTACAAGGGGCTGCTGTGATGATCTGTTGCTGATTGTATTTGATATCCTTCTATGCTACATGAGTAGAACACTTTGTTGAATTTGATTAACACATTATTTGCTTTGAAGAGAATATTCCTCATCTACTTAGCAAGAATTTCTTTTTAAACTGCTTTCTCCCTTTGGCTCCATGCTAGCATCTTAGAAAGTTGGTGGATCCATGCTAGTATCTTAAGCTGAAGTGTTTGGAGCTTTAGCCTTTTTCCTTCACAACCTCTTTATGTATGGACACCTAACATTTTTGCTCCCATCATCCTCTTTTCAGGTCATTTTAGAATCTGCATTTAAAATTTTTCTTCTCTTAGGTAGTCTCTTTGTATTCTTCTTCGATGCTTCTGTACCTGCGTCTTGTCCTGTTTTTGATAATTTTATATACTTATGCAAAATTATCTATTTGACATTTTTCCACCTAAACAGGTTTTCCAAATTTTTTTAGATGGTCAAATATGCTTAATTTTTTTTTTTTAATTTAATTTTTTTTATATGCATTTCTGCTTCTATTTTTCTTTTTGCCTCCAATAAAACAACACACCATAACAATCTGTTCCACTATTGATTTCCTTCCAAAATCATGTGGGGCTTGCTCTCCCTCCTCTTTGTTGTGTCTGGCAACTATGGGCAATTTTATGTGGGAAATAGGTCTATTGCTTATAGTTAGATGGTGTTGGGTTACCTGAAGGTTGCTTATGCATCTAGCTTCTCCATATTGTGAAATTCCTACATAAACTAGTAGAGAGACTTATATGTGTTTACATTTTTAAATAATTAATTAAATGGTTGTCAGTTGTACTGCATGAGCTCATAAAGCAAGTTTGATTTATTGTAATGGCTTTTACATGGTAATTGAAATGTTACTGATTCTGCTTCTTGATTCCAGATTTAAAGGGACAGTCAAATAAGAGGCTCATTTCTATGAATGAAGTTAAACAACATCAGAAGGAAGGTTCCATGTGGACTGTATTAAAGGGTCGTGTGTACAATATATCTCCATACATGAGATTTCATCCTGGAGGTATGTTCATGATCTTAACGTACTCAATTTTTTTAAAAATAATTTTATTATTATTATATTCTTAATGTGCTCAAGTTTTAAATTGATTGTGGCCAAATTCTCACTTATTTAATAATTATGTTGTCTAGTGAGTCTAACCATAGAACAATCCTAATATAACCTAATTTTACTTTTTTAAATCCCATACTATCTAGCTCTTTTTCAAACTCAAATCCAGCCCATACTATCCCCACAAGCAGGTAGACAGATTTTCCCTAATTTTTCATGTGTCACTTTATGACTTATGTTTAAAACTTAAAAGGCTGGATGGGAGGGCTCTCTATTTTTCAAGAATATTGAATTATTTGAAGGTTGCATACCCTTATTCATAGCCAATCAATAATGTGAAGAGAAAAAAATTATGAGTTGTAATGCTCAAAAGCATCTACAAACTCTAACTTGCAGTATTTGATTATGTGATTTGTTGAAGAACAGTTATGTTATCACTGAAGGGAAATGATATGTCTGCAACATTTTTACAACAAATCCTAAGTGGCAGGTTATTATTATTGAGGCAAAAAAGTAATCTTAGTGTTAGTTTCAAATTTGAACCAATAACAACTAACCACCTGTGATTTGTTGTAAAAATATTGTAAAATTGTTGTAGACGTAGCATCTTTCTATCACTGAAAACATGTTTAGGTATGGAATTGTATATTCCCCTCCAAAAGATACTTTATGATGTCTTCATGTATTGCTAGATTGCATCCTCATTCAAGAAATCCATGTCTAATGTGGTATAAATATGAATTAGTGCTTGTCTTTTGACAACATTTCTTTTTGCAGGTGTTGATATGCTGATGCAGGCAGTGGGAAAAGACTGTACATCCTTATTCAGTATCCTTTTTCAGAATGTTCTTAGATTCAATGGTTTCTTCAGGTCATGCCTAAATTGTAGTTTTGTTTCTTTGGACTCAAAAAGTTTTACTCTTTTTCGACCCTTTGGTTTTCAGTTTTCATCAGTAGGACCGTTTTGCTAGACAAATCTCTTCCCCCCCCCCCCCCGCCTCTTCCTTTCTCCCTCTTCTCTTTTTGCTGCATGTGTTTTGCAAGTGAAACTAAGAGGGAACTTAGGATGAATAGGTGATTTATGCCAAAAAATTTTGCTTTGTTTTTGTTTTTGTTTTTTTTTTTTGGGTTTTTAACACAAAATTCTATTGAAAACCTAGTCAAAGCCAACGCCCCAAAATAGTTTACTCATCACTGAAGGAGCTACAATTTCCAAGTTAACTCTTACAACCAATAAGTCAGTGCCATATAAGTTTTAATTTTGATTATAAGCTAGCTCTCTCCCCCCCCCCCCCAACTTATTTTATTTAGCTTTTACCTTTTATCTGTAATTCTTTTAGCAAAATGCTTTCAACAAAAAGCTAGAGAAGTTGTTCTCAAATAGACTTACTTCATCTCTTGCATACATGTTGCTTCTTCCTACTCTATAACCTATTGAAAATTGTCAGAATCAACTACAAATCCTTAATAAGTTCGTTTTAGATAAATACCATGCTTGGGTGAATGCTGAATTTTTACTAGAGAAGTGCCTTGTGGGTACTTTAGATGATAGCAAGTGAAGAGCAGCAATAATGGGGGTAATAAAGAGGTGGTTCTAGGCCCCATTCATAATCATAGCAGATTGGCACAGATGTTGCATTTGATGTACGAGATTATTGTTACTGTGAATGATACCCCTTTTATGGTAGGGTTATATTTACCATACCATTTGGAAATTATTTTACTTGGGCATGTATTTTTCACAAAGTTTCTTAGTGGAATCATGCTGAATACGTCAGTATTTTATTTTTCTCTAATAGAAGTTCAGAAATGTTCTAACATGCCAATCAAATTGCCATAGTTGCTAATGGGAGGGGGTTCAATCCCTTGTTAATTTCTAAACGCCGTATGTTGTATCATAACATTCATTTGAACAAAAGATGCAATGTATCACATATTCATATAAGGTATAAAATGATATGAAAAGATCTCAGATTAAATATGCACTTAACCATCCTAAAGCCTCTATATATGCATGTCACTCAACATTATTCATTTTCTAAGTCTGCATTACTACATGGATCACATACACAAGATCTTCCCATTACATTTTTCTCTGAATAGAAAATCACATAGCTTTCTAATCTGACACCAAGTGACAATGGAATATTACTAGTACCATAAAACATAATTCAAACAGTTTAGATAACAAGTTTAAGTAGAAGATGGGCCTCATCAACGGTCTAATTTACAAAAAAAGCAGGATATAGTAACCGTTGCAAAATCTCTATCAAGATAACAAGTGGGAAGTAGATAACAGAAATAACATCTAAGCTATTGGCAAAACCCGGACTTGATCAAGCACAGGGCCACAAAGAGATCCAAAGTCATCAATTCTAGTATGGTAGAAAGAGCTGTAGAATGTGATTCTGGTCCTGGGTGACAGTGCTTTGAACTTGAAGCTGGCTGTCTTGAACCTGCCCTTGCCTTCAGATTTGAAGGGTACTTTTAAGGTGTCTTTAGCAGCAAATGCTTCAACCATCATTGATCCATGGCAACCATTCTTTGCATCGCCAACAGTGAATGTAAGATTGTAGAACTTGTTGGGAACTGTTCTGAGAACCTGGGCAATGGCACTTTCTCTACCTGCAACAAGCTCAACTGCGGCGAGTCCAAAAGGGACATTGAAGTGCTTTGAGTCTATGAACTTCACGGCTTTAAGGGATTCAATCATCCAGCCAGGGAGTGGGGATGTGAGATCTTCTTGCCTTGGAGGGAGGAGAACACCATTGGTGGAGTTTATTAAACGATGGGGACCCTCTTCAAAGCCTGGATTCTTCACCAAGTTATCTGCAAACAATTATTTACAGTCAAAGATAAAACTAGAGTTGTTCATAGATATAAAGAAACAAGCACAAGTCTCATGTAATAATAGTATAACGGTACAATGTTCAGAGCAGAGAGTGGAATTCAGATCATAGTGAAATTTCTTGGTCTTAACTAGGCTAAATCCACATAATGTTAAGGCAGTAATCTAACTATAAGCTGTGATTAGACGGCAATTTGTGAGAGCCAACTGAGAAGCCAATTGAGTAAATCATGCACAATAGGGTAGACAGCACAGGGAGTGTAATTTTAGATCTTTAGTGATGGTAATGTTCTCATCTAGGCTATTCATTTGAGACTGTTCTAAGGTGAGAACTTAGCTATAGATAACAGATTGCTTGGTCTGGTAGAAGCACACAGAATAGCAGATGAAATAACAGAGCAAACATATGTAGGGTATAAGATCACACCATGGAGATAGATGTCAATCTGTGTCTAAATCATGCAAGAAAAAAATCGGTAGAAAAAGACAGCTCAAATCAATGATGAGCACATTGTGCAAATCATAGTGAACAGAAGAAATTATTGACAAATTACCAATTGTCTCAAAAGTTTAAGTAGTTAGGAAATGATGAAATTAATCATTTTACCATTATTCTAATAACTATATTCTGATTTTTTTCTAATGAACAGCAATAACCCATATCATAGATCTAGCATTCCAACTTGACAAGTTGCAGAGTCCTTTACACTTTTTGGTTTAAGTAACAAGTAGCACATACATGTACATACAACTACAGAAGAAGCCCCCAGATGGACTTTTAGAACAAGTAATATTGCAGAAAGACATCACAAACTAAGGAAGCCTAGGTAAAGTATAATATACCAACAGCAAAGTTAACAACACCACCAAGGTCTGTCTCCAGAAATAGAATAGAATGGCTTACCTCTTGTGGGCCTTGGAGGAAAGAGCTCCTTGATAGCAACTGCATCCAAGAGTGGTCCACAAGCAGGGTCCTCTTGAACCCCAGGATTGTGGAATGTCAAGTTAGCAACATTAGAAGTGGCAATGAATCCCCAAGCATAAGTATCACCTCCATTACTGCTGTAGAGTGTCTGCAAAGGAAGGTCTCCTTTCTGAGGAGGCACTGAGACCCTCAAAACCTCTTCTTGTGCACATGTTCTTGATGCCCCAAAGGTTAGAGCATACAGGGAGCCTGGTTTAACTTTGATACTCTGAGAGATTGAGGCGTCATTGCCAAGCCTTACAGCATGGACACCATGTGCCACAGCAAAGTACATGCCCCCAGGCTGTGGCCCCCCAGAGATGTATTCCACCAAGCCATTGATTTCCCACTTGGGCAGTGCATATTTTCCTATGAGTACTGTTTTCTTGAGGTCAGTGGATTTTGGTTGCTCTTCAAAGTTGCCATTTCCTATCAATCCTGTACAAAAATAGAAGAGCACCAGAAATTAAGAAGGGTTGGCGTGTATTCGAAAGATACCAAATGTAAACTCTCTCTTCTAGAGTTCTATCCTATCCGTCCATTTTGAAAAAAAAAATGTGGAGTGGATTTGACCACGTCTTCAACATTTAAACAAAAGTTGATTATCACTAATATGGTATTTATCTAAAGTTCTGATAACGTGGCAAAATTTAATCTGTTCATTTCAAAATAGATGGATAGGATTTTTGGAACTCTTCATAGTCCAAAAGGAAAATGTTTTACAAAATCTGTGTTTGAGAGAGAGACAGAGAACAAAAGGTAAAATCTTTCAACAAACCTGTGAGTGTGTGTGAGTGTGTGTGTGTGTGTGTGAGAGAGAGAGAGAGAGAGAGAGCAAAAGGCAAAATCTTTGAACAAATCTCTGTATGTGAAAGTGAGCAAAAAGTGAGGACCTAATAACAAACCAGAACAGATCCTAAAGCCACTTCAAAAGAGTGTACACAACATAACATGGAAACCCAACTTGTAGAACAGATCAGAAAAGTATGAACTCCATAACTAAGCCTAATGGGGTTAGAGAGAGCACAAATATGAGGGAAAAAAACACTTCCGACAAAATAGATTCAGGTAATGTGGTCTAAAACCACCACAATAACAATGCAAAACAAAGTAAAAAGCAACAAGATCCAGCTTAACAAAACAGATCAGAGTCTAAGCCAAAAGGAGCTGGACGGAAGCATTACCTTCCAAACCTGTAGCTGCGAAAGCAGTACTAGTGAACAACAGCAAGAAGGAAGCAAGCAAAAGTGTGATATTCAGTGACATTTCCATAAGGAAAACTAGGCAAGAGGAAAAAGAGCTAGGCAGCTGAAATGGGTTTTCTGTATAGTGAGCTGTGAAGTCCTTTTATATTCAGGCTGGATAAGAAAAAGTGGGTTTAGGAAATGCTGAAGAAAAAGGGTCGCTTAAATCACGTTGAATAAGCCACTGTTTAACCTGGTGAATATGTCTGTCTGTCTCAGACTATAAAAACTAACATTTTCTCCATAGTTAATGACAGAGAGGTGACATTTTGGTAAATTTGTCTCTTGAAAAAGAAAGACATTTTGGTAAATTTGCTCTTCTTTTGTCCATGAATGCCGGAATTATTGTTTTTTTTTTTTTGGTTGCTGAGAGCTGGAATTATTGTTGTATTTAGACCATTTTAGTAGATGAATAGTATTATTGTTTTCCTGAATTAGCTCCTTGATGTTGGGGGTATTCTCTAAGTGGAGAAATGAATAACAAAAATATATTGTCTAAACAAAAATGATATTTCTTCATCATGATTCATGAATGGTTTCTTCCACACCGTCTCACGAATTGGGATTCATAACCCACTATTGTGGTATTTTTATTTATTTTTTTATAAAGAGTTTTCAATTTATGGTGTTTGTTTTTTATAATTGTATTTTTTATCATTAAATTAAGATATTTATCGGTTTTTTATATAGTCAAATTTAAACCTTAAATCTTTTTTTTCACCATTAAAAACTTCATCAATTGAGTTAATTAAAACTCATTCAATTCATTGTCTTTTATTCAACTTTCATTCAGAAATGAAGCAAATGCATACATTTGAAGCTTTCGAGGCATTTAAAGCATTTCCGACGACAGTTCATTACTTTGGAAGATGTATAGTAGCTATTTTTTTTCTTAGATATAACCAGATATTAATGGTTGGCTGTTGGAGTTTAACTATAAAGTAATTAAATAGCAAAAAAGATGACTTTATTATTATTATTTTTTAATTAATGAACTGGCAAGTGATTTTAGTTTTTTTTTTTTTTTTTGAGAAACCGACAAGTGATTTTAGTTGGTGAATGGTGAGTATTGATTTTATGATAAATCTTAGTCAATCAGTCAACTATTCTACATATGTAGTAGCCGAGCAACCAAACCCACAATTATTATCATTCCATTAAAAAAATTTATGACATTAGGATATCTTTTAATGATTGTAATTAATAAGATGTCCTTAAAAAAAATATTGTAATCAATAAAAAAATCATGTTTTTTAATTAAGGATTTTTTGCAATTGATATAAATCAAAGTGACTTCGCACAATTTTTACTTTTTTTTTTTTTTTTTTTTTTTTTTTTTTTTTTTTTTTTTTTTTTTTTTTTTTTTTTTTTTCTGAACAAACAAAAAAGGGTTTGTGATAACTGACAAATACCTTTTTTTTTTTTTAATTTTTAATTTTAATATGTAAGATTCACCTTCTTATGCGAAGGTAAATATGATTAGCTAATTATAGTTTCCTAGACAAAACCAATAAATAGATTAGATACAGAGAAAGAGTAATGATTTAGCTCTAATTTTATGGAACTTGGAATTCTCTCTCTCTCTCTCTCTCTCTCTCTCTCTCTCTCTTTTTTTTTTTTTTTTTTTTTTTTTTTTTTTTTTTTTCAGAAAAGGTGAAAATAAGGATTCAACCATTATCTTTTGTACAAATTGATTTATTATCATTGAGTAAAAAAAAAAAAAGGTATTTCTTGCAGTCCATGTGCACCATGTGCAATGTGATCTGCTTCAATGTAACTATAATCCGTGTGGGGCTCATGATAAATGAAATTGGAAACTAGGGAAATCGTTCATTCCTTTTTCAAATGTTATGTGGATCCATGGTGTAGCTGTGGAGCATAACAAAATAGAAAAAATTAGTTAGGTTCTTGTCTAAGTTGACCATTTATAGTGCTTCGAAGTTGTTTAAGCGTGTTTTAATTTTTAATTTTTTTTTGTTTACAACAAGGTGTAATTATTTAGTGATTTGAGAGTATAATAAATATGTATTCTTCTTCTCACATAAATATTGGTTCCAGCGTGAAGTGGGTTATTGCATTTGTTTCATGGTCTTTACTCTTTCCTCCAAACAGTGGCTTAGTTTTCTTTTTTTTATTGGCAATTGAAAATTTTTATTAGAAAAAAAAAAAAATCATCATAAACTTTCTTCCTATTTATAATGTCCCTTCAAACTATCAATTTACTCAGTTGACACTTTAATTTGAAACAAGATGTAATAAAACTGTGGAAATAAGGTTCAAATTCATGACGGTATGTTCTGTTAACATGTTTTTTTTTTTAAAAAAACTTTAGCTATTAGGAGTTTGATGAATTTAATTATATAACCATTATTTTAATAGAATTTATTTGCTCATCATGATTTTCATTGAGAATAGTAAGATTTTAATTTTTCACGAAAACTTTGAAGCTCCCTAAGGCTATACCTATAACCTGAAAACCATGAAACTTCAGTTTAATTCATGTTCTATTTTTTCAAAAAAGCTTTGATTAATTTAATCCCTCCACATTCCACAATATTCTATTATTATTACGCTCCATCCTATATGAATGAATAAAGTTTTATGCTTGCTACTGCATGAGCAATCTGTCAGTGTGTCTGTTCAACAAATAATTTCACAATGGTACATGCTAATGAATTGAAATGGATTATTTCGATAATGGTTAGTTTCTTCATATTAAATTGTCACTCAGTTTTGTAATGAAGGAATATTTCTTTGGAATTCAAATATTGCAATCCAGTAGAAAGGGGTGACCAGACCATAACTATGATGAACTCCTTGGCACCAAATCTTAAAGTTGAGTCTATCATGTATAAGAAGCTTTTGTTTGGGGTTTGAATCCATTTCAAATAGAACCCTTTGTATGGACATGTTTATAGGTGAATGGGCACCTAAAAGCATCTTATAAATAGATGCACATGAATTGTTCTACTCTTATTGAGATCAACACACAGGTGAGACAGGATCACTTGCTCTAAAAACTAAAAAGGGCCAACATAATACGTAGAGGAGAAACAAACTAAAACTAGTAAGGTACATTGACAAGATTAGGTGATGGTGTTGAAGCTGGTCGTCCCATGTGGGTAGAGAGCAAAGTTATATTCGAAACAAAGTAGTATGGTTGCTAGCATAATCGAAATGGATAGGGTACTTCAAAGTTTCTAGGACCTTTTATGTTAATTGTTGTTTTATTTAGAACTTTAAAATTGTTCACGCATACAAGATTTTTGTCCATAACACCCCTTTTTAATATTTTTTGTTTTGGAAAGAGATAAGATTGTAAATCGTATCCTTCGAGTTTAGGATACTTTGAATTCACCGCTTAAAGTTTTAAAATTTGGATTAGAAACCCAATCTTATGAAGTGTTTGGGGGAGAAAAATATATAGAAGAAGCTTTTTTGTCCATGTCAAGTGCTAAGATAGTCATTAAGTATCACCTCAGCTTAAATTAATGTACTTACATACTTGAGGCGAAATTTTTTTTCTTCGAAATCTTCAATAAGTTCATTTGATAGATTTTTAACATATAATTCAAATACATCAATTTTATAAATTTTTTATTTGAGTTTTGTCACATGGAATTAACCAATATCTAAAATCTAATAAAAACTTGTCCAGTGAGGTATTATCATATATAAAGGGTATATAGCATCTCTTACCCAAGACAGAAATATATATATATATATATATATATATATATATTGAGTGCCTCTTTCATAGTGTTAAATTTCAGGTGTATATTTTGATTAGCTAATTATAGTTTCCTAGACAAAACCAATAAATAGATTAGATACAGAGAAATAGTAATGATTTAGCACTAATTTTATGGAACTTGGAATTTACTTTTTTTTTTTCCTTTTTCAGAAAAGGTGAAAATAAGGATTCAGCCATTATCTTTTGTAGAAATTGATTTTCTTATCTTTGAGTAAAAAAAAAAAAAAAAGTATTTCTTGCAGTCCATGTGCACCATGTGCAATGTGATCTGCTTTCCATCTCTTATTCTGGAAATTGTCTAAATTAGCTTAGCTAAGAGCCTAAGATCTGAAATCAGATTCTGTTTGTGCAATTAATTCAGGTTTAGGTTTGTTCATCCGACAACTATAATCCGTGTGGGGCTCATGATAAACGGAATTGGAAATTAGGGAAATCGTTCATTCCTTTTTCAAATCTTATGTGGATGGGTCATGGGTGTAGCTGTGGAGCATATGAAAAGAGAAAAAAAATTATTTAGGATCTTGTCTAAGTTGACTATTTATAATGCTTTGAAGTTGTTTAAGCGTGTTTTAATTTGCTTACAAGAAGATATAATTATTCAATACTTTGGGAGCACAATAAATTTGTGTTTTTACTCTCACATGAATAATGGGTGTTGCTATGAAATGGGTTATTGCATTTGTCTAATGGTCTTTTCAACATAAGGTGGCTTAGTTTCTTTTATTTATTGGCAACTGAAAATTTGTATTAGGAACTAGGAAGGAGTATTACATTTTTTTTTTCATCCTAAACTTCTCGTTTCATTTACAATGTCAATTCAAACTATCAATTTACTCAATTGACACCTTAATACAAAAAGAATTGTATAAAAAAAGTGTAAATAAGGTTTGAGTTCATGATTGTCTGTTTTGATACCATGATAATTTTTATCTTATTTTCTTTAAAAAAAAAAAAAAAACAATCTTTTTATTTCTATTTTTTTTCCCAAAAACTTAAGTTATTAGAGTTTGATGAATTTAATCATTTAACCATTATTTTAACGGATTTTGATCATCATGATTTTCATTGAGAATAGTAAGACTATAAATTTTCATGAAAACTTTGATGCTCAATAAAGCTATATCCTCATAACCATGAAACTTCAGTTTAATATCATGTTCTATTTTTTTTGAAAAAACTCTAATTAATCACTCCACGTTGCACATTATTCTATTATTACCCTCGATCATATATGAATGGACAAAATTTTATGCTTGCTACTGCATGAACAATCTGTCAATGTGTTTGTTCAAGAAATAATTTGAGAATGGTACAGTTTAATGAATAGAAATGGATTATTTCTATATTAGTTATAGTTTCTTCATATTAAATTGTCACCTCGTGTTGTAATCAAGGAATATTTCTTTGGAATTCAAACATTGCAATCCTGTGAAAAGGGGTGACCAAACCATAATATGCTGAACTCGTTGGCACCAAATCTCTAAGTTTGAATGGTGATGAGTCTATCATGTATTAGAAGCTTTTGTTTGGGGTTTGAATTTATTTCAAATAGAACCCTTTGTAGAGACACGTTTATAGGTGAATGGGCACCTAAAAGCATCTAAATTAGATGCTCAAGAATTGTTCTAGTCTTATTGAGATCAACACACAGGTGGGACAGGACCACTTGCTCTAAAAATGGCCTACATAACACTTGCTCTAAAAGGTACATTGACAGGATTAGGTGATGGGTTGAAGCTGGTCGTACCCATGTGGGTAGAGAGCAAAGTTATATTCGAAACAAAGTAGTATGGATAGGGTACTTCAAAGTTTCTTGGAACCTTATGTTTATTGTTGTTTTATTTGGAACTTTAAAACTGTCCTCAGAGCATTTACATTAAAGCTCTCAAAAGTTAAAAATGTTATTTTTTAGCATCTCATTCTAAAAAAGCACACTACAACAAATGTGTTATATTAAAATTTTTAGCATCTAAGTTACAGTGGACTATCATACAAATCTTATAAATATAATAATATTTTAATACTACTTTAATTAAAATATCTTTTCTTTCTCTCACTATTCTTCTTTTCTTCTCACTAGACTCTCTCTCACTATCTTTAATTAATGAAGTGGTAAAAAATATAAGAACCTTTAATGTTGGGTGTATTGAAAAGTGAGTTATTAAAATAAATAAAGTAGGTCATTGAGATGCTAAATGCTAAATTTTTTGAGATTTTTAATGGGAATGCTCTTAACTCGAGAAGTTATCTCATGCGCCCATTGTATACAAGACTTTTGCCCATAACGCTTCCTTTTGATATTTTTTGTTTTGGTAAGAGATAAGATTGTAAATTGCATCTTTAAAGTTTAGAATACTTTGAATTTATCACTTAAAGTTTTAAAATTTGTATTAGAAACCCAATGTTATGCGGTGTTTGGAGGAGAAAAATAAAAGAAACTTTTTTATCCATATCAAGTGCTAAGATAGTCATTAAGTATCACCTCAGCTTAAATTAACGAACTTTCATAAAATTTTGCTTGAGGCAAAATTTTGTTCTTCAAAATCTCCAATAAGTTCATTTGATAGATTTTTAACATAATTCAAATACATCAATATTAATAATTTTTATTTGAGTTTTGTCTCACGAAATTAGCCAACATCTAAAATCTAATAGAAACTTGTCCAATTAGGAATTATATTTAGAGTCTGTTTGGATAATGCTTATTGCTGAAAATTGAAAACTGAAAACAGAAAACTGAAAATACTGTAACAAAATAATTTTTAAATGTGTAATTAGTGCCATAGGATCCAATTTTAAAGTTGTTTTTGCTGAAAAAAGTACTTGCATGTTCTGTGAACAGTGCACAAGACCCACACACAACAATGCACTGATGGAAAACGCGCAAAACGCACTTTCCAAACAGAGGCTTAGAGTTCATTTGAGACAACTTATTTAGTTGAAATTGATTTTTTTTTTTTTTTTTTGCTGAGAGTACTGTAGATAAAGGTAGAAGTTAGCTGAAATAGTACAGTGAGACCCATAAATAGTACCAAAAAATGCAGTTACCAAATAAATAGTAACAAAAATAAGTTAAATAGTAAAATAAACTGACTTTAAACTCACTTTCCAAACACAACCTTAACTTCTCTTACCCAAGAAATTTTTTTTAGTGCCTCTTTCACAGTATTAAATTTCAGGTACATACATATAAGAAGAGTGGTGCATAGATTTCACTTTTCCAAGTGGCTTACCAATCATGTAAAATAAAAAAATATATTAAAAAAATTGTAAAAGAAAACATATGCTCTTAAATATTATATTACTTGCTTAAATATCATATCTTCTTTATCCTAAAGAAGATATGGTTCACAATAACAAGACCTACTGAATAGTGTCCCAACTCCCACGTGGGGATGTCGGTATAAGGATGAATCAAAGTAGTTTTTTCTCCTTGACTCACTTTTACTTGTAATTATATAAAATGTCAATGTTCATAATTATATTCATGGAATCATAGAATGGTGCCATGAAGATGCTATGACTCAGCAACATTGTTATAAGTCTCTTCCATGAAAATAATGTATAATCAAATGAATTCTAAACCCAACTTAATTATTGTAAGCGAAAATAGAGACACCAATAGGATTTTATTTTTATTTTTGCTTCTATTTTAGATGGTTAATAATAATAAGGTGAAGATTTTTTTTTTTTTTTTTTATTCAATATATAAATTCTACTCTAATCTTCTAATCTAAGTATATATATGTGTAAAACTCCCATTTGGAGACTTAAACCTTAGTCTCTATTCTATAATAATTTTGTACTTATGAAATGACCATTACATTAAGGATATGAATGGTAATAAGTAAAGATTTGAACATGAGAGTTTCGTTGAAAATAGCAACTAAGCTGTAACACTTATACTCTACCAACAGAGCCTGATAGAAACCCAGATTTTGTTGAGCAAAATTTCATTCTGGTCCATATCTGTCAAGAGAAAAAGTATGGGTTGCATGTGGCCTTGGGCCCTTTGGGCCATCTTAAGAGATAAGACCCCACAATTTTTTTTTTCTTGTTCTCTAACTGGGATAGTCTAGATAAAGGCCATGGACAAACGTTGGGGCACATGCTCCTCCATGACTTTTAACATTATGAAAATTTTGATGCACCCACATCCACTTGTATGTAGATTGCATTTATTAGTTTATCTTGGTATCTAATCCTAGTTATAAAACATTGGGCTTATACATAGTCTTTCACTTATTGTTGCTTTCGGCTGAATGATGACCCAATAGCCATATTGGGTCTGGGTCTATATGTATAATACAGAACTGTCAAAGCCCGGACCTTATTTATTTATTTATTTGAAATAGTTCTTATTTTATTTCTTTTTCTATCCATGCCAAAAGATTACTTTGGATGCAATCCTAATAGCATGTACTTCACAGATGATTACTTGAATCCTATATAGTTTGCAAAAAAGAAGTTTTTGAAGTTTGAGCTACACTTAGAGCTGAATCTTATAAATTATATTCATGTTACATCCAATTTTTTGGGTTCTAAGGTTTTAAGTTTTTATATTTTCTCTCTGGATTTTTTTAAGTGTTAATTATTTGGTTTCTAGAGGATGACAATTTAATTCTTTTCAATGTTGTGTGTGTCTTAGATTTTTGGTTGTACCCTTTTATTTTAATTTATTTATTTCATATAACTCAAGTAAGATCAAACTTGTTTCAACAGACTTATTTGGAGAAGCCTTCTTTTTAGGGGCTACCTTTGCAAGTGTTACTTGGTTGGTTCTCTTCTTAGCCATGATATGGAATTTAAATGTGTGCAACTATGCATAGTGATGCAGATTGGTTGATCAAGCAGATGATATTATAAAATAGTTTATGTGATTTTCAGAACTACTGCCAATCAACTGTCTATTTTATATGGCTCAAATTTATAGCTTTTCTCCTTATTGCAAACTTTGAGGTACATAAATTGTGCTTCCCGACCAAATTGTGCATAGATTAATCTCCACCTTTTTCACAAGCCAAATGATCAAATTCACAAGTCTTTAATTTGCAGATATTGAATCGGTGTTTCATAAAAATTCCCTTACCTATGAAACAATCATGTCATAGCTCACAACACCACTAAACATACTTAGAATTGCTAATTCTAACCAAAAAGGTGAGAAAAGAAACAAAATCAAGCTTGCAGGTTCTTTGTGCCAATGAAATAACCAAAAAAAGAAGGGATAGTTCACCTTTCTGAATGACTAGTAGGAGAGAGATCAATAGAAGAGATCAGTTGATATAGCAGAAGTTTTAATGCTAATATGCTGAAAGTGTAGCCAATAATAGTGGGTTTATGCGAATAGAAATAGAAAAGAGAAGAAATCATAACATGAGAAAGACACAGATTACAAATGTGGCACAAAGACACTCTCACTGGACTCAAACCCCAAACACACCCAAAGAACTCTCTCTCTCTCTCAAAATACAAAAGCCAAGGCTCAAGAGATTTTACAAAGAGCCCACGTATATATTACCAAAGTAGAGGTGTCGTAAAAAAATGATTCAAATCCTAAACCAAGTATATTTGTGGAACTTAATTAAAATACCAGAGTGAGAGTCCTAACCAAAGTCGACAAAACGAGTCCAAGCCAAATACAACTCAACTTTGACTTTCACACCTAACATATTCAAGCCATGCCAACAAGATTAGTTTGTAATCTTTATCATCATGTGTCATTGGAGCTTGTAATCTCAGTCCTAGTGCTATATCTTCTCTCTTTTGTTATACTTATTTCTTGCACAGAACGGAACTGCAAGATCATTGATAGATTATGATATTTCAGCAGGCTAGTAATATAGGAGTCCAGGGCACCTCTTCTTGTTGGTTGTTAGGTCTTTCACTACATGGAACAAACAAGAATGCCACAATTGCTTCATGCATCCGCTAGTTCTTCATTCTCTTCTTGGTTTAGCAGCCAAACAACTGGTTGCCTCATCAACTTGATATCTGCTCCAACTTAATACCTAAACTTTTGTTGGATACAGAAGTGAGTCATAAGACGCAGTTATCTAAAAAGAAAAACTGATAAATCTATATTTATATATTAGTATTTAATATTACTGTGCTCAGATTGTGCCAAGTCAGTTGCCATGTCATTCCTTTTTTTTTTTTTTTTTTTCTACAATTTGAAAATGGTTTTTGCAAATTTCAGAATTATAGGGCCTGTTTGGTAACTAAGGCTTCACTTGGGAGTTCATAAAGGAATGGAATATAATCATTATAAGGGAATGAAAAAGAATGGAATGAAATGGAATGTATTTAAGTAAAGGAAATTAATGGAATGGAATCAAGTAAATTTGATTGGATGTTTTAAAATAAAGGAATGAAAATGAATGGAATGTAAGTACTTTTGTTCGGGAGCAATATGGAGAGAATGGAATGGAATCATTTTATGACAATATTACTATTAGACCCCTATTTTAAAATAAAGGGTTGAATATATAGGGGTATTTTGGGAGTTTTAGTAAAAAAATCATTAAATTTAATTTCATTCCCTCCCATTCTTCCCAATTTCGGGGGGAATGAAAATTTGAGGTTTTAAAGAAATAGAGAGGAATAAGTGTTTACTCCTACCTATTTCATCCTCTCATACTTAAACTCTTAAACAAGAGAATGAGTTTTCCATTCCCTTTATTAAAACTTTCAAACAAGGAAAGAGAAGAATATTCTAAAATTATTCTTTCCATTCCATTCTCCCCTCCCAAGCAAGGTCTGTTTGAGTAAGGCATTTTGGGTGTTTTTAATATACGTATGGGTGAAAAAATGTGTTGAAATGTGTGTAAATGTGTTTGAAATGTGAAAAATGCGTGTCGAGTAGGGTTACCAAACGGGCTCATAGTAACTCTTGCATAATAAATCCTAGCCCTATAATAAATCTATATAATAAATTCTACCCTACTTCTTATTTATTTACTTTTACTGTCAAGCTCAATCCAAAGTCTTTTCAGCTTAAACCCAAAGCCTTTTCAGCTTAAAGGAAAAACAAATAAAAATAAAAACCGTGGAAGGTGGAAGTGTGGAACCTTGAAGGGTTTTGCATGATAGCTGAAAAGGAAAAACAAATAAAAATAAAAACCGTGGAAGGTGGAAGTGTGGAACCTTGAAGGGTTTTGCATGATATAATGTGAGGAAAGCAGAGAGTTTGAAACCGTGAAGGAAAACAGAGAGTTTGAAATTGTGCTCCCTACCTTCTTGCTCTACTGTTTCAATGTTTCGCATTAATGGCCCCTTTCTGAGTTCCTTCATTCCTGTTTTCCTTTCCACGCGGTGTATAAATACTGACAGTGCCTGATTTAGTTGAGATATCTCTAAATCTTAGTTCTTTTTTGCTCCATTCTTTTGCTTGATGATTTTTGGTTCCCTTATTACATTTTGTTAAATGGATTGGTTTGCTCCTCGGTTTTGAATCTTTATTATTGTTCTGAGAGTTTGGGACTTTGATGGAGATATAATTGGTGAGAACTATGCCTCAATATACTTCCCAGTAATATTAATACAAACACATATATAGATTTTCACAATCATTATATCACAGATCAGATATACATGAACCTCGACTGAAAGCAAAACCCATGCACTTAGGGGCATAATTCCATGTAAATAAACTAATAAACTATGAGGTTGGCCTATAAGCAGAACACATAAATAAGAAAACAAAAGAGACAATGTAAGAGACAAATAAATAAAAATAAAACCCAGATTTCTCAGACACAAATTGTTCTTCAAATAAAAAAGAAAAAAAAAATTACCTAGGAGTGAAGATGCTACAAATCTTGAATGGGTTTTCACGAACTCAAGCTCTGAATATCTACGGCGGAGTGGAAGTGATTACGAGCTGTGTTTGCAACCGGCGTGTAGTGATTTATGTAGATGGACCAAAGAAGGCACTAGTTGCAGGGATCATACATAGATGAGTAGAGAGAGAGAGAGCGTGTGAGACAGACTGAAGAGAAAGACTTTGACTGGTGAATGGAGAATGGTGAACGTAAGCTGCGCAAGAAAGAAAGGAAGGATACTTTTTATGAAAGAGCAGCAAATTTCTCCAAAAAAAAAAATATAACTTTTAAATACTCAAAAAAAACTTTTTTTTTACTTTATCTATTTTAACAACTTACTTTATAATATACTCAACATGATTCTATGTTAACATGCAACACATTAAAATAATATAAAATAATACAATAAAAAAATATATCCCTACCCAATATACAATAACCACATCCAAATTTTTGGTAAAAAAAAAAACCCATCCAATTTTCACTAAAAAGGGAAAAGAAAAAAAACAGCCACATCTAACCACAACCAGCACCGTCCACGATCAGCCACTGTAACCACTGCCTCAGCCATTGTCACAACCACCCACAACTGCACACCACCGCCAACACCATCCACAACTACAATTCCCAGCCACCACAATCATAACAAATTGCAACCCACTACATCCAAAATAAACTAATCAATTTTAAAAACTACTCCTTCAGTTGAAAAATTATTTTCTTACTTTTTAAAATTAGGCTTTCTTTGTTACTTTTGTGCATTAAATAAGATACAAGACCAACATGTGGTTATTTTAGGGTGTCCAGTTTAATGTGTAGTACTGTAGCTCATACTAACCCTCTTTAGCAAAAGTACATCTTATAGTACCTTTCTCTATAAATAAATTCCTCAAAGCCTAATCGTACCCTCAAATAATAGTTCCATTTGAAAGAAAGATGCCTTTACATTATTGTTTGTTTAAAAATTGCACATTGCACTTCTAAACTGTTTCATGCCCGCATTGTCATTATTCAATATATATGGCAAATTATATAATAAAATCAACCATACTCTATCACAAGTTATGTCACAAGTTTTTAATTTTGTTAATTAACATCTCAAATTTATGAAACTATTTTAATTGGAAGTCTATTTATCTTTATTATTTATTTACAGTATTATGTACAGTTGTAGAACCAAAAAAGGGGAGAAAATGGTTGATAAAAAATTAAGTTTCACCTAGGTAATTGGCTTCAAAAAAAAAAAAAAATTCACCTAGGTAATTAGATTCAATTTTCACTCTCTCTCTGTGAAGAGCTTCTCTCTGCCTTCTCTATTCAATGGCCACTAAATTGATCGATGAATAAGTCTTATATAAAACACAAGGTTTAAATAAAGAATTCCAGCTTTTATAAGCTTTGTTAATGTCAGAAATTAGAATAACTTAAAGGAATAATAAAGAAGGATAAATGCCTTAAACTGGAATGATTTCATTAATTTGAGATTTTAATTGACAAAATCATAAAACTTGATACCTAATCTAAAATATGATATAAACCTTGGATCTTTACATGTATCTAATTTACTCTAATTTACCCAACAAAATAATGACATATTCGGACCATGTACTGTTGTTGGATCACGTTGCAAGGAAGGGAGTACATGTTCTAATGGGCCGATCCAAGTAATCCAGTGAATGACCAAAAGGCATATGGGCCATTGCTTTAAATGGTCTGGATCTATGTTAGACGAATGGCCGAGTAATATTTAGAACGCTATAGAAAATAAGTTACTACGTATAAACTGATTGAGAACAAAATTCAAGAACTACTAACAAGGCTTCTTAATTAAAATGGAAAGGTTAGCAGTAAGTACATATCATAATGTGGTTCTATTACGATTGTTGGTATACTATACTGTAGATGTATCTAATCAAGAATAAGACCTTTTAATTATCCACACTAATGTGTAACTCAACTCCGTGTATATGCATAAATACAATTAAAAACAATCAAAATTACACAATTCAAATTATACATTTTTTTTAGAAGATGTTTGAACTATACATCATATTAGTCTACACCTTTTTCAAACTATATATTTATAAAATGTGTAGTGGTTTTTCATTATATATATATATATATATATATGATTTAGAATTTAATTGGATTTAAATTCTTTGGTTTTTGCACCCTATAATTCACTTGCCACAAAAATTTTACAAATAGATAGACATGTGATGCAAAATTGAACTCTAATTGAAATCTAATTTAAAATCTAATTGGATTTGAACTCTTCAATTTTTACACTTAATAATTCACTTGGCACAAAAATTAAAAATTAGATGAGACACATGGTACAAAATTGAGAATCTAATTGAAATCTAATTGGATTTTTTCTTACTTTGGCTTTTAATATGTATATACACACACTATTGGTATAAATATAACTAACAAGATAGTTGCAGCATTTTCACTTGAAGTAATTGTGGAATATGCTGTGATAACAACAATACCTAGTGTGTGTATATAATTATGTACAAATCAGTCCTTAACAAGGCATAAAGAAATTTTGAACCAATGATGGTGTTTTTTCCTGGTGAAAAAGGCACATAGTGTCTCTAGACTTTGAACTAATAAGTATTTACAAATAATATCAATTCACTCAATTTTAGAGCGTTTATCCTCCAAATAGTGCAATCTTCAAGGTACAAAATTCAGCTTCCCCACTAAAAAGAAACATGTAAAAAAAAATGTAGCTGGCAGTTAGCAAATATATAAGTACAAATTTTTATCATAAAGAGACATCGAGACATTAAGAGAGGCACGTAAATTGGTTTAGTTAGTGGAGCTAACTGGTAATAAGTGGGTAAGATATGGAATCTCCAATATTTTTACAAGCCAAATTATGAAATACATAAATCTGTAATTTGTTGAGGTTGAATCAGTATATCTCATAAAAGTTTCCTCATATGAAAGCTTGATTTTTACACTTTCTTTTCAACCAACTACATTAGATAAATGGAGTAATCAAATGCCCGCAAAAAGAAAAGGAATCATGGGTGCTTTAAACTAGAGAAGATATAAACAACCTATAAAATACTCACAATATAGCTCACAGCAACAATGAACATACTTAGAATTTCAAAATACGCACCTAAGAAATGGGGGAAAAAAAGAAGAAAGAAACAAAATCAAGTTTGCAATTTCATTGGGATGGTCAACCTTTTAGGATGAGACCTAGTAGAAAGATCGGTAGAAGAGATCATGTAGAAGGGTTAATGAGTTTTCTTTACACAATTTTAATGAAAAAAAAAAAAAAAAAAAAAAAAAAAACCACAGATTTACATGGTTCGTGCCTACATCCACAGGAGCGAGCAACTAATGTTTTTACTATATGAACAATAGGGTTTACAACATATTTCTTGGCCTGCCAAAGATGCTTGATTTATTATTATTATTTGAATCAAATATGCTTGAAGTTGCATATAACTCTATATAAATTTGGAATAAGAATGAATGGTGAGGTACATTTTCTCAAAACAATAATCAAATAATTAAGATTTAAACTTTAAAGTGCTTTCATTAGACGAATACAAGTTTTTTTTTTTTTTTTTTTTTTTAATTCTTTTTAATTAAGTCAATTTTTCAAGGTAACAAATTTTATATCTCAATCACCATTTTTCTCATAATTAGTTATCACATAATTGATCGCATTACCAATTTACCACACACAAATTCATGGCAGGTCAATTACTCAAAAATTTAAAAAAAAATTAAAAAAAAAAAAAAAAAAAAAAGAAGAAGCCGAAAACATAGTATCATCGCTATTATAGCTTTAAGAAATGCTATAGAATTTTATTTTAAAAAAATTTGGTATATATTGAAAAATTATCATTTGACTATAGATATTGAAGGCATTTACCATTAGCAGAATGTTTAATGAAATGTCTACAGTTTTGTTGTCAACTGAATCTACAATCCTCTTAAAATATATAAATTGATGCCAACATGTAATAATCATTCTCTTTCCCTTCAATATCAGTCCAACAAGGATTTTTGGAGAACTTAAACCAACCGGTTTAAGGCTATGCTTTTTTTTCTTTTGATTACTCTTTCATGATTTTTGGTATGCAAGGCTGTAGACATGTAGAGTATGTTTTTTTTTTTTTTTTTTTTTTTGAGAAAGACATGTAGAGTATGTAGTGGTATCTAATTGAGAGCATAGCCCTTCAATGATATCCACACAATAACATGCTAGTTGCTTTTGTCGCACTAGGAGATACCATGAAAAATACAGTAAATAAGTTCTTACAAAGATCTTATATGATACCTGTCAAAACATAAATCATTCACAGACATCTGACATTTTTGATACTGAGATGGACAATTTTTGGCAAGGCACATTGATTATTAGACCAAGATAGTGCCTCTTCTTTGCAAAAAAGGGCTCACTGTTTGTCTCTAGAGCTTGATCTGATCAGCATTTATAATCAATTGACTCAACTTTATAGTGTTTTTCCAGGGCAAACTTTGAGGTACAAAAAAATGGTGCTTCCAGACCAAATAGAAAGGGGTAAGAAAATTACGGTTAATAATTAGCGGAAATCTCTAATTACAGGAGATACTGAAATTTAAGAGGCAGATAAATTGGTTCAGTAAGTGGAACTAACTGGTAATAGAAAAGCACACAAGATAATTGATCTGCAGATAATCAAATGCATATATATCTGTAATTTGCAGAGATTGATTGGCATATTCATAAAATTCCATTACATAACGCTTGAATTACAAGTACTTTTCAACCAAGTACATATTTAAACATGGTTCATAAAAAATGCACAAATAAAAGAAAGATATTATGGACACCTTTAACTAAAGAAGATAAACCACGAAAAACTCATTGTGTAACTAACAACAACACTAAACATACTTAGAATTGCAAAATACATCCAAAGAAATGGGGAAAAAACGGAAAGAAATAAAATCAAGCTTGCAAGTGTTTTTTTTTTTTTTTTTTTTTTTTTGGATAATTTATTTTACTAATGAAATAAACAAAAAATAAAGGGGGGATAGATTACCTTTCTAAACGACTAGCAGGAGAGAGAGAGATCTATTGACGTAGCAGAAGTTTTAATGACAATTTTTGTAAGTGTAGAAAAAAATAATGAGTTTATGTGAATATAAACAGAAAAATAGAATAAAGAATCACATAAGAAGACAAATTTACGTGGTTCGGCTTTAGACCTACATCCACGGGCAGTGTCAAAAAAGTTTCACTAAGAAACAAAGGAGATTACAAATGTTAAACAAAAACACTCTCATAGAACCCAAACCCCAAATACATTCAAAGAACTCTCACTCTCTCAGTTTACAAGAGCCAAAGCTGATGATATTTCATAAAGAGCCCACAATATATAGTACCCCAAGTCGAGGTGTAGTAGGAAAATGATTCAAATCCTAAACCAAGTACAGTACCAAACCAAAAAGGTATTGAGTCCTAGCCGAAGTTAACAAAAGGAGTCCAAGTCAGATACGGCTCAAATTTGACTTTCACACTTCACATTGGTGCTTGAACTGGGGATAGAGCAGCTCTTCTGGATGGTTGTTAGGTCTTCAACTACATGGAACAAACAAGAACTCCACCAATTGCTTCCTTTATCAGCTAATTCCGATTCTCTTCTTGCTTTAAAATCAACTTGATATCTGCTCCAACATGATACCTAAACATTTTCTGTCATAAGACAAGATGCAAGTTATGCAGATGCAGTCACCCAAATACAATACCAAAAATTGATGATGCTCTATTATTATATCCACTTACCCTTACTTTCCACAACTGCACAAAAGGACAAGTCCTCTAAGGTGGTGGACTTCATAGTGCTTAGAGATGACATTTGTTGCTTTTGCATCTAATCTGCAAAAAAAGAGTAACCAGGAATTTGTTAGGACAAAACTTAATATTGGATGAATGAAAAATGAAATTGATTAACTGCGTTAACTCCAATTAACATGTTGAAAATTCTTAGTTGATCAGTGCCTAACAAGAAATGCATTCAAATAAAGTTAGCTAATTGCACATGTGAATTTTTCACTCTCTTGGAGGAAGAAAAAATTCAAACACATAATCAAGCTTATCTTAAGAAAAATTTTGAAAATCTTGTGGGTGAAGAAAACAACAATGCAAATTTAATTGAGTGCTATATGAAGCTTTAATTTCCAAAAGTTAATAAGTGCAAGTACCTATACTTAAATTTTATCCATTAATTGAAGATAACCTCTTTCTCACAATACCTAGAAAGCATACTCCAAACGTTTATCAACCAATCAAAAATTTCTAAGATAAACAAACCATTTTAGAAACTGATGTTTAAATGTGAGAGAAACTAATCACCAAAGAGGACCGATAAAATCTCCAGTAATTGCAGGCCAAAATTTTTTAAGACACAAAACATAGATAGTCTGAAAAGTTGTTAATCAGTTGAGACAATAGGAATTCAGAAGCCCATTTTTCCATGGGTTTGAAAAGCTGCTACTAGAGAATATTGTCAGGGGAAACCTTTATCATTTGTGCAATAATTTCATTTGAGATAGTGGGAACATTTTACAATTTTTAGTAAGAAAACAATATCAAATAAGATTCAGGTAGAGAACTAGGAGCTTCATTTAGATGAATTGAGACGGGGCCTTACCTTCACCTTAAATGCAAATTTCTGTCCAGAAAAGTGTTGACATATATAACTTGATTCATAGAACAAAACTTCTGGAACATGTGCTCAATCCCAATACTCACCGATACAAGAACCACTGCCAAGAAAACGAACATAATTGGAAAAATAATATGAGCAACATGAAGAGAGGAGGTCCAATTAGTAACAATTATGTATTCATAATTTTACTTGTGGACCCAAACAGTTGGAAGAGTACTTGTTTGTTGCCTTTTTTTTTTTATAGCTATAGTTATTTAGCATTTTTTTTTTTGGATTAATAAAAAATTTATTAAAATGAGCAGATCACTATCCATACAAAAGATAAGGAACTGTAGTTCTGCCAATACCAGTAGTCTACTCATAAAAACAGCCAAATTTAGTTCAGGAGTAGACAACTCAATGCCATTAAGCATGTGATTATTTAGCATTCCATTTTAAGCCTTGTGAAAACAGAGTTTCTGTTATTGAGACTAGAAGGCTCTGGATTCAAGTGATATGTCATAGGTGTCATAATTCCAATTGTCCATTGCTGGATTATTGGATTCAAGTGATATGTCATAGGTGTCAAAATTCCAACTGTCCATTGCTGGATTATTTTGTATGCCAAACATCCTTGAGAATGTAATGCGATTTCAAAGATGAAAGAATATGTCATGCTAATGAACTGAATGCACTCACCAAGCAATTGTTGTTCATGGAAAGTTTTAGGTGCCATCTCACTGAAAAAACATATTTTCCTTGCAAATCAGCTAGTCAGTTGAACATGGATCCTGACAATGCTAATCTCTTCTTTTCTTAAGTAAATTGCATATCAACCACTTTTCTGTCAGAGCAAGATCAGATGGCTTTCTAATCAAATTATATGCATCATGTCTGGGCCTTGCACATATAGAGAAAATAATAATATCAAAACCTGTTGTAGTAACTAATGGCATCTTTAGGGTTCTTCAGATTAATTTCTATGAGAAGCTTTAAGAATACTATTATGTAGGAATAAAGGTTATACTTTGAGAAGCACAAAAAATAACATTTATGACTAAAACAATGTCACAAGTGGTGAAAAGCCCAAGAATCATTTACCATGAAACTAGGCAATCTAAGAAATCAGGGAGTACTCTACAGTCTACTCTAACAACAAGCTATGCTCTTCATTCATTAGAACCTACCAAAGCTATGTTTGAGAATGAAATAAAAACAGAATAAGAGAGAAACTATTAATATGCCAACCATATTGCAAATAAATTTCCAAAAAATGAAACCTTAATTATGAGAAAAGTTTAAATTCGGTAATAACTAAGATAATTACCATTCATTTTCTAATAATCTTATTACCAGCTAAGTTTGAAGAACCATGCACTCTTAAGCTTGTTGGCTTCAGAATTCAATACTCCTCAGTCTTCTTCTAAAATCCAATAACCGATAAACTCACCATACCTGATGAAAAATAAAAATTAAGATAGAGATAAACTGGTATTCATACAATTAATTCCTCATTTCAAGAAAGAATTCAATGGGATTTTTGTATTCTCTACCAGAAAGTATTTTTCTTTCTTTCTCCCTCCCCCAACCCTTCTCATCACACCTCAACAAAAGAAATGGGAAAAACCTGGTTGCCCATTCGCCTTAATATGTAAAGCTAAACTGTACTAGCTAAGGCAATACTATGAAAATTCAATTAGAATCAGATTGTGAAAAGGTGAAGGACAAAGGATTCTAAATGGGGAAGTTAGGAACTAATGATACTGTATATGACTTACCTCCATGGATGATTCATGCAAAGAAAATTGAAATTACTTTTCATAGATCATTTTTTAATGCAAGGGTCATGTTTTCTAAAATTTAATGAGGTCTAGCCCCTTTTTTCAAATTATTTGAATTCCTCTCTGAATCAAAGTGTCACAAAATTTAAGTGATGGAAGAAATTGTTATGGAGGGCTGCCTATGTAAATCAGCTTGATCAAAATCTGAAGCTACAAAAGGAATTGATGCATCTGGTTCTGATGCTAATGTGTATAGAAAGAATAATTTATATTGAGTCTGTATTGAAAATAACAGTAATCAACAAATACTGGATATCTAGTTTTGTAATAAACCATAATAGGAATTATGAAGCATATCCAAAAAGAAAACACATCCTCCTCAAACCCCTTCCTGTCACAACAACAATAATGAGGTAAAATTAAACAAAATAAAACAGTGTTTCTTTTTTGTGGACTGAACACTTTTATTTTATTACCTTTGTAACATCTAACTGAAAGGCAACCATCAGGAAAATGAATAGTTCCTTTGTTTGGTACCACTTTGAGCATTAACATCAGCTTATGATCTTAACCCAATGCAACCTGAAATCTAAAAATTTATATAGTTAGTAAATTATGGTACTTCGAATTTTTCAATAAAATATAGGAACAATTTCCATTTAATTAAGGATGATTGATTCATTTCAAAAAGAGAAATCAACTCCAAGTGCAGCACCAAGTGAAATCCACCTCTAAAATTGTGAACACCATGTGCGGCACCTTTCTTTTCAATTAACATCAAGCTACTAAACATAATAAGGAGGAAATGCAAAAATTATACTGTTATTGACAAAATAGTTCTTAGCAACTTAACTTAAATTTTGTGAATTTTTGTTGTGGTTGCCATTATCAATTGTAGATACTGTACAACATGAAAAAGGAATAAACACAAATACTGCACAACAAGCAAATTTCAGTACTACAGATTTATATGCTAGATTTACTCCTCCCCACAAACATTACCACAATATCACCAAGTGCCAATTTTGATACGCCACCTAATCAACTCAGCTTGAGATACCATGATATAAATAAGAAATAGATAAAAGGAAAATTCACATATTTTGTTGAGTTGTAGAGAATAAAAATACTAAAACCATTGAGTTATTGTTGAAACCAAAAAGTTTTCATTAAGCTCCATTTCTTCGAGAGAACAAAGAAGAAATTTGGATTTTGATTTCTATCAAGGACAGGGAAAAAACAATGATGTGTAGACATAAGTTTTCTTACCACTGAAATGGATCCCCCTTCCAACTCAAGGATGTAACAAAATCTTATGGAAATCCCCATGTACTTCCTTTTGCATCTTTGTGGTAAGATGGGACACTGATGAATTCCAAGTATCTACAAATCTTTGAGCAATCCTCACTGGTGAAGGCACAAATATCAGCAGCCAATCCACCTCTCCAATACCCTGCATTGCTTCTGGCTTCAATCTCCTAAAAGTGACATACCCACCTGAAAAGTAAATAAAAATTACATCAACCCAAAAAGAAAATTTCCACAATCAATAGATGAGAGATAGAAAGAGTGCTCACCATCATTCAAGAGAAGCATACACAGAGGAAGTGCACGTTTAAAAGAATAGATCTTTCTCATTTAGTTTGATTGAGACGGGGCCTCGCCTTCACCTTGTAAGCCAATTCCAGAAAATTGTTTACATATATAAATAGAATGAAGCTTCCTGACATGTGCTAAATCCCTTACTGTTATTTACTATAGCTGGAAATATAATCATTTATTCTCTTCTGTTACATAGCCATTGTTGTTTAGTATTCAATTTAGTAAATTCATGTGCTCAAGTATAGAAGGTGCCAGATTCATGTGTTATTTCACAGGTGTCATATTTCTAATTGTCAAACTCTAGATTATAACTTTAGGATATGCTAAGCAAACAAAGATGAAGGCAACTACTTGTTTATGAAGTAACAGAACTCACCGAGTAATCCTTGTTCAAGGAAGTCTTGCTGGTTGAAAAGTCCAAGAGTCATTCACTGTGATTTCAAGCTATTCATGAAATTGAGGAGCACTCTGGGTTGTAACACCAAGGTATGGTATTTCATCCAAGAGAATCAATCAGACCTATGTTTTAGAAATAAATTAAAATGGGACAAGTTGAGGAAAGTAGTAATTTGCTAACTATGAATAAAAGGTAAGGAACAAGACAACTTAATCTACTTCAAAAGATTTAATTAGGTAAGGAACAAGACAACTTAATGAAAACGAAACTATTTTACAATTATCAAGCAATGACAAAATGCATGATATCGTAATTGATTAAAACATATATATCAGGAATTCAATCACCAAAGCCACAAATGTTTCAAAGTATCAATTCAATGCCATCATGTTGTTGGTTATTGAATTCCCAACGTATATAAGTTGATTACTATTGAAACCTCTGTTGCTTTGGTTTAGAAACATTTTCCATTTAATTAGAAATTAACAATTGATTTAAATATCAAGCAGTGTTTTTAATGAAAAGTAAGCTACTTGACAAAATCAGGATGAAATACAAAAAATTACTCTATTAAGTCAAATACTAAACTATCTATCATTATTTGTAGATATAGTAGTATTTAACCCCAAAAATAAAAAGTTCTGTAGATGAAATTGAAATTGAATCAACCAAATACCTGCACAACATGCTAGTTCCTGCAGAATGGCTACCAGATTTTATTCTTCTCACAATATTACCCGATATCATCTTGTACCATTGATCTTTTACTCTGTTTATAAAGCATATAAAACAGATCAACTCAGTTCAAAATACAAAGATGTAATTTGCCAAAATGAAGAAATAGATTTGGAAAAATTCACATATTTTTTTTCCTAATATGGGAATTCATAAATTAAAGAATGAAAATCCTATGAGCATCTAAAAGAGGAAAAAAGAAAAGAGATATTACCAGTGAGTTTGTTGACTTGTTTAGCAATGGCAGCACCAAAAGGTTTGATTAAGCTCCAAATCGTAAGAGTAGGTTCTTCAACTGAAATTTAATTACCAGGAAATTTAGTGAAGAAGAAGAAATTGGATTTTTGATGTTCTATCAAGGACTGGGATAAAAGAGTGGCTTAGATAGCTACCTGATATTCAAGCGTGGGATGTGCGCAATCTTACTCCAATCTTCACCCGATTCCCTTTCGCATCTTTTCGATAAGATTGGACATCCCGAAATTTCCAGTGTCTGCAAAGAGGTAAGGTTACAGATCCACTCCGGTATAGCCGACAAACTCGGACAAAAGACGATATAAAGTGTTTGCAAAGAGGTGAGATGTTGAATCCCCACCGGTAGAGTGGCCAAATTTAGAAGGCCGTAGAACTCTAGGTAGCGAAGGCTCTGAAGGCCATGCCATTCCATCTCATCTCCATCGTTTGTTAAATCAACCTCTTGAGACCAACGAACTATCAAAGTCTGAAGGGCAGTGAGATGTCGAGAGAGAGGGAGAGGACCAAAACAACCATTTAGCTTTAAATCTTGGAGAGAAATGAGGTTGCACATCAACTCCTTGGGCAAAGTTTCCTCCATATCCTCAATTAATATGGACTTCAATTTGGAGAAAGGGATGAACGAGGAAGCGGCAAGTGTAGAAGAAGAAGACGTTGATGTTGCTACTATTGATGTCAAGTTCTTTGGGGTTGCCGTGTTTATCACCTCCATTCTCAGTGTTTGCTCCAATGGCTTCCAGCTACATTGACTCAGGTCTAGCTCTTCAAGATATGGAAAGAGAGGTAAGGATATCAGCTTAGGGCATTCCCCAATGGCTAAGTTGGAAAGATGAGGAAATGAAGGCAGTGAATGATTATGGAACTCCTCAACAGAATCCCTCTGTCGTTGCCACCATCCTTTTAGATTAGGGCAAAATGTAATTGTGAGTTGCTCTAGAGATGGGAGGAATGAAGAATCAGAGAACTCCCCGTTGTTTTCTCTCTCTGATATGTACTCCAAATCATTCATATGTTCAAGAGAGAGAGTTTTGAGAGAATGAAACTGATCCAACGGTGGAAGATGTTGGCATTTGTTACATTCATCTAAGGACAAGTTTACGAGATTTGAAAGCGAAGAAATCGCACTAGGAAATTTCACTTCCCCGTATCCAATTAAACACAATTCTTGAAGATTTGAAGGTGGCCCATGTGGGAGCAAGGCTACAAGTGACTCTTCATCATACCCGACGTTGGACTCATCCACCTCATTTTCTTTTATCCACCGTAACGTCAAGCCTTGAAGACGTTGTTTCTCATTCATATTTGCATCCTTAGATTCTAATGCAGCATCTTTTCCGTGTCTCAATTCTCTAATCATTAGCATTCCTCTCAACTCGTTTAGCTCGGAGAGTTCCTTCAATCCGCTGTTACGCCTCATACTTATCACAAATTGTGACAATGTCCGTAACTTAGTCAACTGCCCCAGTCCACGTGGCATATAAGTCAAAGCCGAACATCCATCTATCTGAAGATACATAAGGTTGACTAATTTGTTAATATCTTTAGGCAGTTTTTTAATTCGATCACATCCAGTGAGGCTCAATGTTTGTAAATTATGCAATCTTGTGATGGAATTAGGAAGCATCTTGATGGAAGTATTGGATAGATCAAGATACCTTAAATGCCTCAACTTCCCGATAGAACTTGGAATTATTTTAATATTCGTACCATGTAGATCCAACAAGCGTATGAACTTAAAACTTGAAACAATTGCATTACAAGTTGACTTACCCAATCTTGTATATTGAAATTGTGACTCACTTGGCAAATGAAATGTTCTTATCCTTCTTGCTTTATACAATGAGACTGGAATTTTCGATGATGAGAGAAACGTTCCATCAAATGACACATGACGAGTTTTCTCATGAATGCCTTCTTCTTTTAAATAAAAAGTGGCACTATCGGATTCTGCCACTGATTTTGCAAGATCATGTATAAGATCATGCATTTTAAATTGTAATATATTGCCTTCCCCATCTTCTTCAACTTCCTGAAAGAATGATCTCCAAAGTAAATCCATAAAAAACTCATGACCAATATCTTCCAAGCATTGGTTTGGACTTGAAGACCTAATGAACCCTTGCGCCATCCACATTTTAATTAATGTTGTTTTATGAATTTTGTAATCCTTTGGAAATAAACAACAATAAGCAAAGCACTGCTTCAAATATGATGGAAGATGATCATAACTTAATTTAAGTGTTAGCAGGATATCGGCTTCTTTCAAAAGTTCACTATCCTTAATTGATAACCAATCTCTTTCAGAATTTTTAAAATATAATAGACTTCCCATACTCCTTATGGCGAGAGGGACTCCTCTACACTTCTCAATTATTTCCATTCCAATTGGCTTGATTCTTGGATTCTTTGGCTCTTGACCATTTTCAAAAGCCATTTGCTTAAATAAAATCCAAGCATCATCTACATTTAAACCCTTTAAAATGTATTGTTGCATAGTTTGTACAATCTTTGCAACCTTCTCCTCGCGTGTTGTCACTAAAATTCTACTGCCTTTTGCACCACACATTAAAAGCTTTTTTAGGCTAAGCCATTTTTCACGATTATCATTCCATACATCATCCAACACAAGCAAGTATCTCTTTCCATCAATTTCTTTCTTAAGCTCTTTAACCAGAGTATTCATTTCAAGATCTTTTGGCTTTTCATTTTTTGCACACTCCATCATTTTCTCAACAATTACTCTTACCTCAAAGTCATCCGAGACACACACCCAAAATTTTTGGTCAAAATGTTTCTTAAATTCTTCATCATTGAATACAAGTTGAGCTAAGGTGGTTTTCCCTAAACCCCCTATTCCAACTATCGGAAGAATCGAAACATTCTCCTCAACATTAGAATCCAAAAGAATTCCTATAATTGCATTTTTATCATTCTCTCTCCCAATAACAGTTTCAGCACATACAAAAGAATGAGTCTCTCTTGCCCTATTCCTAACTTGTGGCTCCTCAACACGCTCCTCAAAGTGGAACAACTCCCTATCCCTTCCTATAGTATCTAGCCTCTCCATCATTTCCTTAACTTCATGAGCCATTTTAAGTGCATATGCATGCGGATTCGATTTGGAAAAGTAGATGCATACCTTGTTGGGCTTCTTATTCTGGCCCATCATCACTTCTCGTCGCAAAGCTTCAGTGGAGATATCATCTAGCAAATCGTCTGCATCATAAATGGCATCACTCAGCCTTTCCAGCCACACTTTGACTTGATTGGTCTGCTCCTTCTTCTCTGCATCCAGAAGCACAGCCTTGATTGTGGAAACCCTCTCCCCGAGTCTTACAATCTCGCCTTTGACACCCCAGAGTAGTCCAAGCTCTTGGACAGCTAGGTTGCCTGTTTTCTCGATGATTCGCGCAGCAACATCGAACAGAACTCCTTCCGCCATTTCTTACTGTGTAATGAATGAATTCTATATCTTTGTGAGAAAGGTAAGCTTAGAATGATCTGTGAGAGAAAAATGAATTGGACAGAGTGATCAAAATATAAAACCGTGGTCTTGACTCTTGATGCATAATACACGTAATTGTGGAGTATACTATATCGATGTGAAAAAAATAAAAAAATAAAAAATAAAATAAAATCGAAAGTGGGCTTCATTAGTCAAAAGTGAACGAAATAACCGTAAATGATGGGCTATGGCCCATGGGCCCCTGAACCGAAAGGAAACCGTGCGGATCCCAAAGTGTTCCCCGCATTATTCTTGAAGCATTATTGGTGATTTGGTGTAATGACTAATGAGAAATTGCAATTATTGTGTCTTCCAATTAACCAGCCTTTTTTTTTTTTTTAATTATAATTTAAAGGTCATCTTCCTTTCAGTGGGGTTTTTTTTTTTTTTTTTTTCATTTGAATAAGATCTCCCAATTTTTGGTATTTTAGTAGTAGAGTATTTTTTTTTTTCCTACAGCAATGCTCTACTACTAAATTTTCTAGTTTTTATTAAAAAAAAAAAATTAATATTCTACTTATAAATCTCTACTCTCTATACCAATGCTAAACGGACACTTTTTTTTTTGTTGGAGCGCAAGGCACACTTCTTAATTTTCTTCCATCCTTTTAGCAAATAAATTAGAAATAAAAATTACACTAATGAAACCAACTCAAATCTAGAAATGCTATATATCTTCAAGTGAAATTGTTTGATACAGTTTGTAATCTACGCCCTCCTCTAACATGCAAACTAATCGTCTATTTCTTATGAACCAATTCCACTTATTTGCTGACATTCTAAGTTCTATGATGTTAATGAGATGTAACTGTAGAATTACAAGGTGAAAGAAAATCCTTGCCCATAACAAATCACAATAGACAAAGATCATTGCCCAGAAATGCAGTTTAGCAAATTTAAAAATTATCAATGCCAATGCAAAATTAATTAAATGTACATTAATTATCGGTCAATGGTTTGACAGACCTTATTGGTCTTGTAAATTGGATAGAATTGTAGATTTTTTTTAGGTTTGGCTTCTGCTCAATGTTCTTATCCATTAAATGGGATACAAGATTGATACATAGTCATTTCAAGGCACATGTTGTATATATATCACATCTAATGCACAAGAGCACTAAATATAATCCAAACTCAAATACTTTAGCTTGTGTTATCTCTTTTTAGTGAAAGTATGACATATTTGTACCTTTCTCCACAAATAAATTGCTCAAACCTAATCATATGTTTATAAATTATATCTAACTAAATAATTGTGATAAGAAAAAGGATTGGCAACACCTCAGGAAAAAAGAATCAAATTCATCTGCAAGAAAGATGCTTTTGTATTACTGTTTATAGAAAATTGGTACATGGCACTTTTAAACTATTTCATGTAAGTATTGTCATTATTAAAAAAAAGAAGGGGGAGGGGGGGAATTATATAATAAAACAGGCCAAAGTTTTTAGTACTCTATCTCAAATTATGTCCAAGTTTTTAATTTTTCAATTAACCTATCAAACTCATGGAACTATTTCAATTGGAAGTCTTTGTTTATCTTTATTATTCATTTACGTTATTTTGTGCTGTTGTAAAGAAAAAAATAGAAAAGAAATATTAATAAAACATTATGTTTCAACTAGATAATTAGTTTCAATTTTCTAAAAATCACTTTCTCACTTTAAGCGAAACTTTCTTCCTCTCTAAATAGAGTTTCTCTTCTTCTCAAAAAAATAAATAAATAAATAAAGTTTCTCTCTACCTTCTCTATTTAATGGCTATTAAAATGATTTATGAATAAGCCCCATATAAAAATTAAAAAACACAAAGTTTAATTAATAAATTTCACCCTTTATATGTTCTGCTACGGTCAGAATAAATTAAATGAATAAAGAAGGGGGAGGGAGGGAATTATATAAATAAAACAGGCCGAAGTTTTTAGTACTCTATCTCAAATTATGTCCAACTTTTTAATTTTTCAATTAACCTATCAAACTCATGGAACTATTTCAATTGGAAGTCTCTGTTTATCTTTATTATTCATTTACGTTATTTTGTGCTATTGTAAAGAAAAAAAATAGAAAAGAAATATTAATAAAACTTTCTTCCTCTCTAAATAGAGTTTCTCTTCTTCTCAAAAAAAAAGAAAAAAGAAAAAGAAAAAGGAGTTTCTCTCTACCTTCTCTATTTAATGGTTATTAAAATGATTTATGAATATGCCCCATATAAAAAACACAAAGTTTAATTAATAAATTTCACCCTTTATATGTTCTGCTACGGTCAGAATAAATTAAATGAATAATAAAGATGGATTGATGTCTCAATATCTAATCTAAAATATGAAATAAACATTAGATGTTTATATATGCAATTTACCCACAAAAAAGAAGAAGAAGAAGAAATGTATATACTGATTATATTCTGAGTTTC